>OX387428.1:26428872-27628872 GCA_947563755.1 Lochmaea crataegi | reverse complement strand
TATGCAGGAGGTTATAGCTTGTATAAATTACAAGCCGGGTGCTAATTGCCTCATAAATCCAAAGTCGGGTTCCTACCGCCTCCCCCCTATCCCACCCCCGTCTCTTTTACTAGTTTTAATTAGTTGCAGGGTAAGTACTTGCGAGTGTATTTATAAGTAACTACCTTATTGCAAGGGTGGCGGAGTTTCTTATAAGGAATATCACGCGAATATTTCTAGGTGGGGATGTGAAAATTGTCCGTTGTTCGATACCTTGTAGTGTTTAATGAATCTGTATAAATAAACCTTTTTAAATCTACCAATTACTTTACAATTTGATTAATATTTTGTAATTGCTAAAATTCTACCTTTTTTGTACAAATCTGTTAACTTTAACAATAAAAAATATTCCCTTGTTAGAGCACTTTCCTATGGACAAAAAATTCTTATTTGCTAAAAAAAACGTGACTCACGGGACTGCCGACAAAAGTGAAAACACCTATAAATGAATCCATATTAAAAATTCTATCGTAAGCCAATCATAAATGGAATTCTTTACAAAAAAAAGCTACACAAATAAACACTGTATACATATAGCTTATGGAGAGCGTGACGATGATTGATGCAACACTATATACGCTTCACTGTTAATTGTGTTGCATAACCAAAAGTATTGTGTGTTGCATAAAAGCGTGACGATGACGAAAAATCCATGTTTTTTCTTCACCCAAAAAAAAGTGCTCAACGCGCCTAAAGAAGTTTTCACTTCAAAAATCATTTCCTTGGTCTTTCTGTATAATCTGTAATTATTTACGAATATTACATTATAGGTATTTATCATTCAAACCATCAATTTTGATATTATTTACTGTAATAGTCGTAATAAAATGCATATTATACATTTTTTGTCCGATATACTAACCTCATGCGGCATCTATACGTGATTAGCCATACCTAGCCGTCAAATTCTTATAATAATACAGTTTCCTTGAATTAAACAACGTAGTATCGCCTCCCTTTAATAGATGTCAGACAAATTTGTTTTCGAAAATAACGAATTCTACTTAACCGACATCATAAACCTTAAAATTATTTTCCATGTTTGACATATAGAAATCTATTAATTATTAATGTTCTGTGGATTACTATGGATAATGGCCACATAATGTCTCTGGTGAGCCGTGACAATATTTTGTAATTATTTAAGGTTATTTTTTTCTAACAATTTTGAAAAATGTGGAAAAATGTTACCTCCACAATAATCTCCACACTAAAAACACCGAAGTTTTTGCTACCCAATGAATTATTATACCAACCAGCTAGAGTGAGTAGAAAAACTGTTTAAAATTTCATTTCCTTTTGTATCAAATTTTTTAGACTACGTTTATTTTACAAAGAAAATTTCCTGCTCAACTGCATAAGAAAGGGAAGCCACAAAAAACACTGAGAAGTAGACATTATGTGTATGAATTAGTAAAAGACACAAGTGTTGAAAGTCAGCCAAATATAGATGTTATTCTTACATCATTTGTAGAAGGTTTAGGAAATGTAGGTGAAAAAGTATCAGTGAAAGCAACTAAAGCTTACACCCAACTGTTGTTACCTGGTTTGGCTGTGTATGCAAGTCAAGAGAATGAAATAAAATATAAAAGTGCAGCAACTGATAAAGATGTAATTAGATACAGTACTCCAACTGCAGCCTATGTAAGTTCTATATAATACAAATTTCAACAAATATTTTATAGCTTGTCTTATAACTTTTACCAAGGTAGTTCTTGTTCAATGTGCTTTTTAGACTGTTAAAACATTGTCTCGGATAGTCTTATCAGTGGTTATGAATAAAGACACGCCTTGGACA
The DNA here is from genome assembly GCA_947563755.1 of Lochmaea crataegi. Lineage (NCBI taxonomy): Eukaryota > Metazoa > Arthropoda > Insecta > Coleoptera > Chrysomelidae > Lochmaea > Lochmaea crataegi. The sequence continues at coordinate 27,627,035 of OX387428.1, read as the reverse complement.
ATAAAACCTTGGCACATAAAAGCTTCGTTCAGAAAATGTGGATATAATGTTCCAGAAGAAACTATAACACTCCCAGAACAACCTATTTCTGGACCTAACTTAGATTTAGAAAGCAAAGAATTCTTTATTACAGTTACGGTAAGTATTCATTAATACTTTGCAGGACTGAGAAATTAAAAAAATTATTTTTAGATAAACAAACAAGAAAAAGTAAATGTGCGCTGTAGACTACATCATTGGAGTACAGAAGTTGCTGCAAGATTACCTCATGTTCACAATTTTTGGGAAATACCAACAGAACCTATTTTACTTGAACAAGCATCAGTTTTAGAAGCCTTGCCTAAAAAACCACCCATTAAAGTTAGAATAGAAAATAAAAAATTTAAATAAAGATTTACTTTTAAGCAATTTAATTTTTTAAACAATTTATTTGGTGGAGGATATTTGGAAGGTAACTTTATATCTTTTCTTTGATTATTGTCGTATCTATAGCATCTTATTTTGTTCTTGTCATGTAGTTTGTATTGGTTTCATAAATTGTTGTAGTCAATCTGTTTCTTCTCGTTTATTGAATCCTCCATGTCTGCGATTGATCATAAACATATATAGTTTTTTTGTTTATTCATTGTCTGATTTTGCTGGTCTGATGTTCGGAAAAGTCAGTAAATTCTCTTACAAAATCTGCCCAATTCCTCCCAAGTTTTGTTATTTCGATATCAAAGAATTGCATTACCTTTTAGGATTATGGGTGGTGCTCTCAGGATACTGTCGTTAGGGACTTAGCTACACTGAACTAAGCCAGACGCATCAAATTCCCCTGCTTGCTGCAAGAAAAAGTTTGTATCTCTGTAGATACCGTTACAAAATGAAAAGCAATTACAAATGTGTAAAACTTATATTTATTACCACCTAAAATTTACATTCTAATATCCTAAGGTTTTTTATTTTTGTCAGAAACCGTATATTTGTCATAGCTCCTAGTAGGATCGTAAGGTTCCCATCTACTAGCTGGAAAGATATGCTTATTTCTTTCATACCAACTTCTTAAAAGCACTTTACCAGCATGAGAATCTTCTTTTTCTATTGAAGCATCGCTTAAAAGCCTGATGTCGTCATGAACATCAAACTGAAAAAGTGGACCACTTTTGCCTCTAGCCTAGAAAATATGTAAAGTATTTAAAAATGCTACTATTAATTCGTATTTTATACTAACTTTAGTTACGATGAAATCATAAAAAGTATAATGGTGTGGTAAAATTAAATCCTCTTTAACATACATAAGTTGATCTGCCATTACTGTTTTTAATTCTGAAAATTCTCTCCTTAATAATTCCAATACTTTTTGTAAAAACTGGTAAATAGAATTTCCTAAAAAATACTGTATTTGTAACTATCCAAAAGGCATATCTTTTTATCTATGTCCAGTTACCGATCTCTCAAAAGTGAGGAAGATAACTGGCAGTTCTGTACCTTTTTTAACCCTAACGGTTCTTCTATGTCCAGAACCATCCCAATAACTGAATGTAATATCAATTTCCTCTTCTTTCAATTTTTCTTGTTGCTCAGCCCACTCTTGTCTCAATTCTTCTCTCATTCTATTCTCCTCTTCTTCCCTTTCTCTATCTGGCAAAAAACTGGTGTCTACATTTGGATTTTTTCGAACCTAAAGATTTGTTTAAATGAATTAAAACTAAGTGACGGCAATATACCCATACCTTTTTTAGATTAGACTTGTAAACTTCTTCCTTGGATCGCTTAAAAGTGCTGGGTTGAAATACTTCTTCCTCCTCCTCATCATTGTTTCCTTCAGCATCTTCTTCAAGTGAAAATGATAGGGCTTGAATCTAGAATCATACTTAATACTTTTTACTTTCAACTGAATGTTGTAGAGAAAACTGGAATATTTGTAATATTGTAATTGAAATTATTAATACAAAGTTACCATAAATCTACCTGTTTTTTCTGTTTATTTTTTTCTGCTTGCTTTGCCTCCATTTGTTTCTGTTTTTCTCGTTCTTTTTCAGCCTGTTTTTGAGCTAATTTCTTCTCCCGTTCTTTAACAATGTTTTCTTGTTTTGCTTTCATCTCATCAAGTGTAACCAAACCAATTGTAGAACTCTAAATTTTAAAACAATATAAAGGGTAAGTGGTGACTAAAAAGTGACAATAACATTTACTTACTTTAAGTTGCTGTTCCACAGCATCATAATGTGTTGCAAATTTAGTTTCAATATTGTTTAGTTTTAAATCTTCCTCAATTCTTTTTTTCCTAATTTCTAGATCTTGCATTTCTTTTTCCCGTTTTTTCATTAGCTGCATGGCTCTTCCTGCTTCACTCGCTGCTCCTTTGTAATGAGCCATTTTCACAGTGTTGTAATATAAATTTCTAATAACACCAAACACTACACAAAATTATTAAATGTACCTATAAATACAAATAATACAACTAAAAAATATAATGATTTGACCATGGAGGTTTGACGTTTGACAAATTGTCAATGACAATAGGTAGGCAACCCAACAGACAATATTAAACCATGTTTTTTGCTAGCCCTCTATTGAAATGTGGGCGCACTTAGAGATGTAACTGTAAATTTTACTTAGCATAGACCAGAATGTAGTAACTGCATGTCTTACTATGAGAAAGACATCGATAACAATAAAAAAGATGCGTATTTCAAATTTAAGCGAAACCGTCGTCGCTGTACCATGCAAAAATAATTTTTTCAGACATAATGTGGATAGCGAAAGATAATTCTGTTAAATTAATCGTTTAAAACTGGTTTATTATTTTTTCAGCAAATGAGATGGAGAATATTTCAGTAGAATGTGTTCCAAAAGGAAAAAAGGAAAGGAATACGCGGATTTAACAGATAGAGAGATAAAGGTGCTTTTGTCGATGATTCGTGTGCTACAAATACATTTTCGAAGTGGTAACAGATGCATTTTATTAAATGATTGCATTACAATTGGTATTGAGAAGGGAACTTATATTTACGGACATATATTAAGATTATAATTGCGTTTAATTTAAATATATATCTCAACGGATAATAGTGACAAACATGTGTATTCATACTAGGAATATTGCGAAGAAACAGTTGCTTCCAACTTACTTCCTAACTCTCAACTTCAACTCCCAACTCTTTATTTTATACATTGCACATCGTTGCGAGCCAGTTCTATGCTATCCTGAAGGAAATGTGGAGCTTGCAATGATAAACGATGTTACATCCAGTGCGTTTCCAGTTTTAGTTACATAACATACCCCTACAAAAAATTGCGTAGCTACCGCCACCTATCATCTGGTGTCAGATTTTCGTCTTAACCAAACTCAATAAATAATTTTATTTATTTAAACTAATTTACCCATTCATTAAAGGATCAAAGAACTTCGCAGTGTGGTGCTCATATCTTCTTAACTCCCAACTCTCAACTTTTACATTGCACATAGTTGCGATCCAGTTCTATTCTATCCTGAAGGAAATGTGGAGCTTGCAATGATAAACGATGTTACATCCAGTGCGTTTCCAGTTTTACTTACATAACAGACCCATAAAAAAAGTGTGCGTAGCTACCACCACCTATCATCAGGTGTCAGATTTTCGTCTTAACCAAACTCAATAAATATTTTTTTTAAATTTAAAGTAATTTACCCATTCGTTAAAGGATCAAAGAACTTCGCAGTGTGGTGTTCATAATTTCTTAACTCCCAACTTTTACATTGCACATCGTTGCGATCCAGTTCTATTCTATCCTGAAGGAAATGTAGACCTTGCAATGATACCACGATGTTACATCCAGTGCGTTTCCAGTTTTACTTACTTAGAGGACCCCTAAAAAAAGTGCGTAGCTACCGCCACCTATCATCTGGTGTCAGATTTTCGTCTTAACCAAACTCAATAAATAATTTACTAATTTACCCATTTGTTAAAGGATCAAAGAACTTCGCAGTGTGGTGCTCATAACTTCTTAACTCCCAAAACTCTCAACTTTTACATTGCACATCGTTGCGATCCAGTTCTATTCTATCCTGAAGGAAATGTGGAGCTTGCAATGATAAACGATGTTACATCCAGTGAGTTTCCAGTTTTACTTACATAACAGACCCCTAAAAAAAGTGCGTAGCTACCGCCACCTATCATCAGGTGTCAGATTTTCGTCTTAACCAAACTCAATAAATATTTTTTTTAAATTTAAAGTAATTTACCCATTCGTTAAAGGATCAAAGAACTTCGCAGTGTGGTGTTCATAATTTCTTAACTCCCAACTTTTACATTGCACATCGTTGCGATCCAGTTCTATTCTATCCTGAAGGAAATGTAGACCTTGCAATGATACCACGATGTTACATCCAGTGCGTTTCCAGTTTTACTTACATAGAGGACCCCTAAAAAAAGTGCGTATCTACCGCCACCTATCATCTGGTGTCAGATTTTCGTCTTAACCATGCAAACTCAGTAAATAAATTTTTTTATTTAAAGTAATTTACCCATTCGTTAAAGGATCAAAAAACTTCGCAGTGTGGGTCTCATAACGTATTCTTATTAACTCCCAACTCTCAACTTTAACATTGCACATCGTTGCGATCCAGTTCTATTCTATCCTGAAGGAAATGTGGAGCTTGCAATGATAAACGATGTTACATCCAGTGCGTTTCCAGTTTTACTTACATAACAGACCCCTAAAAAAAGTGCGTAGCTACCGCCACCTATCATCTGGTATCAGATTTTCGTCTTAACCAAACTCAATAAAACAATTTTTTGATTTAAACTAATTTACCAATTCGTTAAAATCAAAGAACTTCGCAGTGTGGTTTGATTTTATCCAACATCGAGTTTTTCAACCAAGGGTGTTCATGTACTGATGAAATAAAACAAAATAGTCGAATTACAAATATCTTTATTTATCATAAAAATAATCATAAATTATGAATACACTGACAGACTGAAATTGTTTTTTAATCAACAAATAAAGAACTAATCGATTTGTCTTTTGGCAATATGTACACTTTTTCTAACTAATTTACACTAAACACAACACAACAATTAATTGAATATAAAATTATCTTTAAGGAATGGAATGCTGTCGAATATTTACAATCCTAAATCCGTAAAAAACAACTAAATATTTAAAAAAAACAGTGGCACTTGACACATTGAAATGTCGAGGATCTTCCAAGCTACAAATAAACACCACTTCCTAGTCAAATTTCCTAATCGAACATTTTATTTATGTACATATTTTCCTTCCAAAATGTGTTAGATTTAAAACGAAATAATAAATATCTGGTTAGAAGAATTGTCAACTTGGAGAAGAAAATTCATAGTTATGGACTCTTTCTTGAAGAAACTATTTGGGTATGGAGGGTAGAAGGAAGGAGCACCATCTTGTATGGGGGACAAGTTGAAAAAGTGTCCACCTGTAAACAGCAAATTATAATTCGAAGATTCACCGAAATGGCGCTCATGTAGCTAATGGAAATGATGTGAGTTTAGGGTTATAAACCGAGTGAAGTATGATGGGTTGAAAAATTTAGTATTTTTCGTGACTTGTGAAGTTGAAAAATATGAAGTATTTAAAATCTGAACTATTTACGTAGTCAATTACTCTAATAATTCATGGCGCTGTTTTTAAAATCTTTCCACTTGCTACTATGGCGCCACCTTAATTTGCTTCCTTTCGATGGACACTTTTTAATACATTCAGATGGTGCTCCTTCCTTCTTCCCTCCATATATTTGGGTCAGTTCAAGAGAGAGAAACAATATGTTACTGACAAATGACAGATAAAATCTTGCCTGATAAATAGCGGACATGTTAATTGACTAATGACAGTTAATTTATAGGTTAAGATGTGTAGCATAAACTGTAGCTTCGTTTTCACGTGACGTTGAATGTCGCTACATTTTATTTGATGAAAACCGAAAAATCACAATGTCGTTGTCGCGACATCGATGTCATGGAATCAAGATAGGTTTGATTTTTCGTGGCGTTTTCCTCACTTCAATGAAAAAATTCAACATTACTAAAAGTTCTGTTCAAGTTTGATGTTAGTTTTCTCACTCAACACAGACAAGGGACATTTGACAGTAGAATCGAAATCAGCCTAATGGAGAAATCTAACAAATGGAATCAATATAAAAAAAACTAACGTATGTTTATTTATAACTGATATTTTATGGAAGTCCTCTAGCTAAAATTATAATAATAATCACAGACAAAATATGTAACTTAACAAAAAGGAAAAAACAATCCAATCACTGGTCAATAAAAAAAATCTAAAAACGTATTGCCGTTTCTTATATATATTTTTTTGGTTGGATAAAATCTCCAAATTTTGATTATTGATGTTATTTAAATCGCTAATATTGCATACTTACTAATGCATTATTTCTTTTTTTTTATTCATTTGATTATACTTTTTACAATAAATTATCAGTCGGTTTTTAACATTCAACCAACGAGCGAATGAATAATAAATGAAAGACAAATGAAATATTGGTTGAACGTTATAACTAGTTTTAAACAGAATTTTAAAAAAAGTTAAGTGAACACTATAGCTCATTCCAACTAACTAAGGGTACGACTCACATTTGTGACAAGACAAAAGCGTCAAAGGTCATAAACATAAAACAACATCGACTGTTTACATTAATAGAGTAGTTCAGCTTAAGGTCAGTGTGGCCGACAAAAAGGTTTTTATGACAAGAATGACAGTTAATGTCTACCATTCAAAACATTGAAATTTTTGCAGGTTTTTCATTATTCCGAACATCTATATTGCTTTATTAAAACAATGAATACACCCCCGAAGCGTAATCTTAAAATTTAAAATGACGTTTTTGCTGAATACTCAACGCATCGGTTACCAATAATTCTAGGAACTTTTGGCACAGACGCAGCTCCTAGGGACAGTTGCATACTGTCCAAGACTCTCAACAAGTTCAGTCTTTGGTTTGGTCGACTGCACCAGGCGGCAGATCGAACTTGGGCGTCCATTTTGGATCCGTTTGTAAACCAGCACATGTCCACCACAAGTAAGGGAGGATTGATTCTTCTCCCAATCTTCCACTGTTGGAAGAATGTACTTGAAAGTCAGTTGCTGTGAATTTTTAGTGGGCCGAAGGCATGGCCAAGAGCTCTGTGGCGTTCCGCTCACATAGCATGGCCCTTTGCCCACCACTTTTGTAGGAGTATTGTGCAATAACTATGAAGTAGTGACTTTAATTAATGTAAACAATCAATGCTGTTTTATGTCAGACATTTGACACTTCTGTCTTGCACACCTGCAAAAGTGACCAATTTAGAATTGAGATAGAATAAAACTATTTTTGTTACCACCCAACTTTTTTAAATCCGAGTTGCTGAACGCATCAGAGGTAGCTTCATTTTTTTGGAATGACAGTTGACAGATAATACTGACAAGTTGTCAACCGCATCTTTTCTCATTAAACAACCATTTGTACTTATCGATATTATACTGTAATGTTTAACAGGAAGCATTTACCTTTTTATTTTAGAGATTGAAAAACGCCGCGTTAAATCGAAAACATAAATAAAAAAAATATCCGGGTGACGATTTTCCATCTCTAGGGGGTGTTTTAGTTCCCCTGGTAAGTTTATTATATTTACATAAATACTATACAATTAACAATCTTTGGTTGTATCAAGACGTAACTGAGCCAACAAAAAAGTCCATCGGAGAATAAAAATCATAACCTTAAAATGTACAAAATGTTTTAATAAAACCACTTGGCATGAAGCAATTCAATTTGCAAGAAATTGGGTCAAGTTTTTGGCGAATCATCACTGTGTCGTAGAAATTAAAAGACAGGAAAGAATATACCGTTCGGTTGCCATCGTTACACAAGCAAGCTGTACTAAAGGCACTCGATTCTATAGAGGTCAATTCTAAGCTAGTATGGGATAACGAACGTGCCTTAAACGCTCAAGGGGTCGCAAAATCGATAATAAACATGACCTCATGAAAGTGGGTGGCACAGAAATATCTAGAATGGTGAGAAATCTCACCAGGATAGAGACAAGCGAAAGAGTTCATCGGAGGACATTCGACAAAATTTACGGCAGGCCAAAGATAGGAAAACTATCAAAGCCGTAGCAGTAGATATGACATCTGGCGTCTTGCATTGCAAGTTGAATTACTTCATGTTAAACAGTCTCAGAATTACCGGTCATTAGAAAAGTTTGTTTGTATTAAAATTTCGTGATGCATTTGTGTCGTTCTGAAAACTAATTTTGTGAGATTATGTTTCGTTTCTCCGATGGTTTTTCTAAATAAAAATAATACTAAAATAAATTGCCGTTCAAGACAATAATGAGATCTAATACAATTCTCAAAAAACATATCTCCTTCATTCTCTCTTTTTTTTTCTTCTATGTATATATATATATATCAAGGGCTTAACCTACATAATTACAAAATATACATAAGGGTACCAATATCTCATCTTTGTTTCGAAAACTAATGTGCTAAAATTTTCAAAAAAAAAACAAAAATCGCCTTCTAAACGACAAGTTTCAGTCGAAAAATTTGGTGCAGGCAAAGTATTACATTTGATTTATCTCAAGCAATATTTTCAACGTCTGTTTATTTTTTTTAGCTTCTTTGATTATACTGAGGGTTTGCCAAATTTTTTTCATTTAGTCTTGTCATTAAAAAGGCGTAAACAACTGCAGTGTAATAAAATAAATATCTAAGTGTATTGTCCGGATTTTTAGCAGAAAAGCGCACGCGATAAATCTGATCTGTGTATTTGGTTAATCAAATCGTTTTGACATCTTTAAAATTTGTATCCGATACTGGTCTGACCGTTCAAGTCTACAAAACAATGTAAGAAGACAGTTTTAAAGGTTATTTTTCCACTCCCATGTTTTAATTTTATCATTAGATATGCAGGAACTGTACTTTAATGACAAGTTGCAACTTATGTTCATCAGTTTTCAATTTTTTTCCGTTTCTACCGCGAAGTCATGGTGCAAATGGCAATGTTTATCGTTTTTCAAAAAAACGGTTCATAATAGTACATTGTTTACCGAGTAGGAAAATCCTAACATTCCTGGACGACTGTGAAGATTGCTAAGTCGAGGCGCAAGCCGAGACTTAGCAACACAGAGTCCAGGAATGTTAGGCTTTACCTAAGAGGTAAACATACTATTTTTCCACAAATCGTTTAAAATTCGACAGATAGTAAAAAAATCGCGAATAATTTTATTCACATATAAATGGTGCTTTGAAATTCGTAATAAAATTACTTGGGTTACTATGGAAACGTATCAAGGTTGAATTGTCAAACTTAACTCATATAATGTAATTGCTGGTGTTCAAGTGATGATGAATTTTCCATTTCTGGGACTCCTCCAGAGCTGGTTGAGGCAGTGAATACTGCTTCATTAGAATTATTGCCAAAGAAATCAAGAGAAAAGTACGAATATGGATATAAACGTTTTATGGACTATCGCAAGAGTAAAAACACGAGTTCTCTCTCAGAAAGTTTTGTACCTAATGGCACTTCCTAGACCTCTGTTTTAAAATGAAATCTTCAACGTTTTGGGCCAATTATTCAATGTTGAAGTCAACCCTTGCAATTAAACACAATGTAGATATATCTACATATTCAAAACTTCGTTCTTCATTGAAACGGCAAGCTCAAGGTTATAGGGCAAAGAAATCTAAGATTTTAACGAAGGAAGAAATTGAAAAATTTATCCAGGAAGCTCCAGATAAAGAAAATTGAATGATGAAGGTAATTTCTATTTAGATTACACATTTATTTGTTTTTTAGATGGCTTCAATATTTGGTATTTCTAGGGCCTGTAGAATGGATGAGTTAGTCCGATTGACTCTACACGATGTAGAAGACCTAGAATCTAAGCTTTCAATTAGCATACCTGATTCGAAGACCAACAAACTAAGATCATTTGTAATTAATCAGATGTGCTTGAATGTTTATCGAATGTATTTTTCATTAAGACCAGAATATATGAACAGTGACCGATTTTTCCTCAAATATCAAAGCGGAAAGGGTAGTAGATAAGTGGAAGGAATTCATCAATTTATAAAAATGGCTAAAATAGTTGCTACTTATTTGAACTTGGTAAATCCGACAGAATATACTAGTCACTGCATACGTCGGTCTTCTGCTACTATATTGGTTGTCTGGTGCCGACATAACTAGTTTAAAGAGGCATGGCGGATGGAAGTCAACAAACTTTGCTGAAGATATATCAAAGAATCTCTTAACAATAATGTTGAGGTGGCAAATAAAATTTTCACAGAACAAAATATTCAACAAAATAACCCTACCACCTCGCATGTTGTCCAAAATGTTTCTCATATTTCTAATAATGTTCCTCCAATGTTCAATAATTGTACTAACTGTCAAATAACTGTAAATATGACAAATTAATTTTAAAATGTATTCTGCAATGTATTGATGTTTTCAAAATATAAATTAATTCCTGATAAACAATCTGTTTTCATTCATTTATGTAGTACACTAACAACTGTAATATATTTCCGACCCCAATACTAAACGTCGAAATATAAGCCCGTAATGTGATTTTTTTCATTAACTATATCGCTTTGAAAACGTCGTTTGGTACATGACTGTAAACATTTTTCTATTAAAATCCTACCCAATGCAAACAAACAGATACCAAAACCTCAAAAACGTCAAAACAGTACATATCATACAGGGTCGTAACTAGAATATGGAAAAAATAAATGAAATATACTAAAAACGATTGTTAAATCTTCTCTAGTTCCATCCCTGAACTATAATAAAACTTCTATAGTTTACGGATGATCCAACGATTGAACCTGGAAAATATTATATACAAGAAAGCGCGCACTGACTACTCTGACTGACCACCCATTTCCAAATGCGTTGTGGAAAGTATTACAGCTGCCTTACTCGGTTTATTCGTACAATTTTTTTATCGAATATCAGCCAAATCTCTCTTTAACAAGAAACATAAGTTTTTTCTTTCCCTTGTAAGCTACTTTCATATTTTCTATAAGTTGTGTAAACTGCGCATGGCCGTCGTGTGCTAACACGAACGTATCTCGAGCTTTCGTTAGGAAGTCTATGAAATCTCCGTAATGACGAGGTGAGATATGAGTTAACCTAGAATAGAAAAATATCCGTTAATATTTTATTACCAACAAGACTCGATCGTACATCTTGAGGAGAGTAAGTTAAATGTTAACGACTCACCTAGAATGTGTGGTATTAATATAAGCAGCTACCGCGGCTTCTAAAAGTTGCCTAAGAGGAGGTCTGTCATAAGAAAGTGGTTTTATACCCGCACCGGTGCATCTTCCGGTACGATTATGGTGGGGGTGTTTGCCGCCATCCAACGGAGCCGGATGTGGACAACTGATACCGGGTGCTGTCATACTACATCTCCGCAGAATATCCGAAAGAACAGTAGCGCACTGTACGTTCTTCACCAATAAAGGAATCATATTAGACAATTCAGTCTTGCCTAGAGAGTGACTTAAAGCGCACGCCCAGTGTATGTCGTTTATTGCAGGATGAGTGTCCTGAAAAAAACATCGAATCAATAGAAACATATTCTACTAGGAATAAATCTAAAATAATTACCTGGTTGTATGCTAAATGAACGTTCTTCATTGCTAACATGGCTAGTTTGTAGGCTCTTGTTGGATATCCTCGATGTTCCATATACCTAGCAATGGTAAATAGCTGGGAAGACGTCATTATGTGAGATGCAGCATCCACAACAATTTGATAAGCAGTTTCAAAGGCTAGAGCCTCGTTTTCGCACAAGGTCAAAGCGTTCAAGGCACAATTTGGAGGGTCCTTCGTGGCACATTGTAATGCCAGAGTACGGGCGCAACTCGACAACTCTTCCTGCTGTCCGAAATTCAAATTTAACCGCATTATGGTACTGTGGGACATTATGGTAGTGGCAACGGGACCGGTCGCTTCGGTCGCCGTAAAAAACTGATACCAATTTTGCATTATTGAAATCAAAGCGTCCACTCCCACTTCAGTCGCACAAGTCACTAGCCATCGTACCATTTCGCGTCGGCGCCAATTCAAAGATGATAACGTCATTCTCATTACCTAAAAAATATAATGCTAAATCAGTCAACTGAGTACATAAAAGAAGAATCAATGCGTCCGGATTGCGACGTTTATGTCGCCGCGGTGTGTTAAAATAATTACCTGCAATCCTAATTCGAATGCTACACTAAGTAATGTAGGGTGTCTGGGTCCATTTTCCGGCGTAGCAAAACGAAACGCATCTTGAGCTAACTTAAACAAATGGGAAGAGCTATGGATATGTCTCTGCGACGATTCTAAGACCGTTCTTAACCGCATCACCTCGCCTATTAAAAATAAAACAATAAATAATCATACAATTCATAAAATCAAGCGATTTAGTTACCTTTAGCTGCGCTTAGCATGGTTGAACTTAAAGCACACTGTTGCGTCTCGATGTGACCTATGGTAAACCATCTCGGTGATCTGCTCATCATCAAGGAACTGCTCGGATTTCCACCTAAAGGGTCGTCTGAGTCTTCGTGTTCTTCCAATAGAGGCAACCGCATCGCTCTTAAACCAACTTCGTAAGCCAAATCCGGGTAATAATTAAGAAGAGATAAAAATAAAAATCGCGCGAAAGTATGCATTGGGATGCTTTCCGGGTGGATTCCGATTCCTAAACCGCTGCTAGGGCCTCCTTCTAACAGAATTATAGCTTGACGACGCAAGACGGCTACCAAACTATTATCCAATTCGATTTCTTGAAGTTTTCCTATTAAACGATCTTCTTGTTTACAAGCCTTTTCCTGATGAAAAAAAATGTTATTAAAAAACAGCGAACAATTTTTTTATAGATACGAACCTGTGCATAAAGTCCTACGGGCATTATCCTTTGTTGACCTAAACCGATAAGAGCGACCTCGAACGCTAACGTAAGATACGTTTCCGCTCTATCCCTTGAACCGACCACAGGGACGTGATGATATCTCGGCCTTAAATTACTATGTTGATCTTCCATACCCACTAAATCTAAATAACTGGTCGGTGTTCTGGGTCTTTCGTGCTCTGGCACTACCGAAGCATCTGCCAGAGTATCGATAAGGCAACCAATAGGGTCTAAAGGATGGCCCACCCACCCGTCTAAGTTCGTTGGAGCGTTAACAGATGTCGTGGAACACGAAGTAACTGTACATTGACCTTGACATCGAGAAGTACATGCTGTGACCTAAAAAACAAAACAAAAATCTTATAAAATCTACGTTTTTAACAATAATTCAATAGAGTACCTTGCAACTTGGTTGAGTTTTAATACTGGTACTGGCACTGGAGTTTTGTTGACTTTCGTGCCATTTTCTTTGCGCCACTAGTTGTTGTTGTTTCATTGTACGTACTACTGAAACTGCCAACCTAAGAGCGGCCTCCATATGGCCATGAGAACGAAGAGAGTCGACGCGAGCGGCACACAAAGGAATCGATTCTACAATTAAAATTAAAAATCTGTAAGTTGGAGTTGATGAAATTGTTGTAGTACTTACCGTGCCACAACGGCTGTCCTTGTGAATTGAAGCTACCGGAACTGGAAGTATCAGGAACGTGAGAGCAGTAAGTATCACTAGATAAAATGTTTTTAAGATGCATATTATCCCAAGACATTCCAACGGCGTCTAACGCTCTATGGAAGATCGATCTTGGTAAAGTTGGTGTTTGGGATTTAGAGTTACCCGTCAAACGAAGACGTTTATTCCTAAAAATAAACAAAGTCAGTATATAAGTGCAAAAACTACACAGTAATACAACATATCATTCAATAATACAAAACACTCAATAACACACAAATCATTCAATAGCACTCCATAACCCACCAAAACACTCAGAAACCTTCAATAACATTCCAAAACACTTATTAATAGCAATCCATAACACACCAAAAACACTCAGTAACTCTCGATAATATACCAAAACACTCATTACACACAAAAACATCAATAGCACTCCATAACCCATCAAAACGCTCAGACACTGTCAATAACACACCAAAACACTCAGTTACTCTCGAAAATATACCAAAATACTCGATGACACTCCAAAATACTCAATAACATACCAAAACACTCGGTAACTCTCGATAATATACCAAAACACTAAATAATACACGAAAACACTCCAAAACATTGATTATCACTCAAATAATATAGATAAAAGAAAATAATCTACCTGTGAGTATAAGAGTTGGAATCCTCTTCATCGTCATCTTCTGAACTATCTGATGAATCATACATAGCACGATTTCTGTCTCTTTCTCTCTCTCTGTCTCGATCTCTCCTTTCTCTTCGATCTCTTTCTCGATCTGCATACCTATCTCGATCACGGTACCTCTCGTCGTATCTATCTCGATCTCTATCTCTGGTTGAATACTGAAAAATAAAATAAAATATGGATACGATTCTCATCTAATTTTTGGTGAACAATACACAAACTACAGTGGTACTTACAGAGTCCCTGGATCCTTGCTGTTGCAACCTAAAATCTGGATCTTCTGGTGGACACACATCTATTACCGCCCATTTTTCTAACAGCTGCTTCCAATGTTGTTTTTCTTGTAGAGTGCAATTTGGATTTAAAACAATACACACCCAAAGCGATCCTAACTGATCCCAAAGTTGTCGACACTTATCAGTCATGGGAGTCCCTTGATTACGCCACATTTGTAATCTGGGGTCGGAGAGGAACTGCTCTGTGATGAGGGTCAACATTCGCGCGCCGTTTGAATCTTCAGCTCTCAGCATCTCTCTTACCTATCAAGATATTTATATTAGAACGAATAACATTTTTAATACACTAATACACGTACCTTTGAAAATAACGAATTCAACTGTTTGTTGGCATTGTAATAAGCTCCTTGCGAAAGATAACTTTTAACCTGCTCGCAAACTTGTTCTTCGTCCAGATGCCACGAATGTTCATCGTCTGCCGAAGCTCCAGCTGTCGGATCTGGAGCTCCTGGGATTTGATTGATTTCCGACCGTTGTTGAAGGATTTCGTCGGCAAGTTTCTGGGCGGTAGGAAGCACTTCCGTATGGTGCTCCGATATCAGGTACTGGACGAACTTTTGGAGTTGCTGCCGATCCATTTGTAAGAGAGTTTCTAGGAGAATTAAAAATATGTTAATTACTATGTTGTGGAAAAATGAATTTATAGGTACTTTTTGCTAAAGTGACTGAGATCATAAATTAAAATATTTTCACTTACGTTTTATCAAAATCCTAAAGCTCTCTGAACAGTGTTTGTTCACAGTTCTACAGTTGTATTTTGTGTGTATCGGTATCTTTTGAAAATGTCTACTTTATCGAGATTATATAACAAAGAATACACCCACTAACAAGAAGGGAAGCCCGATGCAATCTATTTGAACCGAGTCGTTCGTCTGGACAGTCTCCAAGAACATTTTGTCAGCTTACCAAAATAGTCAGTTCGCGACAACTCTTATGCAGTTACTGGCGCTTCGATCGGAATATTATCTGATTACGAGAATAGCAGTAGAGTTCGCCACAACTGAACTTATTGCGAACGTTGATTCAATTCAATTGCATTAACAGACGCTGCATTGCATTAACAGGACGCTGCTGCCTCGTTTAAAATAAGAGTAAACAGTTTCGTCTTCGTTGTGTATCGCGCTGTTTTTGTCACTATTTATCGTCATTAACTTACGTTTAGTAGATAATGCCAACAGAGGGCAGTACCCGGTAGACCACGCGTTTTTTTAAGGAAATAACAGTAACAGGTAGCAACTGTTATCGGGAAGTAACAGGATACGACATAACTACCTAAATCCATAGATGATAAATTTGTATGGGATAAAATGATCACATTTAAAAAAAATAAATATAATACAAATCGCTATACATTATAAACTAACTCAACATGTACATACTCAACAATATACAGATTAGTCAAAAAATTGATTCACTTAATGTGCAGCGGCATCAATCCAATTGAACTACCGCCACCTTTCCCTCCTCCTTTCCCACCTCGTTTACTTTGCCACCCTCTTTTCGGTGACTTTTTCTTAGGACTTTTCGTAGCTGTTTTCTTCCTCCATGTCTTTTTCGTACTTCTATTATATCCACCGGTCCATTTCCGTTTCGTTCCTCTAGCAGAAGAAGGTAGCGAACTGCTCCAATCATTTTCTTCATCATAACTTCCACCAAAACTGGGAGATTCCGATAATTTTGGCGCCGTTTCTAGAGCGTCTACTTGTTCGCGGAATTTCGACGTAATGGCCAAGAAATTCTCACCGCATTTTTTAAAATTAGCCGCCGTAACGTGTTGAATTTTTAAAAATTCTTCTTTGGTCTTCGGCAAAACGTCGGACATCGTCTTTATAGCTGTTAGGTTCATGATTGCTGATAAAGTTAGATTTCTGTCCAAGGCTAATTTGCGACATTCTTCCAGTAAAGCTTCGTGACATTGTACTTTGAGATTAATTATTTTCGTTTTATTAAATTTAGAATACGCCGTGGCCTTCGTTTTGTTTATACTTATAGGAAGAGGTTTAGAGGGACCAGGGATATCTTTATCTTCTACCACTTCCACTTCTTCTATACTACTATTCATCTTCTTTACAGACTTCTGATTAACAGGTATTGTGATTTTTAAGTCTGGTGCATTTAGAGCGTTAAATTTTGTTCCAAGTGTAATATAAACAACAGGAAATTGTCCTGCATTAACCACTTTATCTTGCAGAACGTTTTTAAGTACCATATTCTTCAAAATTCTTTGTATATCAGTTTTATCGAATGAAGAGCCTGCTCCATATAGCCGATGTTTATCATGACCCATTTTAAGAATTTTCTGTATTTTAGAACCTTTATAGACATCAGCTACATGTAACATTGTTACATTACTTCGTGCTGTTAGATCTTTCACCAGTGTTCCCAATTGTTTCGCTTCATTTGTCACTTCTAGGGTACTATATGCATTAATATTTTCACAGTTGTCACAAGTTGTCAGTTTATTTCTAATACACAATTGTCTATTAAAATTTTCCCCGAGGTGGATTAGTTGTAAATAACGGCGGCAGTCAACCATGTTTTCTGCAAATGAGACCATTTGTTTTAAATTATTGTTGTGACCTTCGCGGACACCAGCATTTGTTTTTCGGTCTAGCTGCATCAACTGAAAGAAAAAACATTTGTCAAATAAAAAATAATAAAAGTGAATTTTTTTCCTTACTTTTTGTAATCGTAATACATCACAGTAATTATAAAATAAATACGAATAAGAAATATCTCCATCTCTTCCTGCTCTTCCAGATTCTTGATAAAAACCTTCAACTGATTTTGGTAATGAATTATGTATTACAAAACGTACATCAGGTTTATCAATTCCCATTCCAAATGCAATTGTAGCAACAATTACAAAAAACCTAAAAAGGAAAGAATGATTATCAAATAAAAATAATAAAATCAATAAATAACAAATTGCACAACAGAAATATAACAAGTCTTGACGTGTTTTATCAAGTCTAGTCGTATCTAGTTAAGCCTAGACAACTCTAATCATCTCTAGGTCTAGTCGAGTAAAGACTAGTAAAATCTAGTCAAGTTTAGTGAAGTCCAGTCTAGACTAGTCAAGCCTAGAAAACTCTAGTCATGTCTATATTCAAGAAACCTTGAAGGACTGGAGAAAGAAAACGTAAGAAGAAGAACAGGAAGAGGTTTTACTAGTTCAGAACGAATTGAAAGCAAACAACTCATGTATAGATAATGAGTGACCAGAGATGGTTAAAAATAGCATATTAAATACTCCACAAAATAGAAGAGAATATAAGGAAGTCCCAAAATCTCATTGAATGAGAGATATTATGAAATACAGAGCAATTAAAGAACCCCACTGTATATGTATGTTACTAGTTTATTAATATCAGTTTCTATAATTTCTGATGATGCAAATGTAATTTGTGAAACTGGTGAAGTGATATTTCTGTTGTGGAATTTGATATTTATTGATTTTATTTGATAATTATGAAAAGTTAATTAATTTGCCAAGAGAAAGTAAAAAGATGCTACGAAATTAATAAAAATGTTTTACCTATCTTGCATCCATTCTCTTTGAATAGCGTTACGAATTTTATCTGACATACCAGCATGATAAGGTCTTGACATAATATTAGCTTTGTTTAAATCATCAGCCAAAGTATCGCAGTCATTTCGAGCCAAACAATATATAATGCCAGATTTTCTGATGAACTTTTTTTTAATTAAGTTTATTATCTCTTCTTTAGCGAATTTGCCCTTTTTTGGAATAACCTTCAATTAAAAATAGGTTAATTTGATTACGAACATTGATTTTAAATTTTGACTCACCTGATATTTAAGATTGGGTCTATTAAAACTCATAATAAACCTTTTAATATTTTTCAATTTCAAAATGGTGATAACATCATTTTCTACTTGTTTTGTGGCAGTAGCTGTAAGGCACATTATTGGAACATTTGGAAACTCACGTTTTAGAAAAGTGAGCTGTTTATAATCAGGCCTAAAATCATGGCCCCACTGCGATAAACAATGAGCTTCATCAAGAATGAACCTAAAACAAATACATTTAAAAAATACAATTCTTTAATCGTATCAAAATTCTAATATACCTAGCCAACTTTCCTCTCTGATACAAAGACTTCATCATACTGTCCACAGCATTAGAAGCCATGATCTTCTCAGGTGTGAGATACAACAATTTTATAAGTGGTTCCCTGCAATGCAATTTATTCATAATACGATTTGTATCTTCTAGGCTAACATCTTGGCAAAGATGTGCAGCTGCAATATCTAAACCGTTCATTTTATCCACCTGGTCACCAATCAAAGCCCTAAGCGGAGAAATTACTATTGTAACTCCTTCACTCAAAACAGCTGGGAGTTGGTAACAAAGACTTTTACCACCTCCTGTTGGCATAAGTACAAAACAATCATGCCGATTTAATGTTGCATTAATAATTTCACGTTGTTGAGGCCTGAAAGTTTGAAGACCAAATTTTTGGTGTAATATTTCTTCCATGGAATCAGAGAAGTGGTAACGTTTGGTAAACTCAGAAGTATTATCATCACGATCAGTGAAACTGGGAATAGTTGTTATTTCTTCGTCAAATACATCTTCATCCCAATTAATTGCAGATACTTCTTCTGTGTAGCAGTGTTCTGAATTTTGTGATGTAGACGCTTTATAAAAGAATAGACAAAATAACATGGAGAAGTTGAATTATAATAAATATAGCTACATGCAAATAGACCACTTCCACATTTTAATTACCAACTGCCGAACTTGCTCCTTTAATGCCCATCTAGCCGAATTTTATTGGAAAATACATTTTTAGGAATGAATTTATTTCTAGCTAAACAAAGTATGGCTATCCCATGATAATTTTTCCTAATTATTGTGAAACAGGTTCATTTGTCATGTATCTTGAACACCGGCACTTACCTGTATTATTTTCAACATTTTCGGTAAAATCATCCTTCAAATCTACTGTGCTTAAATGAATATCAGACTTCTCAGTTGATCCACCAAATAATTTTTCAAAAGTTTCATCATCCATATAATCATCTTGAGAGGCAGCTAGTGACTGACTAATAATGGTTATTTCATCATCAAGGAATTTGTTGTTAACATCATTTTTTGGTTTGTTTGTTTCTTTATTATTTGATACATTTTGCTGTATTATTGGGGAATCAATTGAAATAGCACTACACTTTCTCTTAATAGATAGTAAACTAGGACTCTCACATGCTGAAGAATTAGACTTTACTGGTTTTGTAAAAGAATCGGGTGAACCCGAAGTATTGAAATTGTTCTGTTTTACATACTCTGTTTCTTCAGTATGTATGTTATCTAAGGTATTCCTATTTTGATTTGAGTTTGGTTGTTTTTTGATAGTTTCTGTAGATTTGTATTCTTCAACACCATCTCCAAAAAGAGAGTTAAAAACGGAAGAAATATTGGTTGCAGTCTTCTTGAATTGAAATTTTTGGGAGCTCTTAGGTACTACTGTTTCTAAAGTTTGTTTTAATGTATTATTAGGAGATATTTTCCGTGTTGCTACTTTATCTTCAAATTCATCTGAAGAAATAGTATGTACAAGATTTTTAAAGTTCAATTTTGTAGGTGAGATAGTTTTTCTTTTGTCTTGTTTGTCTTTTATTTGACTAGTACTACATATAGATTCAACATTAGACCTTGTTCTGGTGTCTACTTTTTTTATGGGTTGTTCAGTAGAAATATCAACTCTTTTATTTGATGTAGTTTTAAAATTAAACTTTGACGTATTTGCACCATTTCGTTGGGTTGTATTTAAATTATTTTTGCTAGTTGTATTCAAAACGACCTCGTTTTGTTGGGTTGAAGAGGGATCATTAAAAATAGCTTCTAAATCGTCTTCAATGCTATCTTTCAAAGTTTTTTTTTTCTGAACAGGTTTGAAAAAATTAGATATAGTTTGGGCTGTACGAGGCTTGGTAGAATCCTTGTCAACTTTCTTGAAACTGAATTTGTCAACTTTGTTCGCCGATCTATTCTTAAATGCATCGAAAAAATCTTCCTTGACGTTTGCCATAGAAACCAATAAAGAGAAGTAAATACTATATAATGATACATTGAATTCAATTTATAAATTCTAATTGATTGTGATTATTTCACTTTTAAATACAAAAAACACACAGTACACTTTTACCACAATCACGCCATTTTCTCAGTAACGTCAATCGTCATCATCTTCTTCTTTTTCCGCCTTCTGTCTCGAACGTTTACATTATTTATCCACATTACAGCAGGGTCGCCATTTTTAATCCAATATAAGAGGTTTGTAAAAATTATATTAAATTTAAATGGGGGTACCATTTTTTCAAACCAATTGTTAAAATTATTTTTAATTACAATAAAAATAGTGTACACACAAACGCAATTTCTTAAGTTTGTATTTTTCTCGTTGCCTACATATGATTATGCAACACTAAATACATCCAAACAGAATATTTGTATCTAATGAGTATGGTTAAGAAAACTCATAAAGATTGTGGGATTGAAACCATTAACAATGTTTTAAATCGTGATTAAAAAAGGGTAACATGTAAGGGTTTTACGAACATATTTACGAGCTTAGACATAAACATTCCGGTTTATAGTTAAACAAATCTTACCCAAAAATTGTTTACAACCTTTCGGCATCTTTTTATCATACATTAATAGCCAGCCCATAACGACAGAAAATACTATTAATGGTATGCATAAATTATATAAAACACAACCAGAAAACGGCTACCAAATTAAAAAACTTTATCCAAACAAATAATAATAACAAAATGTGTATCTAAAAACGTTGTTGGTATTTCTGGTATGTAGAAAACATCTCATGTAGTTTTTACGATTATAGTAATTCTTGCTGCTCTTAACATAAACATTCGAACATACGAGGAGCTATCAATAAATATTAAAATTTGTGAAAACTTCTTTAGGCGCGTTGAGCACTTTTTTTGGGTGAAGAAAAAACATGGATTTTTCGTCATCGTCATGCTTTTATGCAACATACAATACTTTTGGTTAGGCAACACAATTAACAATGAAGCGTATATAGTGTTGCATAAATCATCGTCATGCTTTCAATGAGCTATATGTATGTATACTGTGTATATGTGTACTTTTTTTTGTAAAAAATTCCATTTACGATGGGCTTACGATAAAATTTTAAAAGGGATTCATTTATTGGTGTTTTCACTTCTGTCGACAGTCCCATGACTGGACTCTACGTTTTTTTTTGGTTCAGTATCTAATTTTTGACGTACTCAGAAGGGAAATCTGATAAAATATACGTTAAAGTATCATTAACATAAAATATAACACATTAAATTGACAAGTAGACATATTTTGTCCATTCCTTACAAAATTGTTCGCATTTTTAATACAACCTGTTGATTTGTGTTTGGATTGGAATTATTATTGTAAAAAAATTCATAATAACTATTTAGAAAATGCAGGGCATTTATAGTCATACTTTATATTACGGAAATAATTTTGTAAGTTCAAAAACACCATTACCGTTAAACTATTATTGTTTAAATTGTTCCAACAATAAAAAAAACAATAATTCCTTTGTCTTTCCCTTCTTTAATTTCTAGTCGCTTACTTATCAGTATTCATGGTATGTCAAATAATTTTTAAAATAAAACATCCAACCAAATTTTTTCACTTAAATAAGCACGAGGAACATCAATAAGTAAAATGCTTCAAATATGTACACCATTTTGTTTGAATTTCAATAAATTGTAATAAATAATGAATTAATTCCAAATAAAAAAAACGTAGAGTCGTCATGGGACTGCCGACGGAAGTGAAAACACCAAAAATGATTCCCTTTTAAAAATTTTATCGTAAGTCCATCGAAAATGGAATTTTTTATAAAAAAAGTACACATATACACAGTATACTATACATATAGCTCATGGAAAGGGTGACGATGATTTATGCAACACTATATACGCTTCATTGTTAATTGTGCTGCATAACCAAAGGTATTGTGTATGCGTAAAAGCGTGGCGAATGACCAAAGTATTGTGTGTTGCATAAAAGCGTGATGATGACGAAAAATCCATGTTTTCTCTTCGTCCAAAAAAAAGTGCTCAACGCGTCTGAACAAGTTTTCACTTCAAAAATTGTTGTAGGTTAATTTGTCATGCCGCTCCTGTAAATATAAAGCGGTATAAATTCTCCTTGTAAAAGTGTCATGCGGTTCAAAAATCTTACGTTGTAAATCTGCGAATCACTGCAACCGCCGCCGCTTGCCGCCGCTGCTTTTATTAAAGCGGATATGACGAAACGGGCATATCTCAAGCTGTCCTTGTTTAGCCGAAGATGTTAAATCGGCCGGCTGCTAATCGGGTCGATATAATATCAGGAAAATATTTCCTTATTATAGGAAAACATTTTTGGACATTTCGAAAGAAAAATTAAAAATAGTCAAAAGAAAATTTGCGTTCTGATATTCTTAATAAAACATCATGTTCGAGGGAACGAAAGAAGGCGGGAGAGCGAGAGAGGAAGCAAAAAAAGCGAGCGTTGTCGAGGGAAAGCGAGAGAGAGCAAAAAAACAACGAGGGTGGATTAGGGATAGCGATAGAGATTAATGGAGAGCGGGAGATAGAGGAAGAGTGAGTGAGCGAGAGAGAGAAAGCAAGAAAGGAAGCAAAAAAAGCGAGCGTTGTCGAGGGAAAGCGAGAGAAAGCAAAAAAACAGCGAGGGAGGGTTAGGGAAAGCGATAGAGATCAAGGGAGATAGAGGAAGAGTGAGTGAGCGAGAGAGAGAAAGCAAGAGAGGAAGCAAAAAAAAAGCGAGCGTTGTCGAGGGGAAGCGAGAGAAAGCAAAAAAACAGCGAGGGAGGGTTAGGGAAAGCGATAGAGATCAAGGGAGAGCGGGAGAGAGAGGAAGAGTGAGTGAGTGAGAGAGAGAGAGAGAGAAAGCTATAGAGAGCAAGAGAGGAAGCAAAAAAAAGCGAGCGTTGTCGAGGGAAAGCGAGAGAAAGCATAAAAACAGCGAGGGTGGGTTAGGGAAAGCGATAGAGATCAAGGGAGAGCGGGAGATAGAGGAAGAGTGAGTGAGTGAGAGAAAGAAAGAAATAGAGAGCAAGAGAGGAAGCAAAAAAAGCGAGCGTTGTCGAGGGAAAGCCAGAGAAAGCAAAAAAACAACGAAGGAGGGTTAGGGAAAGCGATAGAGATCAAAGGAGAGCGGGAGGTAGAGGAAGAGTGAGTGAGCCAGAGAGAGAAAGTAATAGAGAGCAGAGAGAAAACAATAAACAAAGTAAGAGAGGGAGAGAGAGAGCAAGGGAAACAGAGAGCGAGGGAAACAGATAGCGAGAGAGAGTAAAGGATGCCGAGAAAGAGGGAGTTAGAGAGAGTGGGCGAGAGGAGCGAGCGAGAGAGAGTGGGCGAGAGAGACCAAGCGAGAGAGACCAAGCGAAAGAGACCGAGCGAGAAATGCAGCGAGCGAAAGAGAGGTAGGGAGAGAAAAAGAGTAAGAGTTCAATCGGGCGACAGAGCGAGGAGGAGAGGATTAACGAACAATCAAACAATATATAGTTCATATAAATGGCATTTCTAGTTGTCAATGTCAAATTTGCGTTCTGATATTTCTAATAAAACATCATTTTCGAGAGAATGAAAGAAGGCCATAGAAAGCGAGAGAGCAAAAGAGGATGCAAAAAAAGCGAGTGATGTTGAGGGAAAGCAAGAGAAAGTAAAATAGAGCGAGGGAGGGCGAGGGAGATCAAGAGTGAGCGAGAGAGAGCGGGAGATAGAGGGAGTGAGTGAGCGAGAGAGCGGGAGATTTGGTCGACAAGGTGAAACAAATTAATGAATTTGGATTTTAATGTAGGTTTCGGAAATTTGTGTATTTACTCTTAAAGTAGGTTTGTTGTTCAGAGACCAAAATTCATCTTTTCTCTATTTCTACGGGTTTTAAATTAAATTTTCTACATCTTTTATAGTTTTTGTACTAATTTTGTGAAAAACGAAATCGGTGAAATCGGTGCGTTGTTGTCTTTCTGAGACCTTTGGATAAATTTACTATTTTGTTCGAAAAAGTCGTTGTATAAAATTCTAGCGTTTCTGTGTAAAAATCCAAGAACCACGGCTGACAAACGACATCCGTCCAGTTCGACGACTATACAGAATAGGCTTCCAAGGATGATTTCATTAAAATTTTCAATGAAATATAAGAGCCAAGAGTGGCTGTTGATGTTCTATTCATATTTCAGATTTGAATGCAAGAAATGGAATGGAATGTTGACTATACAAAAAGTTCTTTATTTCGAAATTTGTCTGTATTAAATTGAATTAGATAATGCCCTTGGTATTATATACCGGGCAACATTTTAATTGTACAGGATGTAAGTAACAATGTTATATAAAAAAAGGACATATACCAGAAATTTATTTAAAAATGTATAGAGTGTGTCCGTTTTAAAACAATCCCAAAACCGTTTCTAGGGAGAGAGGGGAAACTAAAATGACATAAGAGAAAATACGCTCCCTTCAATCCCCCACTTGTGTCACATTGTTGCCACATTGTATGAAGTGAGTCCGTTTAAAGATAATTTAGAACAAACTAATTAACCTCTACCCACAATTAGCGCCAAAATGAATTATCTTGAAACGGTCTATACCGAATGACTGTTATTTTGTAGATTCGATTATTTCGCCCCAAAAAAAAAGTTGCTTGCCTGTGACAAAACGAAGATAAAATTTGCCTCGAACAATTTCCTGTTAATATGAAATCGTTAGAGCAACTCCGGAGACCGGGAATCGGGTTTTAGAACGTGTGTTGCTTTCGATTTTCAATTATTTATTATTCGAAGCACTTTAAACTAATTATCGAGTCGAATTTAAACTTTTATAGCTATTCGGTCTCTATTTGTTATTTATTTTATGTTTGGTTCTCTGTTGTTTCCGCGTTCTACTCTACGACTTTTTCGAATGAACTTTTTGTTGGTAATTTTTTTTTTCATAATCGTGTACCAAATTTGATTTAATCTGTGTTTTTTATTCAAATATTTATCACTTCTTGTTAAAAACTAAAAAAAAACAAATATTCAACTAACTTTTCTTAAAAAGATTACATAACCCACCGGCTCAAACCCCCCACTAAAAGTTCAGATATTAACATTCATAGAATTAAAATAAGAACAGGCTTGCAGATAACTTCCTAAAAGTAATGTCCTCTCAGGCTTCTTCAGTCGTTGATCAGTTATCTCCTGAAAGAAAGAGACACCAACAGAAAACCCGAAACCCCATCGTAAAAGGAGTAATTTTTTGCGGCAAACAAGGTATACTTTAAGAGGTAAATCTGATTCGGGACGGATCAACATTACACCAGAATCTGAACAACCACTTCAAAATGATGGTAATTTTCGAGCACTGTTGCGGTACGCAGTCGAATCTGAGGATAAAGATCTTTCTGAGCATTTAGTTACTTCTCAGAAGATACAAGCCCTCAAATCCAAAATGAAATAATTGACATTTGTGGTGAAATTATTCAACATGAGATCGGTGAAGTAGAGGAAGCCAAATTTTTTGCGATTCTTGCTGATGATACGACTGATATTGCGCGTATAGAGCAAGTCCCGCTGTATTTCCGATATGTTGATTTAAAAGATGTTAAACAACATAAAGTTAAGGAGATGTTCTTAGAGTATATTCCAACTGTTGACGTGACAGGATCCGGTCTTGCATAATTACAGCTCTGAAAAAGCATGCACTTGAATGTTCTCATGTGGTTGGTCAATGTTACGATGGGGCTGTAGCTATGAGTGGGCATTTGCGCCGTACCCAAGCGTATTGCTGACTCATGGTCACAAGTAGATGTGCGAAATTGCGTTGGGATCGTTCAGACTGTTGGATCCTACTTTAGACATTCGGCTCAACGCACTGCCGATTTGAAAGAAAAAATTCGGGATCTATTACCGGCTGATCACCATAAAAACCTGCATGCGATGTGCGAAACACGGTGGGTTCACAAGCATGAAAACAAGCCGTCCAAATGCTTAACACACTTCGATCTTCGAATTTTGTTATGTGCCTAGTGATTCTTCAAAAATGGCAAAGGCAGTTGAATCGCTCTAATATTCCTGCGTCGGATGTATCCACGCAATTCAACAATTAATTGAGAGGTTCACAAAACACCGTAAAGTAGTATCGGCACAATCTAGTGTGTTAAATATTGCGGCCGGTTGTGAAATCGAAGAGGCATTTTGTATGTATTCGGCAGTGCTGCCCGAAAAAAGTACATTTGTCGTCAAAGCAAAACTTGAAGTGTGGAAAGCAGCTATGACTCTCACCCCCCCTAATCCAAAATCAGCTTTGGAATGCTTAGATTAGTGTGTCCAAAAACTATATCCAAATATTTACACATTGTCGCAAATATTGGCTACCGTATCTACCTGTTTCCACTGCTACCCCAGAAAGTCCTATTCAAGCCTAAGAAGACTTGAAAACTACTTGCGGAAAACAACGAGTGAAAACACACTGAACGGCTTGGCTCTCATGAACATTCACTAGGTATGGGATAGAAATTGATCCGAATGAAGTAGTGGATATATTTAAAAAGAAAAACAGAAGATTAATTTTGTAATATTCTGTGTTTCTGTCACATATAAGAGAACGTGATTTTTTTATTTAGCTTACAGTTTATACTGTCCCACTGCTCGAAAAAGGACTCCCCCAATTCCTTCGAAGAGATTTTTTCCGTATGTATTTTTCACATCTTTAATATTTTTAATTTAATTTTTTTTATATTTTATGTACTTTTAGTCGTTTTATTTTCTTGAACCCCTCCTCCCCCGATACTAAAACCTGGCTACGCCCGTGACATAACCAAATCAATAGCAAACCAGAAACAACTTTTACGACGACGAATTTGGTGGAAGGTACACGAGAGAACCTCAAACTTCTAAAGAACTTTTTCCTTCCTTGAGACAATCTCGCAGCAATAGTGAATAGTTTTTGTTATTTTTGCAAATGTGCGTGATAAGTTTTCATTACTAGCCGCCACTTTCTCGCTTTCTCTTTTTCTCACTTTTTTGTATATTATTTTTTCCGTTTTTTCACCTTTTTCTTCCTTTTTGTTATTTTTTTCTCTTTTTGTTATTTTTTTCTCTTTTTGTCTTTCTTTCTCTTTAGTCTCTTTAGTCTCTTTAGTCTCTTTAGTCTCTTTAGTCTCTTTAGTCTCTTTAGTCTCTTTAGTCTCTTTAGTCTCTTTAGTCTCTTTAGTCTCTTTAGTCTCTTTAGTCTCTTTAGTCTCTTTAGTCTCTTTAGTCTCTTTAGTCTCTTTAGTCTCTTTAGTCTCTTTAGTCTCTTTAGTCTCTTTAGTCTCTTTAGTCTCTTTAGTCTCTTTAGTCTCTTTAGTCTCTTTAGTCTCTTTAGTCTCTTTAGTCTCTTTAGTCTCTTTAGTCTCTTTAGTCTCTTTAGTCTCTTTAGTCTCTTTAGTCTCTTTAGTCTCTTTAGTCTCTTTAGTCTCTTTAGTCTCTTTAGTCTCTTTAGTCTCTTTAGTCTCTTTAGTCTCTTTAGTCTCTTTAGTCTCTTTAGTCTCTTTAGTCTCTTTAGTCTCTTTAGTCTCTTTAGTCTCTTTAGTCTCTTTAGTCTCTTTAGTCTCTTTAGTCTCTTTAGTCTCTTTAGTCTCTTTAGTCTCTTTAGTCTCTTTAGTCTCTTTAGTCTCTTTAGTCTCTTTAGTCTCTTTAGTCTCTTTAGTCTCTTTAGTCTCTTTGTCTTTCTCTCTCCTTCTTCACCCTCTTGAAAAGTTAGATTAAATAGGTTTTTATATTATACATTATTATTTATTAACCAACTATCTTGGACTATATTCAAAAATAGCGTACTTTTTACATTTTAAAGTTATTAGAAATTAGACATTTTAGACGTATGTACATATATTGTAAGAACTAATTTTAGTTCGATTTCAATTGTCAATATTATTAGCAAAAAGTACCATTAATAACAAAAATAAATTTTTCTATATCTACATAAATATACGTTTCCTACTCACCCGATATAGGTACGCGTAATCTGACACTTTCGGCATTTCTTATCCGATATAATGATAAAGCTACCACGTGCTGACACCAAAAAATATCTTTCGTTTCACAACTGCACGTTACTGAAGTTATTTTGCACCTGCAGAACAAACAAAAAATGGAGTTAAAAATTTGCTCATTTCTGGAACGAATGGAGAAATTAATGTAGAATATTGATTAGTTTTAGGTCACTTCTTTTAAATTCGAGACAATGTAAGGAATATTTTTTGCTCCTGGTTCCTGCTTTAGTGACTTTTTGTTGAAGCAGGATCATTGGATTCAATTTTTGACACAATATATATGGTGGGGTTTGAAAGATAAAACTTCCATATTGAAGTAAATATGAAATAAGAACAGAGCTATCAATTTCAGACCTTCGATTTGACTTTTTACCTTTTAATAGAAGCAAATTCTATTACAATATTATTATACTTACCTATCAAAACTAACAGAAACTTTAAATTTTTGAGGTGGTTCAGGAGCACCACATGGCAACGTGGCAGTGGGCGAATTCCGAGGACCCGTTACAACTCCACTTAAGTGAAAACCTGTAAAAAAAAAAATGATATTAGAAAAAAAAATTTCGATAATTTCTGTAATATACTAATTATATTTTCAAATTAGAACGAACAACAGATAATTTTCATTCAAAATATGCATTTTTCAAAGATCGATTTTTAATTCATTTTTTAGCGATATGAGTTTTTCAAAATTATGTAGAATATTATATTAGCTTCGTTCCAACTAGCGATAGAACCGTTCTAGGTATCGTTCGAGTAAGTGCTATATTTATTTCGCGTTCCAATTGATTATAGTATCGTTCTTAGGACGGTACAAAAACTACCTTCTGGAAAGTTGATGTGTCCATCCCTTATTCGAGTTTGCGCAATATACAGTACTCGATACGATTCCAGAACTGTTCCTACATGCCAGGGCCCGTATTCTTAAGGGACTAGTGCCTTCCAAGGGCCACAACCGTTGAGACTGCTTAGTGAGCGTAACGTTCCATAGCTGGCTAAATGCTGTAATTGCGGAGGCCAAAACATCCAAGAAAGAAGAAGAGATGAATTATGATGGCGGTAAAATTTAAAATTGAATTATAGCGCCAAATTTATTCATTACCAAATATTACCCATTGTCAAGACGGGAGGCGTAACCACCAACGGTCGATTAGAGGGTTAAAAATTGTTAGAAACAATTAACGGCATTCCTGTTATTTATAGAAAAAAACCGATTTAACATTGCAGAAGTAGAATTTTTTTCTCTACAACTTTTATCTAAAACTTTTTAGAGGAAATCCTTTAGTTCTCAATATATTGCGATTTTTATTATTTATTAATGGTTTTCAAACCCTTCCCAGAGGTGGATCTCAAAAATTTGTTCAGAACTGAATTCCTGGGACAAAAAGCTATGATAATTCATACATCACATCGCCTCAGCAAAAATCGGTTCACTTTCGTTGTTTTTAATTGGACTAGCTGGATACATTTACAGGAGCAATAAAAACTGTTGAAAAAAATGAAACATTTAAACTTTTTTGCAATGATTTTATTTTTTATTGTACAAAAAAACAAATTGAATAAAATTAGTAGCCTACAAATAAAATCAACCAATTCCGTTTTTGATGTTGTTTACTATAAAACAGATCAGGAAATTATTTGATAAAAAATTCAAAAAATAGGGATTTTTTGAGTATACAAAAAATTGGAAATTGGTTTATGTATCAAAATTTGACGGAAAGCTGGAAAATTTTATTGAAAAAAATATAATATAAATCCAAATTTTGGAAGATTCAATATATGGAGAAAATTGTACTTTAATATGTAAGACAATTTTTTTTCTCACCCTGTTATTCTTAAAATAGTTTTCGTTTCAAGTAAAATAAATTAAATTATGGATATACCCTAATATTTCAGAAATGCATTTCTCGACAAAACAACCAATTGTCTGAAACAGATAAATAAAGTATCACAAGGCCACGAAAGGGGAAAGAAAATTTTAAGAACGATTCGAGTTTTAGTTCCTAGTAAATACTTGAGCCAAATAAATCTGTTTTAATATAGTGTGAATTGTGGTGCATTGTACAATAAAATATCAGGAGTTAAATAGGTGAGTCTATCTCACAGAGTAATTCAGTTTTCCGTGTTACTTGATATTTGATTTTAAAAGTTATTTTATCACATAGAGTATATATATTTGCTAATTATTTTTAATAATTACTTTGTTTAAAGTTCTTTAATATTCAACGATATTAAGAACATTAATTTGTTGTTGCATTTCCTATTCATCCAATCCTACTGTACTGTGGAGAGTTTGCGCCACTTGCGGTTTGTCCATTCCTGATACTGGGTGACTTCTCACGTCACCCATATCTCCTTCCACCCCCCTGTATTGTGGAGAGTTTGAGCCACTTGCAGTGTAACCTTATTTTTGCTGTACTGTGGAGGTTTGTGCCACTTGCAGTGTATTATTATTTTGATGTACTGTGGAGAGTTTGTGCCACTTATAGTAGTTATAATAAATTGTTTGTGGAGAGTTTGTGCCAGATATTCCTTACATGCACTGGGGAGAGTTTGCGCCCCTTGCACCTTTCCTAATAACCCTAAATATTAACAATTAGGCATTTATTGTTGATCAACCAAAATGAAAGTACTGATATGCATAATCACAGTTCAAACACATAAGATGCACCTTGTATATTATTAATTCTTTCATTAATTTTGGAGATTTTAACTATACTGATCTTTATTTGAATAATAATAATTATCTATGGCAAATTGAATACTCAGAGTGTTTTTCTATCTAATTCCAGATACGTCATCTCGGTTTTCCAACCTACTTGGACCATGTCCATATTGACTGTTCAATTAAATCCAGGCATCACGTCCAGAGTCTTGTAAATAGTTATTTTCAATATTTAGATTTGTTTTATTATCTATATTATAAACAATTGAATGTAAGTACACAGTAAGTAATTAAAAGTTAAATTCTAATTAAATATATCAAGTTTTTTCCTCCTTACAAATACAAAATTGAAAAAACCAAATAAATGAAAGGAGAGTAAAATAAGGTCAAGAGTAGATTTTCAGATGTAAGTGATACAATTTCATAATGTGAAGGATGAACTAATATTGAGGATAAAAGGAAGGGAAATAGTTTTTTGAAAATTTATCAAAGTAATTGAAATCAAGTCAACTTTAGTTAGACATAATTTCAAAGACAATCACTTCATTTCAGAGGCGTTTGAATAAGAAGATCAGACATAGTTATTAGAATTTACCTTATATTAACATTTGGCATTAATTATTATATTTGTAAAGTTTTTGATCGACATGGCATTAATTGGGGTATAGAATAATAAAATACAATAATTCTTAATCCTAAGTTTTTGTAATTTTAATTTTTATACTTAGATTTTGGCTGGCGCACAACAAAATTGAAATAAAATAAAATATACATATAGGTATTAAAAAATAATTTATATAATTAGATCACCGTGGGATTCTTAAAAATTAAAATAAATAAATTAAAAATCTTTAAAATCCATATACTACATAGTAAATAGAAAGTACTCAAGTACTAAGCATGCAAAAATTTTTGAACTTTTTTATTTTTTGTAATTTTTTTTTCGTCTTTCATTTCTCTGACTTTTCTACTACACCACCAAGGTATACCTATTTTATAAATTCCTTTCATAATTGAGAAGGCATGTGTCGGCACGTTATCCATGAGAAATCTACTTTCAAAAAACTTAGTTCCTTTTCAACCAATTTTGAGATGTTCGAGTGTCAAGAAAATTTTCCAACAAAGTTCCTACTGAAATTACAGGCTGTTCAGCAGGATACATTAATTTTTCTTCTGCATGATCCCACTATTTAAAAACTTATAAATAAATTATGAGGTGCATCAGAGCTCGACAATAAAATATGGGAACAAGCCTCACAATCTACCACCTTTAAAATTATTTTTATGATGAAGCCTGCAACATAAGCAACTGACTACATTGTTTCCACTGTACCAGTATTAACTGCATTAGCAATGTCAGTTGCCAACTCTTCAGCACTTATTGTTTTAGAAGATTTTCTTGGTTCTGTCTCATATTTCAAAAATTATCTCAAATTTGAAAGCAGAGTCACATCATCCTCCTCACAGTTTCTCCCTGACCCTAAATTGATGAGGCCATTTAAAATTTGGGTTTTTAGACTACCCGCAAATTGTTTGGTGGTTGGGTTATCATTAGTACCCAAACCCGACCTGATGCCACCAAATAGATTCTCAAGTGCATCTTGATTAATTGTTCCTGGTTTTAATGATTGAAAATTTTTTTTCTTTTAAAATATAATCCCATATTTTTCGGATGGAGACCAAAGTGTTCATCCATGCAATCTGGGATGGCGGTCTCTTTTTCAAATGACCCTTTTTTGTGTATCTCAGAAACAATAATCCATGTGGGCAGATTGTTCGGTCACCATGCATTTAACTTTCTTCCCCGTGGGTGGCAGCTTTGAGGTTCCATTGAAACTGTCAAATAACTCATCTACCTGATGGCGGAAATTAAGCGTTCCAAGTGCTCGCAACTGTTGAGTGTGAGCCTTTTTCTGCTTAGTTCAGCAGCTCTGTCACTTGGAACGCGTCCATTCTCACCATGAGATTGGTGTTTCACGGGTTGCGTGAAACGAGAGAGATTCAATTTCTCATGGTTCGGAGCGATAGAGAATCTCGCCTAAACCAGTGAGAAGCTAAGAGGCATGCCTTTTTGGTATCGGCTGGCGTAATTAACAGTTTTTAAATTTTCAAAACTTCATTTTGCATCTACTTCTTCCATCATTTATTTTTCGTATGGTTTCTTTAATTTTTTTATGTAATGGTCCAACAATTCGATGTTTTCTTGCTTTAAAAACTCAATTGTTTTTCTTGCTGCGTGAGAACTTGCATTATCTTTCTTGGTGGAGGACCATTCGTCGTTGAGGGTTGGTTTTTCGAAACTCAGCAATTAATTCAGGCAAACAAATTGATATGTACCAAGCTCGCAGAGGAATTGAATTTTGCCTTTATGTTTTCTTGTTTCTTTCTCATTATCAGTACAAGCCAATAGACGCCACATTGTAACACAACAACAAAAATCACTCTACCATAAACCAATCATTAATCATAAGTTAATGCTTTGGAAAACTAAATAAAACTAAAATTAACGTTACAAAAGTTATACCTACTTAAGGGGGCGTCCATTAATTACGTGAGGTGTTCAGGGGGGGGTAGGAGGGTATCATGTCGTATCTTACTAAATCTCACTTGGGGGAGAGGGGGGGTCTTGGCAAATATCATGTAATTTTTTTCTAGCAGAAAACTTCGTCAAAGTTAAGTTAAATTAAAATAAAAAACGTGTCTTGAATAAAATGTGACACAACATTACGGTAATATTTCCAAATACTATATCTTAAATAAAAGTAATTAAGCAAATTTTTTTTAAATAAATCCAATGCTTTTACGCACAAAACACAAATTTTGAAAAATCTCACGTAAGATTAGGGGAGAGGGTCGAGAAAAATCTTACTACATCTCACTTGGGGGTGAGGGTTATATGTTAGGTAAATTTGGGGTTTTATTGCAGTTAGAGAGTTTCTTTATGAGGATTGGACATAATGTGAAGAACTCTTCACTAAATATTCAATTTACAATAAATAAAAAAACCAAATAATAACAAAACTCCTACAGTAAAAATAATATTATTTCTTTATAAATTTGTTGTATTATCTCGTAACCTTCTAAATTGCTTGTATGGTTATTGAAAGCAAACGCATCATTCCTGGCTGTAGCTTCAAAAAGTTTCGCAAATTTTCTATAGAGATATTGTGAAAGATTAAAGAAAAGTATTCAACGCTGACTGGCATTCCCGAAGAATAGGTCCTTGTATTGCGAACAATGGAGAATTTCTATTCTATAACAAAATATACGTATACAGAGTGAACCGAAAAAAATCTTTTTTCATTATTAATTCTGGTATATCTAGAAAATGAGAACGATTTGGCAACATTCTATTCTAGCAGATGTAAACACAAAATGAGAAGAAGAGCAAAGAATGTAAACAACAAAGAATAAGATAAAAACAGCGCACGTCACACACACATACACAGATTCAAGGTCGGCTGCTCTTCAATAAAATCCAAAACTGGACAGAAGAACGGAGAGCAAGAGATCAACTGTTATAAAAATGGTAATGCGATTGATTGCAGAACAGAGAAGAATCGAAGAGGCGTAGCGTGCGTTGGATGATGCATTCCATTGTTATTGGTTACCTTGGTAACGGATTTGTTTTTTTCGGTATTTATAACAACTTTACTACGTGTACGAGGTTAAATCAAATAATTTGCTTCATTGGGTAAACCGCAATTTTGTCAACTGTCGTTATTAGGTTTGTTCGTAGAGCAATCACAAACGGTTGAAAACTGGACGACTCACGAAAAACCGTTCACAGAGAGAGGCTCTGCGCACGAGTCATCCAGTTTCCAATCGTTTGTAATCGCTCTAAGAACAAGCCTATTGAACACTGTTTACACTACCATTACACCTTCAGTCTCTGAAGAAGAGACTGAAGATGTAAGATAGCGTAAAGTGTTAGTGTTGGTGTAGTGGTAGTGTAAACTGTGTTCGGTGTCAAGTATCGCCAACGGTTCCAAAATTCCCAATTTAAATGTTGTTATACACCATATGGATTGATGAGGACTTTCCTAAAGATATCCAAGAGCAGCGGAGACTACTGATACCGCAGATGAAAGAGGCAAGAAACAAAGGATACAAAGCACATATCAGATACAACAAACTGATAATAAACAACGAAACATACATGGCAAAAGACAGAAGAAAAAGAGAAGGATGTAAACAAGGAGGGAGGAAGCAGTGGCACACAAAAGAGAACCGTAAATGACAGGTTTCCAGAGGGCGGTGGATTTGAGGAACAATTAAGAAAAATAACCCGTATAAACCGAAAAAACTAATAAATAAAGATAAACCCAAGGGCAACGATGACGGCAATAGCTATGGACAGGATTGTGATTTACCGGAAATAAATAAAGCAGAAGATAAATTTAAAGAAACAAAAAAGAACAAAGGCTGGGAAATTGCAACGTGGAATGTAAGGGGACTAAGTGGAAAAGAAAAAGAACTCTTAGATGAATTTGAAAAAGCTAAAATAGACATACTTGCGATAACTGAAACAAAAAAGAAAGGAAAAGAGGTGATAGAGACAGAAAATGGACATATGCTTATACTGAGTGGAGTCGCAAAAACAGAAAAAGCCAGATGTGGAGTAGGATGCTATATCAAATATGATATATGTAAATATGTCAAAAAGTGGGTGTTTGTGACAGAAAGAATATTAAAAATACAGCTAGAAGTAGAAAAAGAGGAAATGATAAACATTATAGTGCTATATGGACCCAACGAAGATGACAAAGCTACTATAAAAGACAATTTTTGGGAAGAAGCAACACAAGTAGTAGATGCATGTAAAGATATAGTAATCGTTATAGGTGACCTAAATGGAAGAGTGGGACTTAAAGATGACAGATCTAGGGATGTAATCGGAGTGCAGGGAGAACAAACCAGGAACAGTAATGGAGCTAGAATTAGTGAGTTTTGTATACACAACAACCTGCTAATGATGAATACTTTCTTCAAGCACAAGAACATCCATAAGTACACCAGAGTTGTTAAAAGTAGAAACGAAAAGTCAATTATAGACTATGTACTGATCAACAGAGAATACAAACAAAAAATATTAGATGTCAGAGTGAAAAGAGGATCTGAAATCTTCAGTGATCACTTCCTAGTAACGGCGAAAACAAAAATAACACTTACAAATAAAGACAACACCCGCAAAGTCAAGACCACTAAAACGAAAACTATTGAGTCTATTAGATCTTATAAACTGAAAGATCGGAAAATAGCTGATAAATTTAGACAAAAAATACAAAAAGACGCAGAAAACCTATCAATTGGACCAACCATGGACATAGAAGAAATATGGCAAATATTCAAAACCATGATCCTAAACGCTGCCAAGGAAGTATGTGGAGTGATAAAGATCAATAAGAAACAGAAACAGATACACTGGTGGAACAACAAAATAAAAAATGAGGTCAAGATCAAAAAACAAAAGTGGCAAGCTTACCTAAGTTCTAAAAAGGCAAATAAATACGAAGAATACAAAATGCAGAGAAAGAAAGTAAAAGATCTTATACAAGAAGAAAAGAGGAAAACTTGGGAAGATTTCGGAACAAAAATGGAAAAGGACTACAAGTCAAATCAAAAACTATTTTACAAAACGCTGAAAAATCTAAGAAGCGAGAAGGTATTCCAAGAAGTTAAGCAGATTACAAATAACCGAGAAGAAGTGCTAACAGACGCAAAAGATATAATGGATAGATGGAGAATGTACTTCGTAAATCTGTTGACCACAAACGAAACAACAGCAGAAAGCGAGGAGATAGACCAAGCTGAAATAGAAAGAAATGGAGATGAGATAACTGAGAGCGAAATCAGAGAAGCAACTGCAACGCTAAAAAATGGCAAGGCAGCAGGGCACGATAAGGTCACAGCGGAGATGTTAAAGAATATGGGAAAAACTGGCATGGAACTTTTAACACACATATGCAACAGGGCCTGGCAAGATGGGACAATACCCAAGGATTGGGAGGTGGGAATTATTCTACCTATATTTAAAAAAGGAGACAAGCGAGATTGCAAAAACCATCGAGGAATAACTCTACACAGCGTGCCCTCAAAGGTATATGAAAAAATCCTACAACAACGACTAACAAAAGAAATAGAAGAGTAACTAGAAGAAACGCAAAGTGGGTTCAGGAAAGGACGAAGCATCAACGATCACATTTTTACAATAAAACAAGCCATCGGAAAACTCAAGGAAGGAAATTCTGAATTATATCAGATCTTCATAGACCTCGAGAAAGCTTTTGATAGTGTGTCAAGGAAAACAGTACTAGAAATTCTGGAAAAAAGAGGTGTAACAGAATCCCTAACAAGAGCTATAATGTGCCTACATAAGAAGAATAGGATGTATGTAAGGACTGATAACATGGAATCAGAAGAGTTTCAGTAGTTGCTGGACTGAAACAAGGAGGGGTACTAAGCCTGATATTATTTAACCTGGTGATGGACGATGTTACAAAGGAAACGAGAAATAAAACGAACAAGCTCTACATTGGACATAGAGAATTAAAACCAATATATCTACAAGAGTGCCTATTCGCCGATGATCTAGTTATATGTGCAAAGAATGAAACAGAAATCAAAACCAATTTG
Organism: Lochmaea crataegi; assembly: GCA_947563755.1. Taxonomy (NCBI): domain Eukaryota; kingdom Metazoa; phylum Arthropoda; class Insecta; order Coleoptera; family Chrysomelidae; genus Lochmaea; species Lochmaea crataegi. The sequence continues at coordinate 27,589,071 of OX387428.1, read as the reverse complement.
CAGATATGGGAAGAAAAACTAAAATCTAGAAACTTAAAAATCAATAAAGAGAAAACAAAAATAATGATCAGTAGCAAAGAAGAAAAAACAGTAGATATAAAAATAGATAATAATAAGATAGAAGGAGTGGAGAATTTTAAATATCTAGGAGTGTACATAAATGATAAGGGAACACAGGAAATAGAAATCAACAAACGAATGGGAAACGCCTCAAAATTGTACCACTCCATTGAAAATAGTTTCATCGGGAGAAAAGAAATATCATGGAAGACCAAAATAAACGTATACAACTCAGTATTTGTACCAATACTAACTTATGGGTCAGAGAGCTGGGTTCTGACAAAAAAGCTAAAATCAAGAATACAAACCATGGAAATGAAGTACCTACGAAGAATTTTAGGAGTGACAAGGAAAGACAGAATAAGGAACGACCATATCAGAGAAAAACTAGGTGTAAAACCAATTTCAAAGACAATCGAAACCAATCAGCTAAGATGGTTCGGACACCTAATAAGGATGAACAACGAGAGACCGGTAAAACAGATATGGGAGGCAAAACGACCCACAAAAAGGAAAAGGGGCAGACCAGTTATAACATGGGATGACACCATCAATAAAATATTAGAACGAAGGGGGATCGATAGAAGAGAAGCAATCAAATTGGCGAAAGACAAAAAGAAATGGAGGAAGTTCGTCCACGAGGAAGAATAATGGAAACAACACGCCCTACACCTATCCTAGGTAGAAGGGTATATGGATTATATATATACAGAATGGCTCAGCTAACAGAATGGAAATGAATAGAATACCTCAAGACTTGTAAGGACGTCATAACTTTCCAATCGGAAGTGACGACGATTCACCAGTGCGTTGAAGAAGTTAAGAGGCGGGAAATAATATACCGTTCAGTTCAGTCATCTTCACAATGAGCCAAGCTGCACTAAAGGTACTCGATTCCATATAGAGGTCAACTCTAAGTTAGTACGGAATTCCTTACGGGAGACCGCTGCAAGGTCACGGTAACCCGGATACCAGGGCAATAAAAAGGCAATTTAAATGCAATGGAATAGAAATTAAGTTTCAATTTGGGATTCAATATAAGCTAACTAGCGGCAGAAAACGGAACTAGCTTGTTGCATAGATTTTCCATGGTTTGATTTCAATCTAGAGATTACCTTTGGATTTTAATAGTTTTTGATAAATGTAGAGACGAACAATTATTGTTTAAATTTGAGGTCTTATTGAAAATAAGGTAGGACGCTGATGCTTTTCTAAATAAAAATACAATTAAAAACAACAAAAACAACAACAACAACGTCTAAACTATAATCAAACAATGGAAATCTTTTGGCAAGAAGAGTGAGGTTGTAAAAAAATGTACAGTTGTCGCCGCCACGGCGCTACTATCTTAATTGTGAGTTGTATTATGCATATAACCAAAAAGTTTGAAGTTGCTCACTAACAGGTCGGCCATATTGTGCTGGAGGGCACACATTCTATTTAGTTTCCATTGTTTACTGGTAAACAACGGATAATAGTTAGACTTTAATTAACAATTACTTCTTAAAGGTATCTAGAATGCCATCGTTTTGTAGTGTTTTTAAGTGTGGAATGCGAAAAGAAAGTGATAAGGTATATTTTTTTCGATTTCCGGCTTTTGTAAGGAAGCGAGGTTCTACAAAGTCTATCTGACAACCAAACTGACTTCACTATAAGCCAGATTTTTCTAAAATACTTTACAGCACATGCGAAAACACACAAGGTTCAACTCCAACTAATCGATTCGGTTGCCCTCCAGCACAATATGGCCGACCTTTCAAAGTCACGTGTTCTGGAATGGTATATTTTTAAATTGTTACGATTCTTTCTCTAAAAAGTACAATCGAATGAATGACGCATCCTAAATACATGACTTTTTTTGTGTAGTAACGATATTTTTTCTGTTATAGAATCCCCACACTATAATGTCAGCGGCCAAATTGAGAGAATCTCGATTCCCAATCCATGAACCATTTTTAGTTCATATTCTAGTACCACTAGATTATTTTATCTAGTTGATTTATTGATAGATAACAGTTATTTTTATGACAGATACAGTTGGTAGATATGACGGATGTCAATTGTCTAAATAGTAATAGGAATTTAATTTGATTTAGAAATTTCATTTGATTTAAAGTCACTGTAATATTGAAATGTATTTATTTTAAATAAATTTTTATTTAAAATTGAATTTTTTTATTTAATTTCATTTACCGACATTCGAAAAGTTCGCGCTAGATCGCGCCAGCTAGACTACACTGACGAGACTTTCCGTTACTAGCACCAGGCAATAAGTTACGAGGTTTTCCCACTAGACGGCGCTAGCGACAAAAAATAATTCGAGGGTTTTACGTGGATGGCACAATCGACAAAACATAGTTCCGAGGGTTTTACGTAGATGGCACCAGCGCCATAACTTAGTTCTAGGTTTTTCTGCTAGATGGCGCACGCGATGGACATTAGATCAAGTGCCTAGAGGACAAGAAACTTAACGATATCACTGAGTGTAGATTCTGTAGGTTTATAAGTGCAGCGGAATCTCTAAACGAACGAACGATCAAGAAAAGTAGAGCATTTATCTGATGGTTAGTTTTGGGACGGGTGAAGTAGAGAACAATTTCAAGTATGCTATGTGACCTTGTCATTTGTCAATTAGCAGAAGTAGTACCATCTTTCGGAAGAGACGTATAGTATAATGTCCCAAATCCAAGAATGTTGAACTTGGTGAAGAATTGAAGATCTCTACCATAGAGCGTTTATAGAGAACATTAGAGCATCAAATGTTTACGAAAAATATTTCAAAAAAAAAATTTTTTTTACAAAATTTTTTATGAAATTGTAGTTAAATTTTATTTAATAAAATGTCAGTTGTAGACTTTGTTTTCCCAATTAAAATCTTCGTAAAAACAGTTAGGAAGTTCGGCAACGTCGCTGGAGGTGCTTTTCTCATGCTCTCTTGACCTCTCATCAACTTAATAGCCGTTACAGGTTTTGTTTTCGAGATAGTTCCTCGATTTACTACTCTATTTTTACACTTTTTATTCTTTGTTGAGCATGACTCCAATTTTAGTCCAAATTAGGTACTTCTTAAAATTCAGTAGCGGTCCTATCAAATTTTAAAAATGACCAAAAACGGTAGATCACAGAAAAAAAACTATGTATGGAATTATCCTTGAACACCTAGAAATCCAGCTTACTAGTCTTTGTTAGTGTCAAAATTTACTTTGATTATACGGTGTGTTCACGGATAAGGTGGCTCAACAAACAAAAAGTTGTGCTTGTTCTAAAACCCTATGGAATGTAATAAAAATCAAGTTTTTCAATATTTGGTGATATTCCAGAAGAAGATATATATTTTGATGATCTCATTATATCTGGGATAAATGAAGTAAGTCATGATAAAGCTTTAATTGAAGTATTTCATCGAACTCTTGAAAAAAACGTTAAATTTAATATAACTAAGTTCCAATACAAATTGGATAACGCAGTATTTTTAGGCCAGATGAGAACATTTTTATGTCCCAGTTGGTCGAGTTAAAACTGTCCGGTTACCTCGTTATATTATGCCAAATACTGGACTGGATGTACTACTGTTGAATGAGCGGCTGCTACGTTGCCAGATATTCAAAATTTTCTTAAATATAGTAACATACATAAAGTTGTTTTTAATTATTCTTTTTCCAGCAATTTTAAGCGACTTATTTGATTGATTACTAATAAATTTATATTGTGTATATTTTTTTAAATATTTCCAAACTAGCTTTCTAAGAACATCACGAATTAACAGTTTACTGAAGTAAGGAGAACATTTGTATAGAGAGCCTAACAATTCTAGAAAATATATCTGACAACATTGCTTTATTTTATTGTTATTACACTGACTTTGCTTCTACTATACCTACATAAAAATGTATGTACAGTGGAACCTTGATGAATTTATTGAAGATGACCTACGCAGTACACTATGTCAGAGAAGAAGAAAGGACTATTTAAAAAGGCAATTTATGATGACCCAACGTTATCCAAAGTGAAATCGTTTTGTTCAAATTCATGGCCTAAATTTGATCACAATTTGTTACCTGTTTTGAAACAATTTTTCAAACTTAAGGATGATATTTACTTATCTTATGATCTCTTGTTTTTTGGTTCGAAAATTATAGTACCCCAGTCATTACAACTTGATATGCTTAACGAGCCACATTTTGGACTAGCAAAATATTTTACTGGCCTAACATGTATAAACACATTGGAAGAGTCCAGTCATGGGACTGCCGAAAGAAGTGAAAACACCATTGGAAAATTTTATCGTAAGCCCATCGTAAATGGATTTTTTTACTAAAAAGGTACACATATATACACAGTATACATACTATAGCTCACGGAAAGCGTGACGATGATTTATGCAACACTATATACGCTTCATTGTTAATTGTGTTGCATAACCAAAAGTATTGTGTGTTGCGTGACGATGTCGAAAAATCCATTTTTTTTCTTCACCCAAAAAAGTGCTCAACGAGCCAAAAGAAGTATTCTATTAAAAAAAACAATTCATACCGTTAAGTGCCAATTGCCATAATCACAATCCTGTAAGGTTCGAATGGGAAAATTTTGTTCTGCTTGATTATTTTCTATTTTCATTTCTTCCAAAATAAAACAAAATTATTTGTTTTTCGTATTTCATTTGTAGATGGTGAGACTGTTTCTTTTAACTGTCATTGGGATATTTCTAGCTACCTGTCAAGCAAATTTTCCACCAGTTCGTTCAACGAAAATTGTCAATCGATTTACAACGAATCGCAAAAGAATTGTCAGGGAGGGAGAAATTTCTAATCGATTTGTCATATTTTGTATTTCAATTTTTGTAACAAATATTTACATAATAAATATTTTGTAGCGCCGCTGTCGAGACGTGAGTCAAAAAATTTGTTTAAAACCAGCAAAGACGTGATTTTATGTTTGCCTCGTCTGTGAGATTTTGGTCGAGTAGTCAGCCCATAGTTAAGCCGAGTAGTTTAATAACTAGAACTTTTATTTTCGGAATTTTTACGTAACCACCGTTGATCTATTACTGCTATAAAGATGAAGTGGTCGGTGGACCGGCACCGGCATGCAATTATGGAGAAAAATGGAAAACATAATTTTTATTAGGCAGATTTATTCGGCTATTTCGTTAAAAAAGATGGATATATATTTTATTTGTGTTTTATTACTTTTAGAAATATGAGGTTTCTTAGAAATGTTACGTTTTATAACCAGTTGGAAGAGAGAAAACGGCCTAAATACAAGTTAACTAATAAGGTAATTTTTAACAAGCACTTTTTATGTGTTCCGTCCATTAAAATGTAAATAAATGTGTGTAGGATGATAATACGAGGAATAGACACAAAATATCATAGAAAAGATATGGAAAGGTATAATAATTATTGCAATTAGGACAGTTTAACCACTTTTCTAGTCATTTTATTTAATTTTATGAAGAAATCAAATAAGATGAAGACGGAGAGAGGAGTAATAGAAGAGGGAGGAAGGGATGGAAGGGTGAGAAAGATATAGGAAGAAAGGGAGATCGAGAGAAAAGAAGGGAATAGGTGGGAAATGGCGGGAATCGAGTGAAAGGGTGGTGGATGGAAAGGAAGAAGAGAGAGACTTTTAATTTAGCCGTTAGTTCCACATGGTTTTATTTACGGTTATGTTTGGTCATTTTAATTTTTTTATGAAGAAATCAAATAAGATGAAAACGGGGAGACGAGTAATAGAAGAAGGAGGAAGGAGGAAGGATGGGAATGATATAGGAAGAGAGGGAGATCGAGAGAAAAGAAGGGGATGGGTGGGAAATGACGGGAATCGAGGGAAAGGGTGGTGGATGGAAAGGAAGAAGGGAAAGACTTATATTTAGCCGTTTTGTTTCACACGGTCTTATTTACGGTTATGTTTGGTCATTTTTATTTTTTTTATGAAGAAATCAAATAAGATGAAGACGGAGAGACGTGTATTAGAAGAAGGAGGAAGGGATGGAAGGATGGGAAAGATATGGGAAGAGAGGGAGATCGAGAGAAAACAAGGGGATAGGTGGGAAATGACGGGAATCGTGGGAAAGGGTGGTGGATGGAAAGGAAGAAGGGAGAGACTTATAATTTAGGCGTTTTGTTCCACATGGTTTTATTTACGGTTATGTTTGGTCATTTTTATTTTTTTATGAAGAAATCAAATAAGATGAAAACGGGGAGACGAGTAATAGAAGGAGGAGGAAGGGATGGAAGGATGGGAATGATACAGGAAGAGAGGGAGATCGAGAGAAAAGAGGGGGATAGGTGGGAAATGACGGGAATCGAGGGAAAGGGTGGTGGATGGAAAGGAAGAAGGGAGAGACTTATATTTAGCCGTTTTGTTCCACACGGTTTTATTTACGGTTATGTTTGGTCATTTTAATTTTTTTATGAAGAAATCAAATAAGATGAAGACGGGGAGACCAGTAATAGAAGAAGGAGGAAGGAGGAAGGATGGGAATGATATAGGAAGAGAGGGAGATCGAGAGAAAAGAAGGGGATAGGTGGGAAATGATGGGAATCGAGTGAAAGGGTGGTGGATGGAAAGGAAGAAGGGAGAGAGTTAAAATTTAGACGTTCTGTTCCACATGGCTTTATTTACGGTTATGTTTGGTCATTTTTATTTTTTATGGAGAATTTAAAGGGGATGAAGACGGAAAGAGGAGTGATGGAAGAGGAAGAAATAGATGAAAGGCTGGGAAAGAGATGAGAAAAGAGGGAAATTGAGAGAAATAAAGGAAACGGTTTGGAAATGACCGAATAGGGAGGGGAAAATGGAGATGAGGGGAAGGGTGGTTGATGGAAAGAGAGAGAGACTGTCTGGTTTTTGCATCCATTTCTCTTTGATTTTACAATAACTTAATCCATCGATGATAAGCTATAAGGATTTTATTCATATTTTTAAAAATTATTGACAGAACTCCCAGTATATATGGTGTTGATTGGCTGGAACGAATGCACGTTAGTGAAATTGTAAGTGTCTATTTGCTTTTAGAAACGTCAAAAAATATTCAATTAAATTTACCCAGTCACAACAATTAGCGGAGAATGTTCAGTTGACGGGAAATCTGTTGATTGGCAAGGTTTCGCGTCGATGTTTTGTCAAATCGTCGAAAATTTCCGGTAACGCTTCAGAGTCGGGACGTCAATTTCCTCGAAATTATTTTGAGGATTTTTATTTTCCGCAGTGACATTTAGTGTGCAGAATTAAAATGTCTGGATATTTGGCTAGTCCTAATTATTATTAAAAAATCGCTGTTCCACCTAAAGCAAATATAATAATAATTTTAATATTGTAATTATTTCCGAACATACTAGTAAAGTAAACAGGCGTATTATCTGATGCCAACATAAACAATGTCAAACTTAATTTATTTATTTTGCCGGATTTCATAATCTCCCTAGGCACATTTTAGTACATCTAAGTAATTGGCGAGAGTGGTAAAAAAAACAATAAAATTTCATTGTTATAATACAAATACATGCCCTTTTCCCCGATGTTAGTGCTGGTTGTGGGTTCGGGGTTAAGCGTAATAATTCTGTAAGTCTGCGAAAATCGTGGAAACGTTGAAAAGTGAATGGAAAGTCACACGCGAGCAAAAAAAGAGGAATAAAATGATAGAAGCAGAGGAAAAGAAAACACGCCGAATTCCGTAAAACGATTTAAATCGAATCGGAAGGTAATTTGTGGTCTTACTGTTGGGTTAATGTTCTCCTGGCTAATTTAATTTTTATTCTCCGAGCAAAGGATTTTTTTTTGTTGTTTTCGTTATAGTTTTGTATAAAGTCGATTTACCTTGTTGTTGGAAAGTTTTCGCAATCACATTTTTATTTTCAAGTTTACCTTTATTATAACTTTGTATAAGGAAAATTACCGAAGTTGTAGGAAAGTTCATTTTCTATTTGTCAAGAGCAAATTGCACTAGGGAGTTTTGAATAGAAGTTTCCCCTATACGGAAGAAGCCTAAAAAAACAAATTCTTTGAAATGTTACATCAGTATATTAGGCCAGATACAAAAATCACGTTAGGTAAAGTATATTTCACAATATTTCGTTGACTCGGTATCTGGTCTTATAAGGATTTAATAATAAAACCATCATTGTAACAGATCCGTGATCGGTAAAATTTAGATACTAAAACTAAATATTATTTTACCAGTCAAACATTTCAGTTGTAAAATAATCATACTATTAAGCATTATCTTTTCGAAGAAACGAGTACGATACCGTGCTATTTTTATCGGATTAACGAATCCCTGCTGTGGAATGGAGTATAACGAATAATTGCAAATAGTTTTTTCGGATTTCATGGCATTCAACATAAAAGGTACTGCATAAACATCCAAAGACAAAAGCATGGGAAAATCTTCAAAAAAGAACCAAGTCTGAAAAGTACAGCAGAACTGCTCACACTGCAGGAAGCTGCAAACTAGGTTTTATGCTGTTGGAATTGTTTCCAACAGAATCCTAAAAAATTAGGAGACTACATTTATTTGTAACAAACGATGTTTAAATGACTGGTCTATATCTTTAAAGTGCCTCATTATTTATTCAAAAGTACTATAAATATAGGGTGAGTCTTTCTTTTTTTCTATGTGAAATAAAATGATAAAACAGGTCGGTTTTACCAAAATTAAATCGACCCGTCCTGTATCTCCTCAAATACAATAGGGTCGTAAAATTCGGCACAATGGTTAAGGATTCATTAATATGATAAGTCGGTGGCCAGTGCCGTGAAGTCAGTTTAAGGGTTTCTCCGAGTAGGGATGGGTCTTACAGTTTTTTTTATTACGTTAACTAATTTTGGCCCAATTGAATGGTCTCCGTAAAATCGGCTCTTAATACTGTAATAATTACTTATTAATAGTATTAAACTTGCCCAACTTTTGCACTATTAAATAAACCATTCAGGTCTTTGCCGAAAAATGTAACGCCAATGGTTTATTGCCGCTTTATGGCTATCGACCCTTTCTTGTGATCCTATGCAATGGCAAATCTGGTATAATCTAGGTAGATGATGTTGAGACTGTCAAATAAATCACACCTTATTCAAGATATAAGTAACTTGAACATATCCAGGTGTCGAAAAATTCGCAGTGTGAAAACAATAAGAAATAGTTTGGCTACAGATCAAAGTTATTTGAAGGATGATTCATCAAGACATAGGCGACAGTTTGCTTTAGTCGATTTGTAACACTCATAAATCAAATTTGTGTTATTTTTCAGGTTCAAATGTACAAATTTAATATATTCAACATCACCTGTAGAAATTACTGATGCCCAAAGGAAGAAATTTTTCATCAAAACGTACGTTGTGAATAATAAAAATGAAATTATACTTGCTGATAATGGTTTTAATTGAAAAAGTTTTTTTATCGGTTTTTGGGATATTTAAGGAAATAAGCGAGTGATGAAGAAATGTAGAGGAGTTAGATAAGGGGATTCCTCATTAACAACGCTATTAAATATAACAATGGAGGGAGCAGTGGAAGTTGTGATAGAGAAGAGGAGTAGGAGTCAATTAATTGGTTCTGAAGATGACAGCTATGGCGATGTTGTCAAGGACATTGTGATAAAGCCTATTCTATTGACCTTGGTCTAAGCGAAATACAGGTGTCTACTTTCATTATTTGTTATTTGTATAAATATACAGTGTGTCAATTTTAAAACGGGTCGTCTTCAGAGAGATGTTGCGGACGTTTTCAAAGTCAGTGAAAGTGGACGACCAAGGGTTACCACCTCCGCACAAGATCGTTATTTGACTGTGTATACTTGTCGGATCATACAACAGAGTCTTGCTTCATGCTTCTGGTGTCACTCCAAGATCTGACAACTTTTACCCCAACTTTGGAGACAAATCGATCAAAAATCACCAACAGTTTCCTATTACTTTAAATATAAAATGTTCACCATCCTTGCTATATAAATACAACCGGCAACGCCGCCTCGTAATGTTCGTTCCCCTTTAATAGCAGTAGTCTCGTCGACTGTGGCGTCCTCGCTCGGCCGCTCGCTCTTGTCTGGGTCGAGGTCACCCCACCCCACTAGGCCCCCCTATCACTACTTTTCAAAGCCGACACACGGAATCTCAAGGTTAAATTTGTTTATATCTCTTTCCTTCCACCTCCTCCCACAACATGGCATACGCACGTTTCGACACCTTGTTTTTGTTGTTATCTTTTCCGTAAATGCATCGCAAAAATTTTGACATTCGCCATTCCGAAGTTAATAGCGATAACAATGTATATAGCGATATAGTACAATGCAAATGTTAACAAACAATTTTAGAGAAGTAAACAAATGCACGTGGTCGATAAATTCAGTTTTTTTTTGTCCACTTTTCTGTATAATTTTTCAGGTTTCCAATTCGCTGTATTCGGTACGATAAACCGTAACGTGTGTAGAGCCCTTAAGTTTGAAATTTTGGTAGAACTATTCAGGAAGTTTAATATACTTTTTAGATTTTGAAACTAAAAATTCTATAAAATAAGAATTACATTTTTTTTGTTGAGACTATAAAGCGTAACATAAAATAAATTCCCTCTCCCGATATCAAAGACTATTTATTGAGAGAAGCAAATTTTATTTCCGGCAATTTTTAATTCAATTTCGCGTCATGCCTTTGAGTGCAATCAATTCAGAAGCAGGCCGGTGCGCTAGTAGTGGGTGGCACTTTTATTTTGTAATTTACGTTACCCTGACATGTACGAAGCAAATGCGATTAATACAGACACTTTGCCAGTTTTGTAATTTTTCTGTGAAGTATTATTTTCGAAAAAAGTCGTCTGTAATGGAAAACGAAGCGAGGTAAATTGATTAAGAGAGGAAAATGTGATGGTAATTAGAGATTTTTCTAAGAGAAGTTGAAAAATTGTCAACGAAATGTGAGTTATAATTATTAAAAAATATTCATAAGCATTAGACTGATTTAAAAAAAATTGACTATTTTTTTTCTAGAATATTTCCGGGAGGTTGTAAAGAGAGAGCTCTTAAAGACGCGAATTTCCATTTCCTATTAAACCTACCCCACCTACAAAAATGTAAATGGCAACCCCCTACTTGTGACATGGGCGTACGCAAAAAGGGGCAGGGGATTAGACAAATGTTCCACTGTGTAAAAGTTCTATCGATGAACTTACAGTTTAAAGAACTGAACTTGTATAATGCTCCAAGAGGATTAGAAGTATGTTCCACTGTGTTAAGTTATTTCGAGAATCTAACAGCGTAAAGAAGTGAACTTTTATAATGTTCCAAAATGATTAGACGTATGTTCCACTGTGTAAAAGTTGTTTCGATGAACTTATAGATTAAAAAACTGAACTTGTATAATGTCCCAAGAGGATTAGAAGTATGTTCCACTGTTTAAAGTTGTTTCGAGAAACTTACAGTGTAAAGAACTGAACTCGTATCAAGTTCCAAGAGGATTAGACGTATGTTCCACTGTGTAAAGTTGTTTCGAGAAACTTACAGTATAACGAACTGAACTTGTATAATGTTCCAAAAGGATTAGACGTATGTTCCACTGTGTAAAAGTTGTTTCGATGAACTTATAGTTTAAAAAACTGAACTTGTATGTTGTTCCAAGAGGATTAGAAGTATGTTCCACTGTATAAAGTTGTTTCGAGAAACTAACAGTATAAAGAACTGAACTTGTATAATGTTCCAAGAGGATAAGAAATATGTTCCACTGCGTAAAGTTGTTTCGAGAAACTTACAGTATAAAGAACTGAACTCGTATCAAGTTCCAAGAGGATTAGACGTATGTTCCACTGTGTAAAAGTTGTTTCGCTGAACTTATAGTTTAAAGAACTGAACTTGTATAATGTTCCAAGAGGATTAGAAGTATGTTCCACTGTATAAAGTTGTTTCGAGAAACTAACAGTGTAAAGAACTGAACTTGTATAATGTTCCAAAAGGATTAGACGTCTGTTCCACTGTGTAAAAGTTGTTTAGATGAACTTATAGTTTAAAAAACTGAACTTGTATAATGTTCCAAGAGGATTAGACGTATGTTCCACTGTGTAAAGTTGTTTCGAGAAACTAACAGTGTAAAGAACTGAACTTGTATAATGTTCCAAAAGGATTAGACGTATGTTCCACTGTGTAAAATTTGTTTAGATGAACTTATAGTTTAAAAAACTGAACTTGTATAATGTTCCAAGATGATTAGAAGTATGTTCCACTGTGTAAAGTTGTTTCGAGAAACTTACATTGTAAGGAACTGAACTCGTATCAAGTTCCAAGAGGATTAGGCGTATGTTCCACTGTGTAAAGTTGTTTCGAGAAACTTACAGTGTAGTTAAGAACTTAACTTGCATAATGTTCCAAAAGGATTAGACGTATTGTCTAAGCTACGTAAAGTAGGATAATGGAGAAAATAACTCTTGGGCAGCTGTTCAGATGAAATAAAATGACGCAAATCAATGAAACAGAGACAAATATTTGTTGTTCCAATGTGTAAAGTTGTTTTCAAAAGCTTACAGTTTAAATAAGTGAACTTGTATGATGATTTTCCAAGAGGATTAGACGTATTGTCTAGGCTACGTTAGGTAGGATAATGGATCAAATAAATCATCATCGCGAATCTGCAGAAGAAGTCGTGAATACTATCTTAGCTGAAGCCAACATACATGCCGAAAACCTTTGAATAGAGTTACAGGTGCCAAGGATAGTAGGGCGACAGCAAAATCGTGCGAACATTCCAGCTAGCAACCTGCCAGAATACTGGAGAAGATCTTTGTTAATATCTTAGTTGGACTCTTTGGAGCAACGGTTTTCCGATGGAAGCTTTCGATCTATTGTCAACTTGTCAATGATTTATGGTACAACTTATGGAAAGACAAAAAAATTAAATAAGGAGGAATTAAAAAGTTTGTAAGTAGCAGAAGTGGTAAAGGAAGCAGACTTCTTTTTCCATCAACAAAAACTGCTCTTCATATTTTGTTAGCATTGCCATGAACATTGTATACGTATGTACCTCTTAACTTTTGTCATTGTTAAATAATAGCAGTTATGTAATACATAATAATTGATTATTATCAACACTCGATAATTCGAAGTTTTATTTCTTTTCTCTCAAAACTTTCGAACCATTTGATATATCAAACACTCGATAATTCGTAAAGGATGAGTCACTTGATCCTCTTATAAACAAGTCCGAGTAATTCATCGTACACACGAGCCTTTGTTTTTGTAATGATTAGTTCCGCACGAATTGGTTTGTTTAGTTATGAGTCCTAAAAGACTGCTGAAAAGAAGAAGTTAATCGAAAAAGTAGAGGAAGGTGAAAAGAAAAGTGATATTGCAAAAGAATTTAAGATTCCTCTGAGTACTCTCTCAACCATGATAAAGAACAAGGAGAAAAAAACTACTAAAGTTGAATTTCGTCGTCTGGAAGAAAGCTGGTCATTTGGCTGAGACAGTGTAGAGGACAAAAAGTGTCTATTAGCGGAAACTTGTTAAAGGAAAAAGCAAAAGAGTTCGCGTCTACTCTAAGCATCAAAAACTTTGTGGCAAGTGAAGGGTGGCTTACAAATTTCAAAAAGAGAAAGTGGGGAAAGTGGTAGTGTTAATGATGCAGTTTGCTTAGATTGGCACAGTAAATTGAAGACTTTGATTAAAAACTATGATGCCCGAGACATATACTGATGAAACTGGCCTATTTTTCAAGACGCTTACTTTTAATAATTATTGGCTTTTAACAGTTAATGGGGAGATGAAACGACAAAAGCGGAAAAACTGTCAACAACAGTCCTCCTACATTGTCCTACTTCTTTCCGCCGAATACAATTTCCAAATTACAACCATTGGACCAAGGGATCATCCATAATTTCAAGACGTTCTATCGCAAAGAAATTGTTAAGCTCGTTTTAGAATCTCTGGACGAGCAGCTAACTGCGAATAACACGGTTCTGACGGCTATTTTACTGATTGACAAGACATGGAGAGCTGCAATACCCCTAACGATTCTCAACTGCTTCAAAAAATCCGGTTTCATAAAAGAAGATCAGGAAAATATTCCAATAATTACGGATGATGAAGAAGCACTAGTTGACATCAGCGGTGTGAGTATTTCTGACTTTGTTCAAGTGGATGAAGATGTTGCTGTCTCAGATACAAATGAAAAAAGCAACGATGAAGATGAAAACGATACATCAGAACCTTTGGCAGAGGCGTCGGTTAAGGAAGCAAGAGCCTCATTCGACACCTTACAAAGCTTCTGTCTACAAAACGAAAGTAATGAAAAAGCATTTCAGGCACTTTTTCTCTTAAAAAGAGTTATTGATCAAACTGGACAGCAGCAAGTTTCATTTCTTTTCTCTCAAAAATTTCGAACCATTTGATATTTCAAACACTCGATAATTCGTCATATTTTAAGAGTCCCTCGAGTTTCGAATTAACGAGAGTCGACTGTACAACGAAATTTTCAATTTCTAAAAAAACATATTTACAGATGAGGCACATCGTAAATTTTCATAATATAGTCCAATAAATGAATGATGAAAAGTAGGCAAAGTGTACAAAAATCCTGCCGTTCCATGAAGGTAGGGTTTCACTAATAATTGAACATCCAGAAATTTCACACACCTAATCGTCTTTTTGGGGGGGTATATGATTAAAAATCCGAAAAAAAGTCGAAAATCCTTATAAAAAAATTTTTTTTTGCAAAATTTTCATTATGCCCATGAAAATTTCCAGGTTCGACTCGATGGGACTCCATTAAAAAAAAATAAAGGTCGTAATAGAGGGCGCCACAAGTGGCGCCAAATTTTGAGAAAAACCTCAAAATTATGGATTACGGTTTTTGCGAAAAATATTAATGTTGCGAAAAAAATCATGGGGACCATCTTTGTAGATAAGGATCTGATCTTCAGGTTTCTCCTATATAAAAATTCTCTAAATGCCATATTTTTGGAAAACCAATTTTTGGAACTTTAGTGCCGGGAAAACCCCCCCAAAATGGCGATTAGGTGTGTGAAAATTCAGGATGTTCAATTACTAGTCAAACCCTGCCCTTCACGAAAAATTCATGGTCCGGCAGGTATAATTGCTTCTGGGACCCTTTATTTACTGGACTAATAATCACGTATGGGCAGTCGAAAACCCGCACAATATTATATGATAGAGCACCGTTTTCACATAAGTATTTTCAGTTAATGTGTGGATTGTAATTATAGGGGTCTACTTAATTGGGCCACATTAAAAACGGAATTGCTTACACCAGTTTTCTTTTGATTCATGTGATACTATAAGAAATACGCCTCAAATATTTGCAATTACACTACCTATAAAATAAGGTGGACAATCGAAAGGTTGTAAACATTTATTCTAAAGCTGGAAACGCACCGGCTGCAACATTTTGTTACGCTTCGCTGCGATGTTTTTCAAATTAGTGACCATTTTTCAAAATGATGACAATTTTTAAACATTTTCGACAGTTTTTGGCAATAATTGTCCATTTTTAGGGGGCGTCCATTAATTACGTGAGGTGTTCAAGGGGGGAGGGGGTCAAGTAAAAAATTTCCAAATCTCACTTGGGGGAGAGGGGGGTTTTAACAAATATCACGTAATTTTTTTTTTCAATAGAAAACCATGTAAAATTGCGTGAAAGTGAAGTTAAATTAAAGTAAAAAAAATTCTAGAGTAAAAATATGGCGAAATTCGACACAATAGTGTTTGTCGTATTCGCCCGAACCCCGCAGAGCAGCATAATTGTATGCTAGTCTTTGCTAGTCTTAAATTAAAGTAATAGAACAAATTTTTTTTTGTTTTTTTTTTAAATCCAACGGGTTTACAGCAAAAACACATTTTAAAAAATCTAGCGTGAGATTTGGGGAACGGGGGGGGAGGTAGTAAAGGAAAATCTTACGAAATCTCACCGGGGGGGCGGGGGAGTCGAAAAATCCTAAAAAATGTCTCACGTAATTTATGGACGCCCCCTTAACAGTTTTTAACAATAATTGACAATTTTTAATCATTTTTGATAGTTTTTGACCATTTTTCAAAATTTTAGACCATTTTTCCAAATTTTTGACCATTTTTGACAAATATCGACCATTTTTGACCATATTTAAAAATTTTTGACAATTTTTTAGAAACATTAACAATTTTTGACAATTATCAACTATTTTTCAAAATTTTGACAATTTTTAACAATAATTGTCCATTTTTGACAGTTTTTGACCATTTTTGATAGTTTTTGACAATTATTGGCCATTTTTGACAATTTTTCAAAATTACTGACCGTTTTGGATAGTTTTTGACAATTATTGACTATTTTTCGAAATTTTAACAATTTTTGACAATTATTTACCAATTTTGACAATAATTGTCCATTTTTGACAGTTTTTAAAAATAATTGACAATTTTTAACCATTTTTGATAGTTTCTGACAATTTTTCAAAATTTTTGAAACTTTTTCAAAATAATTGACAATTTTTAACCATTTTTGACAATCTTTCGAAATTTTAGACCATTTTTCAAAATTATTGACCATTTTTGACAATTATTGACCATTTTTGACAATTATTGACCATTTTTGACAATTATTGACCATTTTTGACCATATTTCAAAAACTAACAATTTTTGACAATTATCAACTATTTTTCAAAATTTTGACAATTTTTAACAATAATTGTCCTTTTTTGGCAATTTTTCCAAATTTTTGATAATTTTTAAAAAAATTTAAAAATTTTTTACCATTTTTGATAGCTTTTGACAATTATCGACCATTTTTCAAAATTTTATAATTCTTTGACAATTATTGACCAATTTCGACAATAATTGTCCATTTTTGACAATTATTGACCAATTTCGACAATAATTGTCCATTTTTGACAGTTTTTGACCATTTTTGACAATATTTGAATTTTTCAAATACAATTTAAAATTTTTGACAATTGACCATTTTTCAGAATGTTTTGACAATTATCGACCATTTTTGACAATTATTGACCATTTTTGACAATTATTGACCATTTTTGACATTTATTGATCATTTTTGACCATATTTCAAAATTTTTGACAATATTCATATAATTTTATTTAATTTTTAATTTGATAAATTGTTAATTATTGACTAATTCAGTTAATTCGGAGGGCGTGGTTTGATTAAATAAGCGAGCGAAAAAGATTTAGTTTTTGCGCTAAAGCGTAAAGTAACAATCCTCGGCATTTGTCGACTTTACGATTTAGTAATTAGTCATTTTACGCGCGACTGTAGAAGAACTTATTTTTAATTGTTCTAATAATGTGGCTTTGTTTTTTGTTGTTATTATTATTTTTTAAATATGTTTTATATGTACGCTGTCTCAAATAGGTACTCTTTCGCTGACTGTTTTTTTTTGCTTATATTTTTAAATATACTTTACATGTTCGTTGCCTTTTGTGTACCATATATTATAGATTTTAAAATTCTTCCTAATTTCTTTTCAAAACCCCTGCTGGCTGGCTGCGCCGCTGCTTGTTTTCCAAAAACACGGCACTTTGTTTCGTGCTTACTTTTTTCGTGTATCGTAACAAAATGTTGCGCAATGGAATATCTCGCAAGAAAATGAGGCGCAGCAGAATATCTCGCAAGAAAATGAGGCGCAGCAGAATATCTCGCAAGAAAATGATACGCAGCAGAATGTCTCGCAATAAAATGATGCGCAGAAGAATATGTCGCAAGAAAATGATGCGCAGCAGAATATCTCGCAAGAAAATGACGCGCAGCAGAATATCTCGCAAGAAAACTATACGCAGCAGAATATGTCGCAAGAAAATGATGTGCAGAAGAATGTATCGCAATAAAATGTTGCAGCCGGTGCTTTTCCAGGTTTAATATTTTAGTTTTTGTTTCACCAAGTGCACACACAGATTGTCAGTCAGCTTTATAATAATTGCAGAGGGCAGCACTATTTAACTGAGTGTTTTGAAGGTTATAAAAGTTTTCTGCTATTTCTTTTCTCTTTCGATTTGAGGAATGAGGAAAAAATAATTCGATAGTGAAATGTCATTTGGTCACTGATAGTAAAATCAACATGATAATATAAGCTGTCCCACTACAACCCCGTCACTGTTTACTTCCAAAAATTATCGAGTAATATTTGCTATAACGCGGTCGGAATTGTTATTTCTCCATTTACGATTCTCCGTAAACAATGGAGAACATTGAAACAGTATTCAGATTTTCCATTACAAAAATTCTACTTCATGTGGGCTTTATCAAACATGAAAGGAAATCCAGATATTTATTTGACGTAAAACATACTATGCGTATTGGTTATTACAACCAAACAATAGTACCTAATTAAAACATTTTCAATAGACTGGAAAGTTCAACTTGAAAGATTTCTCGATTTATATTTATACGAAAAGTGGCGTAGGTTATTTATTTTTCCTTTTTTTTTGGCAAAATAAAATTTTGTCGGTGCATTCTAGAATAACAGTTGTTGTCTCCTATTGATAAGCTGGAAAACAGAAAATTTCAGAAGTAGGGAGAGTAGTACACCAAGAAAAAAATGCTTTCTTCAGGTGTATAACCTATGGAATTAAAATGTACCATAAGCTCATAGTATATTCATTTTAAGCAATGATTATCTCATTCGGTCTCCTTTTTCGGTATTTTTAAGTTCCAACCGAGCGATAGATAGACATATACCGTAGGTTGGAGCGGAGTTAATAGTATACAGGCTGGACTGCTGTGAACTATTAAATTTATTATTACGGGATATTTATTAATGATGAAATGCCCCTAATGTGTTGTGTGGACGGTTATAGGGCCAAAATTTATTTCTTCTTTCTTTACTTGCGTAAATTTTGTTGAATATGTAACGTAACTTGAAAATATATTTGTAGATAACTTCAATAAGTTAGCATTTAAATATTTTATCGGAGCAGCATTTAAAAACGTCATTTACGCATATAATTATTGCTTTTTGTTTTAGTCCAGTAAATGAACGACATAAAATTCCCAAACCTCGGCACACTTCCAGTCCCCATTCTTTTATGGTTTTATTTGTACGTCTTTATGGGTCATTTCAAAATCTGGAGACTTCGCCAACCTGAGCCCTTTGACGGGCGTGAAAAGAGGTCCCAAAAATCAGTTTTCCGCTTATATCTGCCAAAATATGGCATTTAGAGAATTTTTGATTAGATAAAAAATAAAGATCAGTTCATTATATAAAAAAATGGTCCTCATGATTTTTTTGCAACATTAATATTTCTTGCGAAAACGGAGGTTGAAAAATCCACAATTTTGAGTCTGAAAAAATATACCAGTTTCTGATCAAATTTGGGATTGAGGTGGCTTAAAATACACTGATCTGCATGTTTCAACCTATAAAAACCAATTGTAGATGGCGCCACGACATTCCCTCCACTTGCGAAATTTTAGTGGCCATCAATAGGAGAGCTGGGATAACCCGATTTCTGACCTATTATTAATATTAAAAATGCTGGGATAAACGTTTGGATTACCTCCAGTTTATAATGGACCCTTAACATTTCTTAGTTACGAATTGGCGTAAAAAATTTGGCCCGAATCATGCGAAAACCATTTTTTGGATGTGACAACATCTTCAAGTCTATGGTTTATTGTCAAAGTTAACCCATAACCTTAAAAACCAAAAGAATATACCATAAAAAGGCCACCGGCTTTTTTGCAAATTTGATTGCCAATTTTCGCATTTTTTTTAACAATTGAGATGCGGGTTTTTGAGAAAAATACAAGGCATTTTCAGACAAACTTTTATTACAGAAAAAATCACATGAAAAATAGATGAATACACATGAAAAATGAAACATAAATCTTCCAAACAGCACTCCATATCATATGAATCTAATGCATATTCTTCATTGTCAACATCATTCTCACCCCCTTCTGGCTCTACTGCGCTACTTCTTCTTCTTCTTGTTCCATTCCTACTTCTTCGGGTATCATTATATGACGCTATCACTGAATTCGAATAAACTTTCAGGATTGTTTGTTTTCTCTCCGAGATAAAATAGTATGTAATATATACATGAATGGAAAGCTGAGAATATCCCCTTTCCTTTCATGTATATTTTAAAACAGTACGGAATAAATAATTAAGGGAAATAAGTCCATAAAAAAATATGCCCGTATTCTACTCGTGTGACTAATTTGTCCATTACTAGGAAAATACCGTATTTGGGACGAAAAATAAAAATAAAATCGGAAAACGAACGTTTCAAGTTTTCAATTGACGTGCCTTTGGTAAGGGTTAGTAAAATTTCTGAATTTGGAATTCACATGTTTTTCAGCGACCGTTTTTCGGCATGTCTTTGTAAGCGCTACATGAAAGCGCCGACCACGAGTGAACCAACTATTCATTGTTTATGTACGGTGCCAAAGGAGACGAATTTTTTTTTGTTTTTTTCGGATCATGTTCGAATGAGTCCTATCCAGGACCCAAACAGTGTTGGACTCATCCCCGTTACCCCCGCCTCGGAATCACTACCCTAGCATACTTCGAGACGAGCGGCGGTCCCTCGCACACTCTCCGCTCACACCGTTGTCTTCTCTCTACCTATCACTCCTACCCCTCATGTCATATCGAATCCTTCTCTCCCTATAATCAAGCTCTTGACTACGCCACTTACCTCCATCCATTCCTTCTCCCCCCTCAACATTATCTCCACCATGTTCTCCCAATACACCGCCTCTCCTAGTTTCCTTTCCAACTTCTTCAGCACTTCCTCGTTCTTCCAACATCTAAACACATCCTCCACTTTACACCTCTCGCACACTCCAGTCTCTCTTTTCCCAATATTGTGGAGGTACTCTATTCTCGACCCATGTCCAGTGAACACCTGTGTCCTCCCCGAATTTCCGGTCCATCCAATCTCTTCTACTCCCAATCGCTGCTTTTAGCGCACCCTCATACTCCTTCCACCTTCTCTCCATTTCCTCCTCCATACATTCCTGTACTTCCTCTATAGTCGCACCCCTCCAGCGTTTGTTCTTGGATCTAGCCATCGCGTCCAATGGGTCGCTAATAATGTTAAATTATTCGGTTTAGGTTTCTTTTAATCAGGGGTTGAAGTTCTTTAAATAAAACACATCTTTTTTCGACAAATGTTTAATTTGAACTCCTAGACAAAACCCAAAGCAACAATTGCCAATCTACACATTCTTTCAATACTGCGCGTGTCTGCTTATCTAGCAATTGTTACTTATATCGAATAACAATTTATAACCAAACTGCTTGGTCGATATATTTCATAATTATAATTAAATAGAGAATTGAAATTTAGGTGAAATATATCTTTGGCACAGCAAAATTAAAGTGCCTTTATGCACCGACGTTGGTCACGGCGCTGTACTGCATTATACATATATTTTGTACATACAGAACAGTGTAATAATCTAGAGAATATGCCGTTTATCATTGTATCATTACTGCAAAGCACAGATAAACACGTTGGGTAAATATTATTTCGGATAGAATTATCTACCATAGTAAATTATGACATCCTGTATGTATGCGGGAGATAAACACATCGACTGAGGTCGGTCGGTAATTGAAATATTCCTCGACAATTATTTATGTAAATACGTCATATTTCGGAGATAACTATAGGGCTTTCAAGTTATACTATATTTCTTTCCGTAGGAGCAAAATGCCTCATTGTTTATTTAAAAGTACCTACTATAAATATAGGGTGAGTCTTTCTTTTTTCCTATGTGGAAAAAATGATAAAACTGGTCGATTTTATATAGCAAAATTAAATCGACACGTCCTGTATCGCCTCAAATACAATAGGGTCGTAAAATTCGGCACAATGGTTAAGGATTCATTAATATGATAAGCCGGTGGCCAGTGTAGTGCAGTAACAGAACTTAAAGGTACTTGATGCTCAAGTGCATCATGTACGTTTAGTACTCTAAGAGGGGAAATCGGGAACTGACTAGATAGGGAGCACCAATTCAAATGGAGGTTGACACAAGGGCACCTTCATACAAAGAGTTTACTGAACAAGGTAGACAAGGAACTCTCAACCAGGCTACTGAAACTGGGTAAGAGATATTTGAAGACAGTTACCGACCTGGTGACTGGCAACATCTGTACAAAATGGGCAGAGTTAGTGAACCTATGTGCAGAAAATGTGAACTTGATGATGAAAAACCTACTCACATACTCTGCTTCTGCTAGAACTTACAAGTACTTAAACGGAAGCACTATGGAGAGGAATTAATACAACCATTACAACTACTGAAAATCCCTCCAATCAAACTAGTGGCCTTTATAGAAGACACGAAGCTTCTGGAATGGAAGTAGATAACATGGGAAATGGTACAAAGATTCAATTCAAGTGCCTGGGCTGATGAGCACAACCCAAATATATGAATGAATGACTCCCTTATAATGTAACAGGTATGTTGAAAAAATAGAAAACAAAATTTCAAGTTTCCATCTCTACCTAAATTTGAGAAAAAAAATACATTTTACTCAGTACACTTGTAGGGGTGAGATATCTCGGAAGATGGTGGGTAGAGGAAATTTTATCATAGGAAAGACCTATCATAATTTTATACGAGCAATCACCTCCTAAATTTTTTCGCATGAATATAGAAACACCCTGTATGTCAAGACGTAAGTTTTGCTATATTTTATCACAATAGTGTTAATCGAAAATCTATAACACCTTTTCGTTTACTTTGTGCCGTTCTTCGTAATTAATTTCTCTTACGATCAAGTTCTTCAGACGAATAGAATATTTTACATTTTTCAAATTTACTTTGAAAAACCTCAATTGTGCTCTTGCTATGTATTTTCTGTCAGTTGGTTCATAATTACTAGGATAATTTTTCCAGCTCGAAAGGTACATCCTTTCGATTTAAAAAGTACTCGCATTATCCACTAATAGACAACGAGAAAAATATTATTATTAAATCAATGCCTTTTAGGAAGCTTTGTTGACAACATGTCATAAAAATGTACATACAGGGTGGCCCATTAATGTGCGGAAGTGCAATAACTTACTTAGGATAAAAAATACCAAGAAATGTTTCAAATAAAAGTTATTGTATTTGCGCCGTCACACATTTCTAAAATATTTTGAGATATACTGGGTGTTCTGCCAAAGCAAGACAGCATGAAGTTTACTTTTTTTTTAATGAGACCATCGAATTCAGCGTAAAATTCTGCATCTAGTACTATTTTTTCTTTTTTCATAAATTGCGACATTGCCAAGTTGGAGCGAAAAATATGAAGATGTTACGAAAATTGGTGCA
Source organism: Lochmaea crataegi (assembly GCA_947563755.1). NCBI lineage: Eukaryota > Metazoa > Arthropoda > Insecta > Coleoptera > Chrysomelidae > Lochmaea > Lochmaea crataegi. The sequence goes on along the minus strand of OX387428.1, from coordinate 27,565,745 downwards.
ATATAAATACTGCCTAGTAAACGTAATCAGTGATAAGCAACTAAACTTACTTGGTAAGTACGAAGTTAAAGGATGGCTGAAATGTCTGAACAGAGTAGAAGTTTCGTTTGGGGTTCGGGGTAATTTTTGGATAAGCATTAATTCGGGAGATTTCAATTAACAATAGCTCCATTTTTTAAATGAAACACCCAGTATATTATCTTACCATCCTGTAAAACTATTTTATCTTTTCAAATTATTTCTGTATAATGTAATGTAATGTAAAATTGATTGTTTTGAAGAAAATTGGATTTTTAGTTTATGACTTAAAAATATTCATGTTTTTAACAAGTTTACTCTGAATGTGAAGTTTAAAATACTTCTATTTTCTTTAATTTTATGTGACAAAATCAAACCAGTCATTTTCTACCTTGAAAAACTGTAATAAAATAAATAGGGTATCTACAAAACTCAAAATAACTAAGAATAAATAAGAAAGAACTAAAAACTTAAAATAACTAGTTTATTAAATGTTCAAAATGACTTCCAATCTTCAAAAGCTCTACTAGCACGATGTAACATATTGATATCAACAATTCGGAAAACGCCTCTCTAATTCTATTCTTCATGTCTTCCTTAATAGTCGCGGGCGTTTTGTACACTTGTTCTTTGACGTAGCCCGACCAAAAAAAAAATCCATTTTTGTAAGTTCTGGTTAACGAGATGGCCATTTATTGGGTCCTGCTCTACCTAGAGATCGTCCGGGAAATTCATTATTTAAATGTGCATTGAGCAGTTGGGTATGGTGAACTGGTGCCGCCTAACATGAGCAGGTAAAAATGATAAAGTAGTTGGGGTAATTCGTTTTGTAAGAAATTTAAATAAACTTGCCCATTCATAGTTTCGCAAATAAAACAAAATTGAAAAAATCTCCGTTTTGCTCAATTTGTTGTTGAGCCCACTCACAGAAGTTTAACCGCTTTTCATAATCATCATTCAATAGTTCCTGCTTTTGCTGTATATAGTAAGGATGCATTTTGTTTTTAGACAGAATTTTTTGTTTTTTGAACGACAGTACGACTTATGTCGGTTTTTTGTTATTTCCCGTGTCGAGATATGAGGATCTTCCGTAACTTTTAACATTACGGTCTTCTCGTTGTCCTCTGACATTGCAGTCTTCAACCTTTTGCGTTCTTCGTAAATTACATTGCCAGTTCTGGTAAAAATCGTTGAATCACATTTTCCAATGTCTCTTTTCTTGGCTGTCTTCTATCTGGAAATTTCTGTTGTTAAATCCTTTGTGTGCGTGAACAGTTTTTATTACTGGCACCCGGTACAAAAATCGTAACTGTCAATTCTTCTATCGGAAAATTCATGATTTTAATTGCTTTCTCGTTCTTAACAGTTACACATTTACATCAACTCTGGATAATAACTAATCACTCTGACTTTAAATGCGAAAACGTCAAATTCACAGGTTACTTGTTAAAACTGAATATTTTCATTTCATTTGTTGATGTGATGTGTGGTTATTTTTGCTTAATTTAGTATTGTAGATACCTTATTTATTTTATTACAGTTTTTAAAGGTAGAAAACGACTGGTTTGATTTTGTCACATAAAATTAACGAACATAGAAGTATTTTAAACTTCACATTCAGAGTAAACTTGATAAAAACATGAATATTTTCAAGTCAAACTAAAAATCCAATTTTCTTCAAAACAATCAATTTTAGAGAGTACATTATACAGACATAATTTGAAAAGATAAAATAGTTTTACAGGATGGTAAGATAATATACTGGGTGTTCCATTTGAAAAAATGGAGTTATTGCTAATTGAAATCTCCCGAATTAATGCTTATCCAAAAAATACCCCGAACCCCAAACAAAACTTCTACTCTGTTCAAACATTTCAGCCATCCTTTAACTTCGTACCTACCAAATAAGTTTAGTTGCTTATCACTGATAACGTTTACTAGGCAGCAATTATAGTGCACCAATTTTCGTAAAATCTTCGTATTTTTCGCTACAACTTGACAACGTCGCAATTTATGGGAAACGAAAAGATAGTGGTAGATGCAGAATTTTACGCTGAATTCGATGGTGAACAAAAATATAGGGTGTCTCATTAAAAAAAAGTAAACTTCATGCTGTCTCGCTTAGGCAGAACACCCAGTATATCTCAAAATATTTTAGAAATGTGTGTCGGCGCACATACAATAACTTTTATTTGAAACATTTCTTTGTATTTTTTATCCTAAGTAAGTTATTGCACTGCCACACATTAATGAGCCACCCTGTATGTACATTTTTATGACATGTTGTCAACAAAGCTTCCTAAAAGGCATTGATTTAATAATAATATTTTTCTCGTTGCCTACTAGTGGATAATGCGAGTACTTTTTAAATCGAAAGCACGTACCTTTCGAGCTGGAAAAATTATCCTAGTAATTATGAACCAACTGACAGAAAATACATAGCAAGAGCACAATTGAGGTTTTTCAAGGTAAATTTGAAAAATTTAAAATAATCGATTCGTCTGAAGAACTTGATCGTAAGAGAAATTAATTACGAAGAACCGCACAAAGTAAACGAGAAGGTAAGTTATTGCACCTCCACAAACTAATGGGCCACCCTGTAGATTGGATAGAGAGCGTTTGGTTATTTAGGTCTTCATAATGGTAGTGCAGATCTATTTATAACGCCAGCAAGTGTACAATTATTACTGCGTTCTCCTGTGTATAAATAAATATACAAAAATATGGAAATAAATTATTTTTAAATAAAGTCAATAAATAACAAATTCCACAACACGACGGTTTCATAAATAACAAATGCATCGTCAGGAGCAAATTATAGAAATATATGTTATATTTCTGTTGTGGAATTTGTTATTTATTGATTTTTATTTAATAATAAGATTCCACGTAGTAATAAGTATCGAAACAACTAATTTGAAATAAATTCTATTTAAGTTAAAATTTAACAGAGTCCGATCCTGACAACTTTAAGTTTATTGACTCCGTTAAGTTTCACAGGGACAAACTCACGATTTTATAGTAATATTCATAATGCAACAAGATAACGTCACATATTTTGATAATATATCCCCAATACAAGCTCGAATAAATGTTTATTTATAACATTCGAGATTAACATACAGCTACAAGATCGTAAAGTAGGCGTTGAGAATATCAACCTATACGAGGTCAACTCAAAATATAATTTGCATATTATGTTAAATATAATGAAAAAAAAAATCTTATCGATCGGAAATTTTTTACGAATGAACTCGGCTGAGTAGGGAAAGAGTATAAAAAGTACGAAGCATGTTTTTCAAGAAGTACCGTTTCAGAATATAAAAAAAAACTTTTAATACCACTTTTATTATAACATGAAAGCGTGTATAACTCGCCCAGTGTAAGTAGGCACTTTAGATATGCGCGAACAAAAAGAAACAGACACTGCTTGAATATTGAGCGGACTACTCTCGTACGACCCTAGCACTTTGCTTCAACATAGTCGTAGGTACATGCCGGCTGCTGCAAACTACAAACTACTATAATACTACTACGCCACTGGAATTACTGCGATATTAACCGTTTGCGGTTAAAACAGAGACTGGGGTCCTCCATTTCAGTGAGCCTCGAGGGATCGGATGTTCTACCGCACATCTCAGAAGTGCAAAGTCCAAGTGCCAACTTACACTGGACGAGTTATACTATAATTTACCTTTCAACATAATTGCCGCCATTATTGAAGCATTTAACATGTGGAACAATAAACTTTTGTAACATCGAAGCAGAGACAACCCAACAGCAACATAATATGGCGACACATCAAATGTCAGCAAATACACGAATTATACGGAATAAGAACGGCTAGACTCACCAATGAAATTGGAGCGCTACTATCGCCACCTGCCTATACCTTTTGGGTTCCTGAACAAAGACGACGTTATGCAGTTCCAATGTATCAGACAAAGAACTCCTCTCATGCTTTCACCAAGCGAATTTTCATATATACGTCTTAGAGATAGATGTCTTCTACTTGATTGGACAGCCACTGATTCACTGTCGTTCTGACACTATTGTCGTCATCATCACTGGATGCTAGATCAGGGCTATATGGAGGATGATCAAGTTGTTTATATTTTGAGTTCGCTTGGCTGCGTGAAGCCGGGGATTGTCGTGGAGCAAATGGATTCCTCTACTCAGCATTCCGAGTCTGTGGTTCTGGATTACTTGACGCAGTTTTATGTTACATATGATTTTTCTAGCTGAAATTGTCTGTTTGAATGTCATTTTCTTGGGGGAAGTCGATTCCAGCGTAATGTCAAAGCTTTCTTTTATCGAATGCTTTTTCTAATTTTTCCTAAATAAAAAAGTAGCAAGCTTGAACGTGGAATTAATTAATAATGATCTATTTACACTGCCCACTGACTAAAACTGATAAACACACCATTCGGTGCCAAAATCGATACTTATGTAAGAAGACACATACGTTCTTTGGAAAGGCTATAGACACTGTACATACAAAGAACCCGTATAACATTGTAGCATAACTCACAATAAGCTGAAGCTTCAAAACTTTGGAAACTGTATGCAGTTTGTCTTTATACCGACTTAGAATCGATGCCAAGATGGGAAAAGTATGGAAATACTAAGAATTCAAGTGACTTTGTATATATCCTGATTTATAAAACTTTTCAGAATCTTCGGAAAGCAATAAATTTTTATAATTTCATTCAGATACATCATCAGTATCAATATAAAGTAAAACGACCGGAAATACTATAAATGGAGTCGCAGATCTTTAGACGCATTCGAGAATTATTGGGGTTTTCAAGAGTATAACAGACAAATAGAGATTTTATAGAGCTGGAATTTCTCTATTTCTACTATTCTATTAAGTAGTTGACTTTTGTCGAATGTTGTCTCTAAATCTGCAAACCCAGCAAAAACTTCCTAAAAATAATATATTGTGTATACTCTTTCTAAAGTCAATGTGAAGATATCTAACAAAAATGTCATATATAATGTCTAAAATTGCTAAGCTCATTATACAAATGTTCATCACTTCAGTAAACTGTGGTTAGTTAGTGAACCATTAATGAACAATTAGGGAACAATTAATGAACATTTAATAAATAATTAATTAACAATTAATGAATAATTATTGAATGATTAATGAACAATTAGCAAACACTTATCGAACAATTAATGGACAATTAGGGAACGATTTGGGAACAATTTGGAAACAATTAATAAACAATTAGTGAACAATGTGCAATGTGCAATTGAAATAAATCGGGAAATATTTTATAAATTTCTAAGAAAATTGGAGTCGCAGGTCTTTAGACGCATTCGAGAATTATTGGGTTTTTCAAGAGTATAACAGACAAATAGAGATTTTATAGAGCTGGAATTTCTCTATTTCTACTATTGTATTAGTTGAATTTTGTCGAATGTTGTCTCTAAATCTGAAAACCCAGCAAAAACTTCCTAAAAATAATATATTGTGTATACTCTTTCTAAAGTCAATGTGAAGATATGAGAAAAAAGCAAAGATGTCATATATAATGTCTAAAATTGCTAAGCTCATTATACAAATGTTCATCACTTCAGTAAACTGTGATTAGTAAGTGAACCATTAATGAACAATTAGGGAACAATTAATGACCATTTAAAAAATAATTAATTAACAATTATTGAATAATTATTGAATGATTAATGAAAAATTAGCGAACACTTATCGAACAATTAATGGACAATTAGGGAACGATTTGGGAACAATTTGGAAACAATTAATAAACAATTAGTGAACAATGAATGTACAATTGAAATAAATCGGGAAATATTTTATAAATTTCTATGAAAATTGGAATCGCAGGTCTTTAGACGCATTCGAGAATTATTGAGTTTTTCAAGAGTAGGTATAACAGACAAATAGAGATTTTATAGAGCTGGGATTTCTCTATTTCTACTATTCTATTAGTTGAATTTTGTCGAATGTTGTCTCTAAATCTGCAAACCCAGCAAAAACTTCCTAAAGATAATATATTGTGTATACACTTTCTAAAGTCAATGTGAAGATATGAGAAAAAAGCAAAGATGTCATATATTAGCTCTAAAATTGCTAAGCTCATTATACAAATGTTCATCACTTCAGTAAACTGTGATTACTTAGTGAACCATTAATGAACAATTAGGGAACAATTAATGAACATTTAATAAATAATTAATTAACAATTAATGAATAATTATTGAATGATTAATGAACAATTAGCGAACATTATCGGACAATTAATGGACAATTAGGGAACGATTTGGGAACAATTTGGAAACAATTAATAAACAATTAGTGAACAATGAATGTACAATTGAAATAAATCGGGAAATATTTTATAAATTTCTATGAAAATTGGAGTCGCAGGTCTTTAGACGCATTCGAGAATTATTGGGGTTTTCAAGAGTATAACAGACAAATAGAGATTTTATAGAGCTGGAATTTCTCTATTTCTACTATTGTATTAGTTGAATTTTGTCGAATGTTGTCTCTAAATCTGAAAACCCAGCAAAAACTTCCTAAAAATAATATATTGTGTATAGACTTTCTAAAGTCAATGTGGAGATATGAGAAAAAAGCAAAGATGTCATATATAAAGTCTAAAATTGCTAAGCTCATTATACAAATGTTCATCACCTCAGTAAACTGTGATTAGTTAGTGAACCATTAATTAACTATTAGGGAACAATTAATGAACAATTAATAAATAATTAATTAACAATTAATGAATAGGAATTGAATGATTAATGAACAATTAGCGAACACTTATCGAACAATTAATGGACAATTAGGGAACGATTTGGGAACAATTTGGAAACAATTAATAAACAATTAGTGAACAATGAATGTACAATTGAAATGAATCGGGAAATATTTTATAAATTTCTATGAAAATTGGAGTCGCAGGTCTTTAGACGCATTCGGGAATTATTGGGTTTTTCAAGAGTATAACAGACAAATAGAGATTTTATAGAGCTGGAATTTCTCTATTTCTACTATTCTATTAGTTGAATTTTGTCGAATGTTGTCTCTAAATCTGAAAACCCAGCAAAAACTTCCTAAAAATAATATATTGTGTATACACTTTCTAAAGTCTATGTGAAGATATGAGAAAAAAGCAAAGATGTCATATATAATCTCTAAAATTGCTAAGCTCATTATACAAATGTTCATCACTTCAGTGAACTGTGATTAGTTAGTGAACCATTAATGAGCAATCAATGAAAAATTAAGGAACAATTAATGCATCATTAATGAGCATTTAATGAACAATTAAAAGAAAATTAATGAACAATGAATGAATGAAAAATAATATATTGTGTATACTATTTCTAAAGTCAATGTGAAGATATGAGAAAAAAGCAAAGATGTCATATATAATCTCTAAAATTGCTAAGCTCATTATACAAATGTTCATCACTTCAGTAAACTGTGATTAGTTAGTGAACCATTAATGAACAATTAGGGAATAATTAATGAACATTTAATAAATAATTAATTAACAATTAATGAATAATTATTGAATGATTAATGAACAATTAGCGAACACTTATCGAACACTTAATGGACAATTAGGGAACGATTTGGGAACAATTTGGAAACAATTAATAAACAATTAGTGAACAATGAATGTACAATTGAAATAAATCGGGAAATATTTTATAACTTTCTATGAAAATTGGAGTCGCAGGTCTTTAGACGCATTTGGGAATTATTGGGCTTTTCAAGAGTATAAAAGACAAATAGAGAATTTATAGAGCTGAAATTTCTCTATTTCTACTATTCTATTAGTTGAATTTTGTCGAATGTTGTCTCTAAATCTGAAAACCCAGCAAAAACTTCCTAAAAATAATATATTGTGTATACACTTTCTAAAGTCAATGTGAAGATATGAGAAAAAAGCAAAGATGTCATATATAAAGTCTAAAATTGCTAAGCTCATTATACAAATGTTCATCACTTCAGTAAACTGTGATTAGTTAGTGAACCATTAATGAACAATTAGGGAACAATTAATGAACAATTAATAAATAATTAATGAATAATTAATGAATTATTAATGAACAATTAGCGAACACTTATCGAACAATCAATGGACAATTAGGGAACAATTTGGAAACAATTAATAAACAATTAGTGAACAATGAATGTACAATTGAAATAAATCGGGAAATATTTTATAAATTTCTATGAAAATTGAAGTCGCAGGTCTTTAGACGCATTCGAGAATTATTGAGTTTTTCAAGAGTAGGTATAACAGACAAATAGAGATTTTATAGAGCTGGGATTTCTCTATTTCTACTATTCTATTAGCTGAATTTTGTCGAATGTTGTCTCTAAATCTGAAAACCCAGCAAAAACTTCCTAAAAATAATATATTGTGTATATGTTATAGGCAATGTGTATAATGCAGGCATTCTATACAATACCTAGGAAATGTATAGAATGCCGGAGTCGTTCAGGCAATGTATGAAATGATATTCAATAGTTCAACTATTTTACACTTTACCTAGGAAATGTATAGAATACCTAGGCATTGTATAGAATGCCGGTTGAAGCATAGGTAATGTATGTAATCGATTTTTCATAATCGATTTCACAAAAAAAAACAACCAGTTTTCGTAGAGAAAAAGAAGGACAAATAAAACATCTTATGTTTGTTCAAACTTTATTGAAATTAACAATTAGGATACCCATTAAAGATAATCTTTATAAAAAAGGTAAGTAATATTTTGTTCATTGTTTTTAACCACCAGGAGATTTTTTAGTTGTAATTTTTATCGGGAAGGGCAAGGAAAATCGTTGAAGAAGCTATACAGTATTGTAAAAATGGCTTCTTCAATGATTTTACTTGCCCTCACCGTACACTAACTGACGAAAAGTAAATTCACTTCGTCTTTTACACACATTACCTGCTGCGCATTCGGTATTGTATAGAATACCTAGGTAATGTATAAAATAAATTATATTTCATACATTACCTAAACGTTTTAGGTATTCTATACATTGCCTAGGTATTGTATAGAATACCGGATTATACAGATTGCCGGTAACATATACACTTTCTAAAGTCAATGTGAAAATATGAGAAAAAAGCAAAGATGTCATATATAATGTCTAAAATTGCTAAGCTCATTATACTAATGTTCATCACTTCAGTAAACTGTGATTAGTTAGTGAACCATTAATGTACAATTAGGGAACAATTAATGAACAATTAATAAATAATTAAGTAACAATTAATGAACCATTAATGGAAAATTAATGAACAATTAATGAACGATTAATGAACAATGAATGAATGAAAAATAATATATTGTGTATACTATTTCTAAAGTCAATGTGAAGATATGAGAAAAAAGCAAATATGTCTGATTTCTTTTCTAAAATTGCTAAGCTCATTATACAAATGTTTTCATCACTTCAGTAAACTATGATCAGTTAATGAACCATTAATGAACAATTAGGGAACAATTAATGAACCATTAGGGAACAATTAATGAGCAATTAATGTGCAAATAATGAACGATTAATGAACCATTAATGAACACTTAGCGAACAATTAGGGAACAATTAGTGAACAATTGAAATGAATCGGGAAATATTTTATAAATTTCTATGAAAATTTCACACCTCTACTTTTTAACCAATAAGATGTCCTAATTTTGACTAGTTACCATGGCATCTAAAAAGATTTCCGGAAATTTTTTTCGAGGCGCCACGATATTTAAGTGGAAATTTTTTGACAGTGACAGGTAAATATATGATGAAAACCGTTCACAGAGATGCTCAGCGCACGAGTCGTCCAATTTCGAACCGTTTGTGATCGCTCTACGAACAAACCTAATATAACACAAAAATGCACGATCGTTGTTAAATACGAGTAGCGTTGAAAAAATTATTTTTGTTCCTCCGCGAATGTCAAGTAACGTCACATCACGTGAGGGCGAGGCCGAATATTAATTTTTTTATATTATACTGAACGATTTTCGAAAAATGTATTAAATGTTAATTTTAATTGCGATCCAGATCCTTCCGCCCGCGGCCGTGTACGTTCAAGTCACCGCCCAGCTCATCCTTACAAAACAATCAACTCTGCTATCGGTGATTGTCCATTTCCATTGTCCGTCATGCGTATTACGTTTGTCATCGCATGTATGTGTGTGAATAGTGAAAAGTGTCTCGTGTGTGTGAACTGTACGTATGTATGTCTGTGTGTGAATAAGAATAGGAAACTAAATGTGGGTGCGGATGAATGAAAGAAAAGGAAGATCGGTGATGGGAGCGTGTTTTGTGAGAAAGGATAGCGGCAAGCCAGGCCAGTAGATTGCAACAGCAGGTTTAAAGTGGAAGGGGAACTGAGAAGTCAAATATGCGGAGCGGAACTGAAAACAGAATGGTACTTGGGGGTACTTTAAAATAAAATAAAATATTATTTTATGAATGACGAGTGAAACATTATACTTTTTCTACATTATTATGTCAAAGAATGAGATTTAAACTGAAATGCATTTTTTCATTTTTATTAAACAAAAAATTCTTAAAACAAATATATCTTGCCAGTAGCATAACATGGGTTTTCGCCACCCGGGGCCGACCGGAAATTCGCTTTCCCCCTTATTTTAACTATTAGTTTTTAAGGTTTAAATATTTTGTTCAACAGACCTAATGTACACATAGAGATACTACAGATAGAGGCAACAATCCAGCTCGGAACCCGTCAGCTTATAAGAGAGAGAGATAGAAAGTCAGAGGTTCAGGCCGTCTTTCTCTAATGGCACGCATGCTATAGACGAGAGACAAAGACAGAAAAACCTCTGACGTCTGTCTTTTTCTCTCCCACTTACACAGCTACCGCCTATGGCTTGTTGCCTCTATCTGTAGTATCTCTATGAATATACATCCTACAAGTTATTGAAAGTCAACTGCTTTGGAAGGAACATACATTTATGGGAAGGAAAGGAAATAAGAAGTGTTATTGTTTTGTTTGATTTAATAACTGAGTTCTCGCTGACGCTTGTTAGTTCGTTTGCGTTCAAGATAACTCGGTGCCGCCGCACCGGCCGGCCAGGCGCTAGGCAGTTGTCACTAGTCCCCAGTGTTGCCACCTCTACCGATTTTTCGGTAGAACTACCGATTTTCTTCTCAATCTATCGATCTACAGAAAAAGCACATAAATCTACTGAAATTTGATGGGGTGAATGATGTTCTGATATCCTAGGAAATCATGACTCTTACGATATTATTTTGAAGGTTTCCTTACCATAACATAATTTGATACATAATTTAAGTTATACGATGACAAATCTATAACGCAAAGCATACTACACGTAATAAAGATTTATGTATTACAGGTTGCCGCTTCCCAAAATTGATAAATACCTCGCTGAGAACTGGGAGCAGTTTTTGATTCCGATTCCCCCTAATATATTTGGTGAATCCCCAATCAGGGCTTATATAAAGCATGTCATCATATTTGCGCTAACATTTATCAGTTATATTTTAGTTGCGTTCTAGTGATTCGTTACTGGTTGGAGTTATTTTTTGTATCAAAAGAAGTGAAAACGTTAATTGTATTTAAACTTGAATAACCCATAAAATAGGTGAAAATGTATGTATTTCAATAATCTACCGAAATCTACCGATTTTTTCCGAACTTTCTACCGAAACTGTAGGTACAGAAGGTGGCAACACTGCTAGTCCCTAGCATTTCGGCAGTACTTCATCTCGCCGCCTCTCTTTCACACCACTAGGGTTTCGCTTGGCAAATAACATTGTAGGCGCGATTTGGGGTTAATTTTTTCATTTCAAATTGAAAAATCGAGGTGCTTGCCGCCGCCTCCTTCCGTAAGCCTCACGGGGCCATAGCAACTGCTGCCCCCTTTCGTATTCCACACGGGGCCATGGCACCTGCTGCCTTCTCCACGTTACTCCACTGTATCTTGCTGCCTGGCCTCGTTTGTTTGACGTTTCTCGTTAATTTTTAGAAGCTCGTGTAACTGTTTTTTTCTACCTTTTATAACATAATAATATGCTCAAAAAGAAGGATATTTTATTTTAAATTAAAAATAACAGAATTTCTTTAAACATTACTTATGATTTAAATATTGGTTAATTGTTAGTTAATTCTAGACTTACGAATTTAAAACCATCAGATTTTATTTATTATGTATATCATCGATTCCCAAAGTGGTCCAGGTGGACCTCCAGAGATCCACGGGATACTCGACGGGGCTCTACGTTGGCGTGACAAAAAAATGGGGGTTCACAATTCGTAAGCGGAGCTCCACGAAAATTCATCTGGTTTCGATAGTGAAGAACTAAAATGTTGGCTTGACTTCACCTATCAATGAAGGCAGATAATATTTTAAGAAGCAATGCTTTGAATACGCGTTTATTTGCACAATTGTGCGATGAAAATGATGGAGACACGATGCATGTTTAGCAAGATTCTACTCACTTTTTGAATCAGTTTTACAGTTTCTGGAAAGTAAAGATCCAGATTAAAAAGAAAACCTAATCAATTTAAAAGCAGACATCGCGTATTTGACAGATTTGTTCAAAAAATGTAATGATATTACAAGGGGACAATCTCAATTTAATAAAAACAAAGAGTGTAATTTCAGCATTTATGAAGCAAAATATTTTTGGACGCAAATTTTCCCAGTTTTCAAACTTGTCACAGGTAGAATGCTTTGATGAGGATTTTCAGACATACGTTCAACATTTAATTGCCCTGCATGGTGACTTGAAAATCAGATTTGAAGATATTCTGTCGATGGAAATACCACCATGGATCGTAAATCCATTTGATGAAACGGAAGTGGAGAATGTGATATTACAAGAGGAGCTACTCGAGCTTAGCACTGATGAGGAGCTGAAGGTGAAATTTAAAAGAGGGTATCAAACATTTTGGCTGCTAGCAAAAATATCCTGGACTATGGGGAATTGCGTGAAAGCTTCTGATAGCGTTTCCCTTGTCATATCAGACGAAAAAATCTGGAAATCGGTTGACCCTAAAGGCCATCCCTGCAACTTCCCGCTAAATTCAATTTTCAAACGCATGCGATTTTGTCGCTAGTTGCGATGTTTTTGAGCTCTCCGAGCTCAAAGATAAAGCTATTCGATGCTTTTGAGCTCTTTGAGCTCAAAAGCCTTATCAAAGTTCGATGAAACACGATTTTTTTAATTTTCAAACTGCTATAACTTTTGAATGAATTAACCGATTTTCACGCGGTTGGCGGCGATCGATGTAGTTTTTTGGAACAGAAAAATTGATCTGATGAAACATTTCGGAGTTATTACAAAAAAACACTTTTTTTCGATTTTCTTGACAACGATATCTCACGAACGCATCAACCGATTCTGACGCACTTGGTGGCGATCGATGCGGGTTTCAAGGTTAAGAGCTGATTAGTTTTTGAGGTCGATCGGTTTAGCCAATTCGGAGATATTTTGAAAAAATGAAAAAATAATAACTTTTTTTTTCACTTTTTTTGAAATTTCTCGAAATCTTCCGGTCCGAATTGGTTCCATCTTACAGGAAATCTAAGTTTGGCGAAGCCCTTTCGAAGGACACCAACTGCGATTAAATCGGTCAAGCCGTTCAGAAGTTATAAGAGGTTTACATACATACACACATACCGACGTACGGACATCATCGTAAAAATAGTCAGAAAAGCTTCTTAGGGCTTCAAAACGTCGAGATTTGCTGAAACCTCGATTTTTGTAGAACGGGGTAAAAACAATAACTTCCCAATTATTCGAAAATCATTGGGAAGAATCATTGATTTTCTTAGCGGGAAGTTAAAAAGTTTTAGTGTCGTTACAAACCTCTTAACAAAAAAAAGAAAAGATTGGATATCACAAAAAGAGGAGATTTGCGGTTATTCCTAACAAAACTGAAGCCAAATATTGATTATTTCGATCAAGTACATCCCTCCCATTATAATTATGACTATTTTGTGATTATCATTGTAGAAGTTACGTTACGTTATTAATGTTCAATTTTAACCATATTACGACTGTTATAACAATAATAATTAATAGTGTAATAAATATATATTTGAATGAATACAAGAAAATGTACTATTTTTATTTTTTACCATTCCGAATAAAATCAAAATAAAATAAGTGAGCATTGATTGGTTTCTTGTGCTGTGAGTAGATTTCAAAAAAGTAAAGTTGGATGGAATCACTTTTCTGATTGGTCAACTTTACTTGTCTGACATCCACACACATCACAATCAATTAAATAATTAACCTTATTAACCAATTATATCTCACTTTTTTTTTTCAAAAGCTGTCAATTCGTGGTTGGAACTCAACCTCGCAAATTTTTATAGTTAGACCTAATCTTCACATTTTTTGTCGAGTTTTGGAAATAAGGTAGAAATGTAGCCGCAGGGGGGTTTACTGGAACCAAAAAATTTTTTAAAGTGGCCATTGATTTAGATTTAGAGGTTTCCTCAGCTTGATTTGCTATTTCTGATGGTGTATTTGGACAAGCTAAATAATTTTCCGAATCAAAAATCATGATAATTTAAATGGCTTCAGTTGCAGTTTTTTAAATTACGCGGCTATTTTTTCAACACTGTATACCTTCTTCAATTATTTACCTTGCCCTTATTGATAAATTAACCAATGAAATTACCTGTCCCCAAGCAGTTATTTATTAATTATTAATAATTTAAAGTCGTCATAACATTAGTAGAAATTACAAACCATAATAGACAAAAATTAGAAAAAACAATAGAATATGAATCGGTCAGATCTTACAAACTACAAAACAAAGATATGGCAGAAAAATACAAAATAGCATTATCAGGAAAGTTCTTAAATAAATGTGATATACTGAAAAATGGTAATTTAGAAGAAATGTGGGATATTTCAAAAAAACCGTATTGGAAACCGCTAAAGAAATATGTGGTTGTAGCAAGAAAACTAATAAGAAAAAACAAACAGCTTGGTGGACGGACGAAATTAAAATAAAAGTAAAATTAAAAAAAGAAGCGTGGAAAATGTATATAAATAACAAAACAATGGAAAACTATGAAATGTACAAAGAGAAGAGGAAAAATGTAAAAGAGATGGTAGCAGTAGCTAAAAGAAATCAGTGGAAAGAATTTGGCGAAAAAATGGAAAGCAATAGAAAATCAAATCAAAAACTGTTTTACAAAACATTGAAGTCATTAAGAAAGAAAAAAACACAAGAAATAACCTGGATAAAAAATAAAAAAGGAGATATACTAAGAAATGAAAACGAAGTAATTGATAGATGGAAAGAGTATTTTGAGGAATTACTAGGAGCAGACAACAAAGTTCAGGACATTAACAAAAAAAAGGATGCAATAATAGAAAATAAAGACATTGTAACACTAAAAGAATTACAGGAAATAATAGATGAATTGAAAAATGGAAAATCTCCAGGAATTGATAAATTAACATCAGAAATGTTCAAGAATTTAGGGGAAACAGGAACAAAAATATTATTGAAAATATACAACACTGCTTGGAGTGAAGAACAGATTCCAGAAGATTGGAAGACAGCCTTAATAGTTCCAATATATAAAAAGGGGGATAGACAAGACTGCAATAATTATAGAGGAATAAATCTACTTAGTACAGCTATGAAAGTCTACGAGAATATTATAGACAGTAAGCTAAGACCACTGATAGAAAATACTCTCGAAGAATCGCAAAGTGGATTTAGAAGAGGGCGAAGCATACAAGACCACATATTTACGGTGAAACAGATAATTGATAAGTTCTCACAACAAGAAAAAGAGGTATATATGGGATTTATAGATATGGAAAAAGCTTTTGACAAAGAACCAAGGGAGAAGTTATGGAAAGTACTAGAAGGAAGGGGGGTAAACTACAAAATAATAGACATAATCAAAAACATTTACAAAAATAATAGAAATTGTGTAATATACAAAAATAAAGCATCAGAATCATTTTCAACACAAGAAGGATTAAGGCAAGGAGGGGGACTAAGTCCATTATTATTTACAATTTTTATTGATGAAATAATTAAAAAATCGTCAATCAAAATGGCAAAACTACACGTTAGATACAGACATTTAGGAAGAGTGGATATATCAGAAGCAGCTTTTGCAGATGATTTAATAATTATGGCAGGGAAAGAGAAGGATTTACAAAAGAATATGGAAATATGGAGCACGGTATCTGAAGAATTTGGAATGGACAGTTAATCAAAGTAAAACCAAGTTTATGGTTATAGGACCGAAACAAAAACATTTAAATATACAATTAGATGGAATAAAAATTGAGCAAGTTAGAAGATATAAATACTTGGGAGTAGAAATAGAAGAAAATGGAACGCAGGAAGTCGAAATTACCAATAGAGTACAAAAAACGATGAATCTTTATCACACGATGAATTCGACATTTATAAATAAAAAAGAGATTTCCAAGAAAACGAAGTTAAATGTATTTAAAACAATTTACCGGCCAATATTAACATTCGGATGTGAATCTTGGGTATTAACAAAGAGACAAAATAGTCGAATACAAGCAGTTGAGATGAAGTATCTTAGGCGAGTTAAAGGAGTCACAAAGAAAGACAAACTAAGAAATACGAAAATAAGAGAAGACCTTGACATAGAATCAACACTTAAATTTATTGAAAAGAGACAATTAAGCTGGTGGGGACATTTACAAAGAATGAACGATACAAGACCAGTTAAAAAAGTATGGCAATCAAAAATACAAAAAAGAACGAAAAAGGGAAGACCAAAACAAACATGGGATGGTGTTATGGTAGGCATACTACAAGAAAAAGGAAAAACATGGACAGAGGCAAAAACAATGGCAAAAGATAAAAAACAATGGGCTAAATTTGTACATGAATAAAATTCTATCTGGACCAAAGCATCGATGAAAAAATGGATATATGTCTTAAGCATAATACTATGTACAGTCCTCAGAAGCAAACAAGAGCCCCGGAAAATATGCGAACTAAAACAAAGGTCATCGCAACTAGCCAATCAGGAGCCAATGTTAACGATTGTACATTAGTAATTGTTAACATAATCGAAATAATATGACCGAATGATTTCATCAATATACATCAATTTTAGTGTCTGTATCAACGTTGTCAGTGTAAGGATAATTATCCGATTTTTAGACAATTTCGCTAACCGAATAGTTTTTCCAGTGCTTTGCAGAAAGGATAATATATAAAACAGCTATTGTTTTTGGGGATTTTCAATATTGACTAGGGTCGCAGACTTTTATTTAGACAACACTGTGTCCTTTTGGTAATTTCGACAAATTCTGATAATTTGAATTGTAAGTTCGGATAATATTTATTTTCACATCGGCAACACTGGACTGCATTCTATTTGATATTTGATGTCAGCTGTTATTTTATAATCTGCTTCTATATTTTTATACGTTATTATTTGCTTCATAAATTACAGGACAATCTGTCTTTATTAAGACTAGTTTGATAATTACCTTAACATAGTAAGGTATGTACTATAATTATAATTAATAAACATAACCTAGAACAACACACAATAACCAGCCATTTACTATTCATCAGGCCTATTAATGTTTGTTTTTTTTTCAGTTCAATTTTCCCCAACAAAATGTACCCAAAATCAAGGAAAACAGTCCACAGTGAAGCTCGCAATATTATTAAAAACGTTGTGGAATTTTTTGCTAGACAGAAAGCTGCTGGTGTGTGGTCATTCCCTTTGGACAAAGCCACAGAATTAGCTGCAGCAGTAACAGGAAAATCAGTTACCTCCCTAAAACGTATCAGAAAGGAGAAATCACTGTTGCAAGAAGGTGTTTTACTGGGGTCTCCTTCAAAAAAACAAAAAAGTGGTGGTACCAACAAAATAGAATTGGATGATTGTGACTTGGGTATTTTGAAAAGAACCGTACATGAATGCTATACCGTTGATAAACAAGTTCCAACAATAAATATTCTGGTAAATAAAATGGAAAATAAAGTAGATTACTCTGGCGGTCCAGACACCTTAAGAAAGCACTTAAAAAATATTGGATTTCAGTATAAAAAATGCCACAATAAAAGAAATTTTTTGATGGAACGTAATGATATTGTAGCTTGGCGGGCTCGTTATTTAAGAAGGTTGAGGGATAATGATGCCCTGGGTCACAACAAGAAGCCAATAACTTATTTGTATGATACTTATATCCATCCATCATATGGCGTTAGTAAATGCTGGCAATCGGAAGATGAACCTGGAGTGTATACATCCAACAGAGCTGGTCAACGGTACATAATAGTACACGCTGGTGGACGTTATGGGTTTGTGAAGAATGGACTACTAATTTACAAGTCAAAAAGCAAATCAGGGTATTATCACGATGACATGAACCATACAAATTTTATGAACTGGTTAGAAACACAATTAATACCAAACCTACCTCCTAATGGTATTGTGATTATGGACAATGCGCCTTACCACAGTGTTCAAATTAATAAACCACCAACCCAATCAACTCGGAAGCATATTATTAGAGAATGGCTTGAAGCAAATGGCATCTCAACAACCAATGATATGCTTAAAGCAGAACTTCTGGATCTCGTCAAACGTTTCAACCATTCTAAAACATACTATGTGGTTGAGTTGTTGAAAAAACATGGACATACTGTGGTAAGGTTGCCGCCATATCACTGCGACCTCAATCCAATTGAGCTAATATGGAGTAGCGTTTAACATAAAGTGGCAATGAAAAATGTTTCTCAAAGTTCTGCTCAAATAGAACAATTAGTACGAGCAGCCTTTGATGAAGTTGGTTCTTCGGAATGGAACAAACACTGCGACCATGTGGACCATATAGCTGAGGAAATGTGGAGGAATGATGGACTATTAGATGATGTGGTGGAAAATATGTGTTTCACTGTTAACACTGGTTCATCAGATGAAAGTGGGAGTGATGAATACGACAGTAAGAGTGTTGAATATGAAAGTGAGAGTGATGAATAATAAACTGAATAACATTTTTGTAAACTACAGTGTTTTATTTTGTTCATTTTTAATATCTTGTGCTATAAAGTAACACATAAATTCATTACATGAACATATAAAACATACATGGTTCATTATTAGCTAAATAAACAATTTTAATGCAATACAGGTTGAATTTTGCTTGCAATCTAATGTCTTTTCAAAATATAATGTATAATACTTTCAATTAATGAAGTCATTTACAATTTTTTTCAATTGGAACCTCTGTATTAATATTTAATTATAAGTTTGTATTAAATTAAAAAAATGAAAAATTGTTTTATTTGTGAATCCAACTGAATAAGTAATATCATTTACAAAAAATATAACTAGGTTTTCCACATCAATTTTCTGATTAATTTCATTTTTTTGGACTTTTAGAATGTAATTTGTTAGGTACATATGCTAATGAAATATCTACCTATTTATTTTAGTAATTGGTTCTTTTGTAATGTGAAACTTAACAAAATGTTGTTGATTAAATAATAGTTTCTAATATCTAACTGTTGAGTTTGAATAAAGCAAATGAATTGAAGTAGAACAGCATTTAATATTTTTATATATTTGACAAATCACACAAAATTATTGCCATACAGTCTTGTTTATAACAACAACCAAATATATAAGAGTTAGCTAATTGGTAGTGGTGAAGTGTATATTCCAATATTAACACTGCTATGCACTTGTAACTTTCGGCTGTTAAGAGAAATGAACACTGGAAAAAATGACAAATCTAAATATACGAAATTGGTCACACTATTAATTTGAATTAAACACAAAGTTAACAAATGCCTGGATTCGACGTTCTACTCCAAAAGATCCTGATGTGTAAACAGATAGATGTAGGAATAGGCTACATAACCATTTCATATTTTGTTGCTTCCAATACAAACTTGACCCTTTTTTTACGACATTACTACAGTCATGAAATTTTAAAATATACATTTAGAAAAGATGGTAGTTTTATTTTTGGTCCAATACTTATTTTTTTATTAATATTTAGGGTTAAATTTTTAGCAAGTTTGATTTTGTTTACATATCTTTTGACAGTTGACACTTATAGTATCGATATTTGGTCATCGATTCAAAATATCGATTGTTATCACAAGAATACAACTACAGCGACATGGACACGCCCACCCAGAGCTCTTGTTTGGTTCTGTTAACTGTAGTTGAAACAAGTATAATTGTAAAAGTATACCCTACACCATATACTATGGTAATTGGGTTTTTGATAATATATATATATATAACATTGGTATACGAGGGCAAGTAATGGTTAAAAATATAAATTCATAAATTTATAAATATAAATATAAAAATATAATATAAAGTCACTAGAGACGAAAGTTAACGTTATGAGAATTTCTCTCACTTGCGATTCATTAATTACGTGAGCTCAGAATAGGGAGGGGGGCCCAATGAAATCTCACCAAATCTCAATTAAACCGAGGGGGGGATAATCGAAAATCTCACGTTAACTTGAAAAAATATAAAATATTACAGATATTAAAAAAAAATTATTTTGACTGTTCATTTTGCCCGCTAAAATAAATCTCATGGCTATTAATATAATAATTTAGTACGAGAGTTTTAAATTAATTTAAATAAATTAAGTATAGTATACCTGAACAATCTCACGTAAGATGAGGGGAGTCCAGGAAAATCTCACTAAAACTTACCTAAGGGAGTCTAAATTGACCGAAAAAGAGCTCACGTAATTAATGGATGCCCCCTTTAGAGTTTATTTTGATAATGCCAAATAATATAATAATTTGCCTTCAAATACAATTTCCAGTTTTCTAATCTTGTCGCTGTGTGTGAATTAAAATATTAAAAGTATCAACTGAATAATTTTTTTATTAAATAAAAATTCCCACGCTCGGTCTCCGAATCCATTCCGAGTCCGTACCTGCGTATTGGGCGTGTGGCCCGCACGTCGGATTGCTCTCTTGAAGGGGAACATCTCTTCTACCGGTCCGTTTTACCGTCGGTATCGCGTGCTCTGTTCGTAACTATCATCGTTTAATTGTCGTCTATCACCTTTAAAAGTTGGTTCTCTTAATAGCTCGTGTGGTTTTTGTCACTTTGTAATGTTTCGCCGGTCTTCGTCGACGATGTTTACATTCAAGACTTACCATTTCCATCTTTTGCTTTTTCGGAGAAAACGGTTCGGTTCGGTTTTTTTAAAGGGTGTTCCAATATTAACGTTAAATAAGACCAAACAACGTTCAGAATATTTTTTTTGCCATGATATGATATCAGTTAAAACGAGTACCGTATTGTTTATAAAGCATTAAAGTAAGATAGATCCTAAGGAATAATTGAGAATAAGAATAATTGAAAGAAGGATGACTCAGAAGGGATAAAAATAAAAGTATAGGCTATTTCACACGATTGTTTGGGGTTATGGGTTTTAACAAATATGTAATTGGCACACACACGTGCTAGATAAGCCTGTCCCTCCCAGGAGATGCGTCTCTCTGGGGAGGACTTCCACCACGTCCCTAACCAAATGGCTGCTGGCTGGGGTCGAGCAGCTCCTTAGCCGTGAAACCGCGGTGGTTATTTCTTCGGCAGTCTTCTAACTTGTTTTGGTCTTGCCTCTACAAAGTCCGTCCTTAGCCGACGAACTGCGGCTGAAGACGACCTTATAGAGTGTGTCTTCTTTTCTTGAGATTTCTTAAAGGTGACTTTAGGCCATTAGCTGAGCTAATAGACGCACGCATTTAGTGCTTATTCTGCATGCCGTCTGTCCGTGGTGAAATCCTTGGCAGTTGTAACATTGCGTCGGCCCATTTCCTCTTCTTTGTTCTTCCCATCTGATCCTCACGTTTTGTATGTGTTGTATTTTTCGTATTTTGTCATTTTCTTCTACTTCGAGCTCTACCATGTAGATGGGTAGTGGTTTCCTCTCTCCAAATCTGGAGTGAAGTTGACTGATTTTTCCTATGCAGACTCCATCTTTTTCGATTTCTTCCTTTATTTCTTGTGTCTTTGCATTTTGTCAGTCCTCGGATAACAATCCTAGCTTTTCTTTCTTCTCGTGGAATGTACGTATACCACTCCACTTCCTTCCTGCCTTCTCTCAGGTATCTTGTTAGGTTCTTCTCAAGGGATTTTTACTCCTAGTCTTGATTCCCGTCCTGGGAATGTCTTTACTCACGGAGCTCCAGTGGTGGATACTCCTGATGATGACGGGTGGTGGTCGGTGTGTAAGTCATTTTGTTTTCCTTGATGGCTTCGTCCATCATTTCTTCGTCGGCTTTCTTCTTCTGCTGTTATTGTAATTATAATTGCCTCTGTACTATTATTAATTGATATTGTTTCCGTGAAACCGCCCCTGAACAAATATACCATTTAAACCGACCCTGTGAATTTAAAACGATCTGAAAACGTATGAAAAATAATTATTTCGAGTGGAGTTGCCCTTTTTACTCGCTCATAAGTACCGAATTTTCCATTTTGTATTAATTAGTTTTCTAATTAGCATTGTAGAAAAATGCAAACGGTCCGTGTCTGTGTAAAAGTAGCAACAAAATGCAGGTGTCTGTCCCGTTCCATTGTAATGTAATCAAAAAGCAGGTGGTATAACCTGCATTTTAAATCGACACCATTAGCCAAACGGTTTTTTGAACAACTAACGCACACAGTGCACAGGGGGATGGAATAAGGGTGGGATTAGTGATGAGCGATATCGTGATTTTTTAATCACGTTGTGAAATGATATCGTGATTTTTTAATATCCGTTATTTTAAAACGTGACGTGATCACGACATTTTTTTGATATTCGGTTTTGAATATATTCGATGGGAAAAATTGCATCTATTTTAATTTCGCCAGATTATCTATTTTTGCCATTTGCACACTGTCTTTAGATAATCCTATGATAATGAATAAAACAAAATTCGATCTTGTTGACAAATTTTAGTCGAGAGAGCGATGAAGAATAACGCAATAATGTCTTTTTCCACCCCCCAAAAAAAGTGTTTTTTACCGACAAAACGTCGAAATTCGAAAAAATTTCAATATTTTTATTTGAAATTTCTTTCCACGGTTTATGACTATAAAAGCTACCTTCTACCAAATTTTCATCAAAATCGTACCATTTTTGACGAAACTAAAAATAAAAAACGGAAAATGCAGTTTTTTGCGTTTTTCGAACTAATTTTGAGGTTATGTGAAAAAGTCACTAATGAAAAAGTTGTAGATTTTTCCAAGATCTACAACTTTTATAATCAACTTTTTTTTCTAGGAACTCAACTTTGGCCGGAAATCGCAATAATGTCTTTTTCCACCCCCCAAAAATAGTGTTTTTTACCGTGATAATTGACTCGAAAAAATATTTTAATTTGAATTTTTTTTTCATAGTTTGTGACTATAAAAACTACCAAATTTTCATCAAAATCGAAAAAATTTTGACGAAACTAAAGATAAAAAGCGAAAAATGCAGTTTTTTGCGTTTTTCGAACAAATTTTGAGGTTATGTGAAATGTCACTAATGAAAAAGTTGTAGATTTTTCCAAGATCTACAACTTTTATAGTCAACTTATTTGTCTAGGAACTCAACTTTGGCCGGAAATCGCAATAATGTCTTTTTCCACCCCCCAAAAAAAGTGTTTTACCGAAAAAACATCATAACTCAAACAATTTTCAATATTTTAATTTGTGACTATAAAAGCTACCTTCTGGCAAATTTTCATCAAAATCGAACAATTTTTGACGAAACTAAAAATAAAAAACGAAAAATGCAGTTTTTTGCGTTTTTCGAACAAATTTTGAGGTTATGTGAAAAATTCACTAATGAAAAAGTTGAAGATTTTTCCAAGATCTACAACTTTTATATTCAACTTATTTTTCTAGGAACTCAACTTTGGCCGGAAATCGCAATAATGTCTTTTTCCACCCTCCAAAAAAAGTGTTTTACCGAAAAAACATCATAACTCGAAAAATTTTCATTATTTAAATTTGAAATTTTTTTCCTACGTTTGTGACTATAAAAGCTACCTTCTACCAAATTTTCATCAAAATCGAACAATTTTTGACGAAACTAAAAATAAAAAACGAAAAATGCAGTTTTTTGCGTTTCTCGAGCTAATTTTGAAGTTATGTGAAAAAGTCACTAATGAAAAACTTGTAGATTTTCCCAAGATATACAACTTTTATGTTCAACTTTTTTTTCTAGGACCTCAACTTTGGCCGGAAATTGCAATGTCTTTTTCCACCCCCCAAAAAAAGTGTTTTACCGAAAAAACAACATAACTCAAAAAATTTTCAATATTTTAATTTGTGACTATAAAAGCTACCTTCTAGCAAATTTTCATCAAAATCGAACAATTTTTGACGAAACTAAAAATAAAAAACGAAAAATGCAGTTTATTGCGTTTTTCGAACAAATTTTGAGGTTATGTGAAAAATTCACTAATGAAAAAGTTGAAGATTTTTTCAAGATCTACAACTTTTATATTCAACTTATTTTTCTAGGAACTCAACTTTGGCCGGAAATCGCAATAATGTCTTTTTCCACCCTCCAAAAAAAGTGTGTTTTACCGAAAAAAGATCATAACTCGAAAAATTTTCAATATTTAAATTTGAAATTTTTTTCCTACGTTTGTGACTATAAAAGCTACCTTCTACCAAATTTTCATCAAAATCGAACAATTTTTGACGAAACTAAAAATAAAAAACGAAAAATGCAGTTTTTTACGTTTCTCGAGCTAATTTTGAAGTTATGTGAAAAAGTCACTAATGAAAAACTTGTAGATTTTCCCAAGATATACAACTTTTATATTCAACTTTTTTTTCTAGGACCTCAACTTTGGCCGGAAATTGCAATAACGTTTTTTTCCACCCCAAAAAAAAATTTTTTACGAAAAAACGTCATAACTCGAAAAATTTCCAATATTATAATTTGAAATTTTTTTCCAGTTTGTGAAAAAAATTTTGTCAAATGAGAGCGATGAAGAGGTCAATATTATGTTGGATTTCGAATATTTCGATTCACTGTCGTTTTCGCTGGCTGTGATCACGTCACGCTTTAGATTTGCTTATAGGAACTGTGATTTGTTCGTATCAGTGAAAAAGTAACATTTCGTAAAATATCTCTCATCACTAGGTGGGATTCTATTCTATAATAATAAATCTACCGAGTTGTTAGGACCATGGGAATTATTTGGAATCTACAAGAAAAGAACCAATTCCAATTTTTTTGTTAAAAATTTTAGTAGTTGTGGAGATAAATGGAGAAATCGTTAAATTTCATCGTTTCTTAAATAAATTTAGAATCAATTATTTTAAAATTATAAAAAATATATATTTGAGACACTAAAAACAAGCTTTCATTCAATAGGTCACACGTTACAGTTTACAATACATTTGGGTCTAAAGAACCCCCCTCCTCCCTCCCAAACTTTTTTTTATGTAAGTAAAGTTTTCTTTTTGTTTACTCTACTTCTAAAATTATTTAGCGCAACTATGGAAATTCATCAAATCTTTAACGATAAGTAAATTCGGCGGTGATGGTAAACTGGGCCGATTAGGGGCCATCCATAAATTACGACACACGAATTTTAGGATTTTTTAACCCCTCCACCATCCTTGTCACATTTTAAAATACCCCTCCCCCGGATGTGACGTCACACATGTTTCAATTTTTTGCATGTATTTAAAAATAATCAAGAGAAAAAAAGTCATAAAGACATAAAGTCAAATATGTTAGTGTGTATTTTATGTGACGCCACAAAGCTTTTGACCCCCCTGTCCCTAGTCACCACACAATGTTACATTCCGGTGATACTCTTCCCCCCTTTAACGTATGACGTAATTTATGGATGACACCTTATCAGGTAAAGCTCACTAATGAGCTAATCTCGGCCGGCCAAAATTTTGTTCCACGAAAGTGAAAGTTTTCATGACACTTTATTTGGGGAAGATTACTCGACAGAATTTCACTTGCCCCAAGTATTGATTTGTTAACGATTCCTTGCCCTCACAATTAATTATTATTATTAAATTATTTTTAAAATAAAATATATTTTTCATTAATTTTTGGATTTTAAAAAAATTACGATCGGTCGGGATTACATATCGTATTTTGGGTCATCTTTTAATTGAGATGATTATAAATCCTAAAACGGCCGAGTTTACATCTGCCCAAACTCGGTTATACTTCAAAACTTCCAAAATCCATTTGCCGGTCCCCCGAGGAGGAGGAAAATCAAACCTATATTATATGCCGTTTCCGTCATGTACACTTCTATTTGAAATAATTAAACATTCCCAACACACATTGCTAAGTAGAATTAATCTGGAAAACGTATTATAGATCACCCCTACGGATCCGGCTCGAAGGACCAAAATAGCTTGTCGCATGTCTGTTTATACAAATTACAAACAATTTGTGTAGTGGATCATTCACAAGTAGCCGTGACGTCATCGAGTCGATCAATACCGAGTGGAATGGAAAGGACGCCGGCGCAGGCCGGTCAAATTATCACATGGATGGGGCTGCGTTGCCTTTTTCGTTGGTTTTAGGGGTTGTAAAGGAAATTTGTGTAAAATTAATGAGAAGATTCAGTTTTGTGCTTTTCCCTATATCTAGATCCTTTCTCAAGTCTATATTATTTTTAATATGCTTCTATATATCTTGTGCTTGGAAGTGATTAATAATATGTGAAGAAGACTTCTCCATTGTCTCTAGAAGATGATTGTTTTATAAAATAAGGTCACGAGGTATATTGAGCAGCATCATCAACAAAATCATTCAATTTTTTATTGGATAAATATAGAAGCAAAAGAAAAGTTAGGTTATGTAGACCAAAATCGTAGACATTTGGAGGATAGATGCATGAAACACTCAAGAACTTACATATCTGTTCAATTCTGATTTTAAGTGACAACTGCTATGGTAAATAATTCGCCTTTTTAACGATGTTTACCAACTCTTGTCGACGTAATAATGAATGGTTTTGAATAAATAAAAATCCAAGATTTGTAGTTCAGTCAACTTGGCAACAGTGTACGGTAGGTAACTCCCATATTATAATTTAAATTATGATTCATGGGCAGATAAATTTTATGAAACCGAGCGTTTTCTTGTTTTATTTATCAAGCTCGGTATTTTAGGGGATTTTACACAAGATGGCCGACGAATTTTTATCACTTTTTTTTGTTCGAACGTCCGTAATTATATATGTGTGTTCGTTAACTTTAGAATCGGCTTAATAGCGATAATTGTTGGTAAATGAGTTAGAAGAAATCCTTGAGAAGTCGAGAACCTCGAGTTTATTTTAATTTGAAATAAACTGTCGGTGCAGGGTCTCCCACATGGTTCGCACCTTCTATTACATCTATTGAAACATACTTTGAGTAATAAATAATTTTGAAAACATGTTTGCCTAATTTTTATTAAATTCAAGCACTTTCTAATGTATTTAAAGTAACAATAAGATACTTGTACTGTGCGATATTCTCAATGTTAGATTTTCCTTTTGCCAAAAATTATATTGGGAAGGCGTATCGAGAAAACTGAATTCCACATTGCCAACATAAAATTTTTAAGCAATGTCAAACTCAGACTGCCGTTTGAATTTGATATTCAATTAACAACGGGTTGTATTTGGTATGATATTAAATACAAAAATGTATATATGTCGGCATCAATTAGCGAAATCCGGAAATGCCTAGTCATTTCACGTATTGCCGACAAACGGCGTAACTTTACATTTGGTTCGCGGCTCTTACTTTTTCAAGAAGTCAAGAAGGGGAACGAAAAATAACCATTCCATACACCCTTCACCTTCAAGAGGAAGGGTGAATGGAATGGTTATTGTTCCTTCCCCTTCTTGAAAAAGTAAAAGCCTTCACCCATCACATTCAGGAACCTTCAAGGAGAGGGGTGAATGGAATGGTTATTTTTCCTTCTCCTTCTTGAAAAAGTAAGAGCTTTTACCCTTCACCTTCAGAAACCTTCAAGGGGAAGGGTGAATGGAATGGTTATTTTTCCTTCCCCTTATTGAAAAGATAAAAGCCTTCACCCTTCACCTTCAGGAACCTTCAAGGAGAAGGGTGAATGGAATGGTTATTTTTCCTTCCCCTTATTGAAAGAGTAAAAGCCTTCACCCTTCACCTTCAGGAACCTTCAAGAGGAAGGGTGAATGGAATGGTTATTTTTCCTTCCCCTTCTTGAAAAAATAAAAGCCTTCACCCTTCACCTTCAAGGGGAAGGGTGAATGGAATGGTTATTTTTCCTCCCCCTTCTTAAAAAAGCCTTCACCGTTCACCTTCAGGAACCTTCAAAGGGCAGGGTGAATGGAATGGTTATTTTTCCTTTCCCTTCTTGAAAAAGTAGAAGCCTTCACCCTTCACCTTCAGAAACCTTCAAGGAGAAGGGTGAATGGAATGGTTATTTTTCCTTTCCCTTCTTGAAAAAGTAGAAGCCTTCAATATTCACATTCAGAAACCTTCAAGGGGAAGGGTGAATGGAGTGGTTATTTTTCCTTTCCCTTCTTGAAAAAGTAAAAGCCTTCACCCTTCACCTTCAGGAACCTTCAAGGAGAAGGGTGAATGGAATGGTTATTTTTCCTTCCCCTTATTGAAAGAGTAAAAGCCTTCACCCTTCACCTTCAGGAACCTTCAAGAGGAAGGGTGAATGGAATGGTAATTTTTCCTTTCCCTTCTTGAAAAAGTAGAAGCCTTCACCCTTCACATTCAGGAACCTTCAAGGGGAATAGTGAATGGAATGGTTATTTTTCCTCCCCCTTCTTGAAAAAGCCTTCACCGTTCACCTACAGGAACCTTCAAGAAGCATGGTGAATGGAATGGTTATTGTTCCTTCCCCTTCTTGAAAAAGTAAAAGCCTTCACCCATCATATTCAGGAACCTTCAAGGAGAAGGGTGAATGGAATGGTTATTTTTCCTTCTCCTTCTTGAAAAAGTAAGAGCTTTCACCCTTCACCTTCAGAAACCTTCAAGGGGAAGGGTGAATGGAATGGTTATTTTTCCTTCCCCTTATTGAAAAGGTAAAAGCCTTCACCCTTCACCTTCAGGAACCTTCAAGGAGAAGGGTGAATGGAATGGTTATTTTTCCTGCCCCTTATTGAAAGAGTAAAAGCCTTCACCCTTCACCTTCAGGAACCTTCAAGAGGAAGGGTGAATGGAATGGTTATTTTTCCTTCCCCTTCTTGAAAAAATAAAAGCCTTCACCCTTCACCTTCAAGGGGAAGGGTGAATGGAATGGTTATTTTTCCTCCCCCTTCTTAAAAAATCCTTCACCGTTCACCTTCAGGAACCTTCAAAGGGCAGGGTGAATGGAATGGTTATTTTTCCTTTCCCTTCTTGAAAAAGTAGAAGCCTTCACCCTTCACCTTCAGGAACCTTCAAGGAGAAGGGTGAATGGAATGGTTATTTTTCCTTTCCCTTCTTGAAAAAGTAGAAGCCTTCAATATTCACATTCAGAAACCTTCAAGGGGAAGGGTGAATGGAGTGGTTATTTTTCCTTTCCCTTCTTGAAAAAGTAAAAGCCTTCACCCTTCACCTTCAGGAACCTTCAAGGAGAAGGGTGAATGGAATGGTTATTTTTCCTTCCCCTTATTGAAAGAGTAAAAGCCTTCACCCTTCACCTTCAGGAACCTTCAAGAGGAAGGGTGAATGGAATGGTTATTTTTCCTTCCCCTTATTGAAAAGATAAAAGCCTTCACCCTTCACCTTCAGGAACCTTCAAGGAGAAGGGTGAATGGAATGGTTATTTTTCCTTCCCCTTCTTGAAAAAATAAAAGCCTTCACCCTTCACCTTCAAGGGGAAGGGTGAATGGAATGGTTATTTTTCCTCCCCCTTCTTAAAAAAGCCTTCACCGTTCACCTTCAGGAACCTTCAAAGGGCAGGGTGGAGGGAATGGTTATTTTTCCTTTCCCTTCTTGAAAAAGTAGAAGCCTTCACCCTTCACCTTCAGAAACCTTCAAGGAGAAGGGTGAATGGAATGGTTATTTTTCCTTTCCCTTCTTGAAAAAGTAGAAGCCTTCAATATTCACATTCAGAAACCTTCAAGGGGAAGGGTGAATGGAGTGGTTATTTTTCCTTTCCCTTCTTGAAAAAGTAAAAGCCTTCACCCTTCACCTTCAGGAACCTTCAAGGAGAAGGGTGAATGGAATGGTTATTTTTCCTTCCCCTTATTGAAAAAGTAAAAGCCTTCACCCTTCACCTTCAGGAACCTTCAAGAGGAAGGGTGAATGGAATGGTAATTTTTCCTTTCCCTTCTTGAAAAAGTAGAAGCCTTCACCCTTCACATTCAGGAACCTTCACGGGGAATAGTGAATGGAATGGTTATTTTTCCTCCCCCTTCTTGAAAAAGCCTTCACCGTTCACCTACAGGAACCTTCAAGAAGCATGATGAATGGAATGGTTATTTTTCCTTTCCCTTCTTGAAAAAGTAGAAGCCTTCAATATTCACATTCAGGAACCTTTAAGGGGAGTAGTGAATGGAATGGATATTTTTCCTTTCCCTTCTTGAAAAAGTAGAAGCCTTCACCCTTCATATTCAGGAATCTTCAAGGGGAATAGTGAATGGAATGGTTATTTTTCCTTCCCCTTCTTGAAAAAGTAAAAGCCTCCACCCTTCACCTTCAGGAACCTTCAAAGAGAAGGGTGAATGGAATGGTTATTTTTCCTTCCCCTTATTGAAAAAGTAAGTGCCTTACCCTTTACCTTCAAGAACTTTCAATGGGAAGGGTGAATGAAATGGTTAATTTTCCTTCCCCTTCTAGAAAAAGTTAGAGCCTTCACCTCCAGGAACCTTCAAGAGGAAGGGTGAATCGAATGGTTATTTTTCCTTCCCCTTCTTGAAAAAGTAAAAGCCTTCACCCTTCACCTTCAGGAACCTTCAAGGGGAAGGGTGAATGGAATGGTTATTTTTCCTCCCCCTTCTTGAAAAATCCTTCACCTTCAGGAACCTTCAAGGGGAGGGTGAATGGAATGGTAATTTTTCCTTTCCCTTCTTGAAAAAGTAGAAGCCTTCACCCTTCACATTCAGGAACCTTCAAGAGGAATAGTGAATGGAATGGATATTTTTTCTTCCCTTTCTTGAAAAAGTAAGAGCCTTCACCCTTCACCTTCAGGAACCTTCAAGGAGAAGGGTGAATGGAACGGTTATTTTTCCTTCCCCTTATTGAAAAAGTAAGTGCCTTCACCTTTTACCTTCAAGAACCTTCAAGTGGGAGGGTGAATGGAATGGTTAATTTTCCTCCCCCTTCTAGAAAAAGTAAGAGCCTTCACCCTTCACCTTCAGGAACCTTCAAGGTGGAATGGTTAATTTTCCTTCCCCTTCTAGAAAAAGTTAGAGCCTTCACCCTTCACCTTCAGGAACCTTCAAGAGGAAGGGTGAATGGAATGGTTATTTTTTCTTCCCCTTATTGAAAAAGTAAGAGCCTTCACCCATCACCTTCAGGAACCTTCAAGGGGAAGGGTGAATGGAATGGTTATTTTTCCATCTCTTTCTTGAAAAAGTAAGATCCTTCACCCTTCACCTTCAAGGTGAGATGGTTAATTTTCCTTCCCCTTCTAGAAAAAGTTAGAGCCTTCACCTTCAGGAACCTTCAAGAGGAAGGGTGAATGGAATGGTTATTTTTTCTTCCCCTTCTTGAAAAAGTAAGAGCCTTCACCCTTCACCTTCAGGAACCTTCTAGGGGAAGGGTGAATGGAATGGTTATTTTTCCATTCCCTTCTTGAAAAAGTAAGAGCCGCGAACCAAATGTAGAGTTACGCTGTTTGTCGGCAATACGTGAAATGACTAGGCATTTCCGGGAATCCAGGATTCCACTAATTGACGCCGACATATACTTTTTTTTGACCAAAAATAATGATTGACAGCGGATTAAAGCAGATTCTTTTATATGGTTCCGATAAAATTTGTAGAATTTCAGACAAAAATTTTCTTTCAGTTTTGGAGTGTCTGTATCTCAAAAACGTTAACTCCTATAAATAAGGGGGCGTCCATTAATTATACGTGAGGTGTTCAGGAGTGGGAGGGGATCGAGCCGAATCTTGCTATATCTCACCAAGGGGGAGTGGGAGCCAAAAAATCCTCAAAAATGCCTCACGTTCTTGATGGACGCCCCCAAAGATAATTAAAAGTTAAAAAAAAGGAAACTGGAAATGGTTTTTTATTCTAAAAATATTTATTTATATTTTTGTCTTTTTATACACTTTTATTCATAAATTAATATATGATTAGGCCCTAATTTGTGGTGTTGAAAGCAGAGCATGATACCTATCTTTAAGGGAAGTTCGGCACCACGTTGTAACTTATTATATGCTCATCACCTTTTAGAATTTAAAGAAAAGGGGGCGTCCATTAATTACGTACGGTGTTCAGGGGTGGGAGGGGATCGAGCAGAATCTTACCAAATCTCACCAAGGGGGAGGGGGGGGTCAAAAAATCGCCTCAAAAAAACGCCCCCTAAACAAGCGTTTCTTCATCTTCACTGAATCCAGTATTGATCTCCAAAACTTCCCAATTCCAACTATGGGGAGCTCAAAAAATATAACAACAACAAAAAGGATATGGGCCTGTCCAAGAAGTCTCCTCTAGAGAAAGCTTTTCCAAACCTCCCACAATTTCGACAAACATCTTAAACAGAAAATTTCCAGTTGGGGCAGCATCCCTCCCCTACCTCTCCCTGGGAACGCTCATGAATAAGAACAAACACAATTTAATTTTTTTTTGGGGGACGTTCAGCAGTTCAGCTTCGCTTTGAAAGGTCATAACTTTTGAATTTCTGGACCAATATCCTTTAAATAATGATCATAATTCGAAACGTATTTAAGTTTGGGACAATTTTGGTATTTATTAACTTATTATTGTAACTGTTCTAAAAACTATCGCCACCTCTATGCGGCACTTGACGTACCCTACGCGAGAAAATTATAATTTAAAAGATGCGCAAGAGGCTCGCTCGCATATGTCGAGCGATGTGTACAAAACAGGCAGGTCCGAGGGGAGGACAAACCGGGCCCCCTTTTTCTATTTATGGCCTCAACGGGCCCGTCGGGCTCTTCTTCACCCGCCGCCTGCCACAGATGTGAATACTAAATCAGAATTATCGGAAGGGACACAATGGCCGAGGCAGTGTGTTCAATCCTTTCATTCTGAATTGTACAGAGCGATTTTCAGCTGCAGGGCGCCCTCTGGATATTACTATACTGTACTAATTTGATTTATTAATGCCGAGTGTACTTTTGAAAATTGGATAGCGTTCGGTAGACGATTATAAAGGTGGAATGGTTTCGAGCGAAGAGAAAGGTCTTTTGGGAAGTTGGAATTAACTGCAAACAAGTTGTTTTTTTTTTAATAAAGAAGGTTTAAATTTATTAAGAAAAAGAATTGCTCCTTAGTCTGATATACTAGTTTATACGTATATATTTTTTCTTGTGATCCCACTTCTGATCGCATTAACCATCTCTAAACAGTTTGTCCGCGTGACTAATCCATTTATCTGTCCCGAAGCTTCGAATCCCCACGTGTAAAAGTCGGCGGAAGATGACCGTAAGAATACTTCCATTGGTTTTTCGACAATTTCGGCAAATCGCAAGGAAATGGGAACCGGAGCAAAAGCAGAGGCGGCGATTTATGGCATCGTTACCGCGAATGAAGAGGGTCACACACGGCATCGACTCGGGTTCTGAATTTTATCTCAAGGTAACGCAAAAATGCTGAAATATTCTTTATTTAGTTCTGCTGTTTTCTAAAAAAAAATTTGGATTAACAAGAAGTACCGGGTAAACCAATAAGCTGATCTCTCGGATGTATAATACAGGGTGAGGCAATACTAATTACATATATTTATGGTTTTTACTTTTATCTAGAGTTAGACAAAATATACCGACATGCAGTTTCCGTTGTAATTGAAAATATCCATTTAAAAATTTTAATTTTTTTCATTTTCAAAAGTTCCGTATCTATGACAATTGAATATAAGTGCAATTGTTTTATAGCAGATTTAGTTGATTTCATCTACGATCTTTCGAATGAGACTAATTTCGTTAAAATCGGAAGAAAGTTATAGGTCCATAAAAACATTCCCACTCTCCCCCACCCTTCTTTCTAATTTACTTATTCAACACCTAGTATAATTAGGCATATTTAATGGAAACCTCGTTTTTAAAATTTTTCTACATAAAATACGTCCTCTGGTAGTCAATCTAGAAACTTAAAAGTTATTCTTAGAGATTTCTCCAGACCCCTTTTACTGAGATTTTTTTGGGTCTACCCGGTACATTAAAACTCCGTTCATTTTCTCGTTGCAACTTCTTTAAAACACTATTTTACGATTAATTCTTACACCAATTTTTTTTATTCAAAGCCGAACAGTTAAACAAAAAACTAACACGTGTTTTTTCAATTCGCGGTAACTTTGAATCCATTCCAATGTCGATGACGGACCTTTTCATCGATTTCAACACGCTCGCAGTCGTTTTTTTTCCTTCGCCTGCCATTTGCCGAACACCGATTTGCCTTATTATTGTTTTCCTTTAACAGCAGATCCATTGGCGTACTCCTTCAAATAACATCGACTGTAAAGTACAGTGAGTGCACCCTTTTCTACTGGACACTGTTAGATAAGTGTTTCCATAGAGAGAGAATAAATTCCTTATCTTTGAAATAGTATTTTACGTAAGCAAATGTTATTAGACTAATGCCTGGGACACTTAAAATTGACACAAAAAGGAGGAACGGAAGCATTCTAAATAATGTAAGACAGTCAGCTGAGTTGTTGAATCTGGCTCTAGATTTCGTTTAAAAAAAAAGGGGAGCGGTCGTCGGACCGCCGACAGAAGCTTGCTTCTTATGCACAATAGAATGACCATTTTTCGTAAATTTTTGACCATTTTTTCAAAATTTTTGACAATTTTTGACTATTTTTTCAAATTTTAACAATTATTGACCAATTTTTGAGCATTTTTGACAGGTTCTGACAATTATTGACCATTTTTGACAGTTTTTTATAATTATTGACCATTTTTTCAGAACATTGACCATTTTTTCAGAATTTTGACAATTTTTCGAAAATTTTGACCATTTTTCAAAAATTTTAACGATTATTGACCATTTTTGACAATTATTGACCAATTTTGACAATTATTGATCAGTTTCGAAAAATTTTCAAAAATTTTGAGCATTTTAGACCATTTTTCCAAATTTTAACAATTTTTGAGCATTTTTTACAGGTTCTGACAATTATTAACCATTTTTGATATTTTTCAAAATTTTAACAATTATAGACCAATTTTAACAGTTTTGACAATTACTGATCATTTTTCAAAAAATTTGACTAGTTTAGACCATTTTTCCAAATTTCAAGAATTATTGACCATTTTTGACATTTTTTTAGCTTTTTGACAGGTTCTGACAATTATTGACCATTTTTGACAATTTTTCAAAAATTTTGTGTAGTTTTCAAAAATGTTGACAATTTTCAACAATTATTGACCATTTTTGACATTTTTTTTATAATTATTGACAATTTTTTCAAAATTTTAACAATTTTTGACCATTTTTCAAAATTTTAACAAATATTGACCATTTTTGACAGTTTCTGACAATTATTGACCATTTTTGACAAGTTTCAAAAATTTTGACAATTGTAAATTATTCAAAATATTTTACAATTTTTGATCATGTTTCAAAATTTTAACAATTATTGAATATTTTTGACCATTTTTGACAATTTTTGACAAATTTTGATTGGTTTTGACAATTATTGACCGTATTTGACAATTATTGACCATTTTTGAGCATTTTTGACAGGTTCTGACAATTATTAACCATTTTTGAAAATTTTTCAAAAATTTTGACAATTTTTAATAATCATTGACCATTTTTGACAGTTTTTTATAATTATTGACAATTTTTTCAAAATTTTGACGATTTTTGACAATTTTTCGAAAAATTTGACCATTTTTGACAATTATTGGCCATTTTTCCAAATTTTTGACAATTTTTGGCAATTATTAACCATTTTTTTCAAAATTTTTACAGTTTTTGACAATTTTTCCAAATTCTTGACAATTTTTGGCCATATTTAAAAATTTTTGACAATTTTTGACCATATTTAAAAATTTTTGACAATTTTTCAAAAAATTTAACAATTATTGACCATTTTTGACGAATTTTGACAATTATTGACCGTCTTTGACAATTATTGACCATTTTTGACAATTTTTTAAAAGTTTTAACATATTTGGCAATTATTGACCATTTTTTCAAAATTTTGACAATTTTAGACCATTTTTCAAAATTTTAACAATTATTGATCCTTTTGGACCATTTTTGACAATTTTTGACGAATTTTGATTGGTTTTGACAATTATTGACCGTATTTGACAATTATTGACCATTTTTAACAATTTTTCAAAAATTTTAAACATTTTTGACAATTATTGACCATTTTTGACAGTTTTTGACGATTTTTGAAAATATTTGGCAATTATTAACCATTTTTTCAAAATTTAGACAGTTTTTGACAATTTTTGATCATTTTTCCAAGTTTTTGGCAATTATTAACCATTTTTTCAAAATGTTGACAATTTTTGACAATTTTTCACACCTATAGGTGTGCGAGCTCAGTGCGGCAAGAAAGATTGCGCACAGTCGCTTGAATGAGTTATCGCGTGACGAACGCTTTTTCGTAACATCACACGTTTCACGAGTTCACTAGCCTTTTCAGAAATATAGCAAGCTTCAAAAAGATACAAAAGGGAAATCTGAGACCACAGGAAGGAACAACAATGATATCAATAGCCTTGGGAAACAGGATTTTTGTGCTCGAGAGTGCCTCAAAAAACTTCTCAACTCAGCCAGAATATTTTTGCGTCTGGCTATTTTGAAGGCACTGAAGTCTAAAACAGTCTGGAACTGCCAAAAATCCCTTAAGCATGCTGGGTATCCCAAAGAGCCAACCCAAATTTGCTTTTGGATCTTCAGAAACCTGATCTCAGAGTAATCACAGGAATTCTCACAGGAGTCTGCTCATTCAAATACCATCTCTGTGGACAGTGGAACATGCAGATTCTGCGATGATGCAGATGAGACGGCGGAACACATTAGGTTGGTCCAACTGGCATTTAGGATCCCTTCTGGAATCGTATAGTGCGCAAACTCGAAAAAGGAATGGGCACATCAACTTTATCATCCCTTTCAGATGGTAGTTTTTGTACCGTCCCAAGAACGATACTATAATCAGTTGGAACGCGAAGGAAATACAGCACTAGCGCGAAACGGTTCTATCGCCAGTTGGAACGAACCTATAATTTACAACTGCAGGGTAATTGTAGGCCAACGCATTAAATACCTGGAACAGGAAGACTTAGAGCCTGATCAGGTTACAGAACTAGAACCAAAACGGTTAATCAGGATCTTAGATCTCTTGGACTAACATATAGATGTAGGGTACACACAAAATATCTTATGGTAAGGCCCCCTATGAATTTAATCTAATCTATAGTTACTATAAATTTAATATATGGGTACATCCTTCACTTCCTGTTAAAGCAGTACTTAGTGTGGTTGTAATCTGTGACAAAAAAAGGAAAATCCTAGACAAAATATTGAAGAAGAATGGATGAAATTAAGACTAAAACTAACAAGGAAGAATTTCCAGATGGCTAATGTAGTAAACAAAAGGCAAAAGATAGAGGTAGTTGCCGAAAGATTTTATACAAATTTTGATGAAATAAAAGTCAAGAAGGGTTAGGAACCAAACACTTTTAAAGTTTGGGAAAACCCTGTAAATTCACGCTATAGGAAAGAATGCAAAGTGTTATTGTGATAGTCAAGCAGCCATTAAAGTAGTTCTTGTGTAATCAGTTTTAAAATGGTATGGGAATGCCCAGAAAAAAAAAAGAAATCGTGGGTTTCAGGATACACTGGAGTGAAAGAAACGAAATAGTAGAAGATCGGATATCAGCTCCAATTCAATATTGGAAGAAATAGATGATCCTGTATATACAAAGCTAGAAAGAAGAAAAAAATACTACAAATAAAATATCAAGTAGATAAATTTTTAAAATGTATTAATTTGTGAAGATTTTTATTGTTTGTTTCTCATGAATTTTGGGTTCGTACTGGAGAAAAAAATTCTCGTCTCTATTGATTCGAGACCAATACGAATGAACGCATCCATTGGACTTTTTATTTATTCATGGATGCTAAAGAAATTAGAGACGAAGACGAAATCTTACAAGCGAGCGAATTATTCATTTTTTTGCAGGAAGTGAAGAAAAGTGCCTCGAACCACCGAGACACTGTTACCAGTCTTCGGATGTGGATGTATACACGCGAAATTAGTGTTACTCGTTTAATTTTTTCAATATGTGTGGGAATTGAGTCGCTGTAGGTAATTTAAGAAAAATTGTCGACGTATACGATTTGAAAAATGTCTGAACAGGTTGTTGGTGAAAGGACATTTAACTAAATGTCGATTAAATTTTTTCAGGAATGTTTTTTATATACAGGGCGATTCATAACTATTGGGACACAGACTAAGGGCGGGTTATTTGGACGTGAATGATTCCTGATGGGTAAATTTTTTTGACTTTTCAGTAATTAATGACGTAAACATCATTTCTATGAAATAATGACATTCACTGCTAATTACTTTTATCATCCATTTTGAAATAGGCTATATATGCAGATTTTGTGTCAGTTCAACCCTCAAACTGCTTTGGTGTCGAAATTCACCACTTTTATTTCAATTTTTTCTGTACTTACGTATGAAAGTATTTGTTTGCTAACAGATTTAATTTTTTCTTCTGCGTCCAACCACAAAACTAATTTGTCCTTTCTCTAAATTTCATCATAACGCGAAATTGGTTGGTTTCAATGATACTTTAAAAAATTGTGGTCTAAAAATTCGTGGTATTGGTGTAATCGGAGATGTTAAAAATGATTACAAATACTTTATAAATAAAAGAAAACCATTTAATCATCTTTCAAAGACGTAGAGATATTCGATAAATAAATTGGCCGGAAAATTACTTTATATGATGATGTAGACTTTCAATTTATTAATAACATTTCCAATTTTACTTATTTAATAAAAATCTATATAATCGGACACAGAAAAAGGAAAAGTTTGCGTAATGAAGATTTTATAAAAAATGTATTTGAATATAAATGACATATATGGCAACACTGTAGGACCTTCAAATGGTACGTGTCAAAATTTCATGTCAATCTGACGTTAAATTGAAAGAATTGCGCTTCCTCGCTCACCGTATTCTCCAGATCTGGTACTCAGCCACTACTGGCTTTTTGTATCCATCAAAAAGATGCTTCAGGAAAAGAAATTTGGCTCAAATAAAGTAGTAAATTCACGAATTAGTGTCCAATCTGACATATAGGGCATCACTGAAGGACCTTCAAACGGTACGTGTCAAAATTTCATGTCATTTTGACGTTAAATTGAAAGAATTGCGCTTCCTCGCTCACCGTATTCTCCAGATCTGGCACTCAGCCACTACTGGCTTTTTGTATCCATAAAAAAGATGCTTCAGGAAAAGAAATTTGGCTCAAATAAAGTAGTAAATTCTCAAATTAGTGTCCAGTCTGACATATATGGCAACACTGTAGGACCTTCAAAAAGGTACGTGTCAAAATTTCATGTCATTCTGACGTTAAATTAAAATAATTGCGCATCTTCGCTCACCGTATTCTCCAGATCTGGCACTCAGCCACTACTGGCTTTTTGTATCCATCAAAAAGATGTTTCAGGGAAAGAAATTTGGCTCAAATAAAGTAGTAAATTCTCGAATTAGTGTCCAATCTGACATATATGGCAACACTGTAGGACCTTCAAACGGTACGTGTCAAAATTTCATGTCATTGTGACGTTAAATTGAAAGAATTCACTTCTTCGCTCACCGTATTCTCTCGATCTGGCACTCAGCCACTACTGGCTTTTTTGTATCCATCAAAAAGGTGCTCCAGGAAAAGAAATTTGGCCCAAATAAAGTAGTAAATTCCCAAATTAGAGTCCACTCTGACATATATTGCAACACTGTAGGACCTTCATACGATACGTGTCAAAATATCATGTCATTCTGACGTTAAATTGAAAAAATTGTGCTTCCTCGTTCACCGTATTCTCCAGATCTGGCACTCAGTCACTACTGGCTTTTTTGTACATCAAAAAGATGCTCCAGGGAAAGAAATTTGCCGAAACTGAATGAGATAACAATATGATCCAGTACAGCTCCCATGCGATAAGGAAGATGACCCTTCAGACTTTTCACGTCGACGCGACTGCGCATTCGACTCAGTAGTTTCCAAGCAATTTGCAGTCGGTGTAAAAATGAAACGAGTGTATCGTTTTGGGAAGTGGGGATGAATTTGACGCGAAATTCGACCTAACGAATCCGTAATATATAACGTAATAAAATTCGTCCGTCGATCTAGAACGGACAAATTAAATTTTTATTTCGACCCTTTCCAATATTCCATCAAACGCCCCACGTGGATAAATATATTTATTATCAATTGTATCGTC
This sequence comes from Lochmaea crataegi, assembly GCA_947563755.1. Classification (NCBI taxonomy): domain Eukaryota; kingdom Metazoa; phylum Arthropoda; class Insecta; order Coleoptera; family Chrysomelidae; genus Lochmaea; species Lochmaea crataegi. Next base: position 27,525,149 of record OX387428.1, on the reverse strand, counting down.
TTCAGCAACCCTGGTAAAACAATCGATTTTCCAGAAACTTCGTCCCCAATAAAACATTCAGGAAATTCATTAAATGTCAATGTTTATTTAACCTCCATTGAACTGACTCGGTCGCATGCGGACGGGACGGCAGGCTCTTGACAGACCCAAACTGACCAGAAAATGAACAACAAAACGAAAGAGAGCAAAAGATGAAGAAGAAACAAAGACAAGAGGTAAAAAAAAAGGAGGCGACACGTTGCGAAATGACCTATCTTTTAGGTAGGCCTGTCTGAAAACTTACTTTGAGTGGAACTGGTGACAGATTTTTGAGTCACACAGAAAACTTTTCCGGCTGCCTTCGCTTTATATAAAAAAGTGGTGGTATGCATTGCAATTGAAGGAGTAGTTTGTAATTCCCCCGTAATACACTGTGTAACGGTGATTGGGCGCCAATTTGTAACTGTAAACGCTTCAGCTTGAAAGGCTCCGGCTAGAGACTCCTCTCAAGGGTGATTCGACCCCCAAGTTTATGTCGCACAAGGATAACAGAAAGGTTGTAAAAATTGAGGGCGCCACTACCTTTTTGACGTCGATAAAACGTACTAACAAACTAAGGCGGAAAAGGTAGAAACGCCCTGTAGAATTTAGATAAAAGTTTAAACAGAAATCAAAAAATAATTCTTGTGTCCCGGCTGAACATTTCAGAAAAAATATGGTTATACGGTATAGCCATAATGTCATGTTTGGGGTTAGAGACCCCAGTTTTTTCACACATTTTTCTCCACCTGTCGAAGGCAATGATAACTTCCGGTTTGGTCTTCTGAAGGTGAGTGTTCACTGAAAGCCTTTGATTAAAATATACTCCTAGGTGCTCAGTTTCTTTGGCAAATGGAATCACCGTTCTCCTAGCACTGTTGGTTTTGAGACCAGAGTAGTGCCGTATTTTTTTCATTTGCATCATTTCAAATACTACCCCAGCAAACTTGCCTCTAACTACAATAGCAATGTGGTCTGCGAATCGAAGACATATAAAGTACAATGTGGACAGTTCCGTGAAGAGGTCATCTACTAAGGTTGTCCATATTAACTCCAACCGTCCTTGCCTTGATGGTGGATATAAATTCGATGTTTTGTACAGTGAAATTTCATGATGAAGACTTGAATGTAGTATGGAACGATATGGACGAGGAAAGAGGAAAAAATGAATTAGAAAACAACTAACATAGCTTTGGATCATTGTATAGAAGTTGGAAAAATTAACGCTTTCCCAAACCAACGCGAATTATTCGCAGCGGCAGCGGTAGCGGTAGCGAAAATTCCGCGACGACAGTGGCAGAGAAATTCGTCTAGTACTTCACACCGTAGCGAATAAATCGTACGATTAATTTTCAATCAGTGACTACCGTAGAAGACAATGTACTCATCATCTGATGAAGAAGAGGTACTTTTGTTACTTGCCTTAGAAGCAGAAGAAAAAGTCAAGTAAGTATATTTTTTTCTACATAGTATTTATTTATTAGTAAACGATTGGCGCTGATTTGTATGTTTTTAATTACTACTTACCATTTTCATTCAATTCTTTGCCAATCTGATCCCATATTTTGTAATCATCATGTTTTATTGGGCATTTTTTAACAATTTCTATTAAAGCTTCGGTCTTCGACATTTTGTTTTGCTTGCGGGACAGGAATCACGCGATACAAACGCTGGTGACAGCGAAACTAGCTAGGTCACTATTTTCACTAATTTTACAATATGCCGTTCTAAACGATGCCTAAAAACACCATACGCGGTTTCCACCATCAATTCGGGGCTATACTTGGAGGGGATTTTGGGGATGGGGTTCAATCGTCGAAAAAAAATTTTTGCATTATAAGCACCCCTAAGCACCCCAAATAAGGAAGGTTCCCCGAATATTTTCGTTCCGAGTTGATATCTTGGCGGGTCGTGTACCCCAAAAAATGGGGGAGGGGGGGGGGTAAATTTAGGGACAAAGAAAGTCCGATATCCCCCTTCACCTGGGCATATTAAAAAAAATTGTAGAGTGTCACTTATTTTTGACTATACTTGTATATTTTTCAGGTTGACCCCCCTTTTTTGGATTCTATAGACTCGGGCGATTTTTACGAATCGAATACTTTTTGTTTCATCTCGATAGCTAAAATAATAAAAAAGTTCGTTCCGCTTGGATGATGGATCTTTGAAGGGGGGGGGGTAGGGGGGCGTATTTTTTTGGCAGCCGAAATACTTTTATGCGATCCATTTTGGGGTCTCAATTTTTCATGTCTGACGTTTCGGAGAAAGCTATATGGTGCGAGAATGTACGTTGGGGGGCGTAATTTTTGTTAAAAAAATTCTCCCTACACACATATTGTTTTTCCAATGTTCAATTTGATGGGTGCTCAAGTTCCCCGTTTCCATAAGCCGCAATAGAATTTTACAATGGAGCGAATTTTTGGCCGCTGCGAATAATTCGCGTTGGTTTGGTGGGGGAGCCTAATGACAAACTCAATTTCTGTAGTCGACAATATTGTTTGTATTTAAAAAAAATGGACACTCAATAAAGTTGAATGTTATCATTTAAGTGAAACGAATCGATTATTTTTCAGGCTATTACAACTGGAACGACAAAACATTTACTGATATAGTAATCGAGAAAATTTTTGTTTATCAATTTGTTAGTACTAAATCACAATTATTAATACCAGAAGGGATGTGGTTGAGCCCTTTAAATTTCCACAATGGTAAAACCCAAAATGCATTTAATTAATGAGATAATTATAGAATTGATAAGTTTTTAAGTTCAAGGTGTTAAAATCACACGTTCAACAATTTGTATATTTATATTTTAGTTCCTTTGTATATTCATTTAGAGTTATATTTTAGTCCTTTTATTTTCATTCGAAATTTTTACCGGCGAGCCACTCCCTCCAAAATACTTCTACCTTAGTTCAAAATCGCGTTTTGTTTTCTTTTCCCTGGCAACGGATCGGCGCCTTGCAATATTTACTATTATTCTTCGGCAGTTGAAGTAGGCGTGACCAAACGCACACTTCGCGCCTAAATGCATTATCTTAGCTAGTAACAGTCGATGTTGAGTTTCCAACCCGATCGGTCTCCCAGCTAAGACCTACCACTCCTTTATCGGTATAAAACCGATATTTTCAGACCAAGTGGGTCAAGTTTCATAGTAATTAATTTACTTCCGTTGCTTCCTGCTTAATAAGTGCATGTTTCTATGAAGTTAAAGTTTGTATTGTGATTCAAACCCGAAGTTATATTTCAAGTGAATAGTGCTTTGAAAACCCCAAAGGAAAGAGTAAGATCGTTCTAATAATCACTATTTCATACTGAAAGGTTTGTCTATATTCATCGTTCCATCTGTATATATTTTCGACGTTAAAGTTTATAGAATTGTTAACGAAATACAGTTATTATTTATGCGAGAGAACCAGTCATCCAGTCCACTAAATCGAAGGCATCCTATTTTTTACGACAGCATAAAATTTGTTGTCATTTCTACTGATGTGGCATCAATGGCCACATCTCAAGGCAAGTTGTTATTTTTTGTATTTTCAAGTTATTGTTTCCACTTTATTCAGTCAATAGTGATTTGAAATTTAGAATTTTGTTTTGAATGATGCCTACACGTAAACTTGGTGCTATTAGGGCTATTGGTATGATTGAGCCGGGTCGTCTTCAGAGAGAAGTTGCGGACGTTTTCAAAGTCAGTGAAAGTGTCATTTCGCGGCTTCTTCGTAGATACCAAACAACTGGAAACGTGAGAAAAACACTTAGAAGGGCAAACAAACGCTTAGATAAAAAGAAAAAAAACATTCGATTCAGGGTGTCCCACGACAGTCCGATATTTCGAAAACTGTTCACTATTGCTCGTATTTTGTTGTCCCATTCTAGCATCCCCCATGCTTCTTATGTCAATCAGGGGGTAGTCCAGCTGTACTTCCATGTTGATGTTTTATAGCCTTCGTTATGTTAAGGAAAACATGTCTTTGTCTCAACTCCACCGCAGCTATTTTTTGAGTTATATTTGTCCTCCATACCAAAGTTGCCTATGTGATCATGAGTTTCAACACAATGTGTAAGTCCTTTACACCATTTTGGAACGTTGTACTTATATGTTATATGTGCTTGTCTGACTATCATTAATGTAGCCTCGGCTTCCTTCTTTATGTTTGCCAGTTATCTGGGTTTCTTGAAGGGTCAGAGATCCTAAACCCTCTAAGTTCCTGCTTCGGGTAAAAGCTACAATGGTTGATTTGGAGTGACCGATATTGAAACCATCTTCTTCTATCCATGTACTGACCAGATTGAGAGCCATTTGCATTCTCTCTTTAACCGTGGTTCTTGGACCATAATGACTGTATCGTCTTTGTATCCAAATTTTTTGTATCCACTCCTTTCTAGTGTGATTAGCAGATCCTCCACCACCAAGTTTCATAGCAATGGTGACTCCCCTGGTGACTTTATCTACCAATGTTTCTCACACTAGAGAATAGTAGATTATTTCTAGTAGCATGCAGTCTATCCACTTACAGTAGGTCTCATCGATGCCTTTGAGATTGAGTCTAGAGATTTGTTGTTGAATGCTCCCCCGATATCTAGGAATCTACCCAGCTAGACCTCTTTGTTTCTCAGTGTATGTATGTAAACTGGGGTGATCTAGAAGATCTATTGTGCCCCCTCATTTATTTATTTGGGTTGAGCTCATCAGCCCAGGCACTTGAACTGAATCTTTGTACCATTTCCCTTTGTTATCTACTTCCATTCCAGAAGCTTCGTGTCTTTTATAAAGGCCACTAGTTTGACTGGAGGGATTTTCAAAAGTTGTAATGGTTGTATTAATTCCTCTCCAAAGTGCTTTCTTCTAAGTACTTGGTAAGTTCTCGCAGAAGCAGAGTATGTGAGTAGGTGTTTCATCATCAAGTTCACATTTTCTGCAGATAGGTTCACTAACTTTGCCCATTTTGTGCAGATGTTTCCTCAGGGTGCAGTGTCTAGTCACCAGGTCGGTAACTGTCTTGAAATGTCTCTTACCCAGTTTCAGTAGTCTGGCTGAGAGTTCCTTGTCTACCTTGTTCAGTAAAATCTTTGTAAGGAGGTGTTCCTGTGTCAACCTCCATTTGAGTTGGTGTTCTCAATTTCCCCTCTTTTGCAATCATTTTTGATTCCACCAAATGGTTCTGGACCTATGAAGTATCCTTCAGAACCTTCTTTAGCTAACTGGTTCGCCATTTCATTACCTGCAATCCCCTCATGTGTCGGCACCCATATTAGGGACACTTTGTTGTCTCTTGTCAGCCTGTTAAGGGATTCTTTGCAGTCTTTTACCAGGCTAGTCCTAGTTGTTGAATTACTGATAGCTTTAAGCAGAGCCCTGCGGGAGAACTCTTGTATTCGTAAAAGCAACTAGTTTGGTTTTTTTTTTGGATTAACTGAAAGGTCCTCTTTAAGGCACCGCCACCTATTGTGTACCTTTCCTTTACTTACTTCCTGAGGAAAGTCTCAGCAACTAGTAGTTTCTTTAGACCTATTTCATATGGCATTCGAATATGTTATTTTTCATCATGGAACGGCCCTTTTAACCGTTCTCCCACATATTTAATTGCTAAAAATCCTCTTTTAAACATAAAAATATTCCAGGACATTGACATTTATCTAATCCATGTCGTTTTGTGACCTCACAATCCTCTTAGACAATCAAAATCATAAAGATCGGCCTAATATCCAACAGTCCCTGTTAAAAGAAACAGTCCACTAAAAGAGAAGGGAACGCCTGTTACCGATTAGGACAGACTGAGTAGGGGTGGCTTTGCTTTTAAAGGGGATAGATCGACACATAGATCTACCGGGAAAGATCGTCTTTTATTTTGAACGCGATGGTTAGTGTTGCTTTTCAAGGGGAACTGTTTTAACGTTAGACAACTAGGTATTTATAAGGATGAATCAATAAATTTATAACAAAAATAATGTTTTGGTTAAGACGGTTTTTATTTGCGAAAACAACCAGGACTCTTGGAAAATAATTTAATTTTGCTTCACAAGCATTATTTCTTCAAGAGAGATGAGATAAACTGGCGAACATACAGAAATAAAAATTAATTTCTATTAGATTGTGGCCCAGTTCCAAGTGTTCCAACGATCTTTTTATAATAAGCAAGATATTCTGCTCAAGTTTTTTATGAAGTTATACTTCTATGTAACTTCCAACAAGGTTGCGTTAAATATTTCTCGCAAGAAAGAAAGATACACAAAGGTAGAAAGTAGGAGAGAGAAATAGAGTGAGTCCTTCGGTATTCGATAACAGATGGCAGTGTAAGTACTCTTTTTAAAAAGTAATTTATTCAGAGATTGTAATTTTGAAATTTCCTTCACATGACCAAAATCTTCGGCATTTATCAACAAATGATAGTGTAAGTATACTTTTTTCCTTAAACAAAGTAACTTTAAAAATGTAATTCAGAAAAACTTCCTTTTTTGGAATTTTCTTCATATGATCAAAACCTTCGGCATTCAATGACAGATGGCAGTGTGAGTATTCTTTTTAAAAATTTATTTATTCAGAAGCTGCAATTTTGAAATTTCCTTCAAATGACCAAAATCTTCGGCTTTCATAAAAAAAATAGTGTAAGTAAACTTTTTTTCTTAAATAAGGTAACTTTTAAAATTTAATTCACTAAAAAATTCCTTCTTTGGAATTTTCTTCATATGTCCAAAACCGTCGGCATTCAATGACAGATGGCAGTGAAAGTATTATTTTCAAGGGATACTTCTAATGCGACTTCCAACAAGGTCGCGTTAAACGTTAAAGAGAGAAAGAAATATACACAAAGGTAGAAAGTGGGAGAGAGAAAGAGTGAGTCGGTAGATCCCAAGCACATGCGCGTGGTATTCTTGCTATGCAGCGACGATCAATTGTGAATTGTAAGCAATGTTAATATGATTCCACTAAAAATCAATTTCTACCCTTTCCTATTTTCATTTCCACATTACGAAGTATAACTTCTTCCGCGCGGAGGGACTGCACGCACTAATTTTTTTGTTTTCGGCGCTGTTATATTATCATCACTCCCGCTACTCCAAAACTTTTATCCTTAAGCTCCAAATAATCCTGATGAAACCTACATAGAGCCTGGTCCAATGTTTCTATTCAGCTTTTAAAAAAGAGTGTATCCAGAAACTCTGCTGTCAAAGGCAAACTATAGACACAAGATGTGATTTTATGTCCATCTAACCTAATTTACCTTTATCCAAAAGTTCTTCCTCAAGCACCTTTTGAAGTCAGTTTTTTTAAGCATCTGTCAAAAAAACAGCTACCTACAAACTTCAAACTCGGTACATTGTAGAATCCTGCACTTGCCTGGCAGCCACGGGATCCATGAGGACAACCGCAACAATTGCATTAGAAGTCTTGCTGAACCTGTCGTCATTACTACATACAAGGCGAAGCCCGATCAATCACTAATAGATTGACCAGAGGGCATTAGTAGACTACAAGGTAAGGTATATAACGAGCTATAGAAAGAGTTGGAAATCGACCCTATAATGGGAATGCCATCGGACGAGATGATTCTCAAGTATAGCTTCGGTAAAAACTGGTGTAGACTAGGTGTAGGAGCAGAAATATCCAAGCCAAAGACAAGAGTCTCTCACATGTGACGAGATTCCAGGCAGAAGTTGCAGCAATATAAAAGCAATCAGTTCCATGCAGATAAATTCCAAATTCGTTTGGGACTGCTTGGAAGATTGTCCTTAGCCTGGACGGGTCTAGACAAGGAACTCTAGCATAACAGGAGGGCATACACAATAGATCTGCACAGGTCGTAGGGAGGGGCTCGTTCAAAGTCGGAGGGGCAATAGGTAAATTGATTTGGTTCAATTTTTTGTCTATCACTTTTAAAAACTCATGTCCTTACCAGAATTTATGTGGTAAAGGTAAAGTGATTGTTTTACATTATCTTGTAAAACTACTATATTTATCAAAAACCCAGTTACCATAGTATATGGTATAGGGTATACTCTTTCACTTATTTCAAGTACATTGCATTATGCTTAAGACATATACAGATTGCGAAAAATCTTAGCTCGACATACGATTTACACAAGTACGACAAGGTAATATTGTTACGAGAGCTACTGCATTAATATGCTCACTTAGTGCCCCCAGTGAAATCCCCATATGAGACGACTATGGCTCCTCCGCCCAATTTTCGAGAAACATCGAGAATACCCACCGCACCCGGTGAATCCGCCAGAACGTCGAGAAATTTCGAGAATTACGGCGCGCGTGTATAAATAGGCCACCAGCATCGCTGCAGGCAATTAGTCAATCAGTCAGTGTTGATACCGAAGGAAAGTAATCGCTCCTCGATAAAGTGTTTATTAAGTGACTCTCATATAAATTATAATTAGTGTGTTTAGTGTATTAGATAAATTATTAAATAAGGACTGAATTACATATAAATCTGTAAATATAAATTAATTGTAAATATAAATTAGAATAAACGTTACAATATGAACAACACTTCTTGAAAGAGAGAGAAGAATTGTTCGCACACGCCCATCTATGACATACGATTTACACAAGTACGACAAGATGGGCGTGTGCAATTCTTCTCTCTCTTTCAAGTAGTGTTGTTCATATTATCCTTGTCGTACTTGTGTAAATCGTATGTCGAGCTAAGATTTTTCGTAATCTGTATATCCATTTTTTCATCGATGCTTTGGAAGTCCAGCTACAATTTTATTCATGTACAAATTTAGCCCATTGCTCTTTATCTCTTGCCATTGTTTTTGCCTCTATCCACGTTTTTCTTTTTTCTTCTGTTTGCTTGCCGTAACACCATCCCATGTTTGTTTTTGGTCCTTCCTTTTTCGTTCTTTTTTGATTGCCATACTTTTTCAACTTCCAGCAAGCATTTGATTCAATACGGAGAATTCAATTAACAAGTCATTAAAAGAACTGGGGGTATGCGACAAGTTGAGAAGTTTGATAAAAATGACACTTGGAAAAACAGAGGCTGAGATAAAAACCCAGAAAGAAACAACAAGAAAATTTGAATATAACAAAGGAGTGATTCATTATCGGCGACGCTATTCAATTTGGCCTTAGATTACGTATTAAAAAAGATAAATAAAGGAAACTTGAGAACAAAGGAAGGTCAACTAATAGTATACGCTGATGATGTTGCACTAGTAACAAAAAATAGAAAAATTATGGAAGAAATGCTACAAGAAATAGCGGAAGAAGGGAAAAAAATTGGTCTTAAAATAAATGCGGATAAAACCAAGCTATTGAGATTCAAAAAGAAGTGTGAGTACAGGCTTATCAGGATTGGAGACTATTCGTTTCAAGAGGTAGATAAAATAAAATACTTGGGAATAACAATATCTAATGACGGAGACAAGGAAACCGAAATAAAAGAAAGAATAGCAGCAACAAATAGAGCATTCCATACCAATAAAAAACTGTTGAGAAGTGAACTAATAAGTAAGAAGACGAAAATAAGGATATACAAAACAATTATAAGACCTGTATTAATGTATGGATCAGAAACTTTAACAATGACCAAAAACATCAGGAGGATTTGAGAATACAAGAGCGCAAGATATTGAGAATGGTATTAGGACCGAAAAAAGTAGGAGATGAAAACGAACAAACATAGAACTAGCACTTGAAATAGGAAAATATATAGTACAAAAAACAGAGAATAAAATGGTTGGGACACATATGGAGGGCAGGTACATAGACAACAATATATGCAATGATTGAATGGAAACCTTGTGATAAGCGAAAAAGAGGAAGACCCAAACAACGTGGTTAAAATTACCTCAATAGTCTAGGAATAAGGGAGTAGAAGGAAAAAATCAAAGGATAGGAAGAAATGGCGGCAGATCGCTGAAAAAAAATATAAGGTGATTGATCCACCCCGAAAAAAGGATTTAGAAAGCTTTTTGAAGCGGCGCTACCCCCTCGGGGGTGTTAAGCCAATATATATTGTACGATTGCATCAAATTAAATTTAAGATCACGTTTGTTATAATAAAAATTCAAATTATTTTATATTAACAATGAATTTTATAATTATTTTGACCAATTTTGATACATCCTGTATACATATTTTGTATAAGGACGGATTTCAACATTTCATATCTAAAGCTTGATTCATTATAATAATTTTTTTTAATAAACAATCAGAAAGTAATGTTTGTATGTCACTATTGTAGATCATATAAGTTGAATATTAAATTTTATAAAGTTATTAACCGGTGGTAATGATACTCTGATTTTGTATAATTTGTGAATTTTAGATAGTAATATTGTAAATAAATATTTTATAGAAATATGTCAAGAAAATGTCAAAGTAAAAATTCAAGTACTTACCCGAAATATTAAATATTGGTTGGTAAGATGTTTTGAAAAGGAAGTGGAAATTAAAAAAAATGAAAAAAGAGGTTGCTAAGGGGAAACTAGGGAGTTGTTGTGTACCGTGGACGATAATTTTTCTTTCGTGTAATTTTTCTGGTAGAAAAATCCAGAAGGGAGTTGTTGACTGGGAAGGCAGGAAGGTCAGATAATTCCTGTTTGGTGTAATTTTTTTCCTGGTAGAAAAAATCAGAAGGAAAGATTTGTGTATTAAGTGCCAGAACGAGGTCTACGAGCGAGTTGCGGTATATCTGTCCACATTAGGACAACCTATTCATGCATATGGTGAGATAACCAATTTATTAATATATTGAATTTGCGATCCAGTAAATTTTGTTCGAGCTATATATCATAATTGATTAATTAATAAATATTTGGAGGAGTTGAATGCTGTGGCCAGGAGCTGAAAGAAAATAAAAACTGTTACGGTACTTATTTACAACAATTTATTTGCTTCACGAATTTGAGGTTATAATAGAAAAACTAACGCACTGAAAGTGATTAAGAGTGTATAAATAAGGCATTTAATTTTAGGTTGTATACATTATTATTAATAGTTGCATACTTACGTTAAATTTGATATCAAATTTTCTAATATTCGCATGATACTGAAGTAAGTGGTATTAATATTTGATTTAGGTACGTCCTCACAGTTCTGTGAGAAAAATTGATAAGCTGTTTAAACGGAGCGAACATTTTACGTTCCGTAATTCGAAGTGGTGCGAATATTAGTGGTAAGAGTATTTCACAGTTTTATTATTGTCAACATGACAAATTGTTATGTTATACTGTTGCTTGTAATAATTCATTTCATTGTTTAATTCTATATTAATTTTTTTTATATTGTTTATTAAATCAGAATCAGAGTATATTTTTTACGTACAAGTCAACATAAATTAAATAATTAGATTGGAACGCCATCTACGAACCGACATCTATAGTATCCTTGAAACACGACCTTGAGGTAAGTAGTCGAATCTCTTTCTGAGAAGCCGTGGCAAAAGTATAGAATTCTATTAGACAAATAAAACGAACCCAACACGTATATAATTATCATAACAAAATATTTGACATAACTCAAACAACATAAACAAATAATACACATTAACAAACACCCAAAATTATTATCCCATAATAATATATATACTTTTTTAACTGATCTTGTGTCGTTCATTCTGAGTAAATGTCCCCACCAGCTCAATTGTCTCTTATCAATAAATTTAAGTGTTGATTCTATGACAACGTCTTCTCTTATTTTCGTATTTTTCAAGTTAACTTTGTTTGTGACTCCTTTAACTCTCATCTCAACTGCTTGTTTCACACCCGAATGTTTCTATTGGACGGTAGATTGTTTTAAATACATTTATCTTTGTTTTCTTGGAAATTTTTATTTATATGTGTCAAATTCATCGTTTTTTGTACTCTATTGTTAATTTCAACTTCCTGCGTTCAATTTCCTTCTACTTCTACTCCCAAGCTTTTATATCTTCTCACTTGTTCAATTTTTATTCCGTCTAATTGTATGTTTAACTGTTTTTGTTTCTGTCCTATAATCATAACTTTGGTTTTACTTTGATCCAAATTCTTTAGATACCGTCTTCCAGATTTCCATATTATTTTGTAAATCCTCATCCTCATCTGCAAAAGCTGCTTCTGATATATCCACTCTTATTAAATGTGTAGTTTTGCCATTTTGGTTGATTTTTCAATTATTTCATCAATGAAAATTGTAAATAATAATGAACTTAGTACTCCTCCTTCCTTAATCCTTCTTGTGTTGAAAATGGTTCTGATGTTCTATTTTTGTATATTACGCAATTTCTGTTATTTTTGTAGATTTTTTTCAATTATGTCTATTATTTTCTTCCTTCTAGTATTTTCTATAACTTCTCCTTTGGAACTTTATCAAAAGTTTTTTAAAAATGTATAAGTTCTCATAAAATGAGTTGAAATATATTGACCGATCCCTATATTTGTACGAATTCGATCAAAGCCTAGTTCCCCTTTAACCCCGCTAATTATAAACCAGGGTGATAATAGCAGGTCAATTTCGAATTTACCGTATTGTGCATCTGTCTATCTCTTTCTTTCTCTTTCCCTCGTTTAGTTATATTCGTGCGGTATTGTTGCTATTTTTAACACTGTGGTGCACTGTGTTGACGTTTTCCCTTTCATAACAACACCGGCTGGCTGTTTCGCTTTGAGATTTTTTTTTATATTATATATATTTATATATATATAGAGAGAGAGAGAGAGATTACAGAGGCGGGATTTCTCGCGATCCAGTCGATGGGTGTCATGTGTAAGATTGAAATGTTTTATATTAAGTCTGGACGGTGTTTTGTGAGAGAGCTATTAGTTATTAGTGATGAGATATCCACTGACTTATCAGTAGATCTACTGATTTCAGGTTCTATCTACTGATCTACTGATTTATACATGCAATCTACTGATTTAACTATAGTTGTTTTTTTTAGTGATATTTCGGTAAAATAACTATCGATAGTCGCGACTATCGATATTCATCGATAGTTATATTTTTACTATAGATTATTATCGATTATTTTCGAAAGTTTTACAATCGGTAACATCTTTGTACGATTTTTGTCAAAAATTTTGAAAAAATGGTCAAAACTATCAAAAATAGTTAAATTGCCAAAAAACGTTCAAAAATGGTCAATAATTGTCAAAAATGATCAATAATTGTTAAAATTTTGAAAAATTGTCAAAAACTATCAAAAATTGTCAAAATTTTGAAAAATGGGTAAATAATTGCCAAATATGTTAAATTTTTTGAAAAATTGTCAAAAATTTTAAAATATGGTCAGAAATTGTCAAAATTTTGAAAAAATGGTTAATTGCCAAAATGTTAAAATTTTTGTAAAATGTACAAAATTTTGAAATATGGTCAAAAATTTGGCAAAATGGTCAATAATTGTCAAAATTTGGGAAAACGGTCAAAGATGATCAATAAATGTAAAAATTTTGAAAAAATGGTCAATAATTGTCAAAATTTTTGAAAAATGGTTAAAATTTTTTAATAATTGTCAAAGACGGTCAATAATTGTCAAAACCTATCAAAAATGGTCAAAAATTGTTAAATACCTATTTTGAAAAATGGTCAAAAATAATCAATAATTGTTAAAATTTTTTAAAAATGGTCAAAAATTGTTAAATATTTTAAAAAATGATCAATAATTGTCAAAATTTTTGAAAAATTGTCAAAAATGGTCAATAATTGTCAAAAATGGTCAATAATTGTCAAAACCTATCAAAAATGGTCAAAAATTGTTAAATACCTATTTTGAAAAATGGTCAAAAATAATCAATAATTGTTAAAATTTTGAAAAATGGTCAAAAATTGTTAAATATTTTAAAAAATGGTCAATAATCGTCAAAATTTTTGAAAAATTGTCAAAAATGGTCAATAATTGTCAAAAATTGTCAAAAATGGCCAATAATTGTCAAAAACTGTCAAAAATGGTCAATAATTGTCAAAATTTTTGAAAAATGGTTAAAATTTTTGAATAATTGTCAAAAACGGTAAATAATTGTCAAATACGGTCAACAATTGTCAAAACGTATCAAAAATGGTCAAAAATTGTTAAATACCTATTTTGAAAAATGGTCAAAAATAATCAATAATTGTTAAAATTTTGAAAAATGGTCAAAAATTGTTAAATATTTTAAAAAATGGTCAATAATTGTCAAAATTTTTGAAAAATGGTCAAAAATGGTCAATAATTGTCAAAAATTGTTAAATATTTTAAAAAGTGGTCAAAAATAGTCAATAATTCTGAAAAATGGTCAAAAATTGTTAAATATACTGAAAAATGTATAATAATTGTCAAAAATGGTCAATAATTATTGTCAAAAATGGTCAAAAATGGTCAAAAATGGTCAAAAATGGTCAATAATTGTCAAAAAGGGTCAATAATTAATTATAAAAAACTGTCCAAAATGGTCTAATAAGAAAAAAGTCTTACAATATTCCGAGGGTCGCGAACCTTACTGAATCCCTCTTAGATTCTGACAATTTAAAATAATGATTGTAATCACACGCAATACACTTTCTTTCTCTCTCTCTCCCATCTTTCTTTCCCATTTCCCCCTCTCTTCCATATCTCACTTTTTCTCTCTCATCTTTCTCTCATTTTCCCATCTCTCTCTTTCTCTCTTTCCTTTATCTCTCTATTCCAAATCTGTCTCTCCCATCACTCTCCCTCTCTCTCTAATATTTCTTTCACTCTCTCCCATCTCTCTCGCTTCCACCTCTCTCCCTCTTTCCTATCTCTCTCTCTTCCATATCTCTGTCTCTCCCATATCTCTCTCTCTCTTTCCTATCTCTCTCTTTCTCTCTCCTATCTTTCTCTCTCTCTCTCTCCCATCTCTCTCTCATCTTCATTTCTCTCATCTCTCTGTGCCATTATTTGATCGCATTTTTACTTCATATAAGCTTCCAAAATATACATTTTTCACCTAAAAACATCTCAACTATATCGATATAGTACCGAAAACTATCGATTTTTTTTGATAGTCAAAATTATCGATAAACAATCATCGATAGTTCTCCATTCCTAATTCTGTATTGTTCGACGTCCTTGTGTCGGTGTACTGATTGCTACTGATTTCTACTGATTTTTTGGTGGTGTAGCATCTACTGATATACAAAAAGTTGACATCCCATCACTGTTAGTTATACAGATGCACATAAATGATTTATCTTCAAAAGTTATTTGTCTCAAGATAAAACATCTCAAGTTAGTTGCCAGAAGATTTAAATTTTTGTAACCCAGCTCACTAAAGAGAAGGGAGCTTCTAGGAGTAGTAAAGTCTATAATATTGTATGCCGCGCCGATATGGGGTGAAATTACGAAATTAACCACATACAAAAGTAGATTAGGATAGTGTCCAGAGAAAAGCCTTACTAAGAGTGGCCTGCGCGCACAGAACAGCTGAAATACAAGTTTTATGTGGAAAACCACCCAAGCAGTTGCTGGTTTAGGTTAGGACAAACCTTTATAGATGCGGAGACCCATTGGGACTGGAGGAAGCTGAAAGGGAAAAAACTATCGAAAGATGGTAGGAACTATGGAATAATAGCGACAAAGGGATCTGGACACGAGAACTAATTCCTAACATAAGCAAATGGGTCAAATGCCCCTACAGAGCATTAAACTTTTATATGACCAAAGCGAAGCCTGTGAGTACTGCAATGCTGACATTGACGATGCCCGGCATACTGCATTGATATGCCCCAGGTTTGAACAAGACAGGATCGCCTTACGGCTGAGATCGGGTATCATGCTGGAAGCAGCAAGCTGCAACCAGCTCCGAAGAAAGATATGATGAAATTTGCAAGCACACAACAGGTATCATAAAGGTAAAAAACGATGAGGAATTGGCAAAGACAAAAAAATACTACAAGAAGCTGCTCGCTAGTCATCGATGCTATGCCATATAGGCGGTTCCGATGACAAAGCGACAGGAGTGGACTGTTTAGTGAGTAGTACCTCTTGGTGAGCCTCACACTATGTTGTAGTCGCAATCAGCTCAGGGTGTTTGGGCCTACAACATGTGAGTAAACTGCATTTCAACCACTTGGTAACAATCTGCTGACGCCCGTGAAACTCCATAAGGAGAGATGCGGTCGTCAGTGGCTTGGTGCATTATTGGACTAAAGAAAATTCGCACTGGATAAAGGAAGTACATCTTCAAGGTGTGTGTAGTCCTAATGGATATTTGGTATAGTATTGGGGAGTGAAAAAAAATGTACTCCAATTTTGATGAAATTTTAGGGAGGGGTGTTTTCGAGGTCAAGGATTCCAAAAAATATATCAGGTGCGACCTAAAAATTTTTCGACAGGTAGTTATGCATATACAGGGTGCGGCATTATTACGAGGAAGTCCAGCTCTTCCTGAGAAAAATTCATGTTGATAATAGTGAATAGGAAATAATAAAAGTAATCTAATGTCAAATTTTTAAACCAGTTTATTGTCAAAGTCATAGCCAACTAGAATATTGTGTGATTTTAGTAATGTTTTATACACCAACAATCTTAAGTACTCATATATTTTGGTAATTCACCTAATATTAATCAATTATGGATCAGACTAGATCATTTTGTTATTTTTTTTTGGAAAATAATTTTTGGTTAAATATTTCCACCGCCAAACTATAAAATTTCACCTAATATTTGTTTCAAATAATGAAGGGCTGAAAGTATCATCAATAACTCACAAATTAAGACAATTAGGTATAGGGAATACAATATCATTTTATTACGATACTAAAATACAGGGTGTTCCATTTAAGAAAACCCAGTAAATGATCAATCCAACTTATGGCCTATCCTGTATATAAAAAACGAATATCGCGCTATGTTAATAATTTTGGACAATAGTAAACTATATCAAAAATCGTTTGAACGTAAATAGATCTCTTGATATCAAATCTATACAAAGGTGTTGATGTTACTAGGAAATTAATTAAAAATTAAATTACCTCGTATAACATTGCAATACCTTATATCGCAGAAACAAGAAAATCGAGGGGGATAAAAAAATGTGGAAATATACAGGGTGTTCCATTTAAAAAAAGATAAGTTAGGTTCATCCTGCCAATATGGGTGGCCCTGTATATTTGAAAATATTTTCAAAATATGGTCCTATATATGACTTAACTTTTATCTAAATAAAGTTTTTTCGTGTCTCTCACGACAAGTGAGTAAGTGGACTTCCTCGCATTAATGCCGCACCCTGTATAATATATAATAATAGATTTTTTTGAAATTTTGGAAAATACCAGCTCGAGTAATTATCTTTCGAATAATCTAGAAAAAAATTTTTTTAATATTTTTTTCTTCAAGTATACCAAAAATTTTTCCAAATTTTTTTTGAAAATTTAACAAAAAATGCCAAAAACGGACCTGCCTCGTCAGCATTTATACTAAATCGTCATTTTGCAAAATTTTATTACCATAGATTTCCAAAAGAAGCATTATATGAGATTTCTCAAAAAAATTTATATCATCTACGCCTATGGAATCGAAACGGCCTAATTAACATCAATCGACAGTTGATGATTTATATTTATCTAAAAAAATATTTAATTCCTTAATTTTCATATGGAAAGAGTTATTAAATTTTTAAAAAAATTCATATTTAAATTTAAGTTAGGTTAGGTTAAGTTCGGTTAGATTAGATTAAGTTAGGTTTGGTTAAATTTCAAATTGGCCGATCCGAAAAATGAGAAAATTAAGAAAAATCAAAATTTTTGCGGAAAAATATACATTCTATCGAAAAATAATTACGATTTTCGGATTTTCCGACACAAAATACATAGTAATTGACCGTTTCAACAATACCTTCATTATACACCATTTTTTTGGATTTTTCATCAAAAAACCGGAAATTTTTCGAAAATGTTTTAACATGCTGCTCTTTAAATTGCCATAACGGCCAATCGGTAAGAGATTTGACATTTATCTCTTGACCATTCGATAGAGCAAAAATATTTGGTTTCTTGCATGAATTTTTTTTAAACATACATCTCTAAAAAAAGTGTATCAACTACGCCTATGGAATCGAAGAAACATATATAACGTTCGACCATATTTCTTTAACGATACATATTTAAACTTTTTGGAAAAAATCCTTTTCCATGCGAGTTAGAGATTAAATGAATTTAAGATATCCAAATAAAGGGATTGGGTGAAGAAGTGGCCAACTAGATTTCCAAACTTAACATGTCTAGACTTTTAACTAACCACGCAACAAGACATGAAACAACGCAAGTTACGTATGTTTATGGGTTTTTACTTATATCTCGAGTTAGACAAAAGATATCGATATGGAGTTTGCGCCATTTTGTTAAGAATTTAACCAGTTTCCTTTATAATTTACAATTCTTAGATGTTGCAATTTAGAACCATTGTTATACAATTCAATATTTTAAAATTGACATTTAAAAGGGTGACATGTATCTTCCAAAATAAATTGTTTACAAAGAAGTACAAAGAGGCAAAAAAGTTTAGAAATAAACGTTTTATTCCAGTGGTGTTCCATATTTTGTTAAATGTAACCTTAAACAAAAAAGGGCGTCAAAGGGGCACTGACCCCCTCTGAAAGTGCATAATAAACAAAAATAAATGAACGCTACTACTTACAGTTTAGCGTATACTAGTGACTCATATAAATTTTCATAAATTTACGATTCACCGTTTTAGAGCAACATTAAAAAAATAAATTTTAATTTTCAAATAGATCACCCTGTAACTTTTTTTGTAAGTACTTTTGTATATGTAAGTATACGTAGGCTTGCCATATTTCTGAAATGTTCAACCGGGACACAAAAATGCCCCTCCCTCCCCAGCGTCGCGGGTATTCAAGGGTGTGTACTTGGCGGTTTTTTAGAGGGTAGTAAGTTAAGGTCGAAACTCACTTATCAGCACAGCACCTAACAAGCATCGAGTGGTCAACTCGACGGATGTGTAGGGGTTCACTTAACGCATCGACACGGGATCAGCACCGCCGCGATACCCGAGTATATAGGCTTCATTTTATATTGTCAGAGATATTCTATTGGCACGCCGTCCGCAAAATATTCTCTCTGAGAAATGTGTTGTGATTGAGGCGTTGACGTGCCTTATCGGTGCTGTGCTGATGTTGTTAGGTAGGCGCGCTTACATTTAAATAGACATAAGACATAAAATCTGCCGGTGATGATCATTCGCTTTTCCTATGAGGTGCTGATAAATGAGTTTCGACCTTTATTCTCAATGCTATGAATAAAAGGTTATCAATTAGGAACCTTAACCAGGGGTAATAACAAATGACACAATCATACAAATTTAAACATAATTTAACATGTTACCATTTATAAATTACTTTGAATGAGGAATGAAAATTTGAACAATATTTACATGAACTTTTCATTGGCTGAGACTTTTTTGGTTTTAACCTTGTTGTAAAAATCCTCACAAGCTAATCCGATATTAATTTTACATGTCATCAAGCATTCCTTCATCAAACCCCTATCATCAGTCCATGCGTTGTTCATCAATGAAAACACTCTCTCAACTGATGCTGATGTCCCATGTAAGCGGAAGGCATACTCAGCAAGATTGGGGGTTTGCTATGTGATTCTCCTAGAAGTGACCAAACAGTCTGAGCCATTTTTCTTCACTTGAAATAATCACATCTCTGGTAGTCTCTTCTTGCTTCCACTGTTCCCAATTTGACTGCAAATACTCCTTAGCACGCACAATTTCGTCAAACAGCCGATCATTGTTTATTTTCATATCGGGTACATCAAGAAGACTTGTCGGCGTTTTCCCAATTAACAGCATTTGTTTTCGTCAGATTGGACCATGAAAACGTTTCCAAAACTATTCTCCCCAGAGGTGCAATGCATCGTTAGTTATTTTTGGACTTTTTTGGTCATCTATAATCAAATTTAATTTTTACCGGGACGTTAAGCAAACCGGGATTTTGTCTGAAAACCGGGACGTCTGACAAGCCCTTGTATAGGTAAGTGAGTTTCAATCGACCTATTTTAGGCTCCAGAATATGACCAATCTTTTCGGGACACCTTGTATATTGGGATACGTTCGATAAGACATTTTTTTTTTCATTCGATTTCGGTACCTTTTATTAATAGCCAAATTGTACCTGTGTATACTTAACATTAATTAATTCCACAAAAATTAATTTTCCAAACAAAATTTCAACGAGTAAATAATATGTAAAACCGAAAATCCACTTTGAAAATTCCGTGTGCCCGTTTGAGTGCTCTGCATATGGAATTTTATTAAAAACTATTCATCCTCGACTTTATACTTTCTCTCTCCCTCTCTTTCTGCAAAAAGTTCTATAGAAAATTAGTCGGGCCTTACGTGCTTGGAAAATGAAATAAAAACATACCATCAACGCCGTCGAAAACTTTGATGAAAATGTAAGGAAATTTTTTTTTTGTTGACTTTATTGTATGTGCCTTGTAGAGTGTTTACTAATTTTAGGGTGTAGATGATGGAAAAAGTTTTTATTTTGGCGCGGATATGAGATAAATAGAGATAGAACTACTAAAAAATAAATATATAATATACAGGGGTGTCAATTTTAAAACTCACCGGATGTAAATGAGTTCTAGTAAATCATAATATAAAAATAATTGATTATTATAAATATTAGTCTTGATTGATTGATTGGTGCGGCACCACCAGTTAGAGGCTTAGAGACCTCTGCAACTCAGCCTTTAGGCTTTTTGTGCTCTTGGTTGTACCGTTTATGTGAAGAGACCAGTCTTTTCACTTGGTCCTTCTTCGAGAAATCCTCCTTTGGACACTCTAGTCCTAGGAGCCTATATCTCCAATGAGACAGTGCTTGTGAGTTCCATAGGTACATCAACTCTAACAGCATAAAATCGAGTGATCGTGCGGGCCATTCTATCTCCGTTGATTTTATGTTTTTATAAAATTCAAACTTTCCAAATTAATCTCTCTAAATTACGAATTTCAAATAGTAAATTCTAAAGATATCGATATTATAATAGCGTCTAGAAAAATTAGTGCCTGTCAGTGTTCAGATAGAAGCTAAATATATTAATCAAATTAAATTTCGTCCAGTCTCAGTTGATAATAGCCAGCATATTTCTACCCGAGATCATTCCAATAATAGCTGCTCTATAACAAAAGAAACCATACACAATCAACCCATAATCATAATCAAGCAGTCCGTGAACTAAATAGAACCTTCCTTCCGCCCCCGCCCCCACCCCGAAATACTAAATACAGAGACGTACCAATAGAAAATATTTTCAGTAGTTTTTATAAAACAGAGAAAAATGAGAGTAAGATGCAATTTGGAACTGAAGATCATTGAGAAAAATTATTCAAGTTATTATTTAACTCTGTTAACAGTATATTATATTACTAGCAGTAGAAGGTACTTATTATGTGCTCAGAAGTTTACTGCCGAGGCGTAAGCCGAGGCTGTTTAATCTTATCGAAATACGAATAATGAATCCTTCTTCTACGAGTAATATATACTCTCTTTTCTTCAAGCGTGAAGATAATTCAAGTTATATTGTAATTATTGAGACATTTTTATAATAAAATTATCAAAACTGACAGAAATATCCTTTTACAGTACCTGTAGGTATAGAAGAGCATTAAGGTTCGCGCGCACACTACCGGACCGCGCCGCAACGGAACGCCTATTTTAGTTCCTACGCCCACTAGTCGTTAAAATCTCTCCAGCCACCAGCTAGGAATGGAGAACTATCGATAGTCCCGACTATCGATATTTATCGATAGTTATATTTTTATTATCGATTATTATCGATAATTTTCGATAGTTTTACATCGGTAAAGTTGACATCTCTATCACTCTGTTGTTTACCTTGTTCGATTTTAATTTGAAGCTTTATTGTTAGATTTTAGTGTTATTTTGTTTCTGATTTTTAAAATATTAAGATTTGAAAAATGGTCAATAATTGTCTAAAATGGTCTAAAATGGTCAATAATTGTCAAAAATCTTGAAAAATGGTCAAAAATTGTCAAAATTTTGAAAAATGGTCTGTAATGGTCTAAAATGGCCAATAATATTCAAAAATGGTCTATAATGGTCTAAAATGGCCAATAATAGTGAAAAATGGTCAAGAATTGTCAAAATTTTGAAAAATGGTCAATAATTATCATAAATGATCAATAATTGTTAAAATTTTGAAAAATTGTCAAAAATGATCAATAATTGTCAACATTTTGAAAAATAGTCAGTAATTGTAAAAAATATTGAAAAATGGTCAAAATTTTTGTAAAATTGTGAATAATCTTCAATAATTGTCAAAAATGGTCAATAATTGTCCAAATTTTGAAAAATGGTTTATAATTGTCTAAAATGGTCAAAAATGATCAAAAATTGTCAAAAATGATCAATAATTGTCAAAATTTTGAAAAATGGTCAATAATTGTTATAAATTTTGAAAAATGATCAAAATTTTTGAAAGATTGTCAAAAACAGTCAATAACTGTTAAAATTTTGAAAAATGGTCAAAAATTGTTAAAAATTATGAAAAAATGGTCAATAATTGTCAAAATTTTGAAAAAATGGTCAAAAATTGTGAAGCTTTTGAAAAAATGGTCAATAATTTCTCTCTCTCTTTTCCATATCCCTCTCTCTTTCTCACCCAACCTTCTCTCTCTCTCTCTCATCTTTCAGTCAAAATTTTGAAAAATGGTCAATAATTGTCAAAACTGGTCAATAATTGTCAAAAATCTTGAAAAATTGTCAAAAATCTTGAAAAATGGTGAAAAATTGTCAAAATTTTGAAAAATGGTCTATAATGGTCTAAAATGGCCAATAATAGTCAAAAATGGTCAATAATTGTAAAAATTTTGAAGAATGGTCAAAATCTTGAAAAATGGTCAATAATTATCATAAATGATCAATAATTGTTAAAATTTTGAAAAATTGACAAAAATGATCAATAATTGTCAACATTTTGAAAAATAGTCAGTAATTGTCAAAAATATTGAAAAACGGTCAAAATATTTGAAAAATTGTCAAAAATTGTGAATAATCTTCAATAATTGTCAAAAATGATCAATAATTGTTAAAATTTTGAAAAATGGTCAATAATTGTCAAAATTTTGAAAAATGGTTTATAATTATCTAAAATGGTCATAAATGATCAAAAATTGTCAAAAATGGTCAATAATTGTTATAAATTTTGAAAAATGATCAAAATGTTTGAAAGATTGTCAAAAACAGTCAATAACTGTTAAAATTTTGGAAAATGGTCAAAAATTGTTAAAAATTATGAAAAAATGGTCAATAATTGTCAAAATTTTGAAAAAAATGGTCAAAAATTATGAAGCTTTTGAAAAAATGGTCAATAATTTAACTCTCTCTTTTCCATATCGCTCTCGCTCTTTCTCCCCCAACCTTCTCTCTCTCTCATCTTTCTTTCTCTCTTTCCCATCTCTCTCTGTCCTATCTCTTTCTCTCTTTCTCTCTGTCCCATTTTTTGATCGCATTTTTATTCCATATCAGCTTTCAAAATATATTTATATTCTTCACCTAAACATTTCAACTATCGATAGTACCGAAAACTTTCGATTTTTTTTCGATAGTCAAAAATATCGATAATTATCGATAAACCATCGATAGTTCTCCAATCCTACCACCAGCCAGTCACCAGAAAAATTTTTATGGAGATGGATGTAAACGTAATAGTTGTTAGTTTGCTCTGCGAAGGAGAGGAACGTAATCAAGAAAATTCTACGAAAAAGCGAAAATGGGTTCACGAAATTTTCAGGAAAAGGAAGACAGAAAGTGAATACGGATTTAATAACGCATCAGGAGAAATTTTTTCAATATTTTCGAATGCAGCAATTACTTTTGACTTCTTGATTCGCTGACAAGCAAAATGAGCCTTTCTTCTTCCATTTTAAGATACGTACATGCGGTTTCATTTACGTACCAGGTAAAAATAAATGCGCGGTCCGTTGCCGGTCTAGTGCGCGCGAACCTTTACGCTCTGCAGCGGTATAATAGACACTGCAACTCTCTTTCAGAATGGACCCTTCTCGCTTCACTGCACGTTTTAATAAAAGACGAAAGATGTTGTCCGCACCGCTTTCCATGACTATATCTCTTGCTCGTACTATAACTATACCAATATTTTCAACAGTACCATTAATCCTGAGATACCCTATTTATACCAAGTAAGATTAGTACTTTTCTCTTTTTGCTTGGCGAAAATTTTCCGTTTTCTATGTGCCTCATCTCCATTTTTTTTTTGAAATATTATGCACACTGACCCCTGCGGCTATAGCAAAACATTCCGGAACTTTTTCAATATTTGTTACACTTTGTGTCCACTTGAAACTTTTAACTTCAATTTCATTTAATCAGTACAGGGTGTTCCAGTATCCCCTTCTAAGATTTCAATATTAAAAGCTGTACAAGCGTTTATGGATGGTTGGTCGTTTTTTATCAAAGGAATGATTCTTACACTAACTATGTTGTTTTTTTTATTTATATATTTTCAAACAGTTACTATTAAATTGTTGTATAATATTTCGTCAATTTTGAGTACAACTCTGTAATATCCGATAATCACCTGTTAGTTAGGGGATTATTGCATTCCAATACTCTATGTACTTGAATAGATGAGGCTTTTACTTGATGAAAATCCATACTTACACGATGGTATTTATTTCCAGTGAAACATTTTCCAATACTTTTGTCAATATCCTTAAGATTCCGTATTATTGCACTGTATAAATTAAAAATTTTTCATTATACCTTCACCCGTTTGATAAAGCTACTGTGTTAAGCGGGATACAAAACAAGTTCGCGAGCTGTTCTCGAACAGTTCCCGAACATTATCCGAGTTCGCGAGCATCAAGGCAGTTCGTTGTGGGTTCCGAGTCCAGAAGGTAAAATCAAAGGGTACGTTCGTGAACAGGTGGCGAGCTTAGTATGTACGTGGGCGTTAATTATTTCTTGAATATTTTTCAAAATTATTTTTAATATCTGGAACACTCTAGCGAACTCGACGAACTGTACAAGGGTGAAAGGGATTAAAAGAAACTCTTCTGGTGTGGACGTATGTGTTCGCGAGCTGATCGGTTAAATTGGGCGGGTTCACGAGCAGCTCGCGAACTTTGTATTTCGGTCTGTTCAAGCCTTTAGCGAAACTCGTCACAAGTTCAAGTTGAACATAGGTTCAAATATATTTTGGAAACAAAAAAAACTAGTCAGATAAGCAATTAAACATTCAATATATTACAGACAAGACCTTGGTTGATAATTTTTACCATAAATTCAGTATTTGTGAATTTTCCTAACTTTGATGTAGCAGTTAATAATCATTTTACTACAAAGTCATTTACATATTTTACACTTAAATTCAATTTTCCGTAGTAAATGTTTAGAAAACCTTTATGAAATCCCCGAGTTTCCGCCTATGACTTTTATAACTAATCGCCTGCCATCGATCTCGATATATATATTTCTCGATTATAGTCGGCCATTGTTGCCCATTCTAATAGCTCACATCGAAAACAACAATGAACAACAACAACAACACTACACTTTGAAAGATCATTTATCAACAGAATGGTTGAGTATACCATACCGGAGCAATCATTATTATTAATATTATTATTATTAGTCACCTGTGTCGGGCCTTCGATAGCAATGACGCCGCACAAAGGCAGTCACGGGTGGTTGCCGGTCTAAACAAGTGCTCTGCTCTGGTCCACACGGAACGACGAACAACTCTACTCATCTCGAATTGAAAAAGTTTATTATACGAGACGAAATAAAAAAAGTGAACGGTCGACAGAAGCTTGCTTCTTATGCACAATAGAATGACCATTTTTCGTAAATTTTTCACCATTTTTCAAAAATTATAATAATTTTTGACCATTTTTGATAGTTTTTGACGAATTTTGACAATTATTGACCGTCTTTGACAATTATTGACCATTTTTGACAATTTTTCAAAAATTTTAACATATTTGGCAATTATTGACCATTTTTTCAAAATTTTGACAATTATTGACCATCTTTGACAATTATTGACCATTTTTCCAAATTTTAACAATTATTGACAATTTTTGACAGGTTCTGACAATTATTGACCATTTTTGACAATTATTCACCATTTTTGACAATGATTGACCATTTTTGACAATGATTGACCATTTTGACTGTTTTTCAAAATTAGTGACCATTTTTCCAAATTTTTGATAATTTTTGACAATTTTTCAAAAACTTTAACAATTTTTGACGATTATCAACTATTTTTCAAAATTTTGACAATTTTTAACAATAAATGTGCATTTTTGACAGTTTTTGACAGTTTTTGACCATTTTCGATAGTTTTTGACAATTATTGGCCATTTTTGACAATTTTTCAAAATGTTTGACAATTTTTCAAAATTATTGACCATTTTTGATAGTTTTTGACAATTATCGACCATTTTAAAAATTTTAACAATTTTTGACAATTATTGACCAATTTTGACAATAATTGTCCATTTTTGACAGTTTTGAAAATAATTGAAAATTTTTAACCATTTTTGATAGTTTTTGACCATTTTTGACAATTTTAGACCATTTTTCCAAATTTTTGACCATTTTTCACCATATTTCAAAAACTTTAACAATTTTTGACAATTATCAACTATTTTTCAAAATTTTGACAATATTTAACAATAATTGTACATTTTCGACAATTTTTGACAATTTTTCAAAAATTTTTGACTATTTTTGAAAATTATTGACACTTTTTAACCATTTTTGATAGTTTTTGACCATTTTTGACCATTTTTCCAAATTTTTGACCATTTTTCACCATATTTCAAAAGCTTTTACAATTTTTGACAATTATCAACTATTTTTCAAAATTTTGACAATATTTAACAATAATTGTACATTTTCGACGATTTTTGACACTTTTTCAAAAAAATTTGACCATTTTTCAGAATTATTGACCATTTTTGATAGTTTTTGACAATTATCGACCATTTTAAAAATTTTAACAATTTTTGACAATTATTGACCAATTTTGACAATAATTGTCCGTTTTTGACAGTTTTCAAAAATAATTGCCAATTTTTAACCATTTTTGATAGTTTTTGACCATTTTAAACAATTTTTCAAAATTTTAGACCATTTTTCCAAATTTTTGACCATTTTTGACAATTATTGACCATTTTTCAACATATTTCAAAAACTTCAACAATTTTTGACAATTATCAACTATTTTTCAAAATTTTGACAATAAATGTGCATTTTTGACAGTTTTTGGACCATTTTCGATAGTTTTTGACAATTAGTTAATTCGGAGGGCGTGGTTTGATTAAATAAGCGAGCGAAAAAGATTCCTTTTTTGCGCTAGAGCGTAAAGTAACAATCCTCGGCATTTGTCGACTTTACGATTTCATTTGAATATAGTAATTAATCATTTTACGCGCGACTGTAGAAAAAAGTTTTTAAAATTTTACCTTAAACGTAGGCATTAAGTTGATTGAATCGAATTTTCTTGCGACTTACCTGAAAATAAAAAAAAAATATGTTATTAAAAATAATAAAATTGATAGAAAGAGCAAACAGATGAATTTTTTTATGTTATGAGATATTCCAAAAACCTGTCAGTCTTGATTAAAACCTTCAAATTGTGTTTATATATGACATTTTGACAATCCAATATCTCGAAAAAATTCTACGTGAGAAGTATTAAATTTGGAAATTTCAAACAGTTGGCATTGAATTCAAAAGTTATACTATATTTTTTTTTCAGTAGGAGCAAAGTGCCTCATTATTTATTGAAAGGTACTATAAATATAGGATGAGTCTTTCTTTTTTTCTATGTGGAATAAAATGATAAAACAGGTCGGTTTTAACAAAATGAAATCGATACGTTCTGTATCGCCTCAAATACAATAGGGTCGTAAAATTCGGCACAATGGTTAAGGATTCATTAATATGATAAGGCGGTGGCCAGTGTCGTACAATCAGTTTAAGGGTTTTGCCGATTCGCTGATGCCTGTCATATTGGTACACGTAGAAATTTTACTTCTGTAGTCTATTTCAGAAAGGTATAGAGTAATAAAATGGCGAATTCCGTCCAGTTCGGCTCAATTTCGGTGTCGGCCATAGGCGTAGGTCTTGAAATAGTATTGTTTGTAATAATAAAATTTCCAGATGACGAAGAATATTATTATATTTTATAATTTAATTTCTGTATAATGTATTTTTTGTATAATGTTCAATAAAAAATAAGTGTACCTAATACTATGTACATAATGCAGTCGTGCAGTCAGTTTAAGGGTTTTGCGGAGTAGGGATGGGTCTTACATTTTCAGTAACGGATTATAGCTGGTGTAAAAATGTAACGCCAATGGTTTATTGCCGCTTTATGGCTATCGTCCCTTTCTTGTGCTCCTATGCAATAGGAAATCTAGCATAGTATTTATTAATGGTCACCAATCGTTTCAGGGGAAAATTTTTACATATAAGTATGAGTGAAATATTTCCATCTACTCCTTTGTTCAAAATAAAAATTAAAACAAATTGTCACACGAAAAATGCTGAAAATTCGTAAAATGAAGTTCTTTGGTACGAGAAATCGTCTAGTCGACTTAGTTTCTTGATAAAATCCTTTTATCGCCTATAAATAGTGTCATGGAATACAAAAAAAACATTTTCAACATAAAAAGTCTTGTAAATACCATAAAACTATGAATATAGAACTGAAATTCTAGGATGGTACCGATATAGAAGCGAAAAATGTTTAATACAATTATTCAAACAATTTTCATTGCGTCCAATCAAAACGGAAAAAAGTTAGTTCATTGATAATTGCCTAATCTCCTAAAAAATTGGTTTAGTTCGATTTTTCTAATGAGACCTCATTGCCATAACGTTAACTTTATTTCACGCTTTCCATACGCCAATAGAGTTGATTAGTGCAATTCGTCCACACCTTTACCGGAAAAAAATATCTAAACTAAAAGCAACCTTAATTATTAATGATAACGTAGATATTGTTACGAAGTCACCAACTCAAAGCCGACCCTGTCACTCAACTATAAATTTTGGCGAATGCGCTTCCTAGAACATTCTGGGAAGATCGTTTCGTTTACGCAAATGAGGAGCGTGGAAAATTCAAGAATTTTCGAGAATTGATAAATACTATATGTAATATACGCGAGTTTTTGGGTGAATTGACAGTTAGTAAATAAAGTAATCAATAGTAATTAGTGTAAAAGTGTGTATAATTTCATCCCACAAGTAAAAACTATTTAAATAAGAAAAACATTACAATATTCACATTGCGAAATAAATCTAAACATTACAATTCCAAGGTAACTGGATTTTCATGTACACAAGAAGGAACCCCTAAAAAAAATTTCTCATAATACACCCTTGGCAGGTTCCGACGAAGTATATAAAAACTTCACGGGGTTTCTATATAAAAAATCATTTCTACGCCACTGACTGGATGCTGCGAATAAGTTAAAAACAATGGACCGGCTTTACGATCCTTTTCGTACGAGTCCCGCGACGCAGGAATTTTTTATCACCTCACTCACGCAGGGGTGATTTCTGATTGGTATTGTTCGTAAGGTGGAGGCGCCTGGAAAAGTGGCGGAGGCACTCGTTGACGAGTGGAAAAACACTTGGGGCCTTTCGAAAAAATAAAAAATAAATATGCCGGGGTTGTTTGGTTTTATGCTACATTGTTGGCTCCGCTTTTCCGTTTTTGTTTCATTCCGGAACGTCCAAATGAATAGAAGAAAAATAATTTCATCTTAAAATTTTTTTTTATAAATAAAATAAAAACATAATTAAATAATAATGAATAAAAGATATAAACGAATAATAGAATTCTACAAAATTCTCGATCTAAAGTTAGATATACACTTTGCGGTTTATTTAACGGACCGTGCGAGCTTTAGAAACGGTACTAATGGGAATAACAATTTGCAAAACCGATTGTTTTCATATACATTGACAATATTCCTTTAGCTATAGAGGAGTATAAAGAGTGACATGATTGTCATTTAATTCTACAAAATTCTCGATCTAAAGTTAGATATACACGTTGCGGTTTATTTAACGGACCGTGCGAGCTTTAGAAACGGTACTAATGGGAATAACAATTTGCAAAACCGATTGTTTTCATATACATTGACAATATTCCTTTAGCTATAGAGGAGTATAAAGAGTGACATGATTGTCATTTAATTCTACAAAATTCTCGATCTAAAGTTAGATATACACGTTGCGGTTTATTTAACGGACCGTGCGAGCTTTAGAAACGGTACTAATGGGAATAACAATTTGCAAAACCGATTGTTTTCATATACATTGACAATATTCCTTTAGCTATAGAGGAGTATAAAGAGTGACATGATTGTCATTTAATTCTACAAAATTCTCGATCTAAAGTTAGATATACACGTTGCGGTTTATTTAACGGACCGTGCGAGCTTTAGAAACGGTACTAATGGGAATAACAATTTGCAAAACCGATTGCTTTCGTATACATTGACAATATTCCTTTAGCTATTGAGGAGTATAAAGAGTGACATGATTGTCATTTAATTCTACAAAATTCTCGATCTAAAATTAGATATACACTTTGCGGTTTATTTAACGGACCGTGTGAGCTTTAGAAACGGTTCCAATGGGAATAACAATTTGCAAAACCGATTGTTTTCATATACATTGACAATATTCCTTTAGCTATAGAGGAGTATAAAGAGTGACATGATTGTCATTTAATTCTACAAAATTCTCGATCTAAAGTTAGATATACACGTTGCGGTTTATTTAACGGACCGTGCGAGCTTTAGAAACGGTACTAATGGGAATAACAATTTGCAAAACCGATTGCTTTCGTATACATTGACAATATTCCTTTAGCTATTGAGGAGTATAAAGAGTGACATGATTGTCATTTAATTCTACAAAATTCTCGATCTAAAGTTAGATATACACGTTGCGGTTTATTTAACGGACCGTGCGAGTTTTAGAAACGGTTCCAATGGGAATAACAATTTGCAAAACCGATTGTTTTCGTATACATTGACAATATTCCTTTAGCTATAGAGGAGTATAAAGAGTGACATGATTGTCATTTAATTCTACAAAATTCTCGATCTAAAGTTAGACATACACGTTGCGGTTTATTTATCGGACCGTGCGAGCTTTAGAAACGGTACTAATGGGAATAACAATTTGCAAAACCGATTGCTTTCGTATACATTGACAATATTCCTTTAGCTATTGAGGAGTATAAAGAGTGACATGATTGTCATTTAATTCTACAAAATTCTCGATCTAAAATTAGATATACACTTTGCGGTTTATTTAACGGACCGTGTGAGCTTTAGAAACGGTTCCAATGGGAATAACAATTTGCAAAACCGATTGTTTTCATATACATTGACAATATTCCTTTAGCTATAGAGGAGTATAAAGAGTGACATGATTGTCATTTAATTCTACAAAATTCTCGATCTAAAGTTAGATATACACGTTGCGGTTTATTTAACGGACCGTGCGAGCTTTAGAAACGGTACTAATGGGAATAACAATTTGCAAAACCGATTGCTTTCGTATACATTGACAATATTCCTTTAGCTATTGAGGAGTATAAAGAGTGACATGATTGTCATTTAATTCTACAAAATTCTCGATCTAAAGTTAGATATACACGTTGCGGTTTATTTAACGGACCGTGCGAGTTTTAGAAACGGTTCCAATGGGAATAACAATTTGCAAAACCGATTGTTTTCGTATACATTGACAATATTCCTTTAGCTATAGAGGAGTATAAAGAGTGACATGATTGTCATTTAATTCTACAAAATTCTCGATCTAAAGTTAGACATACACGTTGCGGTTTATTTATCGGACCGTGCGAGCTTTAGAAACGGTACTAATGGGAATAACAATTTGCAAAACCGATTGTTTTCGTATACATTGACAATATTCCTTTAGCTATAGAGGAGTATAAAGAGTGACATGATTGTCATTTAATTCTACAAAATTCTCGATCTAAAGTTAGATATACACGTTGCGGTTTATTTAACGGATCGAGTGAGCTTTAGAAACGGTTCCGCTGGGGGTAACAATTTGCAAAACCGATTGTTTTCATATACATTGACAATATTCCTTTAGCTATAGAGGAGTATAAAGAGTGACATGATTGTCATTTAATTCTACAAAATTCTCGATCTAAAGTTAGATATACACGTTGCGGTTTATTTAACGGACCGTGCGAGCTTTAGAAACGGTACTAATGGGAATAACAATTTGCAAAACCGATTGCTTTCGTATACATTGACAATATTCCTTTAGCTATTGAGGAGTATAAAGAGTGACATGATTGTCATTTAATTCTACAAAATTCTCGATCTAAAGTTAGATATACACGTTGCGGTTTATTTAACGGACCGTGCGAGTTTTAGAAACGGTTCCAATGGGAATAACAATTTGCAAAACCGATTGTTTTCGTATACATTGACAATATTCCTTTAGCTATAGAGGAGTATAAAGAGTGACATGATTGTCATTTAATTCTACAAAATTCTCGATCTAAAGTTAGATATACACGTTGCGGTTTATTTAACGGATCGAGTGAGCTTTAGAAACGGTTCCGCTGGGGGTAACAATTTGCAAAACCGATTGTTTTCGTATACATTGACAATATTCCTTTAGCTATAGAGGAGTATAAAGAGTGACATGATTGTCATTTAATTCTACAAAATTCTCGATCTAAAGTTAGATATACACGTTGCGGTTTATTTAACGGACCGTGCGAGCTTTAGAAACGGTACTAATGGGAATAACAATTTGCAAAACCGATTGTTTTCATATACATTGACAATATTCCTTTAGCTATAGAGGAGTATAAAGAGTGACATGATTGTCATTTAATTCTACAAAATTCTCGATCTAAAGTTAGATATACACGTTGCGGTTTATTTAACGGACCGTGCGAGCTTTAGAAACGGTACTAATGGGAATAACAATTTGCAAAACCGATTGCTTTCGTATACATTGACAATATTCCTTTAGCTATTGAGGAGTATAAAGAGTGACATGATTGTCATTTAATTCTACAAAATTCTCGATCTAAAGTTAGATATACACGTTGCGGTTTATTTAACGGACCGTGCGAGTTTTAGAAACGGTTCCAATGGGAATAACAATTTGCAAAACCGATTGTTTTCGTATACATTGACAATATTCCTTTAGCTATAGAGGAGTATAAAGAGTGACATGATTGTCATTTAATTCTACAAAATTCTCGATCTAAAGTTAGACATACACGTTGCGGTTTATTTATCGGACCGTGCGAGCTTTAGAAACGGTACTAATGGGAATAACAATTTGCAAAACCGATTGTTTTCGTATACATTGACAATATTCCTTTAGCTATAGAGGAGTATAAAGAGTGACATGATTGTCATTTAATTCTACAAAATTCTCGATCTAAAGTTAGATATACACGTTGCGGTTTATTTAACGGATCGAGTGAGCTTTAGAAACGGTTCCGCTGGGGGTAACAATTTGCAAAACCGATTGTTTTCGTATACATTGACAATATTCCTTTAGCTATTGAGGAGTATAAAAAATGACATGGTTGTCATTCAATATTCATAGAAAATGTTAATATTTTTTTTGGTTAATAACTAAGAACAATCAAATAAACTCAACAGACCGGACTACCGGATAATTTTTAAGAAACAAAAGGATTTTTTTTTCATAAAATGCGATACAATCTAGACTAAAATATACCAATTAGTCAAAATTTATTCAACAAGGTCCTTTTTAATTATGCCAAGCGTTGAATTCGGATCTTTTATACGAAAATTGCTGACAAATTTAAGCGATATTCATAATGGTTTCAAGTGTTTTCAGAAATCGTTCGGTTTTTAAAATTATTCGACTTTCTATCAATTTTTTGACTCACTTCTAAAAAAGGAGGTTCACAATTCGAAGTTCTTCTATATAAAGTCTTTGTTTATGAGCCGATTTCAATGATTCTTTTTGCATTAGATCCAGAAAAGCTCCAAGGTGATCCCATTTTAATTTCATTAGTATTGGACCTTGGACTACGAATATACACCAAGAAAACAATAAAAATCAAATTGGAAATTTATAGTGATTCAGATATCATTAGGTTTAAGATAATTCCAAAAGAAGACCTGTTAAGTATTTTATAAAAATCAAGTTTGAAGTGTAAGTTGATTGTCAGACAGATTTAATAGAATACTGTCAATGTAAAGTATATTTTAAATAATAAAAAATTTACACATAACAAATGGCAGTCAGTAAACCGAATTGAATGTTGGTGACAAGAAAATGTCTCCATTCACAATTCGTCGACACTCGGCAATTTTAGATGTATGCTATTATACTCGTAGTAGAATGTTTACTTCAAAATTATAAAACAGTTAATAATAATTATTTATATAATTTTCTAGTCAGAAACTTCCAAGTGTTGCTTTATCTGTACGAAAAGGACCTAAAGAATAGTTACCATGGTAGCCTCACAGGATTCACACCTACATGACAAAACTAATAAAGGGAAAATGGCCCTAATGGTTGCCAACTGGGATGGGTTGGAAGTCAGGAAGGAACGTTGGTGACATAGGAAGAGGAGCTGGATTCTATGGATCCAGACCCAGGTTCAATGTTGGGCAAGTTTGCATCTGTATTCCAGGCAGAAATCTACGCTATCGAAACATGTTTTCAAATGAACATCGAAAGGGGGTATAGAGGCTAAAATATCCTCTGAATCCACTGAAATCTTTAGCGTATCGCCAGATCAGATCTAGACTGGTCTGGGACTGCCTTCAAAAACTTTTAACCCTGGCAAACCATATTAGAGTAACTCTTAAAAGGGTATTGTAGGTAATGAAAAGGCAAAAACTGCATTCACTGGTCCTGAACCCAAATCTGCTGCACGTGGTTGTACATCTCGATAGATTCAAACTAAACATCAGAAGCCAAAACACGTGCCAAAACAGGAACACAGCAAACTCCTGGTCAAAAAACCCTCGGAGTCGCTGAATAACGAAATATGAAACCTCAGCAGGGGCTAGATAAGGAAAGTGACGGGATTATTTACCGGTCACTCTACCCCAAGGAAGCACATACATACAATTGGCATATATAGGGAGGAACCTATCTGTCGGTTGTGCATGGAAGAGGAGGAAACAGCCTCTCACATTATCTTCGAATGTGAAGCACTGACTCATTGGAGATATATACTCCTAGGACTAGAGTATCCAAGGGAGGATTTCTCCAAGAAGGACCTAGTGAAAAGACTGTTGAGCTTGATAAGGGCTACACATAAATGGTATAACCAAGAGCACAAAAAGCCTAAGGGCTGAGGTGTCGAACCAATCAATCAATCTTATAGGATTCCAGAAGGATATTAACTCCTGGAGGTCTTCAACCAAAACGATACAGTATCGAGAGAATATTTTTTGTTAATTTTTCTTTATTTAACTATCTACTCAGATTAATCCGACACCCGCCTGTGTAATCTACAACTACGAGAAAGCTATGCCAGTCATTGTAGAGAAAATATGACTCACAGTTCAAGCAAAGTCGTCCCCGAAAGCTTTTGGATTAACCGCCTTCAGCTTCGGTACTGAATAGGCAATAAAATAAATTCAAACCCTCCACACTGTTTTGGTGAAGCGAATCCGCATGCCAAGAGGCGACTTTACAGGATGTTTTAGTTCTAAAAAGTAAACGCAACAGGGTTATTTATAATGTATTTTTTGGAATACAGCAATAAAATGATTAGGATTTAAGGGAAAAAAATTGGGGGTACAACACTGTAGGTAAAGTTTGTCCAAAGTCAATTGCAGAAGCTAAAACACGTGTTCGTCGCCTTTGCTGATCAAATGGAAAAGTTATCGATTATCAAATCGCTTCAAAAATATTTTCCGGGTGACAAAAGTAACGAAAATAGTGATACAAAATGTATACAGTGCGTCCATAAATTCATTATTAACTAAATAAACAGTTATATAAAAATATCCCGATTTTTGAATTTAATTTACTATTTAAAAAAAATTTATCACACAATGTCCATTGAGTGATAAGATCAGCATTTATGAGTTACTATATGGTCACTCTAAACGAAATTTTAAAGGAAATACACATAAAGTTAATAAAAAATATGAAACAAATTTTTTTCTTTTATTAAATTCAACGTTTGAAACAGAAAAATTCATTTAATGCTGAGAATTTTTCGAATTGTAATTTGTTGAAAACAATGAATCATTTACCGTGCTAATTTGAAAAATATTTCCACATGCAACACGATTCAAACACACAAATACGTACCACAAATGTTTTTTTATAAAAAAAATGGAATGCGCGGTAGCTATTTAAAAAGTAAAAAATACTTGGCATTAAGACGAAAGAATTGGAAAAACGTAAAAAAATCGGATATCCACTATAAGAAAAAAGTACCGAAAGATCTTTTTTACTGTCGGCGATTGTTCAAAGAAGCAGAAGAAGTTACTATTTGAAATAAAAGTACGAAATAATTAAAACTAAATTTCGTTTTGTTTTTGATGGAAATTCAACTACAATATTTTTATTAATATCAATAGATCTTCATATTAAGTATACTATATTTTCTCCTATTTTTTATAGCCTGATGATGGTAAAATTTTAGCGAAACAATCCTATTTAGGAGACATTAATTCTGAGTTAATTTATAAATTTTATATAACATGTTCCGATGAACTATCGTCGTTGAAGACCAGAGAAATAACAACTGGCTCTACACTATAATTGTTTTCTAGCATGTTATCAGCTTCCCAAATTCTTTCTTCTATTCCAATCACATGATAGACGATTTTCTCACATGATAGACGATTTTCAGTGAATTTTGCCACTCATGAATAATTCTTTCTATTGAAGCAATAGCATATCCTATAACGACTACAGCTTGCACGCTACTAAGTATTTTACACTGGTTGGGCGTTTGCTTAACCAACAGCCGTCGATATGAAACAATCGATATCGCTATCTCACTTGTCTAGTACATCTAACTTGACTAAAATTTGAATTCGCAAAAATGTGCTATAAATTATAAGTGTATATTGCACGAAAAAAACTATTTTTTTTTGTTACAAACAACCACTATAACGATTTTAACATGCCGAAAATTTCAGATTATTTGAAGCTTTTGTAAACGCATTGCTATTGGTTGTGACGTCGAAGAGTATGATTTCGGTATTACGCGTGCGTACATGTGAATGTATGCCATCAAAACGGCCAATATTCCCTTGTTTACTCGAGTGCTTCCACGTGTTTCTTTATATTTTCGGTTAATTCTGATTAATTAGACTTTGTGAAATTTTGTTTGTGTCCATAATATTCCTAACATGACGAAAGATTAAATTAATTTAATTTTATATAAAAATAAAAATTGATATGGTTTTGAATTGTTGATCTATATCAATTCCATACCTTATTATAAATTAAATCTTATTTATTCTATTATTATTTAGTCTTAATACTTATCTTTATTTAAATCAATCTAGCTCAGTCGGAAATTATCAAAATATTAATTTTTTTATTTTATTATTTTTCTATTATGATTATTATGAGACTCTTTATTATATTTTTGTTTATGAGTTCAAATTTTGTGAGACCAACTCTGTCCTTTGGCCTTCAAAAAGTTCCAACGTTGACAGCCTGTGTTGATTGTAAAATATATCATAGATACAAAAACAAACACATTCAATTTTAAATAAATGTTCAACAAATGAAACGTTTGGTTTATTGTTCAACTTTGCTCAACTGTTTAATTAACTTTTCAAGCATATTCAAAAAATCATTAACACTATTTTCTTATCTAAAATTCATTACCACTCTCATTCACAACAAAATTAAGATTATACTTATCAGAGTCTATGGTTTTATATTTCTATGGTTTTAAAACGACAGAAAAGATTATTGATTTTATACGTGAAGAAGTGAAATTTGACAACGTTCTAGAATAATAAATGGAATCAATGATGGTCAATGCCTTTTTGATTTTACGATTTCATGCAACATCTGGCCAGTCCATCCAGGGGTGTGCGTGAATTGTGTTGTAGAGAAATATTATTAATATAATATCTATGTGTTGGTTGAGTGAGTTTAGTTCTTAGTTGTAGAAAAGTGAAGTTAATCTAGGGTAGAAAATTATTATCAATATAATATCTATTTGTTGGTTTAGTAAGGCGTGAGTGAATTATTATTAATATAATATTTATTTGTTCGTAGACATTAGGGTAAGTTTTACAAATATAATTTATTAGTAATTAATTAGAATGGCATTTTGGAGTCCATTTGAAACGACAGTTCCAGATGATGTATCGCGGGAATCTAATAATTTGGCGCCACAGACAAATGACTTAGCAGTAAATGATAGGGCCGAATTTCAGAACAAAAATTTACATGTTCAGTGTCAAAGTGTTGTTTTAAATATGTACGCGTGTTTGAAAAAGGAAAATTCTGAAATGAACTTATTCGTGCTAAATTGCGGGGCAGACCATTTTTTCAGATTGCCTTATTTACAGAAAATTATATTACAAATTTTATGAGTTTTCTATGCAGGTTAATTTTAAATTACTATATTAATTTGAATTGAAAACATCACTTCACAATATTCGAATTTATAAAAAATTTATATGCACGCCATTGGGCGGCATTTGCCATCAATGGCATTAAAAATATGGGTCATTACATTAAGCGTAGAAACATTATACACAGCTGGGTATCATACTCAATGACGTCAGCAGCTTAGGCGCGCTATAGACGTCTTTATCTTTAATCTTTATTATTTATTTGTCTACCCAACCCTGTACAACAGAAATCCGATCTTCGGGTCGCTTGTAATTACAGGCATAGCCGTACCTTTAGGTAGGGCTATCAGCAGGTATGATATTAAATGAAAGATACGTTCATTACAGAGTCAATTACAATAATATTTATAATAATCAATTATTTTTATATTATGATTTACTAGAACTATAGAACTTGATTTACAACACGGGGTCCTAACTTTATATAACTATTAAATTGTCTAATTTCCACATTTGCTGCTCTTCTTTGATTACGTGTTCTATGCATTTTCGCCCCTCCCTGCATTAACTTGTTCCAGAGCTTCTTCAAAATGTGCATTTTATATGTGGTATTTTTCCTTGCCACAAGCGTACGCCCTTGGAATAGTCATTTTACAAGGGTTTATTGCTCTCTGTCTTTTTCAAATAGAGTATAGTTGAATTCATTACCCTTGTCTTTACTTTAAAACTCCATATTTTATTACCCCAGCTTCTAAAACCTGATTATTTTGAAAAAAATTCCTATTATAATTATTCAAATTTTCTCTTTCGGTAAATTCCCACAATGATATCCACTCGTATGGAACTCTCCTAGAGAATTAAGTCAACCTAAGGGAACAATCAATCTACAAAGATAATCAAGTCTACATATATCTCTCTGTGCACACACATATGTCTATCTCGATCTTCTTTATTTCCTCCCCTTTGAGTTAGGGGTGAGCTGCATAATGATGACTGTAGGGTCCTCTCGTAACCAATACTAATACTAACGAACTCCCAGATATCTACAGGGTGCTTAATTATAATCGTTTTTTTTAAATCTGGAGACACTAGAACGTGTCCTTGAATAAATTTAAGTTAATTATATTTCGAGTTTATGGGTTAAATATACTCGGTGGTCCCTAAGTAACGGTCCCAAAAGAAATGGATGATAATTGTCAAAAATTGTCAAAAACTGTCAAAATTTTGAAAAAATGGTCAATAATTATAAAAGACTGTCAAAAATGGTCAATAATTGTTGAAAATTGTCAAAAATTGTTAAATATTTTAAAAAATGGTCAAAAATAGTAAATAATTGTTAAAATTTTGAAAAATGATCAAAAATTGTTAAATATTTTGAATAATTTATAATTGTCAAAATTTTTGAAACTTGTCAAAAATGGTCAATAATTGTTAAATTTAAAAAAAATGATCAAAAATTGTTAAAATTTTGAAAAAATTGTCAATAATTATAAAAAATGTCAAAAATGGTCAATAATTGTTGAAAATTGTCAAAATTTTTGAAAAATTGTCAATAATTATCAGAAACTGTCAAAAATGGTCAATAATTGTTAAAATTTTGAAAAATTGTCAAAAATGGTCAAAAACTGTTAAATATTTTGAAAAATGGCCAAAAATAGTCAATAATTGTTAAAATTTTGAAAAATGATCAAAAATTGTTAAATATTTTGAATAATTTATAATTGTCAAAATTTTTGAAACTTGTCAAAAATGGTCAATAATTGTTAAATTTTAAAAAAATGATCAAAAATTGTTAAAATTTTGAAAAAATTGTCAATAATTATAAAAAATGTCAAAAATGGTCAATAATTGTTGAAAATTGTCAAAATTTTTGAAAAATTGTCAATAATTATCAGAAACTGTCAAAAATGGCCAATAATTGTTAAAATTTTGAAAAATGGTCAAAAATTGTCAAAAATTGTCAAAATTCTGAAAGAATGGTCAATAATTATAAAAGACTGTCAAAAATGGTCAATAATTGTTAAAAATTGTCAAAATTTTTGAAAAATTGTCAAAAATGGTCAAAAATTGTTAAATATTTTAAAAAATGGTCAAAAATAGTCAATAATTGTTAAAATTTTGAAAAATTATCAAAAATTGTTAAATATTTTGAATAATTTACAATTGTCAAAATTTTTGAAACTTGTCAAAAATGGCCAATAATTTTTAAATTTTTAAAAAATGATCAAAAATTGTTAAAATTTTGAAAAAACTGTCAATAATTATAAAAAATGTCAAAAATGGTCAATAATTGTTGAAAATTGTCAATAATTATCAGAAACTGTCAAAAATGGTCAATAATTATTAAAATTTTGAAAAATGGTCAAAAATTGTCAAAAATGGTCAAAAATTGTCAAAATTTTGAAAGAATGGTCAATAATTATAAAAGACTGTCAAAAATGGTCAATAATTGTTAAAAATTGTCAAAATTTTTGAAAAATTGTCAAAAATGGTCAAAAATTGTTAAATATTTAAAAAAATGGTCAAAAATAGTCAATAATTGTTAAAATTTTGAAAAATGATCAAAAATTGTTAAATATTTTGAATAATTTACAATTGTCAAAATTTTTGAAACTTGTCAAAAATGGCCAATAATTTTTAAATTTTTAAAAAATGATCAAAAATTGTTAAAATTTTGAAAAAACTGTCAATAATTATAAAAAATGTCAAAAATGGTCAATAATTGTTGGAAATTGTCAAAATTTTGAAAAATTGTCAATAATTATCAGAAACTGTCAAAAATGGTCAATAATTGTTAAAATTTTGAAAAATGGTCAAAAATTGTTAACATTTTTGAAAAATTGTCAAAAATGGTCAATAATTGTCAGAACCTGTAAAAAATGCTCAAAAATTGTCATTAATTGTTAAAATTCGGAAAAATGGTCTAAAATGGTCAAAATTTTTGAAAAATTTTCAAAAATGATCAATAATTGTCAAAATAGGTCAATAATTGTCAAAAATGGTCAGTAATTGTTAAAATTTTTGAAAAATGGTCAAAATTTTCGAAAAATTGTCAAAAATGATCAATAATTGTCAAAACTGTCAAAATTGGTCAATAATTGTTAAAATTTGATAAAATAGTCAAAAATTTTGAAAAAATGGTCGATAATTGTCAACATTTTTGAATTTTGAAAAATGGTCATTCTATTGTGCATAAGAAGCAAGCTTCTGTCGGCGGTCCGACGACCGCTCTCCCTTTTTTTTCGTGTCGAAAAATTATTTATTATGAGATTTTGAGTAAAATAATATTAAATATTTTTTTATAAAAAAAAATGTTGTTTTCCGTTAGCAAACACAAGTGCACGTTTCATATTTACATGTTAAATCATTTAAAATTCATATTATTCACATCAGAAAATAAATAATTTCAATAGGCATATGCATGTTTAAAATGGAATGCAGACAAAATTTTATCAGTTATAAATCAAAACGAGATGAGTGTTTCCATTATTATTTCAAAATTTTATAATTATTTTTTACACCCAGAACAATATAACTTACTGTTAAAGTCATCTATTAGTGGAAGGATGCTTCACATTAGATGGGAATTGCCAACGCTGTATGTAAGAAACAGCGACCAACACAGAGACCTGGGAGTGGAAATGGTAGCAGAGGAGGTGAAACTTTTCGCAAAGAAGCATGAAGAACGGCTTCACAACCACAAGAACGTCCAACAATCCAGCTGCTGGACCAAAGTGGTATAGTGAGAAGACTCAAAAGGACCAAACCTTTTGAGCTAGTCTAGTGGGTTTAAAGCAGAGCACAGAGCGTGTTGTGTAGTTAAACCAAGAAAGAACACCAGTGGGTGAAACTCGGTAAAACACTTCAGTTTTAAGATTTTAACAGAAAAGTATTATTCGTTAATCTTGTTTCTAGATTAGTTGTAATTAAAAGGGAAATAATTCTCCAATTTTTTTTCCAACAACTCAATTTAAACCCTTCCAAAAACGGCATGTCACTGCTTCTGGTGCAGTTGCTAACCTTATTTCAGAATGAAATAATCGATTCAGTGCGTTATTTATGCAATTTTTTCAACAATTTCAATGAAATACCTGGAAGAAGGATAAAATTCTTGATAAACAATACGAGAATTCTTAATAACTTCCATCCAAAGTTGTCGGAGACCGAAATTAAATTCCGAATATTTCTAATTCAATCCGTTTGAAAAGGGAACGCGACAATGCTCTCTCACTTATTTATGCTAGAACCTGGATGTGACAATCCATTGTTAATAGAGCCCTTTGAGAACTCGGAACTATCTGAATTATACGGATACACAGGAATACCCGTAACCGTTTGCCCTTAGCTCTCTCTAGAATCTACATTAGAGATCGTCGTAGAACTGACAGACTTTAATATTCATCATTTATTAATATTTATTAACTAGTTCTAGACATGAGAAAAAAGCAATGTTGTCAGATGTATTTTCTATTATTGCTAAGCTTCAGTAAACTGTTT
Organism: Lochmaea crataegi; assembly: GCA_947563755.1. Classification (NCBI taxonomy): domain Eukaryota; kingdom Metazoa; phylum Arthropoda; class Insecta; order Coleoptera; family Chrysomelidae; genus Lochmaea; species Lochmaea crataegi. The sequence goes on along the minus strand of OX387428.1, from coordinate 27,482,088 downwards.
AGTTAAGAAAAAAAAGTGAGAATGCGAGGTTGGGAAAACCATCAATAAAAATACGCACAATAGAATGCGATGTTGTGAATTACAGTACGTTCTACTAAGTTTTATTTTATATTTTATCGACCATTTTTTCAAAATTTTGACAATTTTTGATAATTATTGACCATTTTTACAAATTTTAACTATTATTGACCATTTTTGACAATTTTTGGGCATTTTTGACAGGTTCTGACAATAATTGACCATTTTTGACAATTATTCAAAAAAATTTACCATTTTTCAAAAATTTTGACTATTTTTAACAATTATTAACCAATTTTAACAGTATTGTCAATTACTGATCATTTTTTACAATTTTTCAAAAATTATGACTATTTTAGACCATTTTTCCAAATTTTAACAATTATTGACTATTTTTCAAAATTTTAACAATTTTTGACAATTATTGAACATTTTTAACAGTTTTTTATAATTATCGACCATTTTACAAAAAATTGATAATTTTTCGAAAATTTTGACCATTTTTCAAAACTTTTGACAATTATTGACCATTTTTGACAACTATTTGACCATTTTTTTCGAAATTTTTGACTATTTTTTCAAATTTTAACAATTATTGACCATTTTTGACAATTATTGACCAACTTTAACAGTTTTGACAATTACAATTACTAATTACAATCATTTTTTACAATTTTTCAAAAATTTTGACTATTTTAGACCATTTTTCCAAATTTTAACAATTATTGTCCATTTTTGACAATTTTTCAAAAATTTTCTCCAGTTTTCAAAAATTTTAACAATTTTCAACAATTATTGTCCGTTTTTGACAGTTTTTTATAATTATTGACCATTTTTTCCAAATTTTGACCATTTTTCAAAAATTTAACAATTATTGACCATTTTTGACAGTTTCTGAAAATTATTGACTATTTTTCAAAAATTTCGACAATTTCAAACAATTATTGACCATTTTTGACAGTCTTTTATAATTAATTATTGACCATTTTTTCAAAATTTTAACAATTTTTCAAAAATTTTGACAATTATGAAATAAAACAATTTAATTTGTTTAAAACTTCGTTTTTATTTTGAACTAACGTTCAAATTAAAATTAGTGACGCGTTTCGCTACACAGTAGCTTTTTCAAACTATTGAAGATACAATGAAAAACTTTTAATTTATATAGTGCATTAATTCAAAATAAAAATGGAGATTTAAACAAATTAAATTGTTTTATTTCATCATTAGTATGGATCTTCATCAAGTAAAAGCCTCATCTATTCAATTTTGACAATCATTGACCATTTTTTAAAATATTTAACAATTTTTGACAATTATTGACCGTCTTTGACAATTATTGACCATTTTTGATAATTTTTCAAAAATTTTAACCATTTTTCAAAAATTTTGACAATTATTGACCATTTTTTCAAAATGTTTACAAATATTGACCATTTTTGACAATTATTGACCATTTTTCCAAATTCTTGACAATTTTTGACTAGCATTCCTAAAAGCCCTATGTCGTGCAATAAGAAGCAAGCTCCAATTTAAATTTCATTGGATTAGTGGATTATTCAGAAATCTGGCAACACTGTTGCGTGACGGTCTTTTTCGTAACGGTTACAAAGACTGATAAATATTTAAGTAAGAAATAAACAAATTCAAGCAAATAGGAAGTATATAGAGTGTTTTATTTGGATTTGACATTTACTCACTTTATTAAAATAGGAAAAACAAACAAAAGTTATGATGGAACTTTATTAGCTGTACACAAAATAAACAAAGTCCATTCATTTTGCTTTAATCTTGTCGAAGTGTGTATTAGTATAGTCTAGAGTGATTTTGACAAAAGATGTGTTCTTCGTCTTCTTTAGAATGAGTTTTAAAATATAAGGAGTATAAATAACAACTACAAAAACCGACTTGTTTCATACAACAATTTAATTGTTTTATAATTTTTAAGTTAGTGCCATCTAAATGTCGACCTTCACGGCGCATAATTTGTCTGCACTCGGCAATTATGAATGTAAACTCGTTGATTCAATTTTGCTATTACAATCGAAGTTAACTTTAAAAATTATATACCTTGTTACTACGATTCCAAATTGATTTAGATTGTTATCTTGGTATATGTTCGAAGTTCCAGGTTCAATACCAATGAAATTAAATGGAACTACCTTGGAACTATACTAGATCTTATACAAAAATAATAATTGAAATCTGTTCATAAAGAAAGAAGTTATGACTTATGACATGAGGAAATATTTATACCTCATTTTTTTAAATAAAAACTTTTCATCGTACCCCTGTTATATAGTGTTTCGCTAACTTAATTTATTGAATACACCTGTGAGTTAGCAAAAAAAAATCAATTCAAATGGAGCAAACAAACGGTAAAGTTGGTGGAAACAATTGATTGAATCTTATTAGGAAACTCTCAAAGACTTAGATGCAAGAAACATCGAACTCTTGGGGGGTAAGGAAGGAAGGAAGGAAAAGCAACATTCGATGGCATCTCCCTGGAACTAGAAAACTTCTGCATACATATTATGGATATGACACAGCAGCTTGTATTACTGAAGGCGCCGTTTCGGCATCTTAACTTTGTCGACTTCTGTTACTGACAGATTTCCAGTGAGTTCGATACTCGGGAACGTTTAAGCAACTTACCGGCAATGGTCTGTTAGAAGTTCGAGGATAACGAATATACAGGGTAAATCACGATCAACGAGACGGTTGTTCCATTTAAAGCTGTCCAATTAAGAGTGTCGTCATATCAAAGTTGTAATTTTTCTTATGTGTCACCCTGTATTTTATTGAAAAATTCCGTGAAAAATAAGCTATACTTTAATTTTCATGTTTCCTGTTTCTTTTCTTGAAATTCTACCGTTTCGCTATAAACCTTCGTCTCGTTGATCGTGATTCACCCTGTATATAAAGGAACAGGGTATCTAAAAATAGCGGATCGCGCGTTGAATAACAATTTTAAGTTAAAAAATGTTTATTTATTAAAACATCTAAACCCACTGAAGTAATGTCCTTTATTTGAGAAAACATTGAATAATAACGGTACAAATATCATAATAGTATTTTATGCAACGATCATTTAATGATAGCCATTAAGACACGAGCATGTTGTAGGATACGAAACGAGCCGCAGGCGAGTTTCGTATATAATATGCGAGTGTATTAATGGCCATTACATGAAAGTTGCATACAATATTTTTTCTACTCCGATTAATAAGAATTATTTAATTAATAATTATCATATATAGTTACTTTTGAAAATCAAAATTATTTGACAGCTGTCAAATTAAGTGCCACCTAATATAATTAATTTCAGAAATGTCAACCAGGTATCCATGGCTATATTAAATATTGTGCGAATGTCGCATTCCTATTGGCTTAAAAATCTGTATCATAATGAAAATTTGTATCATAATGAATATCATTATGATAAAGATTTTAGTATTTTAGTAAGTATATTATAAAACAGGAGTAGAAAAAATAAATAAATGGCTCGACAAAAATTAAACAAGATTAAACAATAAAATATCGACTGTTTATGGACCGTGTAATAATTATTATTGTGGGTAGAATTGTTCTTGAATACGTCCCTGTATTAATGTCCAGCCTTCATTCAATGTGTACACACGACACGACACATAAGGAATAAAAGAATCGAGTCGGCCAGATAATATAATAGAGACTAGATTTTGTTTCTTTCAAGTAATCCAGAAAGTGTAATAGTTGGCTTTTGTCTTACTTGTCTATTGTTCAAACCAAGGCCGACGAGGATTTATTTGTTATTTGTATTAAAACTAAGAATATTATTACAGAACTTTTTTCAGAATTGCGTTTGTAGAGTGGTTGTTTGTTGAGGTTTTTCATAAATAAACTTATAAATTTTGTTTGTACTGCATTTCGATATTTTCTGTATCCTGTGTAAACGTTTTAAAGTAAATAGAGGTTGTGGTTTGTCCAAAAGATTCACTAGATTCATAATAATTTTTAATCATTGTCAATAATTGAAAATAAAATTGAATTAAGTAGACTATATATATACCAGTTTAAGGGTACGAAGCATCACATAGGTTATTTTATTTTGTATACAGAGTGTCCAGAAACTGTAGAAAGCGATTTTTTATCTGCAAATGGAGGAACTTTTGGTAAATTAGGTTTTTTTTGTCATGTCACGCTCCTCTCATATTCTCCCAGGCTGACATTAGGGCTTATATACACAATGTACACCACCATGTCTCCCATTCGCTCTTCCACCCATCCGTTTCCATTCCTCACTTCATCCGCCCTCAGTCCATTCCTCACTTCATCCGCCCTCAGTCCATCCCCCACCACTCTTATTCCTGCCTCTCCTGTATCGTCCATAATCCATCCCTGCTTTCCCACATATCTAGTATTTATCTCCGATTCACACACCACATCCACTTCCCTCCTAAAAATCACTTCATCCAAAATATCATGCGCTGACCTGCATTTCCCTAAATTTATCTGTAACACCCTCCATCCATCCACCCCCTACATTCCTTCTTCCCGCGCACTGTTCTCCCCTTCCTCCTATTTGACCAGACTCGTCCCCTCTGAGGGGTCCAGAGGGTCTCTCCCATTTTTTCCTTCCTCTCTTCCATCGTCTCCATCTACTTCCTTCCTTCCCTTACCACATTCTATCTCCCCTGGCTTATGTCCCCTTTCCCCGCATACACTACAAAGGAAGGCCTACCGACAGTCTCTGGAAATGTGATCCTCGCTCTTACATAGCCAGCACTTACTCCTCTCCTTGACTCCCTTCACCTTACACCCTGCTACTTTGTACCCCTTTACCCCACATCCAAAGCATCTGCCCTCCTCTCTACCCTCTATAATAGTTACCCTGTTCCGTCCAAATCTAATCTCCCTTTTTCCCAGTAAGGTTTCCGCTTTTTCCCATTCCGCCCTCACCACCGCCATTTTCATCCCGTTTCTCTCTCTTACCACTTTAATCACCTTTGTCTCTTTTCCAATCAATTTCTCTATTTCCCCCCTCACCCCATCCACGGGTCTATCCCTACCATCTCTATGGTATTTGTTTCTTTACCCGCTTCCACCACCCTGGCTCCTGTCACCCTTTCGACTTCCTCCAGAATTCCCCTCACCTCAACCCCCTTCTTTGCCTCTATAACCACCTCCCTATTTCTTGAGACTCTGAGTCTATCCACCCACTCCCCTTCCATCTCCCCCAACCCCTTCTTAATCCTCTCAATCCCCTCCTGATCGACTTCCCCGATATCCTTCAGGATTATCGCTCCATTCCTACCCTCCTTTTCCTTTTCCCCATCTGTATAGATTGTTACCTTCGCCACCTCTCACCCACGCCACCATCTTCAGCACCTCCACCTCTACCTGCTCAAGCCTGTGGAGTCCAATGCTGTCCTACGTCCCCACTTCCCCAAACAGCCGACTCATCAGCTCGAACACCTTCTTCTCATCCCTACAATCTCCCTCCATCCGACAGATCAACTCCTCCGTATTCACCCTTACCCCTTTCCTTTCCGTAGTGCGTACCCACTCCATTTTCTCTCCTTTTCCTCCTAGCATCGGGTAACTATCCCTAAACATCCTCTGTGTCCCCTTCTCCGTTCCACTGTCTTCCTTGGTCACCCATACCACCTTTACCTTCTCATCTCCTATCATTGGTTTTCCCACCTTCACCTCTATTCCCTCCCCCTTTTTACCATCCAAGTTCCTATCCCTAACCTCCTTCCATCCTTCCCAGGCTCTTTGCCCCACCTACCATCGTGTTTGCATTATCTCCTTCCTATCGTCCTCCCTCCTCAACATCTCCAATTCCTTGACCCGCCCCTCTGCCGCTGCCTTCGGCTCCTCCAGCCTTTCCACCCTCTCCTCCAGCCGCCTTACCATATCCTTCATTCTCTCTACACTCTCCCCCTCTTCTTCCTTCCCATTCTCCACTTCCTTCCTTTCTCCTTCAGTTTCCTCTTCTTGTCCCTTGTCTTCCAGAAGCGAAACCTCCTTTCTCTTCACTCCAGTATCACTCCACCCGTTCGTCTCCCCCGCCTTATCAGGCGTTCGTTTTACTTTCCTCGATCTATCAAAAATTCCATTTCCTTGCCTTCCTTCATCCATCACCTCCTGTTCTATTTCTTCTTGTCCTTTATCCATATTCCATCCCACGAGTAGCTAGGGAATTGAATATCCACCACCATAGAGCCCCGCTCGTAAGGCTGGGTACTCCGGGGGTCACCAGGTATCCCGAAGGCACCGTTTCTGACTGATTTTAGGCCATTAGCTGAGCTAATAGACTTGTCACCTGCTCGAGAATCTGTTGCTTCGTCGGTGTTTTTGTTGTCGTCGACGTCGTTTTGTTGGTTGTAGCTTGGGCGAATCTGACACCTGGCTTCGTTCTCTTTGAGGCTGTTTTCCTTGTCTTCAAGTTGTTTGGGGCCTGTGGGCATCCTCTGCAGTTCGCCGTATGTTCTTCGGTCTTGGGCATTCGTTTGATCTGTGTGGTCCTCCGCACTTCACGCATTTAGTGCTTACGCTGTATGCCGTCTGTTCGTGGTGGTTTGGACCTCGCTAATTTTTGGAGTGTGGTTGATGGGATGGGTTTCCTTGTCATTGGCTTGGCTAGATGGTGCGTGGTTTCAGGTCATATGCCGAAAGGTAGGCGGACCATTGCGCTGTGGTTTGGTCCCAGCTCTCTCTTGCAGTGTTGGATCCAAACTACAGAGGCGTAAATGATTCTTTCTCTGTCCGCGGTGGAATCCTTGGTAGTTGTAACACTGCTTCGGCTTCTGTGCTCTTCCCATCTTATCTTCACGTTCTGTATGTTTTGAATCTCCCTTATTTTTTCCTGATCTTCTACTTCGAGCTCTACCATGTAGATGGGTAGTAGTTTTCTCTCGCCAAATCTGGTGTGGAGTAGGCTGATTTTTCCTGTCTTGACTCCTTCTTTCTCGATTTCCTCCTTATTTCTTCGGTGTCTTCACAGTTTGTCAATCCTCGAATGACAATACTTGTTTTTCTTTCTTCTCGTGGCATATACGTTTATAAATGCGTTTAAATTTCAATTTTAGGCACAATCAAACAAAGCTCTAGATACTATGGATATAATTTTTAAAACCAATGAATCGACTAGAGTCTACGTTACAAATTTCGATTTCAATATATTTATAAATAACAAACTTATAAGATATGCAACAATTGAATTTCTATTCTTAAAACTACCTATAAGCATACAAAAACCTAAAAATAGCTTTAATGCTCTGGAAAAGCAGAAAGGACCTTCCTTGCATCTGTTCTCTCATTCTTATACCGGAATTGTTCGAAATCTGAAAGTTCGGATGCAAGAAGGGAGAAAATAAAGGAAAGAGAAAGAGCGACCGAACAAAATGTAATTGTTTGCTGACAGCGGGGGAGGTTAACCACCGTGTTTAGCAAGTTCTTATTTCTTTACCTTCCTCTCTTCGACCCCCGCATACTTTACAGGACAGAACTGGCACTTTCAAGCTTTCGTTTTTATTCGAAGTTTTATATTATAATTTCGAAATTTTTACGTTTCTGGAAGAAAATTTTTAAAGACTATTTTTAATTCAATTTTTTCAACAATTAAAAAATTTAATAAAACAATCCTGAAAGATCCAACCCTGTCTGATAAGACGAAAACTGGGCAAGCTTGGAAAGTATCTACAAAACGTGTAACAAATATGAAGCCAATCATAAAAAGAGCACATGGGTGGCTTTAAAGAAGGTCGGTAGTTTTGGGATCGATTTAGCTGATTTCTTTAGGCTAGTGGTTGGAGATGGAGATAAAGTGAGTACGACTTGTCTGTTAAAATGGGATGAAGACGATATTCTATTAGTTTCACTTTAGCAATTCATTCGTGTCTACTTGAGGTTTATTCAAGTTTTAGTAAGCTGATGTCAAATTCTGGTGTTGGTAGTAACAAATGAATAATTTCCTATACTCTATTTGAAAAAGGCAGAGGGCAATAAACCCTTGAAAAATGACCAAAAATTGTCAAAAATGGTCCAAAAGGATCAATAATTGTTAAAATTTTGAAAAAATGGTCAATAATATGTTAAAATTTTTAAAAAATTGTCAAAAATGGTCAATAATTGTCAAAAATTTTTAAATATGGTTAAAAATTGTCAAGAATTTGGAGAAATCGTCAAAAACTGTCAAAATTTTGAAAAAATGGTTAATAATTGCCAAATATGTTGAAATTTTTGAAAAATTGTCAAAAATTTTTAAATATAGTCAAATATTGTCAACAATTTGGAAAAATGATCAAAAATAGTCAAAAACTGTCAAAATTTTGAATAAATGGTTATAATTGCCAAATATTTTCAAAAATTGTCAAAAACTGGTCAATAATAATTGTCAAAATTTTTGAAAAATGTTTAAAATTTTTAAAAATTTGTCAAAAATGGTCAATAATTGTCAAAGACGGTCAATAATTGTCAAAACCAATCAAAATTCGTCAAAAATAGTCAAAAATGGTCCAAAAAGATCAATAATTGTTTAATAATTTTGAAAAATGGTAAAAATTTGTCCAAATTTTGGAAAAATGGTCAATAATTGCCAAATATGTTAAAATTTTTGAAAAATTGTCAATAATTGTTTCTGAAAAAATGGTCGAAAATTGTCAAAATTAGTCAAAAACTGTCAAAATTTTGAAAAAATGGTTAATAATTGCCAGATATGTTAAAAATTTTAAAAAATTGTCAATAATTGTCAAAATTCGTCAAAAACTGTCAAAAATGGTCAATAATTGTTAAAATTTTTGAAAAATTGTCAAAATTTTTTAAATATTGTCAAAAATTGTCAAGAATTTGGAAAAATCGTCAAAAACTGTCAAAATTTTGAAAAAATGGTTAACAATTGCCAAATTTGGAAAAACGGTCAATAATTGTCAAAAATTGTCAAAATTTTTGAAAAATGGTCAATAATTGTTAAAATTTTTCAAAAATTGTCAAAAATTTTTAAATATGGTCAAAAATTGTCAAGAATTTGGAAAAATCATCAAAAACTTTCAAAATTTTGAAAAAATGGTTAATAATTGCCAAATATTTTCAAAAATTGTCAAAAATTTGGAAAAACGGTCAATAATTTTCAAAAATTGTCAAAATTTCTGAAAAATAGTCAAAAATGGTCAAAATTGTCAAAATTTTGAAAAAATGGTCATTAATTATAAAAAAACTGTCAAAAAATGGTCAATAATTATTAAAAATTGCCAAAAATGGTCAATAATTGTCAGAACCTGTCAAAAATGCTCAAAAATGGTCAATAATTGTTAAAATTTGGAAAAATGGTCTAAAATGGTCAAAATTTGGAAAAATGGTCTAAGATGGTCAATTTTTTTGAAAAATTGTCAAAAATGATCAATAACTGTCAAAATTGGTCAATAATTGTCAAAAATGGTCAATAATTATTAAAATTTGAAAAAATTGTCAAAATTTTTAAAAAATGGTGAAAAATTCACGAAAAATGGTCATTCTATTGTGCATAAGAAACATGCTTCTGTCGGCGGTCCGACGACCGCTCACCTTTTTTTTAATCAAAAATAAATTCAAGTTGAACATGAACTGCGTTCATATATCATTGATATATTTAATGTCCAACAAATGTGATTAGATCATATTCAAAATAAGTTCTTCATTTGTACTTTTTGGGGAAATGTCCAAAAAAATCGAATTTTGTTCTGAAATTTTCAAAATTTTGGTACTCACATTTAATTAAATATATTTCAAAATTTATAATAAAATTCGAATGCATGACCTACATACCCTTCTCTCCCCTAAATTAGATAATAAATAATGTTGTTGCGTATCCGCATCAACGGCCGAATAAGTGTAAACTGTCAGCACAAGTCTTGGGAAGTACATAAACAGTTTTTGTCTAGACGTACCCTACAACTGTTTAGATCGAGTTCGAGTCCCGTATTTCTGCTTTATTTTTTGTAAAATATGCCGAAATCACAGCGTCAGCTGTAGCGGCTCGGGAAGTCCAGCGGGTTCGGAAATGGTCGGGAAAATCAATAATACTGAATGAAATTTAACAAGTGAGGTAGTATTTCGACGTAAAATTTTGCGCTCTACAACATTTTTTCGATAAATCAATTAGTTACCGAGAAAATGCGAATTTTAAGTAATTTTCCGCGATTTTCACTATTTCCCGGGAAAATTGAAGTCTGCGAATAGTGCCATTCGATTCCGCGTTCCCAAATTACCTTAAAAAACGCAACCCCAGCCATGCAGCTCACCAATGCAGAATCTCGGAGCTTCTTATTGGACTATTGGTCTGGACCCGGTATAAGACATACTATTGACGAAAGGGCAAAAAACCGGAATATTATAATACTTCCGACTTCCTCCTTACCATTGCGAGCAAACCTTATAGAGTTAATGTGGGCTGAAGTGAAAGGATTGGTGGCAAGGAAAAATACCACATATAAAATTGAAGATGTTCGTGGACATTTTGAAGAAGCAATGGAACAATTTAATGCAGAGATATAGCGAAAATGCAGATGGTAGAGCTGGTACTTGACCAGGTTCCTTCAACACCAAATCATGTGAACGCCAGAGATAGAGAGACGTTCATGACATTGCGAAAAACAATGTTAATGGTATGGAGCTAGAAAATGGTATTCATGTGGAATATCAGACAGTCGATGCTTTGGAGAACGTTGAACATGAATCAGTAGAAATGAGTGAAAACGTATACGAAGATGACGAACCAATTAAGGATTCTGGTTCTGAATACATTCCATCTGAAGAAGAGAATAATTGAAACTTCTAATAGAGAAGGTCGTAATCAGCAGCTAGTGTATGAAGAGCGCAGACTTGTTGAGGGAAGAAAAAGATCTAGAAAGAGCAAAGAGCAGGGAGATCCTGCTAATTGGAAGAGAGCCAAAAATTCTAGTGATGCTTACATTGGATTCAAGAGATGCATCTGGATAGTGGAAAAAGAAAAACGCAAACTCGGACAAAGATATGATGGTCACCCAAAAACTGCTTCAAGAGGACCAAAACAGAAATTTGAATGAGAGAAAGAACGGAAATCAATTTTTAATCACTTTTGGTCCTTGAATTCATGGGAAGCTAAAAAAGTTCTTGAATCATACACCATACCAAAATGTTGACGTAAATCAAATTTACCTGAAGAATCACGTAAGCAGATAGGTTTCCAATATCATTTTATTACGGTGGGCGAAACGGAAAAGCTGAAACGACTGGTGTGCAAAAAAATGTTTTTGGCAACTTGAGGAATTAAACAGAGAAAACTGTTAGGCTTTGGAGACTTGAGAATGGTAGCTCCAGTATAAAAGAGCAGAATAAAGAAGCCACAGCTCTAATGCAAGAATGCTCAAAGAACGTTAGTGAGTTTCTAGACAGTTTACCAAGGGTTGAGTCGCATTATTGCCGAGCCTATTTCAAGAAACTTTATTTGGAACCAATATGGAACAGCTACATGCAGACCAGACAGAAGCCCTCTCCTTATAAAGTGATTTTGATAAGCGTCCTGAAGGACTTTATACACGTTTACGCCCAGGATCTAAGAAAGGTGATCCGTGTGTCAAGGACATTTGTGCTTTACAACATAAACCTTAGGGTATAATAAATTATAAATTGAATTTCGATGAAACCTGGCGAGAAATTCCTAGGCTGCCAAAAATAAGCTCATCAAAGTCTGTACCACCTTATTCTCCTTTGTATAATGCACCCTGTCCTATCAAGATGACAAAATTTATACAACCATAAATTTTTTAACAAAATTTTTGACATAGGACCTATTGCAGTATCAACGACGATATGTGATTTAGCCACATCAGTTGAAATGACAACAAATTTTATGCTGTCGTAAAAAATAGGATGCCTTCGATTTAGTGGACTGGAATTCTATAGGATGACTGGTTCTCTTGCATAAATAATAACTGTATTTCGTCAACAGTTCAATAAATTTTAACGTCGAAAATACCTACAGATGGAACGATGAGTATAGACAAGCCTTTCAGTATGAAATAGTAATTATTAGAAAGATCTTACTCTTTCCTTTGTGGTTTTCAAAGCACTATTCACTTGAAATATAACTTTGTTTCGTGTTGAATCACTATAGAAACTTTAACATTATAGAAAAATGCACATATTATGCAGGAAATAAATTAATTACTATGAAACTTGACCCATTTGGTCTGAAAATATCGGTTTTATCTGGGTCTTATCTGGGAGACCGATGGGGTTGTGAAACTCAACATCGACTGTTACTAGCTGAGCTAGCCTCGTAACTACCAGGGAGATAATGCATTTAGGCGCGAATTGTGCGTTTGGTCATGCCTACTTCAACGACTGAAGAATAATAGTAAATATTGCAAGACGCCGGACAGTCGCCAGGGAAAGAAAGCAAAACGCGATTTTGAACTAAGGTAGAAGTATTTTTGAGTAAGTGGCGCGCCGGTAGGAATTTCGAATGAAAATAAAAGGACTAAAATATAACAACAGTACATGAATAAACAAAGGAACTAAAATATAAATATACAAATTGTTGAACGCGTGGTTTCAACAATATGCATTTTGTGTATGGTTTGGCAAATAGTAATACTCTAGAAGCCTATCATCATTATTTATATTCACCAACGTTTATTGAAATTTGTTATTTTCTAGTTGAACTCATTTATTTTTGTTTACAAAAAGAAAAAATGTATCCCAGGTCGTCCTGGAAGCCTTTTTCCATCAATAAATGGTAATTTTTTACTACCTTATTATATTTATATATTTTAATTTGTTTTGCAATTTAAACAATATTATAGTTCATTTTTACCACGACCGATATCCATAAAGTTCGTTGGCCCTTTTTTTCCGAGCCACTTAAACTCTTCCCAACAACGTGTAAACGGTCTCCATGAAAACAATTTAATCGTTTTGACATTTTTTTGTAAAGGCAGGTCTCGCGAATGGGTGAAAGAGATAAGGAAAGTTAGAAAGTCGGTTTTTCCTCGGTTAACTTTAAAAACGACTCTTCGGGGATTAATGTTTTCATATTTGTTCATGTCCTCGCATGTGGTTTCTTCGTTTTAGTGGAAACAGTAGAAAATCGATTATGCATGAAGATTTTTTTTTTCAATTTACAAAGTAAAACTTTATTTTTATATGGATATAAATTTACAGTAAGTAAATAAAGGGTATCCCAGGGGTTCGTATTTAAAACTTGGGAGATGATAGAAGAGCTAAAAATAAGGATGGTATTTCATATAAAAGTTGTGCCTTTCTTCCTTCGTTAACGAAATATGGGTCTCTAAAGTTAGAAATAAAATAAAAAAAATCATTGCCTGGCTTAAACTAGGAATGGAGAACTATCAATGGCTTATCGATAACTATCGATAATTTTGACTATCAAAAAAATCGATAGTTTTCGGTACTTGAAAGCCGATATGGAGTAATAATACTATCAAAAAATGGGACAGAGAGAGAGAGAGATGGGAGGGAGAGAGTGAGAAAGACAGAGAGAGAGAAAGATGGGAGGGGGAGAGATATGGGAGAGAGAGAGAGAGATTTGGGAGAGAGAGATATGGGAGAGAGAGATAAAGAAATACGCGAGAGAGGGATGGGAGAGAAAAGGACGGGAGAGAGATGGGACAGGGAGACAAAGATGAGAGAGAGAGAAAGAGAGGAAAGAGAGAGCGAAATGGGGGAGAGAAAGAAAGATGAGAGAGAGAGAAAGAAAGATGAGAGAGAGAGAGAGGGATGGGAGAGAGAGGGAGAGAGAGAGAGAGAAAAAGAGAGATAGGAAAGAGAGAGAGTAATGGGAATGAGAGAGATGGGAGAGAGAAAGAATGATGAGAGACTGGGAGAGAGATGGCAGAGACAGATATGGAAGAAAGACAGAGAGATGGGAGAACGAGAGAGAAGGAAGAGAAAGAGAGAAAGAAGCGAGTGATAGAGAATGTATTGCGGGTAAGTACAATCGTCCAAAAATAATAGTTCAATACTATTAAACGCTTTACAAAATTAGAAAAGTTAATTTTCACAGAGCAGACTGTCCACTAAGAAGCAACAACTACTTCTCGGGCTTTATGCACCGACAGACATTGAATTACACTTCTAAAGTAAACGGGGTTGGTATATCTGTTAAGCTAAAACCAACCATTCTGGTTTGCGATTAGAAGGAATAACATTACTTGTAGACCGGTTTCGGCGTTTTAGATGTAGAGATGTCGCTGATATCGCACTCTTAGCATTTCCTTTACTGAGGTGTGATGTATTGGTGTGGTATCAACGTAGTCTCTAGTCCAGGATTATGCTCTCAGAGCTTCTGGACGAATGGCATCTACCTTGTGCTGATGAGGCGCAATACGCCGAAACCGGTCCACAAGTGATGTTATTCCTTCTAATCGCAAACCATAATGGTTGGTTCTATCTTAACAGATATACCAACACCGTTTACTTTAGAAGTGTAATTCAATGTCTGTCGGGGCATATAGCCCGAGAAGTAGTTGTTGCTTCTTAGTGGACGGTCCGCTCTTTGGAAATTAATTTTTCTAATTTTGTAAAGCGTTTAATAGTATTGAACTATTATTTTATGACGTCTATAGATCACGCTTTACTAATATGACAGTTATTTACAGGTAACTGTAATTAAGTAAATACCTACAATCATTATTTTAAACTGTCAGAATCTAAGACGGATTCGGTAATGTTCGCTACCCTCGGAATTTTGTAACGCATTTTTTTCTTATTAGAAAGCCCCCCATTGCTTATAGAACATTTTAAAAGAAAAAAAATTCACTTTTGGAAGAAAAAATTGCTATTAAAAGTACTGGAAATCCGCCATTTTTTTTCAATTTCTGACAATTATTGACCATTTTTAACAGACTTTTATAATTATTGACCATTTTTGACAAGTACTGACCATTTTTGACAGTTTTGACAATTATTGACAATTTTTCAAAATTATTGACAATTTTTCAAAATTATTAACCAATTTTCAAAATGTTTGACAATTATTGACCTTTTTTGACAATTTCGAAAATTATTGACCATATTTGACCATTTTTCAAAATTATTGACCATTTCTGACAATTTTTGACAATTATTAACAATTTTAGACAGTTATTGACCATTTTTCAAAATTTTTGACAATTATCAATCATTTTTGACAATTATTGACCATTTTTGACAATTATTGACCATTTTTCACAATTATTAACCATTTTCCAAAAATTTTGACAATTATTGACCTTTTTTGTCAATTTTAGACAGTTAATGACCATTTTTCAAAATTTTTGTCAATTTTTGATTTTGACAATGTTTGACCATTTGTGACAATGATTGACCATTTTTGACAGTTTTTGACAACTATTTATCATTTTTGACAATTTTTCAATAAATTTCAAAATTTCTGACAAAGTTGATACGTTGTTTTGAAATAAATATATATTCATGTATATTTTTGATATTTTGATATTTTGACAAAAATCGTACAATGATGTTATCAATTGTAAAACTATCGAAAATTATCGATAGTAAAAATAGCACTATCGATGAATATCCATAGTCGGGACTATCGATAGTTCTCAATTCCTAGCTTAAACGTGGGGAGGTCATTTTCCTCCTCGCGCCAGCCACCATTGGCGCGCATGTGTAAGCGGTTGAATGATTGTAAGAGCGCCAAATTTGAATATTTTAAACAAGATCTAACAATATGATGGGTATATATCGCATAAAGTTAATATTCTAGGAATTAAATAATTATTAGACTTCTCATTTCTGAGATTTATTAATTACCTATTGTTAAAAAAAGGACAGGTACAATATAGAACACATAATATAAAGGTAGAAGAACCACTTTTTGTTTAGTTCCATTCCAAAACTGATAGACATTGTTAAATTAAATATAAAGTAATTATACAGGGTAATACAAAAAGCAATCAGCATACATCTCAGGATTATAGGCAATTAACTGAACATTTTCGGAAAATTATTCTATTTAGGGTATTAAAATCGCGTTTTTAATCTTAAGGGGGCATCCATTAATTACGTGAGCTCTTTTTCGGTCAGTTTAGACTCCTCACCCGCCCACCTTAGGTGAGATTTAGTGAAATTTGCCTGGACCCGCTCGGCACTTGTCGTAACTTGCCACGTCCCAAATTCGAGTTTGCGCAATATACAGTACTCGAAACGATTCCAGTACGGTTCATAAATGCCAGTTGGAACAAACTTATTTTGAGGCGATGAAATAAAAGTTTCACTTTAAAATTATTTTTATCATTATTAGAAGACTTATTGGAAATTAATCAAAATTTCACCGCCTATAAATACGATAAAAGCGCGCTAAACAGATTTGCACTACCCTTGTCAACTCAGATACGGACTAAGTTCAATGCTTGATGATGCAATTATTGTTTTTCAAATTTGGCTTTTCTCACTTCTAAATGGCACATTTCTGAAACTGTTTTAAAGGAAAAGCGTCTTCCAGTCACTTGTCGTTAAAAATTAGGAGTTTAAGAGATATGGACAATTTTATGTCGCACTGCAGCCTCACGAAGTTTTAGACAGACAACAAATATTTACATGAATTGAAAGAATAATGCATTTTTTAAATTAAAATTGTACAAAAAGGATTCACGGAATTCTGTATCATCTACCGTATTTTTGGTACAAACTCATGGGACACCATATTAAAAAAAAAACTTTTTGTATCCCCTAAAACCCCCGGGGGTCTAATTTTGAGAAATCCGACTCTCCGCCTCATCTTCGAAATGTTCAATAAACAACAAAAACCATTAATTTTACCCTTCTTAACCTTTTTCATATTCTCATTACTTACATCCTTTTTTTACAAAGACACTTGACAAATAACTCATTATTTTAAAATAACAGTTCTAATATAACCGATTTAAAATAAAATCTCCCATCTCTATTCGTAAAGTGTTTTCATAATTCTGTGTTGTATCGATCGCGATATTGGTGATGGACATGGGGCGGCTATATCGTCAAAGGAACCCTTGATCTTGCATAAATAAGTGCCTAAAGGGCTGCCGGGATCGATACTCGTGGGTTATCGACACTATAAAGGGCACAAAGACCTACATTACATATTTCATTTATGCGCCATAAATATAGAGGGGGGAGGTCGTCGCTTGCTTGAATAGGATGATTTTTAATTGAACCAATTTTAAAGGGGTGTTAATTATTTTATTTCGTATATTTACACAGCACACACGTTAAGGACTATGTAGATACAACGGACAACCTGTATACAGAGTGTTTTAAATTTTTCCTGAAGGTATATTTCATCCGATGACGTAACTCACATTTCTCTTATATTTCTTCTTTTTGTCAGCCCAGCTATTTTTTTTTGTTTTCACCAGTCTTTTTGGCAATATATATCAAAGAATAGTTTAAACTATTATATATAATATAATATAAGAACAGAGACCGTTCACTAAGAAACAACAACTACTTCTCGGGCTATATGCCCCGACAGACATTGAATTACACTTCTAAGTTAAACGGGGTTGGTATATCTGCAAGACATAACCAACCATTCTGGTTTGCAATTAGAAGGGACAACATCACATGTAGACCGGTTTCGGCGTATTTACGCCTCATCAGTACAAGGTAGATGTCGTGCGTCCAGAAGCCCCGAGAGCATAATCGCTGAAACCACATCAATACATTATCCCCAGTCCGGGAAATGCTAAGAACTAAAACACACTAAAACAACGTTTGAAAGACGGACAAACATATATTTTCATTGATTGTTTAGTTGTCGATGTTTTCAGAAGTGTCAGGGAGAGGAACAAGCGCGGGTAAAGAATAAGACCAGCTTATCAAAAAATCACTCATTGTATCTCGCGTGATCCGAATAAAAAGTCCATCCAGTATAGAGATATATTATATCGATTAATATATCCGTTCCAACATAATTTAATTTATACGAGGTTAATCTAAGTATATTTTAATAATGAAACGGTCAATAATACTACTGCTGTTGTAGGAAGTTTTTGGAACGTTTCCAATTGGGAAAAGGGTAACGTCAAGAGACACCGCAAAATTTTCCAGTGTTTTAAATGCAAAATCACCAATCCATTCAGCTCAAGGGTTTATGTTCAACCGTTATTCAGGGTTATTCTGGAATAATTAGCATTATTTTTAAAAGAGAAAATGTTAATGTTTATATTTCAGTTGGACAACCAAAAAAAAATTGAAAGGACCGTTTGTCCGCCTAAAGCACCGACAAGTGGTCTAATTATTTCCTTGTTGTTGTCCAATTGTCCATTATCCTTTAGTGGAAATCCTTTATCCTGATTCACCATATATTATCTTTTTTTTTTCGGGTCGAGATGGGATGCTCGAATGGGTCCAGGACCCAAACAGTGTTGAACTGATCCCCAACTAACCAAACCCACCTCAAACTCGCCGTTACCCCTGCCTTGGAATCACTATCTTAGCATACTTCCTGTCCGTTTTCTTCCACCCCCATACAGTATTCTTAGCATTGAAGTCCCCTGTCACCATTCTCCTAATGATCCTCCTTTTCCCTTTTGACACCCTCAGATCGTCCTCCAATCCTGTCATGCTACACTCATATTCTTCCAGGCTGACATTTGGGCTGATATACACACTCGCACTACCACCCATCCGTCTGCTTTCCTCACTTCATCCGCCCTCAGTCCATCTCCCACCACTCTTATTCCTGCCTCTCCTGTATCGTCCATAATCCATCCCTGCTTTCCCACATATCTAGCATTTATATCAGATCCACACACCACCTCCACTTCCCTCCTAAAAATCACTTCATCCAATATATCATGCGGTATCCTGCATTTCCCTAAATTTATCTGCAATACCCTCCATCCATCCCCTACATTCCTTCTTCCCGCGCACTGCTCTCCCCTTCCTCCTATTTGACCAGACTTGTCCCCTCTGAGGCGTCCCGAGAGTCCCTCTACCATATATTATCTATAACTGTAAAGTTTACACATGTTGAATTTTGACCATTTTAAACCATTTTTTCAAATTTTAACAATTATTGACCATTTTAGACAATTTTTCAAAAATTTTGACCATTTTTCCAAATTTTAACAATTATTGATCATTTTTGGGCATTTATGACAGGTTCTAACAATTATTGACCATTTTTGACAATTTTTCAAAAAATTTGACCATTTTTCAAAAAATTTGAGAATTTTTAACAATTATTTTTGACCATTTTTGACAGTTTTTTATAATTATTGACCATTTTTTCAAAATTTTGACAATTTTTGACCATTTTTCCAAATTTTAACAATTATTGACCATTTTTGACAGTTTCTGACAATTATTGACCATTTTTGACAATTTTTCAAAAATTTTGACCATTTTTCAACAATAATTATTGACAGTTTTTTATAATTATTGACCATTTTTTTTTAAATTTAACAATTTTTGACCATTTTTCCAAATTTTAAGAATTATTGACCATATTTGACAGTTTCTGACAATTATCGACCATTTTTAACAATTTTTCAAAAATTTTGACCATTTTTCAACAATTATTGACCATTTTTCACAGTTTTTTTATAATTATTGACCATTCTTTCAAAATTTCAACAATTTTTGACCATTTTTCCAAATTTTAACAATTATTGACCATTTTTGACAGTTTCTGACTATTGACCATTTTTGACAATTTTTCAAAAATTTTGACCATTTTTCAACAATTATTGACCATTTTTGACAGTTTTTTATAATTATTGACCATTTTTTCAAAATTTTAACAATTTTTGACCATTTTCCAAAATTTTAACAATTATTGACCATTTTTGACAGTTTCAGATAATTATTGACCTTTTTTGACAACTTTCAAAAATTTTGACTTTTTTTGTCCATTTTTGACCAGACTCCACCCCTCTGAGGGGTGTGGTCTGGAGAGTCCCTCTACCATATATTATCTAACTGTAAAGTTTACACATGCTGAATTTTTTGAAAAAACACCTTAAATATTGGAAAAACTGGTAGTTGGAAATATTCCCTGTAGATTTTAGCTTAAATCGGGGCTTGATGACCTTGCCTTAGTATTTTACAGATTTACAACCACTCGGTAAGCGCTTCTTTGACTTGATCCTTTTTAAGACGGTAAAATTTATATTATATAGAAGTTTCAGGTAATTTTGTCGGCGTGATAAAATCGACAATAAGATTATTTTAAAATAGAATTAAGTGTCCCAGGATATTATAGAGAGTCTAAAAATAACTATAAAAACCCCAAAAATAAATACCTCCATATTTAGCAAACTTACAGAATTCCGTGAATGGTATTTGTACTGTTTCAATAATAAAAAAGAGTTACGTTCATAATATGGGATCTGGCTCTAATGGTGTGCAGGAATCTGACAGGAATTGGGGTTGTAACACAAAAATCCTAAGCTAAGCTATGGAGCCATTGCATCACTCCAGCAGCCATGGAAGTGATTCTCGACCTCACACCAATACATATGGTGGTGGAAAGTGTTGCAGAAAGAAGAACAAGTAGAGAGGGAATCATTGAAAGAAGAAACCACCTCCTTACTTCTGAGAAATCAGAAAACCTGGGACACGCCACAAGATGGTATAAAGAAAAAGTATAACTTTTCAAAGAATTAAGGAACAAGAAGGAATGGGATCCAAATACCATTACCAGACTTGGAAAGAATACACAGACGGCTCAAAAGCAATAAAAGGAACAGGGATAGGCAAGGCTGTCTTTAACCTATTGGAGGTCCTGGGCATATTAGGATAATGGGGCCCCTATGACTTTGACAGAACACTCTTTTTTTAGAATAGACAAAGAAAGTAGTTAAACAAGGTTAAATATTTATTTTTATTAACAATCATATGAAAGGAATAGATAAATGTAATATAGTCCACAAAAGTAACTCCTTTAGCATTTACAGGTTAGTGCTTAAAAATCTATGTTATTTGAAGAGGAACCCTTGAATATTTCAGATGGGCAAAATCGTTAATCACTTCTTCAAAATCTATGCTTTTTAGCACATCAGATTCTATGGACATCAGCGACAAACTGGTTAATCTCTCTTGAAGCATTGTACTTCTTAATTCATTTTTAATTCTTTTTAATTTGGAGAAGGAGCGTTCCCCACTGCAGTTAGTTACCATCATGCTTAAAAAGATTCTCAATGCGATTTCTACATTTGGAAATGTGTCTTCAATTTTGTTTTCTTTCAAAAGTTGCTCCCGGATAGGAGTGTATGGGTCAGTAACCAAACACTTTGAAAGCTTGGGAAAACCCCCATAAGAAAGTATGCCCATTTCAATATTGATAAAGGATACAGAAGGCAAAGGATTATCATAATGTCGGATAGTCAAGCAGCCATTAAAGCACTGAGCTCTTGTGTAATCAGTTCCAACTTGTTGAGGGAATGCCTAGGTAAACTAAATGAACTAGGCGAGAACACATTACTGTGAATTCCAGGACACACTGGGATAGAAGGAGATGAAATAGCAGATTCACTAGCAAAGAGGGGGACTGGAACACCCTTTAGGGGACCGGAACCCTTTAGCGGTATCAGCTCCAATGTAATATTGGAAGAAATAGGCAAAGCCGAAAAAAAAGAGAAGATCTGACCATTGGAAAAATCTAGTAGGATTTAGAAAATCAAAGATTCTTGTGAGTGACTACAACCTGTTGAGATCAAAAAATGAATGCATAAGTCAAAGTAAAACTGCACCAAGAGTTTTAACAGGGATCATAACGGGATATTGTCGCCTGAACATGCTCAAAATAGTGGAGGAAGAAGAATGTAGAGGCATGGAAGAAAAAACCTCCATCCACATACTTGCGAATTGCACAGCAATTCAGAATCCTAGGGCACAACACCTAGGAGATTACTGGTTAGAAGTGGGACACTTACCTAAGTTAACGCCTGCAGATATCCCAAAATTCCTCCGGGAAATAGGACTAAAGGACCGACTAGGTTCTGAGACTTTCCTCAGGAACTAAGTAGAAGTAAGGGGGCACAATAGATATTTTAGGTCTCAGTGAATGTCACCCCAATATACATACAATACGTTCATGATCTGGGTGCATACATCGTATTGAGTCCGCATCCTATCGCCAACAACAGTTATGGAAATTTCAATTCTCTCACTTTCAGTTTAACAAAACATTACTGAAGATACAGTTTTTAACGTTAAAATTAAAAAAACAAATGGCAAGAAAAGCTTTTTCGGCTAGGATTACTTATGAAAGTGGATAGATACAATGTTTAAATAACTACCAAGTATCAGTTTGAATCAACATGTGATATAAACAGATGTTGATGAAATTATTAGTTTACCTAACAAGTGCGGAAAGTGATACTTTTCCGCACGCAATTGCAGATGGCCGAACGACGCGTGCGGAAAAGTCACTTTACGCACTTGTGAGGTACACTATTTTTTTCTACTAGCGCACGGAAAAAAACCAAAAGTTAACATAAAGAAACATTTATTATTAAATACATATCAACGAATTAATTATTATTAATATTAACATTGAACGTGCAATTTGTAGCATTCTGCAAATTAATTGCAGAGGCTTCCAAAACTGACTCTGGCAAATCCATGAAAAATTATCTTCTAGAAAAAGCTGCGACGGTAAAATTGGTTTTGACAAGATAGTGTTTTGACTGACAGGTTTATTTTTTCTTTGTTGCTACGGTGATTCAAAGTGACAAATAAAAAATGTCAGATGTTTATTATTATTTGACATTTATTTGATGAGGCTTATACCAGGGACATTAAAAAATTATTGAAACATACATTTCTTTTTATTAAAAATTATAGCAGAATTCTAATAAATTTCTTAATTTTTCAGTCATTTTGTAAACTACAACCATACAAATATATATTTTAAATATTCAAATGTCAGTATACTCCCCAAAAACTTAAAAAATTTACTTTTCCGCACTGAGTGACTAGTGCGGAAAAGTGACTCTTTCAACACTAAAATGAGTGCGGAAAAGTGGAATTTTCCGCACGCTAGTAAAAAATAGTTATTTATGATACAAGTGCGTGAAATGTTTGAATTTAAATTTATAGTAGTTTTCAACATTGAAAAATGGGACCATAACGTTGATGATTTCCATTTATTTAAAATTAGCGTTAAAAAACTACTTTATCTCACCCTAATGTCACTTTATCTCACTCTAATGTCACTTTTTTAAACAGTTTAACAAATACATATTTTATGTGCGAAAATCGATTAAAAAAACGTCACTTTTATTAATGATTGTAGAAAAAATACGTTTATTGATTGATGCAATTTGAATTAAAATATTTAAAATCAATTTAGGGTGATGCAAAACAAAAACGTAATTAATTGTATTGCTACTAATAGCTAATTTTCAACTAGAATACATATTTTATGAATATAAACTAATTCGGTTGAAAATAAATTAATGAAAATGTTTACAAAAAAAAAAATTTCAATTCGAACGATAATAAAATAATATGAAATTTCAACTGGATATTCATGTTTCGCGAATTATTTCAAATTCGTTTTTCTTTTCTGCTTCGATTCATTTTAATACTGGGTGTCCCAGAAGTCCGTGGTAATTTCTTGAAATGTTCGGACAATGTTGCCTCGAAGTTGTTCCAGAGTCTCTGGAATGGGATTATAACTTCTATCTTTGATAAAAAAAACATATAAAAAAGTGTGGAATAGTCAAGATGAAGCATACACCTCTAGATGCCTACATAACAGCCTATCATTAAAAATCAAATAACTTATTCATTTTTCATCTAAACTTCAACAAAGAATACATTTTCAGAAAGGGGAAGAGTTCAGATAGAATAAAAATATTAGGGTGCTTCATTAAAAAAATAGACGATATTTGCATTTAAAAATACCATTTTTTTAAAACACCCTATATAAGATTTCACTAATTAAACAATTATACTGAAAAAACTTTATATAAAAGGAAATTGTTCATCGAAAACCGCACCTCACTATCGTTTCTGAGTTCCGAGATTTTTGCAGTTAAAATGGGTCAGAAACTTCTGGGACGCCCAGTATTTAAAATTCTATACACATCATAGAAATTTGATAAAACTTTTTCTGGGTACTGGACAGATTTCGAAAAACGCAAACTTTGAAACAAAAAGTATTCATAACTCGAGAAATTTAATAGTTACAACGTTGTAATGAGTACCAATCGATTCAGGATGAAATATTACATGTAGGAATGATTTTTGGAATCAGTATTTCCAACAAGGATATAGTGAAAATCACATGATATGTCAAAATCGCGAGCTATAGAGGAAGGATCAGAATATAATAAGTTGAAGAGATTAAAGAAGGAGGGGAGCGGTGATTATGCATAGATTGGAAGGAAATTAAACAACACAAGACAAAAACTGGAGAAAAGAGGAAAGGCAGATTGTTACAAATCGCTAAATGAGTATATAAGAAAATTAGGACAAAATAAAGAAAATCAGGACTTTTCCAACAGTAGAAGAGACTTTTGTCCATCTTTATTTTCACTCATTTTAAATGCCCATAACTTCTAAACGGTTTGAGATAGAAACATGCGGTATTTTTAGTATATTTTTTTGTAGTTTGAAAGAACCGACCTTTACCTATTCTTCAGTGCAAAATTTTTTAAAATCGGTTAACGTGTGACTGAGCAAAGTCAACAAAAAAATTGTCAAACATCCGCCATTTTTGTTGTGACGAAGGCAAAACGAATAAAAAAACTCAACTTTTTGAAACAAAACTTTTGCTAAAATGAAACATTTTAGTGAAAACCGCATGTTTCTATCTCAAACCGTTGAGACGTTATGGGCAGTTGAAATGAGGCAAAGTAAAGATGGACACCCGGTATTGTAAACCATTTTTATAAATCCTCAAAAAGATGTCCCTAACTCACCTACGAATCAGCTCGAAGTAAATTTCGACCGGCGTTTGTGACCGCGTGATTTCTAGATTTTTACAACCGAAGTAGATAAGTAGAGGATTCTACTTCATCAGTGGCGTTCTACAATCCTCTTTGTTTAGGGGGCTATGGAAATCAATAAATAGTAGTGCGCTACGAGGAGTATGGGGGAGAGAAGTAGTACGTTGGAAAGAGGAACGGCACTGCGATGGTTGTGTGACGCACGACACATGTAACAAATGCAAAAAAGGATGCAAAAAGATCGCTTGAGTCGTTAATCTACGTCACACAATCATCGCCCCACCCGACCAAATTGCTAATGTCTTTTTTGCATTTGCCAGTATTCATAACTCGAGAAATTTAATAGTTACAACGTTGTAATGAGTATCAATCGATTCAGGATGAAATTTTACATGTAGGAATGATTTTTGGAATCAGTATTTCCAACAAAGATATAGTGAAAATCCCCGAAGGACAAGAAAATAATGAGTTGAAGAGATTCAAGAAGGAGGGGAGCGGTGATTAGGCATAGATTGGAAGGAAATTAAACAACACAAGACAAAAAATGGAGAAGAAAGGAAAGACAAATTGTTACAAATCGCTAAATGGGTATATAAGAAAATTAAGACAGACCTTTTCGAAAGTAGATGGTGCTTTTTAATCATGAATTAGATAATATTGTAACGAAAACCATTTTTATAAATCCCCAAAAAGATGTCCCTAACTCACCTTCGAATCAGCTCGAAGTAAATTTCGAATGGCGATTGTGACCGCGCGATTTCTAGAACCGAAGTAGATATAAGCCTACTTCACCAGTGGCGTTCTACAATCCTCTTTGTTTAGGAGACTATGGAATGGAAATTATTAAATAGTGTGCTGCGAGGTATAAGGGGGGGGGGGAGAAGTAGTACGTTGGAAAGAGGAACGGCACTGTGATGGTTGTGTGACGCACGACACATGAATCATGCGCGGTGAAAAATGCAAAAAAGTCGGATGTGTCGTTAATCTACGTCACACAATCATCGCCCCACCCGACCAAAGTCCTTTTTGCACTTTTTGCACACTATTTATTAATTTCTATAGCCTCCTAAACAAAGAGGATTGTAGAATGCCCCTGGTGAAGTACAATCCTCTTTGCTTATCTACTAACCGAAGGCATCGGGAGTTATCTAGAATGGCAACCGTTTAAGATACATGAGGAACACAAAAGATTCAGGAAACCTCGAGAATTTTAGAAAAGACTCTATACCTACGTAAGTAGTTTATAATATACAGCGTGTATTATTATGCAGGTGCAAATAAATCAAATAGACAATAATTGTTTGTTAGAATATTGGTACGTGTGATTAGACAAAAATAGTTTAAGAAAATATAGCAGCAAATAATTTGTCTTTAAAATTATTTCCTAACTGTATTATTATTATTATCAACCACCAATTTCCTGCGTTATTATTTAATTATAGTAATTAACCGTAAGAAATGGTAAATTTTTCATTTTCGAATCGACCGCCAGTTCCGTTAAAGAGCAAAACTAAGTCCCTCTTTCCTTTTTCTTGAAACTTTTGCTATCGCCTTCGGTTATTTTCGTCATTAATTGGTTGTTATTCAGGTTAATTTCAACAATAATTGACAGTAATACTCTCGTTAATTGGATTGGTCAAATTATTTTTTATATATTCATACAATTATTTACAGTGGGATGTTCGATGTACCGGGTGTGCCAGGAGATGTAACCTACTTTATGCAAGTTATACTATATTTCTTTTTCCTTAGGAGCAAAGTGCCTCATTATTTATTCAAAAGTACTATAAATATAGGGTGTCTTTCTTTTTTTCTATGTGGAATAAAATGATAAAACAGGTCGATTTTACCAAAATTAAATCGACTGTATCGCCTCAAATACAATAGAGTCGTAAAATTCGGCACAATGGTTAAGGATTCATTAATATGATAAGGCGGTGGCAAGTGTCGTACAATCAGTTTAAGGGTTTTGCCGATTCGCTGATGCCTGTCATATTGGCACACGTAGAAATTTTACTTCTGTAGTCTATTTCAAAAAGGTATAGAGTAATAAAATGGCGAATTCCGTCCAGTTCGGCTCAATTTCGGTGTCGGCCATAGGCGTAGGTCTTGAAATAGTATTGTTTGTAATAATAAAATTTCCAGATGACGAAGAATATTATTATATTTTATAATTTAATTTCTGTATAATGTATTTTTTGTATAATGTTCAATAAAAAATAAGTGTACCTAATGCTATGTACATAATGCCTAATTTTTATTCTGTTAAAATAAAATTCTTTCCTTTTTACGAGTATCCTACCGGCACGCCTTTAGCACACTATTTTCAGTGTTTGTGAATGGATAACAATAAGCTAAACCCACAATATTGACCCCAACCCGGGTGGTACTACCTGCACTTGATAAAAAGAAAGAATTTTACAATGAAATCAATGCCAAACTATGAAAGTGGCTTTAATATTCGTTGGGTCACTCTGTGCTCCCTTTGCATACCTAATGAGGTTTTATTACTCTATACCTTTCTGAAATAAACTATAACAGTATCTACTCAAAGGTGCTTGATGCACAAACTAATAATATGATACTTGCCCAACTTTTGCAGTATTAAATAAACCCGACAAATGAAACCATTCAGGTCTTT
The DNA here is from genome assembly GCA_947563755.1 of Lochmaea crataegi. NCBI lineage: Eukaryota > Metazoa > Arthropoda > Insecta > Coleoptera > Chrysomelidae > Lochmaea > Lochmaea crataegi. The sequence continues at coordinate 27,454,512 of OX387428.1, read as the reverse complement.
ACCCAAAAATGTAACTCCAATGGTTTATTGCCGCTTTATGGCTATCGACCCTTTCTTGTGCTCCAATTTCCTTTCTTGTGCTCCGTTATTCAATAGGAAATCTAGTTTAACAGAAAATTCGTTATGGTGCTTTTTCAATGTAAAGTTCTTCTGAGTTTATTTGGTTTTTAAGTGTCCCATTAATTGTCCCATGGTACCTGCTCTTCGCGCACATAAAGTGTATACAAAGGACTCGTTTTCTACGAAGTTTCAACGCCTTAACTTGAAAAACGATGAAGATATGAATTTTTGAAAAAATTACGAACTTTCCAGTATTTCCGAATCACTTTAAAAATTCAGCTTAGGTTCAGCTTTAAACGAATAGGTCTGAAACTTTGGTGTTAAGTTAACTAAACATGACAGTTAATTTTGACATTTGATATTTGTTAATGCCCACTTGCACCACCTTGGCTCAACAAGCAAGCCAGGCTTAAAAAATTAAGCTCGCTGTACCGTTATTTAACCGAAGCTTATCAGCACGAAATTTTAAGCACAGCTTGTCCATTCAAGTGAAAACATAAGGTATTGTACGTAAGCGTGGCTATGGTGCAATGAAAGATGGGAATTATCAGTAAGCTGCACTTTGTTAAGTCTTTCATCCTTCAAAACAAACATGTTAAAGGCGGCAGAGAAGGGGAAAGTGATGGCAGCATGGCTGGGGAGATTGATGTGTAGTGTGAAAGGGCCGGGGGAGTGGAAGAGGTAGAGCAGAGTATGCAGTATGGTGCAGAGGTGTGGGGTGGAAGAGCGGAGGTGAATGCGAGGGTTAGGCCACTCCTGCGGGTGCAGAGAGGGATACTGCTGCGGGAGGTGCAGGCGGACAGGACAGTGGGTGGACTGGCAGCAAAGGTGCTAGCAAGGTCCTACCCATTGGACGTGACGGCTAGAGGTAGGAATAAACGCTGGAGGGGTGCGAGCAGAGAGGAAGTACACGAATGGATGGAGGAGGAAATGGAAAGAAGGTGGGAGGAGTATGAGGGCGCGCTAAAAGGAGCGATTGGGAATAGGTGACACAGGTGTTCACTGGACATGGGTCGAGAGTAGGGTTCATCCACAAGATTGGGAAAAGAGAGACTGGAGTGTGCGAGAGGTGTGAAGTGGAGGATGATGTATTTAGATGCTGGAGGAAAGAGGAAGTGTACTGGGAGAATATGGTGGGGATAATGACGAGGGGGAAGAGGAATGCATGGAAGTGAGTGGAGAGCATGGTAAATCGGAGATAAGAACTCGATATGGCATGAGAGGTAGGGAGAAGACGACGGTATGAGCGGAGAGTGTGCGAGGGACCGCCGCAAGTCTCGAAGTATGCTAGGGTAGTGATTCCGAGGCGGGGGTAACGGCGAGATTGAGGTGGGTTTGGTTGGTAGGCATCCACTTGGGGACGTAACACTGTTTGGGTCCTGGACCCATTCGAACATGAGTTTCCCATCTGGACCGAAAAAAACAGCCTTTCATTTAAGGTAAACTGGTGCAATCGGGCATAACAGGCGCATCTAGGTCCTTATATGCTACACTTAAAAACCAAATAAATTCAGAAGAACTTTACATTGAGAAAGCACCTAAACGAAGTTTAGCTAACTTCGAAAAAAATTGCATAAAGTAGGTTACATCTTCTGGCACACCCTGGTCCCCCCCAATTTTAGAAAAAAAGAAATGCCATATTCGTGTTCAGCACTCTCGTAAATATAGAGATATACTGTTTTTAGCGACTAGAATGAGGTTGGTCGGTATGGGAAAAAAAACGGGGGTGTTCCTCTCCTCTACAACAAGAATGTCTTGTCGAGTTGGTTTCTGAAGCACCGAACCAGGAAAACGTCAGTCGGCTGTTTGAGTTTTCCAAGATGAACCAAATCCGACGAAAGTTATCCATTCTCGAAGTGTTTCCAAAAAGATGGTGGCGACATTATTTGTCTCAAATTACTCTGCAAAATCAAAGAACTGTTACTGCTGATTGGTACAAACCGATTTGTTTGCCGAGTTTCGAAAAACCAACCCCCAACGACGAATGGTCCTCCACCAAGACAATGCAAGTTACAACACAGCTCGTAAAACAAGTGAGCGAGTTTTTAAAGCAAGGAAGCATCGAGTTGTTGGACCATCCTCTAAACAGTCTATACAGACCTAACGACTTTTTTTCTTTTCCAAAAATTAAGAATGAACTGCGTGGTCAAAGGTTCCAGTCCCAAGAAGACACTGCCAACCACGTCAAAAACTCTATATTTTGAATGTACCAACAAGCGAATGGAATAACTGCTTCCAGAATTGGTTCCAAAGTTTCGAAAAACCAACCCCCAACGACGAATGATCCTCCACCAAGACAATGCAAGCTCCCACAGAGCTCAAAAAACAATTGAGTTTTTAAAAGCAAGAAAACATCGAATTGTTGGACGATCCTCCATTCAATCTTAATGACTCTTCTACTTTTCCAAAAATTAAGAATGAACTGCGTGGTCAAAGGTTCCAGTCCCAAGAAGGCACTGCCAACCCCTTCAAAAACTCTATTTTGAATGTACCAACAAGGGAGTTGAATAACTGCTTCCTGAACTAGTTCCAAAGGATGCCAAAATGCATTTCTCTTCGTGGAGAATACTTTGAAAACCAATAGTGTTTTTTCTAGCTCCATATGCAAAATATGAAAGATAACCCTCTTAATAATTAATTTAAGGACTCACTGTACAAGATCTTCCTCAATTCAAATAGAATTTTCCAAATTAAAAATAATCCCATTCTAAAAATATACCCTAGATCCATCATCATAGCCTCCTGAATGTAGATAACATAAATTTGAGGTCTGTCGCTTTTAACAGACGTAAGCCATAAAATGGTATCCGCCATAGTTGATTGAATTTTGTATCATCCCTTTTTGGACCTGTGTACGTGTTCGATGTGTGGGGAACACTTGCTCATAAAATTCCCTACACTAGCAGCAGTGTTGTATTTAGCCCCTGTCCGAATTAAAGAATGAAATTATTCGTTCGTTGACCTCCGTACATTTTGTCAGATGAAGGGTGGTGGTGATGGTGGTGGTGGTGGTAGGGGGAGGTATTGTCAATGCCCGTTCCATCCTCGCGAGATTCGTTTAGGAAGTAGGCCATGCAGTGGAGCAAATAAAGAGGAAAATGTGACAAAATCGAAAAATCCGATCAACATTTTTTAAAATTTTTAAAAGGGATTCATTTATTTGAAAAAAACTTCCATCAACCATAGGCGTACGATCATAATTTTAAAAGGGATTAATGTATTTGTGAAAATTTCTATATCATGGACGTACGTTGAAATTGTTAGAGTGGGTTAATTTATTAATAAAAATGTTCATCAACCATAGACGTAAGATAACATTTTTATAAGGCATTCATTTATTTGTAAAAATGTCTATATCTTGGGCGTACGTTACATTGTTGGAGGGGGTTAATTCATTCGTAAAAATGTCCCTCAACCATGGGCGTACAATATTTTTAAAAGGGATTCATATATTTGTAAAAATTTCTTTATTATGGTCGTACGTTAACATTGTTAGAGAGGGTTAATTTATTCATAAAAATTTCCATCAATCATAGGCGTACGATAATAATTTCAAGAGGGATTAATGTATTTGTGAAAATTTCTAAATCATGGACGTACATTGAAATTGTTAGGGTGGGTTAATTTATTAATAAAAATGTTCATCAACCATAGACGTAGGATAACATTTTCATAAGGCATTCATTTATTAGTAAAAATGACTATAATTCAATCAAAATTTCCATCAACCATAGACGTACGATAATAATTTTAAAAGGGATTAATGTATTTATGAAAATTTCTATATCATGGACGTACGTTGAAATTGTTAGGGCGGGTTAGTTTATTAATAAAAATGTTCATCAACCATAGCCGTAGGATAAAATTTTTATAAGGCATTCATTTATTTGTAAAAATGTCTATATCAAGGGCGTACGTTACATTGTTAGAGGGGGTTAATTAAATATACAATGGCTTGACACCCCATGTGGGGTTACGCCGCGTATGCTTTCTAGATCCGCTTAGTTGGGGTGGATCAGTCTTGTCTAGGTATTTTTTCTAACTCTTCTTCCAATTTTTCATACAGTTCGTCTTTGTCTTCTTTACTGCTACTTTCTGTTGGGGCATACAAATTTAACAGAGATATGTTGAATGGTTTCGCTTCAATTCTTAAATATGCTAACCTTTCATTTATTGGTTTGAACTCCAACACTTTTTGTCTTAGATCGCCAAAGATCATGAATGCTACCCCATGTTGTCCTTGTTTTTCACTTCCTGAGTATCTTAAACTAAAGTGTTTATCTTCTATGCTTCCTTGCCCTTTCCATCTTATTTCTTGTATTGCAGCAATGTCTGTTTTGTATTTTTTCAGTTCTGAGTCCACCTCTTGCATCTTCCCCGTTTTTAGCACCGTTCTAATGTTCCATGTGCATATTTTTATTTCCTTATTTCCATTTCTTCTATAAGTTTTTTGTCTTTTACATATATTTTTTTACTTTTTTCTTCTTTCTTAACTGCTTTCTGCGTAAATCCTTCTTCATGCCGGGTCGTTATCTGTTGTTTTGAGTTATCCTCTGCAATATCGTTTACTACTTTTTTTCTAGCCCGTTTTCAGTCTTATTCCATCTCCACTCCTCGCCGTTTATAATCACTTTATTGTATCCTATTTTTACATATTTTCCATTTCTTCTCTCGGTTTGTCCAAATTCTCTTATTTGTTTTTGTTTTTTCATCCCATTTTTTGTTAAGTCTTCATTGATGTATATTTTCTCCGAAGTTAGATCTTTTAGCATAAATTTATTTTTCATAACTTTGTCTTTGTCTTCTTTCCTATCGAGTTGTATTACTTGAGTTTTAAGGCCTATTTTTTTGACAGATGTGATATTTACTTTAATTTTCAGGTTTTGCTCCATGAAATTTTGCATTCCTTCCATTAACAGCTTTTGATCATCAGTGCTAGTGCTGACTGTGAGGCCAGTTAATTCATTCGTAAAAATGTACCTCAACCATGGGCATACGATATTTTTAAAAGGGATTAATGCTATAGGGGGTTGATTTATTCGTAAAAATTTTCATCAACCATAGGCGTACGATAATGTTTTTAAAAGGGATTGATGTATTTATAAAAAAAATTTAATTGGTCGTACGTTAACATTGTCAGAGGGGGTTAATTTATTCATAAAAATTTCCATCAATCATAGACGTACGATAATATTTTTAAAAGGGATTAATGTATTTATAAGAAATTATATATTGTGGGCGTACGTTGAAATTGTAAGAGGTTAATTTATTCGTAAAAATTTTCATCTATCAAAATTTTTAAAGAGGTTTAATAATTTTCGATTATCATGGGCAGACGATAAAAATTTATAAAAGGGGTTTAATTAATTGTGTTTTCACTGTCGGTGGTTTCCATGGCTGCATATTTCTTTTTTTTTTTTCAAGAAACAAACAAAACAAGCACTGGCCTATTGCTACTTATCTCGTTCGATTCTCTACTGTTTTCGTATGCTGATCTTTGTTTGGGGTGCAAGAACTGATTGCGCCCGTATGCAAATGCTGATAAATTTATATAGGGTGGTTGTTATAATGGAAACTCTCCTATACCAGATAGAATAGGATCAAGAGATTAAAATCGTATATCACGATATACCAAGGGACATTCGTGACGTAAATGTAATTCTATTTTGTATCAAAGTCGATTGGGAATCCTTCTGTTTTCAACAACATTATAGTCGATTCGAAAACGATTAACTGCAGGTTTTTCTACAGGTTAGTTAAAAAACAGATTATAAAAATTATAGTATCACTTTCAGTATGTCTAATCCGAATAACATTAGACTCAATCAAAATAAAATAACATTGAAAAGTGTAAACTAAGATTACCAAGAGGAGGGACCGGTGAACTATATAAAACCACGAGATTTTGACCAGTTCTGCAAATAATCGATAGTACTCACCTATTTTAAAGATTATCCGTCGAAAATTTTGCGGTAAATTTAGAATTTACAAAGAAAAAGATTTTTTTTGAAATAAAGCAGTTTAAATGTAGTAGTATTTAGTCTGTTGTGCTGCCAAAGGGAAAGAGAAAGGGAAAATAATAATTTAATTTATTTCGACGAATAGCTGAGTGCTACCGTTTTTTTTTCGTAAAAAATCTCGTGGTTCCGTATAGTTATCGGACCCTTGAGGATATTATTGATTGACATTTTTAAATGGAGTATAAAAATGATGTTGTTACCTACTTACTAATTTTTTGCTTTTTTGACGAAGCCAACTTACCTGAAAAAAGAAAGAAATACAAATGGTTAATAATTACAAAGTCGATTTCTAGAATCAGTAACCCAAAAATTTGTGGCTAATTGTTCCACTTCAATGCAACACTTTTATTAGCAATCGATAAAGATTACAAAACGTATTTAGTGTAAAAAACTTTCAATTAAAAACTAATCTACACATAAATCCTTCCTACATAGATATACAGGATGATACCGGAAGTTGTTTATAACTTCGTTTTTTTAATAGAACACCAAGAATCTACTTATATTTTTTGATTTTAGGAAATTTTAAATTATTTTAAACAATTGTTAAAAGTACTAATAGAAATAAATTGACAAAATATATACAGTGTTCCATTTGAAAAAAATTAATGACGCCAATTTTCAATTTTTCCATTATTTTGTCAACACTCTGTACAATGAAAATAATAGTTTTACATAATAAGTTCATTTAAAAATAATTAACGTTTGGGCTGGAATAATTGAGGACCAGTTTATCCGACCTTCAGTTGTCGAGAATTTTCCAATATATCTGCCGCACCCTCTATACAATAATTGCGAACACGATATATTATAACCTCTTCACTTAGGAAAAAAAATCTAATATTAATAAAAAAAACATTAACCAGTCGAGTTAATAATAGTATACAATTTTTAGAATGATTTAATTTAAATCTTGGGGGTAAAAATAATCAACTTCAGACCAACAACCATCAATTTGAGAATGTCTCATGTTACCTTTAAGAAGAGTGCCGTTCTTAAAAAATTGCCGACTACCTGTATATACCCATATATCTAAAAATTCATTAACTAGAAACAAGGTATCTCCTCCTCTTTCCAATTTAATATTTAATGCATCTGAAACCAGTGCCGACAATTCTAACAGGAGATTATTTTTACTATTCTTCAAAAAAGATTCCAATATGATTTTAATATTTAATATTTAATTCTTGACTACGGATCTAACCTCATTTATTGTACCTGTAATTTTTTAATTTTCCGCCCAATCGTAGAAAAAATGTAGTTCCTACCACGTGTTCCTAACGCTTCACGCAGTGCGAACAAAAGTATTACTTTTTTGCACGTTTCTACTTTAACTGTTACATTTTATAATTATTTTACCCAGTTTATTCACTATTTAATTCTAGTGATTACATCAATAAGCCAATAAACCAAGGTAACTAATAAACCTCGTTTGTTTCTAGTTAAATGATATTTTTTTAAATTTTCAATTTATTCGTAGAAAAATGATGTTCCTAACACGTGTGAAAAGTGTCTTTTCCGAACTCGAACGCATGACAACTGGGGTAGCGAGCCAAAATATCACTTTCTGCACTAGTTAGGAAAATAACTATATTCGACCATTAATTTTACTGTTTCTGAATTGGAAACTTTTTTGTTATTGTAGCTTTTTTTATATTAAAGTTTTTCCCCATTTTTTCAACTTTTTAGCGCCGTATCTCAAGAAAACCAAAAAAAAAAATACATACTGATATGTTCGGCATATTATGCTGATCAAAGGAAAAAGTCGACAAGGGCGACGAACACGTGCTTTAGTAGATGCAATTGATTTTGGACAAACTTCAAGTATACGGGTCATAAGGACATTCTCTAGAAATAGATGAAGTTAACTTATATAAGCATTTGGAATATTCTACAGCCAACCATATTCTGAATTTTGACTTTTAATGGAAAAATTTTCAATTTTTGTAATACCTTTGAAAATTTGAAATAATCGTTCAAAGGAACACATAAACTTCCTTATTATCAAAAAATATCACATGGAGGCACCACACGAAAACTAATAATTCCAGAATTGCCAGATTTAGACATTTTTGAATAACCGTTGGAAAGGTAGTAACCCTTTTTTTATTGTGCTGGCACTATCCGAATTTTTACATTTCTACTTTTTATGAAAGCTCACAATAAAATTTTTAGTTTTTTAATTACCTTTGAAAATTTTAAAAAAATATCGAACAAAGGTATTCATGAACATTTTTATTATAAAAAAATAGCTGATGGGGGCACCATTTGAAAAGTGTAGGGGTGTTCCGAGTGTCCGAGGGTGGTGTTGATTATTTTATACGTTCCAGAACGACTCTAGAGTAATCTTAGAAGAAATCGGCGTGGTCGGAGCATATTTAGTATTTTTTTAGTATTTAGACAATGAAAATCGCGTCTTAAGGGTAGCACCAGGGGTGTTCCGAGTGTCCGAGGGTGGTGTTGATTTTTTTTTGGTCTTCGGGTTTTCTCTAGAATAAGTTTAAAAATAAATCAGCGTGGTCGGAGCATATTTAGTATTTTTTTAGTATTTAAACATTGAAAATCACGACTTAGGGGTTGCTATAGGGGTGTTCCGAGTGTCCGAGGGTGATGTTGATTTTTTATACGTACCAGAACGACTCTAGAGTAATCTTAGAAGATATCGGCGTGGTCGGAGCATATTTAGTATTTTTTTAGTATTTAGACAATGAAAATCGCGTCTTAGGGGTAGCTCCAGGGGTGTTCCGAGTGTCCGAGGGTGGTGTTGATTTTTTTTTTCGTCTTCGGATTGTCTCTAGAATAAGTTTAAAAATAAATCAGCGTGGTCGGAGAATATTTAGTATTTTTTTAGTATTTAAACATTGAAAATCACGGCTAGGGGTTGCTATAGGAGTGTTCCGAGTGTCCGAGGGTGGTGTTGATTTTTTATACGTACCAGAACGACTCTAGAGTAATCTTAGAAGAAATCGGCGTGGTCGGAGCATATTTAGTATTTTTTTAGTATTTAAACATTGAAAATCACGACGTAGGGGTTGCTCTAGAGGTGTTCCGAGTGTCCGAGGGTGGTGTTGATTTTTTTTTTTCGTCTTCGGGTTATCTCTAGAATAAGTTTAAAAATAAATCAGCGTGGTCGGAGCATATTTAGTAAAAATAAATCAGCCGGGGTACATTTAGTATTTTTTTAGCACTTAGACATTGAAAATCACGACTTAGGGGTTGCTCTAGGGGTGTTCCGAGTGTCCGAGGGTGGTGCTGATTTTTTTATACGTTCCAGAGCGACTCTATAGTAATCTTAGAAGAAATCGGTGGCCGGAGCATATTTAGTATTTTTTTAGTATTTAAACATTGAAAATCACGATTTAGGGGTTGCTCTAGAGGTGTTCCGAGTATCCGAGGGTGGTGTTGATTTTTTTTTCGTCTTCGGGTTGTCTCTAGAATAAGTTTAAAAATAAATCCGCGTGGTCGGAGCATATTTAGTATTTTTTTAGTATTTAAACATTGAAAATCACGACTTAGGGGTTACTATAGGGGTGTTCCGAATGTCCGAGGGTGGTGTTGATTATTTATACGTTCCAGAACGACTCTAGAGTAATCTTAGAAGAAATCAGCGACAACGTTCGGATCTTCAAGTTCTTAAAAAAATAGTGAGATTTTGACATTTGATGTAATGTTAAAATTATAGTAATTTTTTTAGTAATTGGGCATATAAATAGGACATCCTGTATAATTCTAAATGAAAAGGATATATACAAAACACTTATTATTTTTGCCGAATTTTTGCCCTTTTTAAATGGTTTTTGTTTTAGCGGTAACGCCAATGATCTGTAGTCTGAAAAGTGGCGCCGCCATATTTATTTTAAAGTCTCGACTGCACTATTTACCTGCAGGCTGTTTCATTCTCTAAAAATCTTAACCTAATTTTTTGCTATAACCTATGTTTATAATCGAATTTCCCCGTCCATTATCAAGACAAGACCACAACCCCCCCATATTATATTGGATATAATATAAATGTGACAACCAATGGTTACGAGTTATAATAGACAATTTAAATTGTCTATGAAATTTGCAGCGTGATAGTTTTGTTGACGTAAAAAAAATGGTAAAGTTGATGAAGATCGGAGGAGGAAAAAATGTTGTTTTTACAGGTGATAAAAAATTAGGTGCGGGTATTAGGAAAGATGAGGTAGTAGGTAGTGGTCGATTTAAAATAAATTTGTAGCTTAGTTAATTCGATGGAAACTAAATTTCAGTTTTGAGAAGAAATTATTTAAGAAAAAGATAATATAGAACCGAAAATTCAATTATTTAGACACATGGATAAACGTAGGAAATGGAAAGTCGAAAATGTGGTTGGTGTAGACTGGAGTGGGTTTTTTGTAGTGATGAGCAAAATTGGTCTTGGTCTTGCAGTTTCGCAAGACCAAGACCAAGATCATACATACACTAGCAAGACCAAGACCGAATGAACAAGAAAAAGACCAATACCAAGACCGAATATTCAAGACCAAGACCAATTACACAAGTCTAAACTAAAAATTCTCACTTTAGAGCGTATCGTCCCCTTTCCATGAAAACCTCATAACAACATTTTTTTCTGGATGGACTTTTTATTCGGATCACGCGAAATACAATAACTGACCAAGACCAAGACTATCATTAGACTAGCAAGGCTAAGACCAAGACCGAATGAACAAGACCAATACCAAGACCGAATCGTCCCCTTTCCACTACATTTCTTTCGAATTGTGGTTGTTAGTGAAATACACTAAATCCTTTTCGCTCCGAAAACGTTCCAGGTTCAATCCGCAATTTTCTCGGAACTACCCACCTCTAGAATACATAAGAAAACAAAAGTGAAAAAATAATTGTGATTAAGCGTCTTTCTCATATTTTATGTTGTTTGATATTTTTTAACCAAGACTGGATAAGCAATACCAAGACCGGACATATTTGGGCAAGACCAAGGCCAAGACTGGATCATCATGATCAAGACTGACCAAGTCTTGGTGTTGATTTGCTCATCACTAGGTTTTTGGTTTTTTCGAAAATTTCATAACAGTAATTGAAGATAAAAAGTTGATTTTATCAAAAAACTAAAGCGGCCAGTCGATTTCTCGTCCCAACAACCCCATTTTACTAATTTTTAACGTTTTTCAAATAAAAAAATCCTTACATAACCTAACATTTTTTTCGTTTCTTCTTCTAATGCTAACAACGATCTATCTAAGGAAAGAGTTGATTTGTTCAAAAACCTAAGGCGACCAGCCAATTTCTCGTTACCGCAAAAATATAAATTTTATGTCAAAATTAAAAAATAACAATCTTACGCCTCTTTCACATTACACAGTTTTGATCGTGCGGTTAAAAACCGTCCGGGTTTTTGCCGCGAACATTGTTGTTTTCACACTGGCACGGATTTTGACCGCAATATTTTCATTTCACCTGTTTATCGAAAAAAACTTTGTGCTTTGTGGTTTCGTCGCCGAAAAAGAATAGCACGAGATCGCATTTTTTGGGTGCCCCCCCTTGATCAGAGGAGAGAGGAAGCAGGATTATTCCTTTCCTCTTTTGACGAATTGTATAGGAAACTAAAAGATGTGCTACAACGACAAAATACAGAATTTCGAAATTCCATACAACCAGTTCAAATGTTGGCTGTCACTTAAGGTGATATTTTAATTATTTATTCATTTTTTGTTTGAATTTGAATTACTCATATTATGAGGAAGAAAAGTCCAAACAATCAGTATTTGAACTTAATGAATGTCTGGTAAGACTGTCATCTTGTGAAGCAAAGTTTTCTCCAAACTTCTGGTACAACTGTTTCTGGTGGAAGGCTATCACTAGGTTGTGGTGGTGACACTTCAATTCCTTGTTGATAAGGATTGTAGCTTTGGAGAGTTTGTACTTGTCCAAAACCATTTGGCTGGTAAGTACCTTCTGGAAGTTGAGAAAAACCGGGGTTTGGTGTGAGTGGCGCAGGATGACTATGAAGCTTATGGTAAGAAGACATGGTTTCCCTGGTGGATGAAACGTGTTTGTTGATTGCCTGAAGGAGGATGTTGAGATGATATTGTCTGTTTTGGTCTATTTATTTCCTTTATATCTTTGAGTACCCCCAGCTGAAACTGAAGATTTGCCCAAATGAGGCTTGAGACTAAGTAAAAATTACATTTTGCTGCATGGTTTGTCTGCTTCCAGAGCTTATATTATTCGCATTTCGACCTCATCGGGTTTTCTATGTTTTCTAGTTTTTGTCTGACTTACGCTCTTGGTAGTGACTTGTGTGGATGGGGTATTAAATGGCTGAGAAGGATCCATTACTGGTTTGGAGGACTTGCCTCGAAACGCTAATATAAGAGGAGAATTGACAGCTTACAACATTAAAAACACGCTTTGTAGATATTTTATGACAAATGCTGGAAGCGTGCCATGGAAAATGTCAAAGATATAAATTAACGGGGGTATTATAGTTTTCAAATATATAATGTGAAATATATAGGTACTAACCAACTTTTTCCTCCATTATTAGATCAAAATCTCCCTTAATTGCTAAGCGAACTTCCCGCCAACTTTTTTTCGTCGCAATTCTGTCTTTATAAACATCTAGACTTTTGTCCCCGTCACCCAGGACATGTCTTTCTTCGACTAAGGTTATTTAAGGTCGAAACTCACTTATCCTCACCTCATAGGAACAGCGACTGATCATCACCAGGAGATTTTATTTCTTATAAATGTAAGCGCGCCTACCTAACAACATTAGCACAGCACCGACAAGGCACGTCAACGCCTCAACCACAACACATTTCTCAGAGAGAATATTTTGCTTGTGGTGTGCTGATCCTTTGCCGACGTCGTACACTCACTTATCAGCACATTTCGGTTAGTACAGTACAATACAATATCTCTGACAATATAAAGTGAAGCCTATAGTCGGGTATCGCGGCGGTGCTGATCCCGTGTCGATGCGTTAAGTGAACCCATACACATACGTCAAATTGACCACTCGGCGACGGTGCTGTGACGATGCTTGTCAGGTGCAGTGCTGTGCTGTAGGATTTCTCAAGGTTAAGTGTTAAAATATTTACATTGGTTACATTTCCATTAATTTCTCGCGAAATTTGTGTACGGATTTGTTAGTAAATGTTTTTTTTTGATTACTTCTCTTAAATTTTTTTATCCTTCAAAAAATCTTGATTTTGTCTTGTGAAAACTGACATTCCCATAATACGTGGTTTAGTGAACCTACTTCTCCGCATTCGCAATTTGGTGAGTTTTCTTAACCTATTTTGAATTGTCCGAGTTATTTTTAAACCATGGTTTTCTGTAAACTTCGGTCTGCACTCGCTGAAATTTTATAGTTTTTGTTTCCCTTGCATACCTTTCTTGCCAATTATTCTGCATCTGCTTATTTTTTAGCATGAAAATCTGTTTACCTCCCTCATTTCCTCTCCATCTTCTGTGGCTTGCTTTGCCAGTTTGTCCACCATCTAATGTTCTTATTTTTATCTCTAGACGATTGAATTTCTTCTAAAATATTGATAAAGATTGAAGATGTGGTAGCTCTTAGCTTGATATTTATTAGAGAGTCTACAGAACTTTTACTAGTATTATCCACAGCACCTTTTCATGATTGTTTGCATATTTGATGGCCTCTAAAATTGCTACAAGTTCAGCTGTATAAACAGATATATAATTTGGTAATTTAAATAATCTGGCAATTTCTTCATTGGCGTGATAAAAAGCACATCCGGTATTTTCTCCTATTTTAGTCCCGTCTGTGTAAATATATTCAAAGTTAGACCAGCTTCTGAGTTATTTAATTTGGAACAGAGGTAGTGAGTAGGAATTTGGAGTACACTTCTTCTAGTCTATTTTGTGACATCATTTTTAATACCAATTTTTCGCTCAAGTATTCTCTTCTTAAATCTAGTGGAGGTTCTGCTGCTTCGACTTCTAATATTGGAACGGGTGTACTTTGCATCAACCCTACAAGGTGTTCCGTTAGTTATGGTACAAACCAAAAGCATTTTTACAGAAAATTGAAAGATTTTGGATGAACGAAAGTAAAATTTGAAGATATGCGTTATGAGGTATGGAAAATCATGTTTGATTATGTTGTTGGTATAGTTGTACAAGAAACGGTTAACAAAAACCCTATAAATTATCGATCCCATCTTTGGCAAGAAATCGTAGCAGCAAAAAATGTTTTTACACCCTGTAAATTCATAAGTAATGACTACTACTTTATTTACACTCGGTATAATAGTTCTAATTCATTTTTACCACTTGAATATTACACTATTTATCTTAAATAATTCAATATTTCATTCACTGTCCGATTACTAAGAATTTCTGTAAACTGTCTGTGAACTAACTCAGTAATAACTGTTAACTAACTGTATATATAGTCTTTCTGAATTCTCGAAGGTTCTTGAATTTACCACGCTCCTAGTATCCATAAACACTGTCGTACCAGACGCTTCACATTTGCCAAAACTTATAGTTGAGTGACAGGGCCAGCTTTGAGTTGGTGACTTCGTAACAGATGTTCAGAAGACAAAAATAATAAAGGGTCTGAAGTCGCTCCTTTATGAGATACATGCTGTTAAAGTTGGAAATATCGTATACATTTTTATTAAATATTCTGCCATTTTTCTAGATACAGCCATAAAAAATTTGGTATGGCAATTGTAAGAATATATATCTCAAAACTGTTAATATTTCGAAGTTCAAAAGAGTACACTTTTTCTAAATTGCAGATATTTCAGATTATTAATTATTGAATCAGATATTATTATTTTTGTATTTTCTTTTGGTCCATTACTTATGGATCACTTTGTACATTAACACTTCCTATATCCCTTGTATACAGATACATTCAAACACAAACGGAACATAGGGATTTAATGTATTGTCCGATCAAAATAGTCCACCAACAAAACATTTCTGTAAGTTCACTTCAATGAATATCAAGTATTGATCTGGACAGCTCGATTCAGACCAATGTAAGAAACCCCGCCCCTTCTCCTTCCAAAATTTGTTAGTTATGTGCGAGGTGTGCGAACTGCGATTTAGTATTGAATAATTATTTGATTGGGGTAGTAAACGTCGCTACATATTGAAACAATATGCTTACGTTTTATGTTGTTAAAATCGAAAATTAATTGTTAAATTCTCTTTAACAATTAATGTTTCGCGTTAAGATAATATGTTTTGATTTATTTTGGCAATAACGGCTTTCAAAATAAAAATAAATTCGTAAATAAAACACAATAGGATTCTTTAAATTGAAACAAAGCAACGCTCTCATCTACCGACTGCTGTTTACTGACTGTCTGACGCTAATTAAGGACCGCCCACAGTTGAGAATACGGAGTGGTGGGAATTGTACGATATGTTATAGGTGTCCAAATAAACGATTGTAGCAATCGTGATTTTAATCTGTTGAAGCTGGATGTTGGTCGACTAGTTCAAAAGCAGTTCTGATACAATACTTAAAATCCCTATGTTCCGTTTGTGTTTGAATGGATCTGTATACTAAAAACCAGTTCGTTTTATTTATTACAAAATAATTGCCGTTATATAACCAGCCCGAAATTTTCTAAAAAAAAATCTCCGTTTTCAACGTATCTCTTTCATTAATAATGCAAAGCTTCTCTAAATCCAAATGCAAATCAGATACTTCCTTTTGAAAAATCAACAACTCTTCTTATGTTATGTCCCTGAAGAAGGACAGGAATTTCGAGTTTTGATTCGCTTATCAACAAACATTGGGCCATAAATGAGTTCGGTGTGGTGAGTGTGTATGTGTGTGTTTCTAAACAAGATTATTAATACTGGTTTTTATTTGCATTTTAACGGGCAACAGTCCTTCCATGTGTATAGTATAATTATTAAAATGAGTACCCGGTCGTGTACGGAAAAAAGCATAAGCGTAGAAAAAAATAACCATCGAAAGATATTTTTCCATCAATATATTTTTACGATGGTCATAATACTTGTAGGAGGGTTGCCTTTTATATTTTGGATATAGATTTCGAAGTAGAGTAGAATTGAACGGTCAAAGATCTATAGAATTGGGACAAGTAAAAAGCTACATCTATACAAAACAGTTATTATAGTCCAGGCGAATTAACTTTATTGAAAAAAAATTGTTATCTAAAGTTCGGTAGGTGGAAGTGGTGGAGGGGAAAAATAAATGCAACAGCTGAAAAGTGGGAGGGATGATTTGGGGGTTGAAAAAGACATTATTGCGATTTCCGGCCAAAGTTGAGGTCCTAGAAAAAAAGTTGAATGCAAAAGTTGTAAATCTCAAAAAGATCTACAGCTTTTGTATTAGTGACTTTTTCACATAACCTCAAAATTAGCTCGAAAAACGCAAAAAACTGCATTTTTCGATTTTTATTTTTAGTTTAGGCAAAAATTGTTCGATTTTGATGAAAGCTTCTTAGTAGAAGGTAGTTTTTATAGTCACAAATTGTGAAAAAAAATTTCAAATTAAAATATTGAAAATTTTTCGAGTTATGACGTTTTTTCGTTAAAAAACACTTCTTTTCAAACGAAAATTCTCCTTTGGAAAATTCTCGAAATAAGTTCCGCAGGTGCTCATATTTTTCGTTTTTACATCTACTTTCAATTGAATTGAAAAAAATAGTAGTCTCAATAGAAGAACATGCTCAAAAATGCAAAAAAGAGGAAAAATTACGTTTTCCAAGTGCTCATTTTTGCTTAATTGTTATTACTTTGTTTGAATTTTTGAAAAAACCAAAACAAATTTCACCATTGAATTATACGGGAAAAAATACAAAGGAAACTGTGATAAATTATTTCAATAATGGTATATTTTTACAAAGGAGAATTTTCGTTTGAAAAAAAGTGTTGTTTACCCAAAAAACGTCATAACTCGAAAAAATGTTAAAATTTTAATTTGAAAATTTTTTTTCATAGTTTGTGACTAAAAGCTACCTTCTACCAAATTTTCATCAAAATCGAACAATTTTTGCCAAAACTAAAAATAAAAATATAAAAATGCAGTTTTTTGCGTTTTTCGAGCTAATTTTGAGGTTATCGCAATAATGTCTTTTTCCACCCCCCAAATCATCCCTCTCAAATTTCAGAAAGGGCAGAAAGTTTGAGAGCAGAACGTCTAACATTGCGCGCCCATACACCCGCGGAACTTATTTCGAGAATTTTCCAAAGGAGAATTTTCGTTTGAAAAAAAGTGTTTTTTACCGAAAAAAAGTCATAAATCGAAAAATTTTCAACATTTCAATTTGAAATTTTTTTTCACAATTTGTGACTATAAAAACTACCTTCTACTAAGCTTTCATCAAAATCGAACAATTTTTGCCTAAACTAAAAATAAAAATCGAAAAATGCAGTTTTTTGCGTTTTTCGAGCTAATTTTGAGGTTATCGCAATAATGTCTTTTTCCACCCCCCAAATCATCCCTCTCAATTTTCAGAAAGGGCAGAAAGTTTGAGAGCAGAACGTCTAACATTGCGCGCCCATACACCCGCGGAACTTATTTCGATAATTTTTTAAAGAAGAATTTTCGTTTGAAAAAAAGTGTTTTTTACCGAAAAAACGTCGTAACTCGAAAAAATTTTAATATTTTAATTTGAAATTTTTTTTCATAGTTTGTGACTATAAAATCTACCTTTTAGCAAATTTTCATCATTTCGAACAATTTTTGTCTAAACTAAAAATAAAAATCGAAAAATGCATTTTTTTGCGTTTTTCGCGCTAATTTTGAGGTTATGTGAAAAAGTCACCGATACAAAAGTTGTAGATCTACAACTTTTATATTCAACTTTTTTTTCTAGGACATCAATTTTGGCCGAAAATCGCAATAATGTCTTTATCCATCCGCCAAATCATCCCTCTCAATTTTCACAATTTTCAGAAAGGGCAGAAAGTTTGAGAGCAGAACGTCTAACATTGCGTGCCCATACACTCGCAGAATATATTTCGAGAATTTTCCAAAGGAGAATTTTCGTTTCAAAAAAAGTGTTTTTTACCGAAAAAAAGTCATAACTCGAAAATTTTTTAATATTTTAATTTGAAATTTTTTTTCATAGTTTGTGACTATAAAAGCTACCTTCTACCAAATTTTCATCAAAATCGAACAATTTTTGCCTAAACTAAAAATAAAAATAGAAAAATGCAGTTTTTTGCGTTTTTCGACCTAATTTTGAGGTTATGTGAATAGATCACTAATAAAAAAGTTGAAGATTTTCACAAGATCTACAACTTTTATAATCAAATTTTTATTCTAGGAACTCAACTTTGGCCGGAAATCGCAATAATGTCTTTTTCCACCCCCCCAAAAAAGTGTGTTTTACCGAAAAAACGTTATAACTCGAAAAATTTCCAATATTTCAATTTGAAATTTTTTTTCATGGTTTGTTACTACCAAAGCTACCTTCTACTAAATTTTCATCAAAATCGAACATTTTTTAAGGAAACTAATAATAAAAAACGAAAAATGCAGTTTTTTGCGTTTTTCGAGCTAATTTTGAGGTTATGTGAATAAATCACTAATAAAAAAGTTGAAGATTTTCACAAGATCTACAACTTTTATAATCAAATTTTTATTCTAGGAACTCAACTTTGGCCGGAAATCGCAATAATGTCTTTTTCCACCCCCCCAAAAAAGTGTTTTACCGAAAAAACGTTATAACTCGAAAAATTTCCAATATTTCAATTTGAAATTTTTTTTCATGGTTTGTTACTATCAAAGCTACCTTCTACTAAATTTTCATCAAAATCGAACATTTTTTAACGAAACCAAAAATAAAAAACGAAAAATGCATTTTTTTGCGTTTTTCGAGCTAATTTTGAGGTTATGTGGAAAAGTCACTGATGTAAAAGTTGTAGATTTTCTCAAGATCTACAACTTTTATAATCAACTTTTTATTCTAGGAACTCAACTTTGGCCGGAAATCGCAATAATGTCTTTTTCCACCCCCCCAAAAAAGTGTGTTTTACCGAGAAAACATTATAACTCGAAAAATTTCCAATATTTCAATTTGAAATTTTTTTTCATGGTTTGTTACTATCAAAGCTACCTTCTACTAAATTTTCATCAAAATCGAACATTTTTTAAGGAAACTAATAATAAAAAACGAAAAATGCAGTTTTTTGCGTTTTTCGAGCTAATTTTGAGGTCATGTGAATAAATCACTAATGAAAAAGTTGAAGATTTTCACAAGATCTACAACTTTTATAATCAACTTTTTATTCTAGGAACTCAACTTTGGCCGGAAATCGCAATAATGTCTTTTTCCACCCCCCCAAAAAAGTGTGTTTTACCGAAAAAACGTTATAACTCGAAAAATTTCCAATATTTCAATTTGAAATTTTTTTTCATGGTTTGTTACTATCAAACCTACCTTCTACTAAATTTTCATCAAAATCGAACATTTTTTAACGAAACCAAAAATAAAAAACGAAAAATGCATTTTTTTGCGTTTTTCGAGCTAATTTTGAGGTTATGTGGAAAAGTCACTGATGTAAAAGTTGTAGATTTTCTCAAAATCTACAACTTTTATAATCAACTTTTTATTCTAGGAGCTCAACTTTGGCCGGAAATCGCAATAATGTCTTTTTCCCCCCCCCTAAAAAGTGTGTTTTACCGAAAAAACGTCATAACTCGAAAAATTTCCAAAATATTTCAAATTGAAATTTTTTTTCATGGTTTGTGACAATCAAAGCTGCCTTCTACTAAATTTTCATCAAAATCGAACATTTTTTAAGGAAACTAATAATAAAAAACGAAAAATGCAGTTTTTTGCGTTTTTCGAGCTAATTTTGAGGTTATGTGAAAAAGTCACTAATGAAAAAGTTGTAGATTTGTCCAAGATCTACAGCTTTTATACTCAACTTTTTATTCTAGAACCTCAACTTTGGCCGTAAATCGCAATAATGTCTTTTTACACAACCCCCCCCCCCCCCCAAAGGTGTTATTTACCGAAAAAACGTCAAAATCAGCAAAATCTCGGATCATTAACGTATCGATACTTTGAGTATCGATAAATTAATATTCGATATTCTACTGTATCGATACTTTACGTTCCGATCCGTATCGATACCTAATATCGATACTTTCTAGTGTATCGCGCAACCCAAGACCTCGACAATAATACCTCACTTTTCTACCTTGGCGCATAATTACTATTGTGAATCCGGACTCCGGCACTCAGTTTTTTTGGAGGTAAAATAGTTTAAAATAATAGTATATTCGAAGTCACACGTTAACCGATTTAAAAAAATTTTGCACTGAAGAATACGTAAAGGTCGGTTCTTTCAAACTACAAAAAAATATACTGGGTGTACCATTAACAAAAGTTAACAAAAAAATTGTCAAACATCCGCCATTTTTGTTCTGACGTTGTCAAAACGAATAACTTTTTTAAACAAAACTTGTGCTAAAATGAAACATTTTAATAAAAACCGCATGTTTCTATCTCAAACCCTTTAGCAGTTAAAATGAGGGAAAATAAAGATGGACACCCGGTACATTTTTCAACACGATGATGCTGAGTACTCGAAACTTTGACAGGATGTACTCTCTAAACAATTATATACACTTTTTCTGGAATTAGTCAACCAGAATATTCAGCATCATTAAGAGCATTGGAACTTTTCCAACCCTTTCTCGATAAAGGAGAACGCCACTGATGAAATATACAACCAATGGATTCAGTTCAGGTTCGTAGTGTTCGTTTTATATGCACGGAACGCTAATAAATGGCGACAACTGTTTTGTGTGTATGAGATGAGTGTCGTGTATGTTACCATTATTTCATCCTTCATCTGTTTTGTTAGAGCGGATGTGATTTGGATCGGTCACGATGTTACCACTGGACAAGTGCAAGTCCAGATTTATAGATAATAACAAACGTGATTTGGGTTATTCTGCCTTATTTAGTTATAGAAGGTAGGATTGAATTAAGAATATTTTAAACATAAAATATCGTTATACAGACAAAGCGAACGCGAGACTTAAAGACAGGAAAAATTGATCATCACTACTATTAAATCAACTTCTAGACAAGCAAGAAGCGACAATTTGGCATATTTAACCTAAAGTGTATTATTTAGTAAATTAAACAAATCGTACATACTGCTTTATTTTATTATTATTATCAAGAAAGCAGACTTAGGTACTCAAAATGCAGGTACCCAAGAAAATTATAAGGTTAGTGGAAATGACGATGATAAATTCCAAAGCAGCGGTTCTAACGAATGGAGGTATATCGAAAGAGTTCCAAATTAACTCAGAAGAAGGGGACTGGAAATCAATGAGGAAAAAACAAAATACATGGAAATACAAATAGACAGAGATAATCAATCAATAAAAATTGGGGCATATGAATTTGAAGTAGTTAAAAACTTTAAATATCTCGGCATTAACATTAACAATCGGAATGACGAAAAAGATGAAATCGCACAACGTATACAGGCAGGATACAGAGCGTACTGTAAATAGAAACCCCTAATGCAGAACAAAACAATCAAGAGAACCACAAAAATAAGAATATACAAGACAGCAATAAGAACAGCCGAAACTACAGCAATGACAAGTGGAGAGGAGGAAAAGTTAAAAATATTCAAAAGGAAAATTATTAGGAAAATTTTTGGATAAAAGAAATTAAATGAGGGGTAGTATGGAAGATTGACAAACTTGGAAAAAGAAAAAATTCTGGAAACTGAGAACATAGGAAGAATAATAAAGGCATCCAGAATGAGATCGCTTGGACATAACAAAAGGATGAAAGAAGGCAGTAATGTAGAGAGAATAACAGAGTGGATACCCGTTACAAACAGACCAAAAGGTAGACCAAAAGCTAGATGGATGTACCAAATAGGGAGAGACCTAGAAAAAATGGAAATTAAAAACTGGAAGCAAAAGACCCAGGTCAGGAAGGAATGGAGGAAAATCGTTGAAATGGCAAAGAAACATGACAAACTTTGAATGCAAGCAGTGAATCAATGTGGATTAACTCTCCACTAAAACAAAAGGGTCTAAGAGCCAAATATTGGCGGTTACTGTTCCGGAAGGAATGTATAACCTTACATATTGATATGGTTTTAATAATAATAATAATATGTCTATAATACTAATATGTTTATAATAACTCCATATCTTTTTATAAATTAAAATTTTATTTATTATTATTATTAGTTTTAATACTTATCTTTCTTTAACCAGCTCAGTCGGAAATTATCAAAATATTTATTTTTATTATATTTATTATTATTTTTTTTATTATGATTGTTATGAGACTCTATTATGTAATTTGAATATTATTTTATAAATTCATTTGAATTATCTCAGGGAAATTATATTTTGTTTGTGAGTTCAAATTCTTGTAGAGCCAACTCTGTCCTTTGAACTTCAAAGCTTCCAACGCCAATAACCAGTGTTGATTGTAAAAAATATATCATGGATATAAAAGAAAACAAACACATTCAATTTAAACAAATGTTCAACAAATGAAACGTTCGATTTATTATTTAATTCTGTTTAAAACGGCTTAATCAACTTCAAAAATATTCAAAAACACTAATTATTTCTTATCTAAATTTCATTCACTCTCTCATTCACAACAAAATTAAGATTATACTTATCAAAGTCTATGGTTTTATATTTCTATGATTTAAAAACTACAAAGAAGATTCTTAATTTCTATACGTGAAGAAGTGACATTCGACACAATGTTTCTAGAATAAAATGGCGTCTAAATCAATTATAGTCGATATCTCTTTGATACTTTTGAAAAATTTTATCAGTAAGTATAATCTTATGTATTACCTTTTTTATATTTGAACAATTTGAATTTTATATATTAATATATTCAACATTAAATTATATGGATAAATGATACCTGACTGTCTTTGAAATAAAGCATTGATTTCTTTTCTTCTCTTGAAGGTCACACTGAATTTTCAATGCTCGGCAGTCCTGGATTAAAATTCTGAATCACATGGAAAGTTTTTTTTCTGTGCTGGATAGACGATTTCAATATTTTCTGTTTTCCACTTTTAATTAATTAAAAATATGCCTTGGACCTAGGAATATTATATAGCTTATAGCCGTGTTTTACTTATTATCGATTATTTTTGGTAAGTATTATTTTTCACTCACTTATTTGCTGTCACAATCACTTTGTATTAGTTTAGTTTACTTTATATTACAACATTTTATTATTTTTTTGAATATTTCTGCATAATTCTAGTTTTTTAAATTTTTACTTTGAACAAACCTCCTTCCTTCTCAAAATCTCAACCCGTTGTTGATTTTTTCCTTTGTTTTTTCAACAAACGCTCTTAGATTTTATTTTAAAATTATTTCTACCAATGACTGTCGTTGAAAAATTTAGTTACTAAATTATTATTGCTATTTTTAATTATATTGATAGTTTATTTATGTTAAGTTATATGATTTATTTTATTATATCTATAGTTCAATTTTAAGTTATAATTTTCTCTATTGTGGTGTTTATTTTATTTATATATCAATTTTACAATCATTGCTTTTTAAGTTGGTACTCTGGTAATCTTTTATTTTAAAGTTTGTGTTCCTATTTTACTGTTTGTCATTGTATGACTTTAATTATTCAGTATACAGGGTGTATCAAAACTAATTTTACATATTATTCTTTTTTTTTCTTCTAAATGTTTCCAACTCTTATAAGTTTTATTTTAGGTTTGTGACGGACTTATTCAATATATTTTATATTCTTCCACGATGGAAAATAAATGATTCTGAATATCAAGTGATAGAGTTGGTTGTACAAACATCAATTAAATTATATGATTATTCAATATTTAAATTTATTATTGAGTAACTATTCATACCATAACAATATACACTCAGGTGTAAAAAATTCGATCCACGACTATTTTTTTGGCAAAGTAGACAAAAACTTGACCATGTAAGTTTTGGATCGGTTCTGGTTTTTGAATCTAACTTTTGTAACAAAATATTGAACAGAAGAAAATCTTAAGCTTCTGTGTTAAACTTTAATGCTTGTGATGCAGCAAGATTTTCTGTAAAAACATTTAATAATAAAGTTCTTTTGACGATGATTTCGGTGAACATTGAGCAGTATAAATTTCATTAGAATAAAATGTAGCCAAAAATCTTGTATTTTGATATCTTTTAATTAAAGTATCGAATGCAATCGTATAGATATTATTCGTCATTGGGATAGATTTCATTAAATTCAAAGGTTCCTTTTTTAGAGAAGTTAACAAATAATAGAATTTCTCTATGTTAGATAAATCTGTATTTTCATGAATAATACTTTTATAGAGATCATAAAAACCTGGCCAATACTTAATATTCCCTTCAAATAAAGGAACACTAATTTTTATTCGAAGAATCGAGAACATTGGAATTCACTGTTTGATTCAATTCTGAAATCTTTGATTTAATTGCGTAAAATGATTTATCTGCATTTGCTCTTATTTGATCATGAGTTTAGAACTCTTCATCAGTAGAAATTAAGGAAACAATTTGTGGATGACTTTCTTGAAATTCATCATATACTTTATATGCAAACTCAGCTCTAACCAAAAAATTCTGCTTATAAAATTGATCATTTGTATTATTTTTACCAATATTGAATTGGGCACACTTTCTTATGGCGTGAATTTGGGGGTTTTTCCCAAGCTTTCAGAGTGTTTGGTTCCTAGCCCGTACACTCCTATCCCAGTTCCTTCTATTGTTTTTGGGCCGTCTGTGTACCATTGAATGGCATTCTTTCCAAGTCTGGTAATGGTATTTGGATCCCATTCCTTCTTGTTGCTTAATTCCGTAACGAATTTCTTTGAAAAGTAATACCTTTTCATCATACCATCTTGTGGCATGTCCCAGGTTTTCTGATTTCTAAGAAGTAAGGAGGTGTTTTTTTTCAACGATTTCCTCTCTACTTAGTCTTATCTTGCACTTTCCACCACCATATGTAGTGGTATGAGGTTGAGAATCACTTCCATGGCTGTTGGAAAAGAATAAATTTTTGTAATACGTGCCTTCGTTTCGGATTTATAGGACTCTTCTTCCCTTCTCCTTCTACCTTTTCTGGTGTCGGACGAGGATTCCGGTTCTTCTTGTACCCAATGCTTCCACTCTTTCCATCTTTTCATTTCATCTCCAGTTTTTCCTTTCTTATTCCCATCTCCTTTATTTGGTCTATCCACTTGCTTCTCGGTCTACCCCTTCTTCTGTGAATAGTACTTCCAGCTTCCATCACCTTTCTTGTAATTCTATCTGTTTTCATTCTGACAATATGTCCATACCAATTTAATTGTTTTCTCTTTATTTTTCTTATTATTTATTCTTGTTTTGTTATTTGTCTTATCTAATCATTTCTACATTTGTCCCACTTTGTTTTCCCTGCTATTCTTCTTAGGTGCTTCATCTCAATTGTACTCATCTTGGATTCATTCTTCTTTCTCAATGTCAAATTTTCACTTGCGAATGTTATTATTGGTATCGTTATTGTATTGTGGATCTTCATTTTCACTTCCATATCAATATCTCTATGTCCCAGTATTGTCTTATTTAGTGTTTAGTACAGTCTCGTTGATTTATTCTCCCTATTTGTTATTTCTGCTTCTATCTTCCCATCCTCTGTCAATATAATTCCCAGATATCCGATACGTCGTTACTCTTTCCACTGTCTCGTCCTTACATTTTATTTCATTAGTAATTTAATCCTGTTGTTTACAATTTATGATCATCATTTAGGACTCTAAAGTTTGGAAGTTAAAACTTTTTTATAAACTACACACATTCCGATCTAAAAAATTCAAATTTATTGGAAACCGTACATTTTATCGTCTTCAAACAAGAGTACGTTTCGATTGAAAAATTTAATTTTTGTATTTAATAATTGTACAGGTCGTCCCTGTTCCCTGCATTGAAAAGTTAATACATCCAGTCCAGTATTTGGCATAATATAATGAAGTAACCGGACAGTTTTAACTCAGCCAACTGGGACATAAAAAATGCTGAACATCTGGCCTGACCTGGGTTAGAACGTCCAGGGGTGTGCGTGAATTGTGTTGTAGAGAAATATTATCAATAGTAATACCACTAGAGGTCAAATTATTTCCGGAAATTTTTTCGAGCTCATGAATATTTTGAAAATTATCCCTCGTCTTCGACTCGGGATAATTTACTATATTAATTTGAATGAAAAACATTATTTCACAATATTCGAATTTATAAAAACTTTATATGCACGCCATTGGGCGGCACTTGACTTCAAAGGAATTAAAAATATGGCTGATTACATTAAGCCTAGAAGAACTATACATGGATATACGTAATCAATCACCAAAATTTATATAGCGTATAAACATAAGTTTTTATTTTTAAACTTTAAATACCTATAACTCCGAAACGAAGGCTCGTATTGAAAAAAATTATTTGAACTTCTTGCATCACCCTGTATAAACAAATCCCTATTTATGTGGGATGTTAATTATTATTCGAACGTCCCACGTGTCTCAGAGACAGCGACGTGAGCGCATAGGGCACGTTTTTTTGGTCCAAGCACACAATATAACTTTTATGTTATAGTATTTGTTGTTTTGGAACGAACAACGCGTACAGTTCTGGCTTCATTTTCCGTTTTATGAACAAACGGGAGAAAACGGACACGATACGGCTTCGAACTCCGATAAAAGTAACTTGTAACTTGTTATAACGAGGCAGCTGATACTACTAGGAACTTTTTTTTTATTTACTTTTGTACAAATACGAGAGATAAATAGTATATAATATGTTCGGAGATATTATATTAATATCGGTTGGAAGAGACAGGATACGTGAGGTTTTATAGATTTTTATCTTATATGATTATCCTTTCCGTTGCTATTGATGGTGTTTTCTTCAAACACTATAAATTTTAAAACTATAAAAAAATATATTTGAGACTCTTGCAATAAACCCTTTCATTTGATATGTCATACGATACAATTTGCACAACTTTTTATTTTTTACTTTCTAAAATACATTCAAAAAAGGACCACCATATCCAAAATTCACTTATTTACGTTATACGTTCGTGCGTTGATCACAGAGATTCATTTATGTACAAAATTTCAACTTAATCGGCACAGTAGATTCGGAGGCAAATTTGAGTGTATCCTTTATTAGAAATCAGACACCAGCAAGCTTTTTTTAGGACTTTTGGGAAGGCTAGTGAACTCCTGAAACGTGTGATGTTACGAAAAAGCGTTCGTCACGCGATGACTCATTCTTCGTCTCTTTCTCGGCCGCCCGCTGCGCTAACTCTCTGCCCTCTCTTCCTTTCTTCCTCAGCCGCCTTCTTCTTCTCTCTTTCGTAGGCTACACAGCGGCACGCCTCTCTCTCTCTCTCTCTCTCTCTCTCTCTCTCTCTCTCTCATACAGGCCGGCACGAGGGATTCCCAAACGGTCGGAAGAGAGACAGAGAGAGAGAGAGAGAGAGAGAGAGAGAGAAAGAGAGAGAGAGAGAGAGAGAGAGAGAGAGATAATCACGCGTCTCTCTCTCTAATTGCCAAATATGTTAAAATTTTTGAAAAATTGTCAAAAATTTTGAAATATGGTCAAAAACTGTCAAAAATTTGGAAAAATGGTCAATAATTGTCAAAAACTGTCAAAATTTTGAAGAAATGGTTAATAATTGCCAAATATTTTCAAAAATTGTAAAAAAAATTTGAAAAAATTGTCAATAATTGTAAAAATCTTGAAAAATGGTTAAAATTTTTGAAATATTATCAAAAATGGTCAATAATTGTCAAAGACGGTCAATAATTGTCAAAACCAATCAAAAATCGTCAAAAACTGTCAAATATGATCAATAACTGTTAAAATTTTGAAAAATGGTCAAAAATTGTCAAAATTTTTGAAAAATTGTCAATAATTGTCAGATACTGTCATAAATGGTCATTAATTGTTGAAAATTGCCAAAATTTTTGAAAAATGGTCAAACTTTTTGAAAAATTGTCAATAATTGTTAGAAACTGTCAATAATTCTTAAAATTTTGAAAAATGGTCAATAATTGTTAGAAACTGTCAATAATTCTTAAAATTTTGAAAAATGGTCAAAAATTGTCAAAATTTTGAAAAAATGGTCAATAATTATAAAAGACTATCAAAAATGGTCAATAATTGTTGAGAATTGCAAAAAAATTTTGAAAAATTGTCAATAATTGTCAGATACTGTCAAAAATGGTCATTAATTGTTGAAAATTGCCAAAATTTTTGAAAAATTGTCAGAAACTGTCAAAAATAGTCAATGATTGTTAAAATTTGGAAAAATGGTCAAAAACTGTCAAAATTTTGAAAAAATGGTCAATAATTGTTAAAATTTGAAAAAATGATCAGAAATTGTAAAATTTTTTGAAAAATTGTCAATAATTGTCAGATACTGTCATAAATGGTCATTAATTGTTGAAAATTGCCAAAATTTTTGAAAAATGGTCAAACTTTTTGAAAAATTGTCAATAATTGTTAGAAACTGTCAATAATTCTTAAAATTTTGAAAAATGGTCAATAATTGTTAGAAACTGTCAATAATTCTTAAAATTTTGAAAAATGGTCAAAAATTGTTAAAATTTAGTAAAATGGTCAAAAATTGTTAAAATTTAGTAAAATGGTCAAAATTTTTGAAAAATTGTCAAAAATGATCAATAATTGTTAAAATTTGAAAAAATGATCAGAAATTGTAAAATTTTTTGAAAAATTGTCAATAATTGTCAGATACTGTCATAAATGGTCATTAATTGTTGAAAATTGCCAAAATTTTTGAAAAATGGTCAAACTTTTCGAAAAATGGTCAAAAACTGTCAAAATTTTGAAAAAATGGTCAATAATTACAAAAAACTGTCAAAAATTGTCATAATTGTAGAAAATCTTGAAAAATGGTTAAAATTTTTGAAAGATTAGCAAAAATGGTCAATAATTGTCAAAGACGGTCAATAATTGTCAAAACCAATCAAAAATCGTCATAAATGGTCAATAACTGTTAAAATTTTGAAAAATGGTCAAAAATTGTCAAAATCTTGAAAAAATGGTCAATAATTATAAAAGACTGTCAAAAGTGGTCAATAGTTGTTGAAAATTGTCAAAATTTTTGAAAACTGGACAATAATTGTCAGATACTGTCAAAAATGGTCATTAATTGTTGAAAATTGCCAAAATTTTTGAAAAATTGTCAATAATTATAAAAGACTGTCAAAAATGGTCAATAATTGTTGAGAATTGCCAACATTTTTGAAAAATTGTCAATAATTGTCAGAAACTTTCAAAAATGGTCAATAATTGTTGAAAGTTTGAAAAATGGTCAATAATTATTGAAAATTGCCAAAATTTTTGAAAAATGGTCAAAATTTATGAAAAATTGTCAATAATTGTCAGAAACTGTCAGAAATTGTCAATAATTGTTAAAATTTTGAAAAATGGTCAAAAACTGTCAAAATTTTGAAAAAATGGTAAATAATTGTTAAAATTTGGAAAAATGGTCAAAATTTTTGAAAAATTGTCAAAAATGATCAATAATTGTCAAAATTGGTCAATAACTGTTAAAATTTGAAAAAATGATCAAAAATTGTAAAAATTTTTGAATAAATGGTCAATAATTGTCAAAAATTGTCAAAATTATCAAAATTTTGAAAAAATGATGAATAATTACAAAAAACTGTCAAAAATGGTCAATAATTTTTAAAAATTGTCAAAAATTGCCAGAACCTGTCAAAATTGCTCAAAAATTGTCAAAAATGTTCAATAATTGTTAAAATTTGGAAAAATTGTCAAAATTTTTGAAAAAATGGTCAATAATAATCAAAAATTGTCAAAATTTAGAAAAAATGGTCAATAAAATATAAAATAAAACTTAGTAGAACGTACTGGGCCTAATGTAATTCCCAACATCGCATTCTATTGCGCGTATTTTTATTGACGGTTATCCCAACCTCGCATTCTATTGTGCATAAGAAGCAAGCTTCTGTCGGCGGTCCGACGACCGATCACCTTTTTGTGCTATTTTAGGAAAAGTTCATTTCTTTTCGTCTTGCTCTTAACATAACTTGTTAGAACGTGTACAGAAACAGCTGCAAGTTGCGTGAATTCTAGCGGGTATATTTAGGCATTCTAGTTTAGGCATTCAGTTGAAATGACAACAAATTTTATGCTGTCGTAAAAAATAGGATGCCTTCGATTTAGTGGACTGGAATTCTATAGGATAACTGGTTCTCTCGCATAAATAATAACTCTATTTCGTTAACAATTCAATAAACTTTAACGTCGAAAATACATACAGATGTAACGATGAATATAGACAAGCCTTTCAGTATGAAATAGTAATTATTAGAACGATCTTACTCTTTCCTTTGTGGCTTTCTAAGCACTATTCACTTAAATATAACTTTGCTTCAGGTAGAATCTCTATGCAAACTTCAACTTTATAGAAAAATGCACTTATTATGCAGGAAATAAAGGAAATAAATTAATTACTATGAAACTTGACCCATTTGGTCTGAAAATATCGGTTTTATACCGGTAAAGGAGTGGTAGGTCTTAGCTGGGAGACCGATCGGGTTGGAAACTCAACATCGACTCTCTAGCTCGGCTAGTCTCGTAAAAACCAGGGAGATAATGCATTTAGGCGCGAAGTGTGCGTTTGGTCACGCATACTTTAACTACCGAAGAATAATAGTAAATATTGCAAGGCGCCGATCAGCCGCCAGGGAAAAGAAAATAAAACGCGATTTTGAACTAAGGTAGAAGTGTTATGGAGGCAGTGGCGCGCCGGTAGGAATTTCGAATGAAAATAAAATATAACTCTACATGAATATACGAAGAAACTACAAATTGTTGAAAGTGTGGTTATAACACTAGACCGAGAATAGCTTTAGACGAACCCGTACCAAAATACGAAAGCTTGTCGAGCTTGTAGACCGACCTGTAACCAAGAGATCGCCTTCCATATTGTTATTTTAAGTGTTGCGAAGTCTATAAAAAGTGATCATGCAGTTTCCATAACTTGAGTTGGCAGCCATTGCAATTGCCAGAGTCTGAGATAAGTATTCAAAAATTACTATCTGACGGCTTAAGACGTATGTACCTACCTTAAGCATACATGTTATGACGTGCCATGACAAGAGCGAGCCGACTCCGACAACAAAATATTATATACCAACTCTTCGCCGCCGAATTACAACCGGGGCAAGTAAAAACATTTACATAATATTATAAGGTTCGTCGTCGGAAGTACGGCTCGGTCGCGGCACGTTATAACCTAAATAGGTCTTAAGCCGTGCACGGAAGGTGTGAAAGATGCTTCATTGTGCATTGCGTGTGAAAGTGAGCTTAGAATTCTATTTTTTCCAGTTCTCGAACATTCTTGCACTTATAAAAATTTTAAATTCTAATTCGTGACACCCACAAATTATGTTTCATAATACAAAGTAATTCTAACGGTTTTTATCTCCTCGATATCAATTATTTAATGTGACACTGAAGCAGATTAAATACTAATATTTCATCATTAAAAATATATATAAATAATTGATAAATGATAAAATATATAATGAATGAGAGACTATACGATATTTGTGTATAATCTAGTCGACCTTGATATATGCAGATAAACATATGATCGTTATAAACAAATAGATTTAAATGACGACACCTGAAAAAAAATCGGATTCGGATTTAAACTGCTTCACAAAAGTTAAGAAAATTCAAGAAATTCGGAGATTTTGTTTAAACAAATTACGATTTTTGTGTTTATACAGGGTGTCAATTTTAAAACTTACAATGAGTTGTACCTCGCGAACGATAAGAGATTTCAAAAAAATTTCGAAACCGTTACTAGGGTAGAGAAGGGGAACTAAAATGACATGATAGAGAACGCACCCCCATCAACCCCCTATGCCCCACCTACAAAAATTTAAATGGCAACCCCCTACTTGTGATACGTCGTTAGAAAGCCCGTAGAAAATGCTTTCCAACGGTCTAAATCATAATTATACAGGGTGTAACAATAAAGCAGAAAAATTTATTTGGCATTGTTTCAATCTCCATATCTCCTAATATATGCATTTTTCGTCAAAAGCTTCTTTATACGTTTTTAAGAACAATAAAGTTGTAACAAATTAAGAGCTCTGTAGGTCAATTATTATTACCAAATTACGAAAATATGCCATTTTTACCAAAAATTGAAAATTTCGGTACGGGCTATCACAGCAAGGCTACATATTTAACCACTTTGGGAGAAATGTGTGTGTTGTCTTCGACGGGTATCCAGAGGATGGCGCCCGAAACAGCACCAAATTTGCAGAACGATCATGACGGTATTCTGCAGTCTCCCAAGAGAAGATCCTCTCGAATGAGAAAAACAAGGTTCGACTCATTAGCATCTCTGTTCTGATTTTGCTCCCGAGGGGATTCAGCCAAAATATCATAAGAAGATATCGTCGTGACTGCTCTGCAAAAAAGTACCTCCAATGACCACATCATCATCTTTATAGAGGATGTGGATTTCCTCGAGCTCCTCTGCGGTCTAGGATCCACTAAAACAAACGTATTCTTTCAGAAGAGTGACAGAGGTAAGAAGGGTTGCGTCCAATTCTCCACCAGCTCATTCAACCAAGGGGAAGTGGAGCTACCACCTGGATTTGAACTTTTCATCCACGCATTTACTGGGAGCGACACCATCTCTGTCCTCTTCTGGCAGGGGAGAAGAAAATGCCAGAGCCACTTCAGACAAAATCAAGCCCTAGTGGACCAAACAAGGGTTTTCCTCCAAACAGACGCCTCACACCAACAAGTCGCAGCAACCGGTAACAAGTGCCTAGTTGCCCTATAGGGAGGAGACGAAACGAAAGACACCCTTAACGATGTACGCTTCCGGCCAATGCCAAAGCGAATCTACTCCTTTTGCCCCCAACCGCAGAGGCTGCGTCGTATCACCACTACCGCACATACCACCAGGAACAAAAGTAGTTGAGGGTGGAGAAAGAGGCCACCGACAGGGATTGTGAATTGACGTCGGTTGGACGCATCCCCATTACCAGTCGGCAAGCTCATGCTCCTCTCTTGCAAATGAGAGAAGGGGTGCAGAAGTGGCTGCACTTGCCTCTTAGTAGGGCTCAGATGTTCTGTGATGTGTGCTACCTGCTCTGGGGAAACATGCCAGAACATCATAGAAGAGGACGACGATGACGATCCTCAAGACAACAATACTGGACTACCTACTTATAGGGGACGAAGACGGCGATCCACCAATAGTGGAAGACCTATCTATTGAAGAGAGCAACGAAAGTGACGGCCTAGGGCCATCAAAAACAAGGCGACGAGTTGGAGTACGTGTCTAATTTGATTGACTGATTGGTTAATAATACTTCATACATTTCGCCGTATTTTTAAATGATCCATTACCAAACCAAAAATCAAAAGATAGGAGGAAGGTTATGGAACATTTCTGGAAAAATGCGATTTTACTTTATATGTATTTTTTTGGAGATTTAGAGAAATTTACGAGGTTTACAGACCCCGCTTAATTTAAAGCTAATTAAATTGCCTACAAACTATATTCCACAAGTTCTACTCGTAGGATCAATGGTTTCGACGCAGTTTCGGTCCAAAGAAGGTCTAAAACTAAAATTTTAATTTTTTGGTAAAAATGGCCGTAATTCGGTAGCCAATTGACCTACAGAGCTCCGGTTGGGCTTAATTTGTCACAAATTTTATGTTCTTAAAAACATAAAAAGTAACTTTCAACGAAAAATGCAGAGATTAGGAGATGTAGAGCAGAATCTGAAAGAAGGCCAAAAATTTCGCGGTTTTTGGTGTGTAAAAATTTTTCCACAAGTTTTTGAGAGTTGCAAACTTGGGTATACATTGCCCTAATCGGTCCGAACAACATACTAAAAAATCAGAGATACATCATGTTTGTTAATTTATTGTCGATTTTGACCGGCCTATTTATGTTCATCGAGCATATACCTATGTGAATTTGTGTTAATGGAACGCTTCTCAAAAGTCCCACAATTAGTGGTGTTTTTCACAATAAAAACTAGTTAAAGTTTTTTTTTGGTCTAGTTGGTTGAGGAGCGTCCATTAATTACGTGAGGTGTTCAGGGAGGGGGGGGGGGTGATCGAGCCGAATCTAACCGAATCTCAGTTGGGGGAGAGGGGGGATCTTGGAAAATATCACGTATTTTTTTTCTAGGAGAAAACGATGTAAAATTGCGTCAAAGTTAAGTTACATTAAAATAAAAAACGTGTATTGATGATCTAATTTTATCACTGTGATTTTAGATTACGGCAATATTCCCAAATACTAGTCTTTGCTAGTCTTAAATGCTACACAAGCAAATTGTTTTTTTTAATAAATCCAACGCTTTTACACCCAAAACACAAATTTTGAAAAATCTAACGTAAGATTAGGGGAGGGGGTCGAGAAAAATCTTACTACATCTCACCAAGGCGGGAGGGGGGTTTCATAAAATCCTCAATAATGCCTCATGTAATTAATGGACCAATTAGCCAGATCCCTTTTTTAAATTTATTTATTACCTATTTTTTTAGTTATTAAAAAAAGGTAAATTTTATTTATTTTATTTTCAAGTTACTAAGTTAGTTAGTAGGAAAAACTATTTTTTTTTCAATATTTTCGTTTTATTTATTTTTCTACGTTCATTTAGTATTATTAATTTTTTTTTCGATATATGTATTATATATATTATTATGTGTGAGGGTATTGTAGTTTAGTTATTTATTATTATGTGTGTGTATGGGTAATGGGGTTATTTTTTATTAAATTGATTGAATTGAATGTGATTTTTATTATATAGTTGGGCGCCAATATTTATTTAAAAAAATAAATAAATAAGTATTGCATACAGTTAATGATCTTTTTATTTTAATCTAATTCCACCTATTAAAATTTTATTAAATTTACCTGACCTATCTTTCTCAGTACAACCCTGTAACTTACTCTGATAAAGCTCGAAACTATCTCTCAGTCGGATTCGGTAGTTGTGTTGGTGTCAACGCTCTGCGCACTTTTATTTATTACCTCAAAATGGCTACTCAATAATAGACAACTAAGTGAAATAAACGAAGAAATATCATATTTTTATTGAGAAACAAATTCTAACACAGTAATACATAAAAATATAAACATTACAGTAAAATAATAAATATGTCAAGTCTTTTTGATTGCTTTTTTTAATCTAAATGCATTTATTGTTTTTGTTTGTCCTTTTTATTATGATTATGGCCTTCAAGTCTCTATCTAGAGTTATTCTTAGCTATAGCAAAATCTTTTTAAAATATTGTTATTATTATTTAATCATTAACTTCCTTTTTCTTTTATTTTGTAGGAAGAAAGAATTTAGGTACCTTATATTTCCTTGTTAGTCCTTCTTCTTCAGATGCTCAGGGAAATAACATCGGATTCCAATCTATTTTTCTTTCCTTTTCACGTCAGGAAGAAAAATTTTTCGTCCATAAAGAAATTTGTGAGATTTTTAAAATAAATCTTGTTGATTTCTCAGCACGTGAAGATTTTTAAATTTACCACATTCTTAAACTTCAAAAATGTCCTCCTGTCAAAAGTCAAGATAAGTTGACTCCCTACTTTATCGATATTGGAACTACTTTTTCTTAGACTTTATTGTGCAAGTGAAAAAACTGGAATGAGCCATCCTCTTGGAGTTTTTACTTTTACTTTTATTAAACACACAAGTCACAGGTCACTATGTTAAATTTTTTAATAAAATTTGTGTCAAAAGTTATTTTGGTAATTTTGATTTTCTTACACACACCTTTTTTACACATATAATTATAATCTACATAAAACATAATATTAAATGTACAAATCTTACATCTTAAAACCTCTTCTAGACATTGAAATCACACTTTAAAATTTTCTCATTGTCAAAATGATTTCTTTTTAATTTTCGAAAATTAAAGCATTTTAGTTATTCAAAACCTTTTATAACATGTCCTTGCACCCTTTAGTTGCAGTTTATGTGTTTCTTTTTTATTTACAAGAGTTACTATTGTTTATTTTTTTTTAGGTTCACAACCGAAATCTTGGTGGATAAGAATTTTCGATTCTAGTGTTGGAGGTAGGACTTCTTAGACTTTGAATTGCTTCAGTAATTTATTAAAGACTCCAAATAATGTGTTTCCACCCTTTTTTCTTACTATTCTCATCAATTAATATTTTTTAAAAATTTGAAAAGATAGTTTTGACAGTTACTTTAGAATAAATCATACATAGGTATTTTATTATTATATTATTTCATGATAACAATCCTTAAAGCTTATCAATACTTTTTATCAAATTCAGTTGCTGCTAAGTTTTTTTAATAGATTTAAACTTTATTTTGAATGCTGTTGTATTTTCAATCCGTTACAATATAATAATTTACCCTGTATACAATATCTAATTTGAAAATATCCAGGGGGCATTGAAGAAGAAACAAACCAAAAACTGAAAACGATCTTCCTGTCTAAAATGAGAAAAAGCTCTTCGTGCAAGTCGGACTTGAAAACTATAATTCAGAAGCCGGATTTAGCGGTAAATTTGAGAAAATACATGGCCCCGAGGCTTTCGTCTGGTTTTTTGGGAGCCTTTAAAAAAATAGATTAAGTATTATTAAGTTCAACGATGATGGTAAGAAGATTGCTTCTGTGGTTCTGCGACTCGTTTGCATCGATACCATGGCTGTGAATTTTGTTTCGCTAATTTTTGATACAAATAAACCTATTCGCAATATTT
The DNA here is from genome assembly GCA_947563755.1 of Lochmaea crataegi. NCBI lineage: Eukaryota > Metazoa > Arthropoda > Insecta > Coleoptera > Chrysomelidae > Lochmaea > Lochmaea crataegi. Next base: position 27,417,629 of record OX387428.1, on the reverse strand, counting down.
AAACAGTATCCCCTAAATACACAAAAACTAAAGTAAAATAGTGCTTTCAAACTATATTTTTACTACGACTGTAAACTGTTAAAAAGTAACGATCTTTTTTTCAATTTTCACTTAAAAAAAATGAAGAAAATAATTCTTTCTGAAAAATCTGACAACATTGCAGACCTTAGTACAGTTCTGCCTAAATTGCTAGTTTAATTTAAAAAAAAAGTAAGTTAAAAATATCTACATAACCCCCTTAGGTTACCAATCCCACTATGCAACCATCAATGCATTTATAACGATAAGTCGACGTCTGTCGATCTGCGACTACGTCGAATTCTTCCCGTCCCGCCGGCTCAACATACACGCCCATAGTTTTAATTAAGAAACCGTCAGTCGGAACATAAATCACGACGGTTTTGTTATGAAGTGCGCGTCGGGTTTTGGTTCGTTCGGAGGCCCAAAAGGCAAGAAAATTCAAACTTGCATGCGATTTAGATTTTGATTAATTCCTTTTTGTGCAACTGACTCGTTCTCTCACTAGCTGTGATTGATGTCTCGTTATAATTCCAATTTTATTAAAAATTAAAAATTTATTTCGTTTTTCGTTAGAAACGGATCGTTATCGATATCGTAGGCGTTAGGATGTAATCGTAATCGTAAGCAGATTATTGAAGCTTGCTTCTTATTGCACGACATAGGACTTTTGGGAAGACTAGTGAACCTCGTGAAATTACGAAAAAGCGTTCGTCACGCGATGAGTCATTAGAAAGAGAGGGAGAGAGAGCATTGAAATAACGCGCGATACTATATAACCAACACTGCGTTAAAATTTTGAAAAATGGTCAAAAATTGTCAAAATTTTGAAAAAATGGTCAAATTTTTTGAAAAATAGTCAAAATTTTTGAAAAATTGTCAAAAATTGTTATATATTTTAAAAAATGGTCTAAAATAGTCAATAATTGTCAAAATTTCTGAAAGTTGTCAAAAATGGTCAATAATTATCAGAAACTGTCAAAAATGGTCAATAATTGTTAAAATTTTGAAAAAATGGTCAATAATTATAAAAAACTGTCAAAAATGGTCAATAATTGTTGAAAATTGTCAAAAATGGTCAATAATTGTCAGAAACTGTCAAAAATGGTCAATAATTGTAAAAATTTTGAAAAATGGTAAACAATTGTCAAAATTCTGAAAAAATGGTCAATAATTATGAAAAACTGTCAAAAATGGTCAATAATTGTCAAAAATGGTCAATAATTGTCAAAAATGGTCAATAATTGTTAAAATCTTAAAAAATAGTCCAAAATTGTCAAAAAATTTGAAAAAATGGTTAGTAATTGTCAAAAATTTAGAAAAATGGTCAAAATTTTCGAAAAATGGTCAAAAATGGTCATTCTATTGTGCATAAGAAGCAAAAAAATTGTCAAATTTTTTGAAAAATAGTCAAAATTTTTGAAAAATTGTCAAAAACTGTCAAAAATTGTTAGATATTTTAAAAAATGGTCAAAAATAGTCAATAATTGTCAAAATTTCTGAAAGTTGTCAAAAATGTTCAATAATTATCAGAAACTGTCAAAAATGGTCAATAATTGTTAAAATTTCGAAAAATTGTTAAAATTTTGTAAAAATGGTCAATAATTATAAAAAACTGTCAAAAATGGTCAATAATTGTTGAAAATTGTCAAAATTTTTGAAAAATTTTCAAAAATGGTCAATAATTGTCAGAAACTGTCAAAAATGGTCAATAATTGTTAAAATTTTGAAAAATTGTCAAAATTTTGAAAAAATGGTCAATAATTATTAAAAACTGTCAAAAATGGTCAATAATTGTTAAAAATTGTCAAATTTTTTGAAAAATGGACAAATTTTTTGAAAAATTGTCAAAAATGGTCAATAATTGTCGTAGCCTGTCAAAAATGCTCAAAAATTGTCAAAAATGGTCAATAATTGTTAAATTTGGAAAAATGATCAAAATTTTTGAAAAATTGTCAAAAATGATCAATAATTGTTAAAACTGTCAAAATTAGTCAATAATTGTCAAAAATGATCAATAATTGGTAAAATTTGAAAAAATGATCAAAAATTGTGAAAATTTTTGAAAAAATGGTTAATTGCTAAATATTTTCAAAAATTGTCAAAAATTTGAAAAAATGGTCAATAATTGTCAAAAATTTTTGAAAAATTATCAAAAACGGTCAATAATTGTCAAAACCAATCAAAAATCGTCAAAAACTGTCAAAAATGGTCAATAATTGTTAAAATTTTGAAAAATGATCAAAAATTTTCAAAATTTTGAAAAAATGGTCAATAATTATAAAAAACTGTTGAAAATGGTCAATAATTGTTGAAAATGGTCAAACATTTTGAAAAATTGTCAGAAACTGTCAATAATTGTTATAATTTTGAAAAATGGTCAAAAATTGTCAAAATTTTAAAAAAATGATCAATAATTATAAAAGACTGTCAAAAATGGTCAATAATTGTTGAAAATTACCAAAATTTTTGAAAAATTGTCAGAAACTATCAAAAATTATCAATAATTGTTAAAATTTTGAAAAATGGTCAAAAATTGTCAAAATATTGAACAAATGGTCAATAATTATAAAAGACTGGCAAAAATGGTCAATAATTGTCAAAAATGGTCAATAATTGTTAAAATTTGGAAAAATGATCAAAATTTTCCAAAAATTGTCAAAAATTGTTAAAATTTTCGAAAAAATGGTCAATAATTATAAAAAAACTGTCAAAAATGGTCAATACTTTTTAAAAATTGTAAAAAATTTCTGATTAATGGTGAAAATTTTTGAAAAATTGTCAAAAATGTTCAATAATTGCCAGAGCCTGTCAAAAATACTCAAAAATTGTCAAAAATGTTCAATATTGTTAAAATTTTGAAAAATTGTCAAAATTTTGAAAAAATGGTCAATAATTATAAAAAACTGTCAAAAATGGTCAATACTTTTTAAAAATTGTCAAAAATGTTCAATAATTGCCAGAGCCTGTCAAAAATGCTAAAAAATTGTCAAAAATGATCAATAATTGTCAAAACAGGTCAATAATTGTCAAAAATGGTCAATAATTGTTGAAAATTGTCAAAATTTTTGAAAAATTGTCAATAATTGTCAGAAACTGTCAAAAATGGTCAATAATTGTTAAAATTTTGAAAAATGGTCAAAAATTGTCAAAATTTTGAAAAAATGGTCAATAATTATAAAAAACTGTCAAAAATGGTCAATAATTGTTAAAATTTTTGAAAAATTGTGTAAAATGGTCAATAATTGTCAGAACCTGCCAAAAATGCTCAAAAATTGTCAATAATTGTTAAAATTTGGGAAAAATGGTCTAAAATGGTCTAAAATGGTCAACATTTTTGAGAAATTGTCAAAAATGATCAATAATTGTCAAAACTACCAAAATTGGTCAATAATTGTCAAAAATGGTCAATAATTGTCAAAAACTTAGAAAAATGGTCATTCTATTGTGCCTAAGAAGCAAGCTTCTGTCGCTCACTTTTTTTTTAATTAGAAACATACACTAGTAGTAGACCTAGGGCTTTCATCCGCCTGGGTTACCCGGAATATGTTCTAGTTCTAGTTTAGAGCACGTCTGTTGACGGAAAAACAGAAAGGAATTAGAACCCCCCCCCCCCCGAAATCTTCAATTAAACTTCTCTGAAGAGGTGAAATACCTTGGTATTACCCTCGACAGAAAGCTAACATGGAACTCTCACCTACAAAGCAGAAACGAAAGAGCATATTATGTGGCTTATGAGCAATGTCGGAGGACAGTTTCACCCTGGAAAGCTGGCGTCGACGAAATATTTGGCAATAGCTAGGAAAAACCTACGTTTAACAGTAGGATTTTTGAGTGGTCACTGTCAGCTAAGGAAACACCTCCATACAATGGGGCTAGTGGACACACCTCTATGCGAGTGCCCGGAGTTATCGTCAATGAGAGAGTGTGTGTTCGGTGAGTCCTGGCCTACACCTGCCGATATAAAGGAGATGTCTCCTAGTGACCTGTCATCCTTTCTGGAAAAGACAGGATGGACGATGACCTAGGAGGACAACTCCTCGGGATGATGTACAATGGGTCACATGTAGCCTAAGTGCTGTGGGCCTAAACTCACCCTCCCTACTCTACAGATACAGATACGAGTCAATTGGTGACAAAAAAAAACTCTAAACAGCGCAGGAAACGCTTTTTCACTTGGTTGCTTGATTTCAGAGATGGCAACAATAAGTACTCCAATACTAACACTATCAGTTACACCTAGTTGCTCCATTCAATTCTTTAAAATGGGTATGTAAGAAAATACCCATTTTCGTATTTATAAAAGTCTTCAGTCAAGGTCTTCTCAATGTTACCTCAAAATTCATTACCATTACTGAAAGCCATCAACATTTTGTTCAATTATAAGATTATCAATAAAAATAAACTTTCTCGTTCAAAATTGAACAATTAATACCTAAGCAATTAACAAAGAGAGGATGTTATCGTTTGGAGAACCATAAGTACGCATTTTCACCGTCCAAACTTACTGAAAAACGACGGAAGGAGGTGATTAGAATAATTGTATACGGCCGAGCGAACTATACACGAGCCGCTTCGTCAACCGTCAAAAATTAACCAGGTGACAGGAACTCACTGTTTTATATTTTTTTCACTTCAAATATTTTATTTAAAGTCAAATTGAAAATAATCATTTTACAATAATGATCTGAAGATGAAAGCAAAAATATAGCACTAAAGAGTAGTGACATTTCAAAGATGACAGCTTGTTTTTAAGGCGGTTTTTAATTTTCAAACGGATTTACAACGAACACTACCGATGAATGTGGGTGTCTTACAATTTTAACCATCGACCATGTCAATACAGTTTGGAATTCCAGTGCTGAAGAACTGAAAAAAATAAAATATATTTGTGAAGAAGATGACATGGCAGAAGAGAACGGATTTGATAGTACAAGAATATTTATGAAGATTTTTGCAAGGACCTCCTCGGTTAAAGTATCTTTTTTTTCCAAAGAATAAATGGAAAATTTAATAAAACAATTTTACACACAAATTTCTTCTTCCTTATATAGACCAGGGTATATAGTTTTTGAAACAAAACAAAAATAATAGTAGGATGAAACCCATTGGAAAATGAAGAGAATATAACAAAAATAATTTACGGCCGATCTGAGGTCGGGAAGTGGACAGGGGTGAGTTTTTAAGGGTAAAAAATGGTCAATTGACAAAAATTTTAAAAAATTTTTGAAAAATGGCCAAACATTTTCAAAAATCGTCAAAAATGGTCAATTGTCAAAAATTATATAATTTTTTTGAGAAATGGTGAAAAATTGTTAAAAATGGTCGATAATTGTCAAAATCTATCAAAAATGGTCAAAAACTGTAAAAAATGGACAATTATTGTCAAAATTGGTCAATAACTGTCAAAAATTGTTAAAATTTTGAAAAATTATTAAAAATGGTCAATAATTTTGAAAAATGGTCAAAAATTTTGAAAAATTGTTAAATTTTTTGCAAAATTGTAAAAAACTGAAAAATTTTGAAAAATTGTTAAAATTTTTGAAAAATTGTCAAAAATGGTCAATTGTCAAAAATTATATAATTTTTTTGAAAAATGGTCAAAAATTGTTAAAAATGGTCGATAATTGTCAAAATCTATCAAAAATGGTCAAAAACTGTAAAAAATGGACAATTATTGTCAAAATTGGTCAATAACTGTCAAAAATTGTTAAAATTTTGAAAAATGGTCGATAATTGTCAAAAATTATTAAAAATGGTCAATAATTTTGAAAAATGGTCAAAAATTTTGAAAAATTGTTAAATTTTTTGCAAAATTGTAAAAAACTGAAAAATTTTGAAAAATTGTCAAAAATGGACAATTATTGTTAAAAATTGTTAAATATTTTGGAAAATAGTTGATAATTGTCAAAAATTGTTTAAGTTTTTGAAATATGGTCAAAAATGGTCAAAAATTTGGAAAAATGGTCTAAAATTTTGAAAAATTGTCAAAAATGGTCAAAAATTATCAAAAAAGGTTAAAAATTATCAATTATTTTTAAAAACTGTCAAAAATGGACAATTATTATCAAAAATTGTTAAAATTTTGAAAATGGTCGATAATTGTCAAAAACTATCAAAAATGGTCAATAATTTTGAAAAATGGTCAAAATTTTTGAAAAATTATCAAAAATGGCCAATAATTGTCAAAATCTGTCAAATATGGGCAATTATTGTTAAAAAATGTCAAGATTTTGAAAAATAGTTATAATTGCCAAAAATTGTTAAAGTTTTTGAAAAATTGTCAAAAATTTTGAAATATGGTCAAAAATGGTCAATAATTGTCAAAGATGGTCAAAATTTTTGAAAAATGGTCCATAATTGTCAACAATTGTCAATAATTATCAAAAATGGTCAATAATTTTGAAAAATTGTTAAAAATTTTGAAATATGGTCAAAAATGGTCAATAATTATCAAAAATGGTCTAAAATTTTGAAAAATGGTCAAAAACTATAAAACATGGTTAAAAATTGTCAATTATTGTTAAAAACTGTTAAAAATGGACAATTATTGTCAAAAACTGTCAAAAATAGTTAAAAATTGTCAGCATTTTGAGAAATGGTCAAAAATTATCAAAAATTTGGAAAAATGGTCACTAATTTTGAAAAACAGTCAAAATGGTCAATAATTGTCAAAAATGGTCAAAATTTTGAAAAATAGTCAATAAATAATACGAGCCCTATCCGAAAATCGATTTAAACACGTAATTTATAAAATCGATTTACTAAAAATCGATTAATATCACTATAAAAATTTATAACTAAAAATCGATTATAAAAAAATAATAATCGATTTATATAAAAATCGATTATTTTTTAACATTCCTAGTCAGTAGACCTTTTTAAGGTTAATCATGATGAATAGCGAAAATGACGATTATTCTAGTACTCTTATTATAACCTAAGATAATATAAAAAACTGTTTTAATTATTAAAAGGGCGACTGTAGAAAAAATTATATGTGTTTTTCGAGCGTAAAGTAAAATTGCAATCTGTTACTTTACGCACTAAATACACAAATAACTATTTTGGATTCGAGTTTTTTTTGCATTTTATGAGAAAATTTACCATACTAATGTATATTTTTTTACACCATCAGAAAGTAGAGATTTCAACGAACAAAAAACCCACCGACTTTTTTAAAAAGGCAGATATTTTGACGTGAGAATTTTCGATTTAAAATTTAAAATTTTCGATATTAAGTCAAAATAAGGTGAAAAAATAAATATTTCAAATAAAAAAAATTGGTGTTTGGGGCATAAAAAGTAAGTTTTCACCAAATTTCGTGAAAAAAAAATTTTTATACAGAGTTCGGCAAAAGTCCGGGACCGGACAAGTATTGAAGAAAATATAAAATTTTTGAAAAATCTTTTTATACCACAAATTTTACTCCAACTTAAACTATAATTTGAAAATATTTTAAAATATACGGTGTTCCAGTATTGCGTACCGAACTAAACTTTTTTTTGCAAATGGATCTTTGGCTATCTAATGGCAGATTTAAAAAGATCACGTCTTAAGCCTTCAGAAAATATAGGGTTTTGCTATCCTATACAGAGTGGTTATTTCACAAAATGTCTCTAAGTGGATAGTGATTTTTCTGTGAAAGTGGCTATATCTTTTTAACCACTCAATATAGGATAGCAAAACCTTATATTTTCTGAAGGCTTAAAACGTAATCTTTTTAAATCTGCCATTAGATAACCAAAGATCGATTTGATAAAAAAAAGTTTAGTTCGGTACGCAAAACTTAAAATATTTTCAAATTATAGTTTAAGTTGAAGTAAAATTTTTGGTATAAAAATATTTTTCAAAAATTTTATATTCTCTTCAATACCTGTCCGGTCCCGGACTTTTGCCGAACTCTGTATAAGATAAAAATAAAAAACCAAAAACTTGGTTATTTGAATTTTTCACATAAATTTTGAGGTTATAAGAAAAAAGTGTGAATACAAAAGTTGTAGATCTTGACTTGTAGTTTTGCCGGAAATCGAGATAAACCGTTTTTTACCCTTAAAAATTCAACCCCGACCTCAGATCACCCGCAAATTATTTTTCCCTCCATTTTTGTTATATTCTCCTCATTTTCCTACTATTATTTTTTTTCACTTTTTACTATTTTCAAAGGCATATCAGCACTGGTCTAATAACCAATAATTTCTCCGAAACATCTACAATCGTGATTCACAGTTACAATATAACTATTGTCTCGAACAAAAAAAAGAAGAAGAAGAATAAAATGAACCTCCTCAGTCTCCTTGAATTTTGAATTCTTATTTCGATAATATTCCAGCTACCTGCTCTCTCGGGGCTCGCGTAGTAGGCCTTGTTGTTCTCTCTCTCTCTCTCGCTCGTTCGGTGTTTTATTCTCTGTTTTTCTCGTTCGAGTTGTGCAAGGCCAATGTGATGACTGCTAAAAGGAATTTCAGTTTTGGATGCCAGGAAATGAAAGAATATTTCGCTTAGTAGAGAACAGAAATGTATTGAGAGATTTTCGTATAAAATTATCGTTTATTGATCATAAAAATATGTAATATGGTAGAACAAATTAAGACAAGAATGATTTCTCTACAGCTACATCTTCCCCAATAACGATATACAGGGTGGTCCGTAAGTAATTGTCCAAAGTGAAAATATAAACATATGTTTAATGCGGTACAGTGTCATGGAAGACCCTGTATACTTTAAACTAATTTTAAAATGTGAAGCTTATATATCTGCCTCTTACTTTTGTAAATAACTTTTTTTGGTACCTTCTATAATAACAGATATAACGTACTTTGTCACAAAAGTTGATCACCCTGTATATCTATCGTTCGGTTGGAACTTAATAATCCCGAAAAAGAATAGCATCGGAGACGGAGTGAGATAGAAATTGCGCTGGGAGTGAACCTACTACAGTATTCGCCAGCTAACTTGATGTCCTAAATGCTTTCTAGGGAGCTATTGACGCCGCCCATCCGATAATTGTAAACAGTGCCGTGCAAGTTCTGAGGATACGCTTTCTGTTACAAATTAACACAACTTGTACAAATAATAAAGTAAAGTCCGTCCGGAAATATATGATCCTAAGTTGATAAATAATATTTAATTCTTTGTTATAATTATTGGTATATTGATTTTAATAGAAACGGATCTGCTTTATACCTGAATTCTGAGTACATAAATAATATTTTAACAATAAGGTACCCATTACAATAACATGTTATTTATCTAATTGAAGATTATAAAGTTAGGATCTTATATTTCCGGGCGGACTATAATTAAAAGTTGTTAGAAACTAAATAATTTCTTCCAGGTACTAATGAGAATAAAAGAAACACAAGATAATGGGAAATTATTTAAGCTAGGTATATTTCTAAGAATAGGTATAAACAGTTTTTATCTTTACGAAGAATCTGACTCACTGCCGCTACTGGAATCACTTTCATCTAGAGAAATCACAAGAGGGTTGACGTCATAAAACATATCTGTTTGAAGTTCTCTATCAAAATATGAGTCTTCTATTGTTATGACATTTTTACAATCACTTTATTGTACAAAGCAGAAACAATAACTGTGTGACGCTACGCTACTGAAAATCTTAACACCTGATAAGGTTCGATGCAATTGGCGTTTGTCAAAATTTTACCACCAATAGCAGCCGAGTAGGCAAGGCACTATTACTCTGTCTCTCTTAGTTGGTAATTTCTGGGACATCAAGTTAGCTGGCGAATACTGTATTCATTGTTTATGTACGAGGTTTTATCTTATAGATATAGGGCAATTCCACGTGACGTCATGTGACAATCTGTACGTTAAGACGCCAATTGTTTTTAAAAATTGACTCTTATAACAAAAACATGACCGTCGTTTAAAAATAGTTCCATAACATTCAGATAATGTTCCAAAAAAAAACTGATATAAATTTCTCCGTTGACGCAAATCGAATGTTTTTAATATTTTGCTGCTGGAATACGTTTAATAAAATTAAAGTGTATTTATAATATCTCATCAATATACATATTTATACTTAATTAAAATGTATTAATACAATCACATATCGGTTTTCGTTTATTTGGACATGTCAATTCAGTCAAAAGATAAATAATTTCATCGAGTGGTTTTTGTGATTCGAAGTTGCACTAAATACTGGAAATATTTCCGTTTCATTAGTTTTGTTCGCTGCTACAATTTTGAACTAAAGTGTATTTTTATCATATTGATAGCTGAAGAGCTCATTATAAATTCAAAAACGTGTCTGAAACACTTCAGGGTGATTCAAATAAGTGTTGAGTTAGCAACTTTCGCTAGATTCTTCCTGTATAGTGAACTGCAGGTAGCGAGGACAATAGCACCCTAATACCATTACCATTCAAATATATTTATATATTATTTCAGAAAGGTATAGAGTAATAAAACCTCATTAGGTATGCAAAGGGAGCACATAGTGACCCAACGAGTATTTAAGCCACTTTCATAGTTTGGCATTGATTTCATTGTAAAATTCTTTCTTTTTATCAAGTGCAGTTAGTACCACCCGGGTTGGGGTCAATATATGGGTTTAGCCTATTGTTATCCATTCACAAACACTGAAAATAGTGTGCCAAAGGCGTGCCGGTAGGATACTCGAAAAAAGGAAAGAATTTTATTTTAACAGAATAACAATTAGGCATTATGTACAATTATTTTTTATTGAACATTATACAAAAAATATATTACACAGAAATTAAATTATAAAAAATCATAATATTCTTATTAATATTACAAACAATACTATTTCAAGACCTACGCCTATGGCCGACACCGAAATTGAGCCGAACTGGACGGAATTCTTCATTTTATTACTCTATACCTTTCTGAAATAGACTATAGAAGTGATACATTTGCCTAGGTATTTTATTATAGATGTATTTTATTACAATATTTATTTCATTTATATAAGTAGCACAGATATTTAATTAATAACTTTACTTTAATTTACGCTATTTAGTTAACTCCAGGTAGTGGTAACAATAGAAACGGAAATCCTAGAATTGGGCGGAGCCTATGAGAGTACTATTTTCTAGTATAAGTAGGTAATTTTTATGTTTAAGTTTTAGGTTCCCACTTTTAAATATCCTACTTATTGTCCATATCTATTCGCTTTTGGAAAATTGAGATACAATTGATTTATTTTATCCTGCCTAAATTCCAATGTCCGCCTATGATTTATTGCGGTTTTAGGGGCGCTTACCTGAATATGATAAAAATATATTATAATAGTATACAGGCTGGACTGTCTTTGCTGTGAATTATTTAATTATTATTACGAGATATTTATTAAAAAGACAAATATCTTTTTTCAGATCTCTATTCACAGTGAGTGAGTCGTGGTTTATCTGGATAACACTTTTAGCAAATAAAGCACATGTTCTGGTAATAACTGTGATATTCATCAATAATTAAAAGTAAATTCACTGTTTAATTCCAAACGAGCCATTTCTGTTACTTTGTAAGAGTACAAATTACCACAAATAATGACAGTTAATATTTTTTTTACCAACAATTACTTCAAAATTTTCTCCACAGATTTCAAGAAAACAACTAAAATTAAAATAACGACAACGTCATCTGGTATAATTTATTTTTAATAGCCTATATATTATTTTCCCATCTTGGCAAGTAGGTCAAGCATATTTTGTCGTCGGTTTTGACTGTTTTTGTGGTACCCCGAGTACCACAATCTAAATTGACGTTGCACAAGACCCTGCCAGACAAAATCGAAGGCTTGCACGATTTTTATTTCATTTGTCGATAGAAACCGTAAATGTTTATGAAACTTCAAAAAAAATGCCTGTCTAGATCTTATGTAAAATAAACCACTTATTTATTACATTGTTGTATTTTTTTGGAGGAATTTAGAAAAAAGTTAATTTGTAATTTAATTAGAATAATTTACTGAAAATATTATGTTTATTTATTTAAGTTCAAAATGTGTGGACATTTTATTTAAAAAAAATATTCCATGATATTAATTAAATAAATACTATATACAGGATGTTTCCAAAGTAATTTGAAATATTGTGGTGGGCGATATTTGTCATTCAATTATTGTGATAAGTTTTGTCGTTAATGTTGACTTTTTAGAGATATGGACAAAGCGACATAATTTAAAAATAGATAAAATATAAAAATAAAAATTTACAACAAAATATATAAAAAAAATACTGACTATACTGCCACTGAATAATAAGATCTTTCAAGCAGAAATACCTTTGCCAATCTCCGGAACTTATTAAATGTATTTGCTACTTTTAATTGGAAAGGGAGCTGATTGAATAATTTTTTCGCATTGAAGGTGATGGATTTTTTTACCAGATCAGAGATGGGCAACGTTATTAAAATATCGAAATTTTTTCTTCTAGTACGGTAACTATGAATTGGTATCTCTGTTAAATTGTGAAAGTGTTTTCGAACCAAACACATGGATTCCAAAATGAATAGAGCGGAAAAAGTTAAAATTTTGTATTTTTTTAAAATGAACTCGCAATGCGTCCTACTACTTAGACCATAAATGTAACGAATAGCTCTTTTTTGTAATTTGAAAATAGATTCGAAGAGGTGCAAATTACAAGACCCCCAGAAAGACAAACCATGGTAAAGGAGCGATTCGAACAAGTTGTTAAAGCAGTAGAAAAATCAAGCTGTTTAGACACAGAATTAATGACAAAATAAGCAGAGGATAATTTTTTCGCTAAAAAAGTGTACATGTACAGACCATTTAACCCTCCGCGACTAACATGCGGCGGTAGGACTTCATTACTAACGTCGGTCTCAGAGACCAATATTCAAAAAATATATATACAAGGTGCATATTGTTCTTTTTTCATTTGATTTGGGTTGAATGATCCCAAATATAGTAATTTTTGATATTTTTATATTTTATTATAACTTCAGTCTTACAATAGAAGCAAGCACATGAAACGTCCGCCACAAAAATTCTAAGAAATTTCATCTCAAAATTAAAATGAAAAAAAAAGTCTAAAATAATTGAAAAATAATAGGTAATTAAATAAGTATATATTAAAAGTAAAAAGCCTTGTAATATAAACATACATACTGATATGAATTTTTAATTTATAGTGTTGGTATGTATTATAATTTATTTGTTGTATTATATTTATTTGGGCGCCAATTAATATGAATTTTAATGTAAATTTTAGTGATATTATACATCACTCACCTTTTATGATGACTCTTCACCTCAGGTTGGGTTCATGGGCCTACTGCTCACTTAGTTTCTTTTTTTATTTTATTATTTAACATATCCTCAGGCCGGTCCTGTGTCCTTGCCCTTGAATAATAGGAACTATCTAATTGTGAAGCAGTTTTGCCAACTTTATAGGAAGAAAACTCTTTATATTTGAAATTTATAAAAATATTTTTTAATTTATTCTCTATTGTGCGGCGTATTTATACAGAATTGAGAAGTAAGGACATAAGGAACAATTTAAAACACTTATCTAAATGATCTTTCGCTCAAAACATTCTCACTAAATGAAGTTTTTATATCTAATAAATATATGAAATTATGCAACTCTTTTTACATGTATCACTAAAAACCAAAGACAATATAGAACATCTGTTTCTAACAGATTTTATATACAAAATGGACGATATTGTAATCGTAACGAAGAGGAATAAATATCAAGTTCTGGATTTATTCACACGCACGTAAGTTTGATGATTTAATTTATAGTTTATGGAATACCTTTTATCTTGTAATACTTTTTGAAGATTGGATAATTACTTCTTTTCTGTGTTTTAAACCTTTCTGGGCCTTGGAGTCCCTCGTAGAAGTGGCTTCGGGGTCGGCTTGGGAAGATTTTCAGTTCTGCTTACCTCTCGGAGTTTTCACTTATGGTTTATTTGAGGAATTTAATATTTACAGAGGTTATTTAACATCTGTTTTCAACAGGCACTTGTAAGGAAGGTTAGTAACACAAATTCACTTTATAGTTTCACCTTTTAACATAACGTAGCCTAATTTTAAATCAATTTTGTAACATGAAAAAGCTTATACTTCTCAATTCTGAATCTTTTTTCGTAACTACCCGTTTCTAATCAATAGCAACGTATCAATTTTTTATATTCAACAACCATATGTCTCTTTATTTTCAAGTTTTTCTATAGTTGCTGACCAATCAAATTCATTTAATAATTTTTGATTTCTGTTATTTGACTTGATTGTTTTATAATTTGATCTTTTTCTGATATGAGAGTTTATTTTTAATGTCTCCAAATAATTTATTGTTGTTTTTATCTTTTAGTTAAAAAATTTAAAATTATTTGACATCTGTTTTAATTTCAGTTGTCATGTCCTTTCTTCCGTTCGAGTTGACAAATCTAGATTCACACTTTGTTAGATATGTTCATAAGTGTACTTTTTCTATTTTTACCAGTGTCAGATTTTATAACCTAACTAATAATTTTTAATTTTCAGGTTCTTTCTTTTTGGATTTATGATGAGCCAAGAAACTTTTGCAAAGCTTTTGAAAATTCTGAAACTATGTGATAGGATTTCAATAAATTAGAGAAAAGTTATAAAGATTCCCGTTTAAAGTTTGGGTTGTAAATATTTGTCAGGTGATTTGTTTATATTTTATTTAGATTTTATACTGAAATAACCCTTGTTTGGTGTATGTGTTGTATGATTCCACTTTCCATATCAATACATGTTCTTATAATTTGTAAAAATCAGAATAAATTAGGTGTCAATTTTTGCGCTACATTTTAACCACTGTGAGGTCAAATGTTCTAGGCACATAAATTTATTGCAAAAAAAGGCAGCTATACTTTGTTTTCCGGTTATTTTCAGTTGAACAATAATTACAACGACCATATAAAACTTCTTTTGGTGCTTCAATTTCTTCGGCGATTCCATAAATTTCAGAAATCCTTACCAACATTCAAACTAACATCGGTCCACAAGACCGAAAGTTGTAATAACTGAGTATCGATACGCGCCACACATCTGCCAATTTGACATTTAACGTAAGATGCCGAGAAAAGAAACTACTCATGCGCCCAAAAACGTACGTAGAATTATAGAAACTTAACCGAATTTGAAGAGCTTATTAAGTTATTGTTAAGTTTGAGAGGTTGCAAAACTTCTTTGTAAGATAAAACTAAAGTTTTCTCAGTGTTAAAACAGACCAGGACTTAATAGTAATGAGATCCTTGCCTATGGTAGAAAGTAAAGTTGGTATATCTAAACTACTCCAGGTTACACTAGTGTCATCAGTAAAGCACGGAAAAAATGCAACGTGCATTTTTTTATACTTTTTCCAAAAATTTTTTTTTAAGATTTGAGCATTTTTTGCATTTATTGCCAATTATTTTAAAATCCTATTGAACAGAAAGTTTTCATTACGGAATTTATTAAATCTGTTTGGGTTTGGAACTACCTGCAACACCAAAATTGAAAGAACTTGAAAGAGTCTTACTATAATGATTATTTGATTACTTTGTTCTTAGAAAAAATCTTTTTAAAAATTCATTAATAAAGAATAATTTAATATTTATAAAAACCAATTATATGTTTGTATCTACAACTATTAAAATTTTAGAAAAACCTTGTGTTCCATTAACGGAATCAGTAGCTTTAAATAGCCAGTTTGAGTCAAATTGTAAGATAGTCGCTGGACAAATTGGGACCGTCGCTCTACATAAATTCAATTCTGTGGCTCAAAATAATACAGGCTTTCAAATTTTGAAAAATATTTCGAAAGTTTTTGTGGGCGAAAACGATGTAAATATACCCAACTTAGAATTAAACATCATTTGTAAATATAAATATGCTCCCATTACATTGGTTGATGTTGAACGAAGTTTTTCAATTTTTAAATAGATGTTTTCTGACAAGAGACGAAGTTTCCTCCTAGAAAAACACTTAATTATTAATAGTTTTTATAATAATTGTAAGACGTGACTTATGTCTGTTTAAATACCTATACTGTTATTTTGTATTATTAAATTTATTAATAATAAAATCTGATACTTAATGTAAATTTTCGTTGTATAATTATTAAATCCCGCCCCCACTCCCTATCATAGTAAAATCATGAAATAATAGTATTATTCAACATTATAATATAATCATTTCTTGCATTTTTTCTAAAATAATTGCATTTTTTTCTAAAATCCTTGCATTTTTTGTAAATTTTTGGTGCATTTAAACGCATATTTTTGGCTTTTCCGGTTGCATTTTTTCCGTGCTTTAGTCATCAGCAAATAGAGTGAATTTACCATTAATTTGCAAGTCTGTGACCTAAAAAAGAATTGGACCAAAAACTGAATCCTGGGGTACACCACTGTTAACTCTTAAATGTTTCTAAACTAAACCATTTGCTCGTACCAGTTGTTTTCTACACACTCAAGGTAATCAAACCATTTTGAAGGAATACCACGGATGCCATAATATTCTAGTTTATTTATCAAAATTACATGATCAACAATCGAAGGCGTTAGCGAAATCACAAAAAAGTAGTAATTAACGAACTCCGACTGTAAGAGAAATTTATTTCGACCATAATTTTTCTTTAGTGACGCTACTGGTTTCTAAAACTAATAAGAAACAACATGTTTATTCTCAATGGAAATTTTGACAATTGCTGTATCAAATCTAAAATCCAACGCAAAAATAAACAAGACATTTTCTGGTTCTTCAAATTATTGACGAATATTCAGAAAAGAGTACCAGAAACATTGTTCAACAAAACTTTTTGGAATGTTCAAAAAGAAAATTTATTGTATCCATTATCATGTCCAGAAAAATTGCAAACAATCCAGTGGCGGCTCCTCGAAGGAGGCTAAGGAGGCTCAGCCTCCTCACCAATTTATCCAGCAAATAGCACCAGAAATATTTTGTTGAAAATTCTTCATTTTATTTCCTGTTTATCTAATAATTTTTAAATTTTACAATTAATTCCCCGTTTTCAGTAGTTATTTTTAAATCTGACAACAGTGCCCTGATGCTAGATTCTCCAAACATATCATCCCTAACATATGCTCAACACAGTTGCCGTTTTTTCGACCAGTCCAATTGCTTAAATAGCGTAAAAAATAGGTGAAATGGCAACACCCTTAGGAGGCTGGCTTCAAGCCGTCGCAAACTGCGGAATACTGCTGCTGTTGGTTTAATGTTATTTAGAAAATGAAGAATTTTTGTTTTTTCTTGATACTTTTAAATTAATATTTGAACAAACTGATCTTATTTTTCAAATTTTACAACATTAATTCACTGATCTAATTTATTCAAGAGATCGTTTGAAACATCTCGTTGAAAATTTTTCAACTGATGAGGCTCATCCGCGAAAAGGAGGAAAACATATAATTTGGTAGACAAGAAACTACTTTATATACAACTTTTTTATGAAATTTTAGATACTATTAAAGGTCAAATTGAGATTCGATTTTCCGATTTACATGAATAGAAGTTTTTCGACTTGACGAATAAAATCTTATTCGAATATTTTTCAAAAGAGTTTCCCAATACACTTTTAGATAACTTAGTTCTAAAATATAAATTTTTTGAATTAAAACGAATTAAAACTTACCTGCGAAATACAATGGGCCAAAATCGTTTATACAATGTTAGTTTAATATCTACTGAAAAAGATTTAGTAAAACACTTTATATAAAAATAATACATTTTATGATAATATTATAGATCATTTTTCGCAAACCAAAGACCGTAGAATTCCGTTAATATATAAAAAAAGTTCATAAAATTAATTTAAAAAAATATGAAAAATTTCAAAAAAAAAGAAAAAATATTAAAAATCCAAGAAAAATAAAAAGCAAAAAACAAAAAAAAAATTTGTTGGCAAGAGAAACGTTGGTTCTTGCTGGGCAACAATTAATTTTGTCACTGAAGTAGCTGGTACGGTCGCTGCGCAAAGGGCTGAATAGAGAGTATATTTTTACGAAAACGTTTCATGTCCAGCCTCCCCTTTTAAAAAGTTCACGAGCCGCCACTGAAACAATCCTAATTTTGCCACCACTGTTTTGTGTACAGATTAAGCCAACTTCTCAAGACATGGTATTACGAATTTTCATAAAAACCACCCATGGACTAATATAAATCCACATGCCAAGTAGCATCGTGGTTCCAACCCTTTTTTCGGTCTATGTTTGGATTGGTATTATCGACAATTATTTATTACGACCATTTTTGCTTTCTCAACGATTGAACGGTGATAAATATCTTCATTTTATAGAAAATGAGCTTCCAGTTATTTTGAAAGATGTAACTCGTATGTGGTTCATTCTTGACGGTGCTTTTCCACATTTTGCAGTTCATAATCTTACGGAAATTTTTATTATGATCACCCGAACACAATCTTCTATGTCATCGAAATGTCGAGTTGTTGAAATGACATTTAACAACCCCTTTAACTTTTCAAGGAACGATCAGATGTCAATCTTATGATAATATAAAATATACCAAAATTCGTACAGAGTTAGGCTCCGTGAGCCACGTGAAGTTTGCCAACTGTCTTGCGCAGAAACCAAAATCGGTCTTGTTTATCTATGTCGCCTCGTAACGACCGTTTCATGCCATTGGCGTTACAAACGATGTTTCATGCCGACAGCCATTTTATTATTGACATTTGAGGTTGTGTTTGAAGCAATCATTTACTGTCGAATATTTTTGATTTTTGAATATTTCAAGATGTTTAGCTAGTTTATCTTTTGAGTGTTCTTCTTCTTTCTTGGGATATTGGGCTTAACCACTAGATTATCCACCCAGATTTTTTTGTTTTTGTCCTAATGTTTTTCCAGACCAGAGTTGCGTGCTTGCCGCGTCTGAGTTGTTGTCATCGCACTCTCTCTGGATTCACTGCTTTTTTTCGTTTACAATTAATCTGTTTAAGATATGCATAAATTAGAGAAACACTACTAGCTGTTGGGTCACTAAGCATGCATTCTAAGCTTAAAGCGGAACTACTATTTTTCGTTACACATTTGAGCATATTGAAGTAAAAAGCGTTTTTAATAGCACTACTAATGTTTAACTACTAGTGTTTAATATTTCCTATTTCACCACAATCAAATTTGGTGGACTCTCTGACTCCAATTCTATGCAAGTGTTCCAGGGATCCACAATGTCCTATTCTTAATCTACACATTAAGGTTATTCTAGATCTGACCAGATTTACTTTATCAAACCAGGTTTTTCGTGTGATTTTACCTTTCAATTTATATAGATGTTTCCCCTTTTTTCTACAAATTTCTCTCCATTCTTCTTCCCATTGTTCCATTATATTATCTTTGGTAGAAATGAACAGGTCTCTGTAATCCACCTCGTTAAAGCTTATCTGAAATGATTTTATACTTTCTTTGGCGATTTCATCATCTTTATTGTTACGCTACTGATTTGAATGTCAATTTTACAATATTGCGCTGGTTTTGACAAGTTCGCGCATACGACTGCAACTTCAGGTGGGTTCTTCTTACGTGAAACGGAGTCTAGCAGAGTAAATAGGTGGAATCTGTTGTTGCTTTCGAATGAAATTATCGATCCAGTGTTAATAAACCATAGTTTAGTTTATTTTAAGATACATTTTATATTTTACACCACAAATTCTTGTAAAATAATTTTCCAGTATTAAATAGAATTTCATAATTCCATAAAATTTCAAACGATTTGCAACTTTCATAAACTTTATTGCCATTAATTGGTTCAATTTGGAAAAAAGCAGCGACTATAAAACTAACGATTCGAAATAAAATATTTATAAAAGTTAATTGCCAGTTTCCACTCTCCTGTTTGTGGTATCAAATTGAGAACATCCAGTTTACTGTAATTTATTATTACGTTTAAATATTATACATTTCAAATAAACAAATTTCTTTATTAGTTTCAATAACAAACTAACAGACTAATTAAGGAATGAAAAGAAAAAAAATCAATGTAAAAATAAACTTTCTGACGTTTCAAATGTTCTTCTTTTTCCATTTTTAATGTCTATGAGATATCTAATCTACCTGCATTATATCTATGGTTAAAACGCGTAGTAAACTCCGTTTCACATAAGAAGAATCCACGTGAAGTTTGCCAACTGTCTTGCGCAGAAACCAAAATCGGTCTTGGTTATCTATGTCGACTCGTATGTTTCATGCCATTGGCGATACGAACGATTTTCATTCCGACAGTCATTTTATTATTGACATTTGAGGTTCTGTTTCTAGATAGTGAATTATAATAACGTTTATTAAAACTTTTGACTGTACTGACTGAAATCCAGACGACGACGACGACGATCGACTTTATATAAAATTCATTGTTCGAAACTTGAAGAACACAAAGTTAATCATGTGAACATCGGTGAATTACTCACTATGGCGACATATAATACGATTTTTATCCCGAGGGGACGTAATACGTCAAAAGAAAAAAAATTCTTAGACGCTCTTGCACACACACACAGGGTGTTGTTCATTCATTCAATCTCGTTCCCACCTTATATAGAACGAATAATACATTCATGTTTAACAATTTAAATCAGAGTTTTCAAGTGGGTACTTTTAGAATCTTGATTTTCTTAATGACATACGTACAGGAGTTTATAGGGTATCATTTGTTACCACCAAACTACTCAGTCATTTTGTGTAACGGTATTTTTATGCCTCACGGTTTTCCTTTAAGCCAGGGTTGCACAAAATACAAATAAAATAACGCGTGACGGATTGAAGGTCGCAGCGAATTCGGATGAATCTTGCTCGATCACTCTCGAATATTCGAGAAGCCACGCGCACTTATCTAAGAAGGTTGAGTCAAGCGGAACGAACAGAGTTAGTTAACAATTGTTCTTGTGTGCTACACATGGGGACTGGTTAGTTCACACCGATATTTTTCGGATAAGCGCCGGAAACTGTTTGTAACGATTCTTCGCTTTACGCAAGAATATTCCTATTTTCCTTGACATGACAGTTAATTTTGACATTTGATATTTGTTGACGGGCGCCAACTATGTTGTTATATGCAAAATTTAAAAGATTTCTTTTATTTTATTGTATGCAAAGATGTTTATGAGAATTCCTTGTATTCAACAAATACTACTATCAAATAACCCTACAAATTTCTATTCGGAATGTATATATATAACCATAAAAACAGAAAACTGTAATAGTAATTCTCAAGTTTCACGAGTATATATATGGGCATCACAAAAGGTAAAAAGACCCAAAACGAAAAAGGACCTATTCATTATTCTTTACTTCTACCTCTCCGCGACCTCTTTCAATGTGGATTCACCTGAGTACACAAAAGTTGAGTGCCCCCTGTACGAGAGAC
The DNA here is from genome assembly GCA_947563755.1 of Lochmaea crataegi. Lineage (NCBI taxonomy): Eukaryota > Metazoa > Arthropoda > Insecta > Coleoptera > Chrysomelidae > Lochmaea > Lochmaea crataegi. Next base: position 27,396,250 of record OX387428.1, on the reverse strand, counting down.
AGCTGTAAGCGCACTCGGGTACTGCTTAGTTTGGGTTAAAAGTACCTTTTATAGCTATGGGTTGGTACTTTTTTTTTCGGTAGAGATGTAGATAACATTTTTCTTCGCTACAACATGCAATATTTTTAAACGAATTGAAAAAGCATTTTAAACGAAATTTCCCATTCCGCAAGTCATTCAAAGGTTTTCGTGTAGGTCGGGAATATACAGAAATCCGAATCGGGTATTTTGGTTGTTTTGAATGTTGAGCGTCGAATGGCTTCATAATCGTAGGCGAATTTTATTTTTCTGGGCAATAATTTCATAAGTATCCAGGAGTTCGTATATAACCTATCCACTTAAACCTCATTGAACCACTCAAAAAATTTTTTCGTATTGTAGGTAAATTTATATGAAATCTAGCACGTTTTGAATTTCAAAAAAATTAGGCGTACGTCATTTTACACAGGGTGACACAAGTGTGTATTTTTACTATAACTTTAAAACCACGTGTGGAGTTTCAAGACACATCGTTTCAACAAAATTCCTTTTTTTATTTATTAAAATAGCTTGATTTTTGTAAAAGATACAAAAGTTTAGGAAAAACGTTACATTTTTCGTGTGGTAATAACAATAAGTTTACGAATTAAACATAATCAAATACCAAACTTGTATTACACCGCTAAATTTAGTTCAAAAATGTATTGGTAATAAGATTTTCCATAAATTTAAGTTGCTTTGATGTGTTTCAAGTGTCAAATTAGCCTAAATTCGTCACGAATATCGGAAAATCTTGAAATTGAGTCAAGTTTCCTGCCACCCAGATTTTAAATTTCACGAATTACTGAAATCTTAAATTATGCACCTGTCAACATTCCCTCCAATTGATCTGACCAATGGCGTTAGAGTTCGTGATTCGTTGTTATATGAACTTACCTTTACAAAAAGCACCCGATGTTTTCATCCGATACATCGAAAGACATCGATGTACAGTTGTCAAATTGCACTGTTCATTTTTCTGGTCTATAAACATGTATTTCGTTGGTTCCGACCACAGAACTAGTGTTTATGTAGTTCTATGCTTCCAACAAAAACGAACACAAATAGAGCGTTTCCAAGTGACATCGTGTAGGGGTGTCTCTTTGAAAAACCATCGATGTTTTTTTCGATTCGATTAATCGGAACTGTACATCGATGTCTTTCGATGTATCGGATGAAAACATCGATGTTTCGTAAACATCGGGTACTTTTTGTAAAGGTAAGTTCATATAACAACGAATCACAAACTCTAACGCCATTGGTCAGATTAATTGGTGGGAAAGTTGGCAGGTGCATAATTTAAGATTTCACGAATTCGTGGCTGGTGGGAAACTTGAGTCCATTTCTGATATTCGTGACGAATTTAGGATAATTTGACACTTTTGACAGTTTGCATATCAGTTTTTAGGTTATGATACACTCATTTTAATTAATTTGGTAGTTTTCCGTATACATAATCCTTAGTTTATATTAGAATAATTTAAAATTAATAATTACGGTTTTTCAAAAACACAAACAGATAAAGTAAACTCCGCAGTCTTAACCATTAACCTAACCTCAAAAAATTTAAAAACGTCTACGAATTTCGTCTTTGTATAAGAAGGGAACTTTTTACGACTTTATAAAAACAACGATTCGTTATTCGTGTTTCGTGATTCGTTATTATATGAACTTACCTTTAAGTGTGGTCCTGCGACAAAAATTCTTCACGATGACGTACTTGGAAAAGTTCAATTGAAACATGAGAGCCACCGTTTGGTTAAGAAACTAGTTGCTATGATATTTCTTGGGTGAAATAACAATTTGCATTCATTTATTCCTTCTAAAAACTATTTCTCGAACAAAAATTAGAAAACGAATACGTTGCGTATCAGCACTCTCTTTCTATCCTTATAATTGACGTTATTTAAATAAAACATTAATAATATGGAAATAAATACGACAAATAAGCGGGGTTGCTAGAGGCAACGTGGCGATGCAAATTGAAAAATTTACATTTGAAAGTAAAAATGTACATATTTCGGGGTTAAACTGAATTTTTATTCTAATTTCCCTCTTGAAATAATTGCTTGATTGCGCATTAGTATGCGCAGGTGTGTTTTATAGCGAAGTGGAGGCGAACCAACAAATTCAAATTCGTTATTACTATTTACATACCATTATTATTAAGTTGAGTAGAAAGAAATTATAAAACATTACATTGTAGAAGGTCACCAAACCGATTTACCTAGACAATAATAAAATTGGAAGGAAACAAGAATAATTCATTTGCGCTCGGAAATTATATATACATTGTAAATGTGAGGTTATGTTCAAGAATTGTTTTTTAAATTCACTCCTCTGTTCGCTATCACCTTAACATTTGTGGATTAATATAAACAACTATGAATTCGTAAAATAAATAACTTAAAAAAAACCAAATCGACTTCACTTCACACCAACACTGTTAACAAAAAAAAATTTAAAAAAATGACAACTGAACTGTCAAAAGTAACAAATAAAATTTACGACATTAGTTAAGAAGTACGTTATTGACGTCAAAAATGGCTACTGTTACTCTGTCGTGTGCGTAAATATTTTCACTGTTCAGTATTTTTTTGCGTTATAAATAACTAAATATTGCTATTGGTTGAAATCAATTTAAACAAGTCCATATCACTGTTTTAAAATAGTCGAAAATTTAGATGAGTTCTATAATATTCACTAAAAATAATTGTCTGTATAAAAAAAATTATTCTGTAACCATTAACGAAACTAGAAATTTCTACGAATCTTTCATTTAAATTTAAAATAGCACATAATTTAGGGCTAACAAAAGCAATTGGCTAGCATAATATAACATATCAAATCATTGGTAAATGTTTACCTGCATGTATCTTTCTTACTTCTTGGTTGTTAAGCTATTTCTTACTTTAGTTGACTTTATAAATCTACCATAAATGTTCCCGTTACACGAAAGTTTAGCCACCGTCTAAAAATTAAGGTTATGTTAAAAATATTTATTAAATGCAAAACAGGGAATTTTGTACTTACCGTAAAATAAAAATAACAAATTAGAGGTTTTGAAAAAAAAACGATTTTATAGAATGTATCTTATGAATGCAACGGATTAATCGTTTTTAGCACTATCTCTTTTCAACATTTGGAGGTTAGAGATACAAGAAGAACGTATGTCATTGCTTGAAAGACAAGTATACACATATTGTATGATGTGTTTCTACTGTCAGTAGAAAAGGATGAAGTATATAAAGTTTGTGTTTACTATTGTTCATTGTTAGTGACGTCAGGGTAAATGTCAATTTTTTGTATAACCCCTTCAGTATTAAAACCGTTGCACGTCACATCTGTCATAACTGGACTATGTTGCCAAGTTGAAATAGTATGGGAATCTAGTATATTATGTCAAATGAAGATTATCAAATATTCTTTTTTTTATTTGGCTATAGGTTAGGTTTAGTTATTGATGGTTATTGTGTGCAAACAAACTTTCTTATTTCAGTTACTTATAAAACTTTTATTTGTATGTTAACAGTACAGGTCTATTTTTATGAGTTTTGCATTAGAAATTAGGTTTTATTACTCTCTCGTTCATAAAAATAGACTAGAAATTCTTATTTTAAAAACTATGGAATTATTTCTAGCACTAAAAAGGTATGAATGAAATACCACAACACTTAATAAGTTAGAAATTATGGAACTATTCTAGTATTTAAAATGCATGTATATGGAATAGTATCAAGGAAAAAATATAAAGTGGTCAATTATTATTTGTTCTAAAATGTTTCATCAACATTAAATATTAATTATGTAATATAATTTTTATGTTACAATAGCAATTACCTACATCTAGAATGTTGTCATTTCAATATGAAAGATTGATCTAAGGTTTACAGACATCCTATAAATAAAAAAATCCTGATATCCTGAATCACTTTTTTAAGGTAGGCAATTTTGTTTTATATTTCGGTGAAATGAATCTTGAAAATTTTGTAGTTAAGCCGGGATGTGAAGCTTTAGTAGCTGTGTAGTTCATTTTTAACAAGGAAAATATCATCCTGATATATGATGATTGCTCAAAGCAAAATAAAATTGTGCAGCAAGCACCACCACTGCTCAGAAAAGAAGAGCAAATCCATTATATTCTCCGAATGAAGGAATATATGCGAATGATTAACTAAATCGTAGCACTGAAATCAATATCTGTATATTGGTGAATTATTTATCACTCCATCATCTTCTAATCAATCCAAATTTATATTTACTATTTTGTTTTAGCTCTCCAGCACCTACCGCAACTGAAAGTATTGCTAATAAATGATTGATCGAATGAGACCTTTCAATTCAATAAAAACTATTAAATTCATTCTTTGTAGTTTTTATAAAACTTTGTGATATACACATTTACCTTTAGGAAATGCTGCATGAATTACTTATTTTGAATATCATGATTAAAATAAAATAATAAATAATACTACCTCAATTCTTATGAAATTGTTTTATTAAAAAGAAACATTGCAAATTTATAAATTAGTTACTACACCGAAAAGTTTGTAATACTATTTTTTTAAATAAGGTAGAACAATAATTGTCAAATAGAAATCTTTCAAAATTCTGAGGTTCACAGACAAACCAATTCTAACCCGTAACTTCTAGAATGCATATATCGGCTTGCTTGAAAGTACCCTGTATTAACTGAATAGGATTTTTAAAAAGATGGTAATACTTTGTGACTATACTGTTCTATCAAATCCACAATGTATTTTGTTGGGGGTTTGTTTCTGAAAAAAACATTTATTGAAAAGGGCAGTATTCAAATAACACATTCATTTCTTTTCAAAAATACCTATATTATTATTTTTGTAAAAATAAAACAACATTTATTGACTATTGGGTATAATTTTAAGTAAGAATTTTAAATGTATTAGACTAGTTGTGTTGTATTCTGAATTCTAACATATAATTTGCTATATCAAATACAGTTTGTATCTACTTACTAGGCTACAATATAAATAAGCTTAGCTTTAACATTTGTTAATTGAATTCTAAATTGTGTCATTAACCTAATATTATTGAAAAGCATTGTCCATAATTTATTGAAGGTTCAGAAATATTCAATAGTAATTGGTTTTCAAACCACTTAAAAACATGTTCTTCATCTGTTTTTCCATGATAATCACTCAACTGAAATTCATATAAAAATATACTTTCTGCTCCATCAATACAACCATCTTCAATCTCAGCATGAAATCCAGGATTCATTAATAAAAACAAATTTATACAGTGGTTTATTTTTATTGAAACTTCCTAAAGTCCTCTGTATGGATGTGTATCATATTTTACTAAACTACTCAGGAACATTCTACATTGAATAATTATTGTTCTTCCTTCAATTGCTGCAGTAACATTCCTAAAGTTACATGATTATCTGTAAATACGGTTGATTAGGTATAATATTAAGCTTATACTTGCTTCATACACACTGTAAATAGTATCGGGAGTAAATGCATTAACTATTGCATTCATTTATACGTTTATTTTGGATGTGACTTTAACTTTGATAACTAATCACTGCTTGTGAAAAATTACTCACAGTTCTTTGCAGTTTTTTAATAACACGCAAATAAAAGAATCGAAACATTAAATGAGCAATATAAAATTGTCAAAACATAACCCTAAAAATATCAAGACGTTAACTTTTAACGTTTAATATTTAATTAACCTACGAGTTATATTTGATTGAAATTAATTACGAAACGTTTCTTCAAGCATATATTTATATTTTTTGATAACATGCGACCAATAAATTTCATTATTTATTAGGATTAAAGTAGCAAAACATACTGATTGACAGCAGCAAAAGAATGACATAATACAAGCGAACGTCTCTTTTTCGTCACTTTGATGACGTGCAACGGATTTAATATTGTACGGGCTATAGGTATATAAAGTGTAGCAAGCGCCAAACGTGATGACGAGCGATCGCGCAGGTATAGACTCTCCCAACTAAATTACTATTGGATTACGATAAGCCCATTGCCTGTCATTGGAGGACAACTAATGATACGCCTCTGTACAGAGCATTTATATATCTTGCAAGAGCGGTACTGGGAGGTAACATTGAAAATGAGTTTGTACGCAAGGGGGCGGGCTCGCCATCACGTTTGGCGCTTACTGTATGTGTTTACTACTGTTCATTGTTAATTTTTTTACTGTACCTATGTTTAAAACTAATTAGTGTGACTATATTATTATATACCTAACAGTTTGGCAAATACAGGAGTGAATGTCGAGAAACGTACGAGAGGCACGAAGTTAAAATGAGAAAATATTCGGATGACAAAGAGGGTAATATGCGCTTGGTGAATTAGTAAGGTAAATAATCAAAGTACTAAATTCTGTACCCCAGAATAAAATATATAGACACAATAGAACTGACAATAGTAGTCAAGTATATCTACTTGAGGGACCGTACTAATCCCTACTACCATCATCTAGTAACGCTCATTGACGGGCGTGGCTATTTCACATTCATTCCTATATTTGCCAAAGTGTACAGTCTTTACGACATTCCACCCTTTTATTTTGAAACAAGTAAATAAATGACCAAATTATAATTTAACAAAATATGTTATTAAGTCCGGACCCGTAAGTTCCTAATTTGTCTGTTTTTAAACTATGAAAACCAGGCAATAAATATTATTTCATTGTTTATTTATTGCTACCTTTGAATAATCCGTTTGTCACTTCACTATTAGCTTGAACAGACTGTACCCCTTTCCATGCCTCTTACGACAATGATCTTCAATTTAGATAATAATAATATTGTTGCGAGGTCACCAACTCAAAGCCGGTCCTGTCCCTCGATTATAAATTTTGGTGAATGCGCTTTCTAGAACCTTCAATATACCAATAATCAGGGTTGCCAACATGCGGGTATTTTACCCGAAAAGCGGGTATTTTGTATTCTGGGTGGTATTTTTCGAGTAAAAACAAATTTCGGGTAAAAATCGGGTATTTTAATGCGTTTGCGGTTTGACTAATAATCTGGGATTTGATGCCCATACCACAGAACTCAAAATTTCTATATTCGGTGGATAGTGACTTCATGCCTTATCTATTTTGTGATTTCGTGACTATCACCTGTGAACCTGTCATTCATGAATGTCATATCACTGTCAGTCAAATGTTAAATCTTTGTCGTTCGTCGACCTTTCACTTTCAAACAAACTTCAATTAATTCGATGCGATGGATAGATGGTTGGAGAAACCATTGAACCATTGAACCATTGACACTATTTGTTCCATAATTATGACAAAACAGGGTATTCGAGAATTCTTTCATTTAATCCAAACACTAAAATGTTGAAGACGAACATTTGGAGAAAACCGGATTAGATCTCTGTTTTTTATTATAGTTTCACATTAGCTTTCTGATGTACCTGAATATGATATTTTGTTATGTTTGTTTAGAATTATTTTTTGTTTTGTTTTTTTTTATGTAATAAATTATACCATACAAATATTGTGTCTACATATTTTCATTTTCGAACTGACGATTACCTATTTTCAAATTTGGCGCGCTTTAAAATGGCAAGTGGGTAAAATCGGGTATTTTCAGCTGTGAATGTGGGAAAAACATGATTTTTCGATTGGCAACCCTGTCTATAATAGTAAAAGAGGAGTTAAGTCTAAGGTCAGTGTGACCAACAAAAAGTGGTTTTTATGACAAGAATGACAGTTAATGTCTACATTTGAAAACATAAGATTTTTGCAGGTTTTTTATCATTAGGAACATCCATATTGCTTTATTAAAACAATGAATACACCCCGGAAGCATAAATCTTAAAATTTAAAATGACGTTTTAGCTGCATTCTCAATGCATCGGTGGCCAGTAATTCTAGGAACTTTCGGCAAATCACCAATTCTCTTCTGTCATTCTGTCACTAGTTATGTCAGATGTCAGTGGAAAAAGCAATCAGAAAAATAAAGTGACAACTAACTAGAACTACTACAAAAGTATGGAAAATAAACATAAACGATTAAACGAATATCAACAAAAACAAATAACACTGACATCTGACATAACTAGTGACAAAATGATAGAAATGAAATGGGGACTTATAGACAATATAGATGTTCGTGATTATAAAAAACCTGCAAAAATCTTATGTTTTGAATGGTAGACATTAACTGTCATTCTTGTCATAAAAACCACTTTTTGTTGGTCACACTGACCTTAAACTGAACTCCTCTATTAAACATGGAAAATTTGCTAGAAAAACGTCATTTGTTAGTAAATACCTAATTTCAAAATGTCGGCTCGTTTGACTAATTTAAACTACATTAGTTTTATAAATGGCATGATTATTTCCAAAAGAATGTTTTTGAATTTACTGTTTGGACCCTTACTTTGTGGAATCTACTCACATTAATGTTATAAATGAAACTATCTGTTTCTAATTAATTCCACTATTTAATGAAAAAATTATGAAAATTATGAAAGGATATTGATAATTATTTCGATATTGACATATTGTGATGTAAAAATTCTAAGGGTTGACCCAACAAAAAAGTTTTCTAATAATGTTAGAGAGATTGTCAATAGTTCAAATTATGTTTTCAATGATTATGAGAAAAAATACATGATTAATAAAAATCCTCAGTCTCCACAATTATATGGTACTGTTAAATTACATAAAGTATCGAAACCAATTAGACCTGTAGTTTCTTACGTTAATACTCCTAATAATAAGTTAGCTAAAAAACTAAACAATATACTTAATAGCTATGGAGGTATATCTAAATACTCAATTGAAAATTCAATAGAACTAATCAAAAAATTAAAAACATACAAATTACAAGATAACTCTAAACTTATTTCATTTGATGTTACCAATATGTTCACTAAAATTCCTCCTAAAGAATGGATAACACTTGTTAAAAAATTACTAGAGGATAAGAATGTCAATCCAGGAATAATATCAGATATACTTAATTTGTTTGATGTATGTATTAATCAGAATTATTTTACTTTTGATAATAAGGTATATATTCAAAATGAAGGTTTACCAATGGGAAGCCCTATATCACCAATTTTACCAAACATTTTTATTGACAGTTTAGAAAGAAAAATCTTTGAATGTAACATTTCAAAAAATATATTATTTTGGTATAGATGACATATTAGCTTGTTTCGTAGGTAGTGAACGACAATTAGATATATTTTTCAATCATATTAATAATTTACATCCAAAAATTAAATTTACATTAGAAGTTGAAGAAAATAACTCAATCAATTTTCTTGATATTAAAATTCAAAGAGTCAATAATATACTTGATTTTTCAAGTTATTAGCTCCAAATAATACCCGTATCCAAAATATTAGACGAATTTAAGTAAAAAGAACAAGACAAACTATCCAAACATTTTTATAACAAGAAAACATTCTCATAAAATATACCTAAATTTATTGGTTTAAATTCTCAAGTACGATTTTAAGTCTAAATTTAATGTGTTTACTTTATTGAACTTACCGACTTGTAGTACATTATCAACACATCCCGTTTCTAATAGTTTTAATCCCTTGCAGAAGGATAAGTTCTGCGAATCAGCGTGATGTGTTTGTCCAGGACTATTCACAGCACTCGCGGGAGACGGGGGCACCCTCGATAAGGAAGAATACATACAAATGTCCCTTTCATTTCTCGGGAAAGACCAAAAAATGATCCTTCTTTGCACTGGCTCCGGTATACGATCATAGCGTTCTTCAATTCGTTGAAAAGGGATAGTTTCGGCCACAGTTTTAGCGGTGATGTCGAGCAGCGAATCTGGGGAACGCGGTCCCACGGGGGGAATTAGAGATGGGGGCCCCCCCACAACTGCGGCCCGCGAGCAACACAGGCGCCTGTTGGCTTGCGCTGCCATTCGAGTCGACACACACACGCACTCGTTGCACTAGTCTCTCGCTCACTGACTAAAACTTACGTTTGGTCGAGGGAATCGCTAGGGCGCAACTGAGATAGCGGAGGTGAAACGTTGCCAAGTTTCTTGTCACTTCAGTCACAAGTCTTGAGAATTTTAAATTTATGTAAACGAAACTAATTAAATAAACTGATACGTTTATATTAGTATATTAATATATATATATATATATATATAAGTTAAATAAGTGTTAATCATGAATTTATATAAAGCTAGGATATTATAATATTCGCCTCTCTTTTTTATACAAGCCGTGAATAATTGTTTTTGCATATAAAACGTTTCGGAATTTCAACTTCATTATTATTTACAACAGAGTTAAACAATTTTACATTCTCGTTTTTATTTAATTTATTCTAATGTTTTTCTGTATTTAATTGAAGTCTTTTTATTTCTAGTTATCTTGTAATATAATAAACTATCGTAATCATACAAAAATTTATCTTTTTTGTTAAGCCCGGTTCTGACGATGCAATTTCGTCTCTGCAACTCGATCGCGGCGACAAAATTGCATGCAGTTTAGGTGTTTCTACTGGTTCTAATTTTATGCCACCACAAGTTGCAGCAACTTTTGGTAACTTTTTTAGTGTTTTTTTTTACGCAAACCTAAAAATTCTGTTGGTGTGACTAACTGAAATGACAGTTAGGTACAAGGTTATCTGTTATTGAGTTAAGCCAGGTTCTGACGATGAAATTTCGTCTCCACAACTCGATCGCGGACACAAAATTGCATGCAGTTTAGGTGTTTCTACTGGTTCTAATTTTATGCCACCACAAGTTGCAGCAACTTTTGGTAACTTTTTTAGTGTTTTTTTTTACGCAAACCTAAAAATTCTGTTGGTGTGACTAACTGAAATGACAGTTAGGTACAAGGTTATCTGTTATTGAGTTAAGCCAGGTTCTGACGATGAAATTTCGTCTCCACAACTCGATCGCGGACACAAAATTGCATGCAGTTTAGGTGTTTCTACTGGTTCTAATTTTATGCCACCACAAGTTGCAGCAACTTTTGGTAACTTTTTTAGTGATTTTTTTTACGCACACCTAAAACTTTTGTTGGTGTGACTAACTGAAATGACAGTTAGGTACAAGGTTATCTGTTATTGAGTTAAGCCAGGTTCTGACGATGAAATTTCGTCTCCACAACTCGATCGCGGACACAAAATTGCATGCAGTTTAGGTGTTTCTACTGGTTCTAATTTTATGCCACCACAAGTTGCAGCAACTTTTGGTAACTTTTTTAGTGTTTTTTTTTACGCAAACCTAAAAATTCTGTTGGTGTGACTAACTGAAATGACAGTTAGGTACAAGGTTATCTGTTATTGAGTTAAGCCAGGTTCTGACGATGAAATTTCGTCTCCACAACTCGATCGCGGACACAAAATTGCATGCAGTTTAGGTGTTTCTACTGGTTCTAATTTTATGCCACCACAAGTTGCAGCAACTTTTGGTAACTTTTTAGTGATTTTTTTTACGCACACCTAAAACTTTTGTTGGTGTGACTAACTGAAATGACAGTTAGGTACAAGGTTATCTGTTATTGAGTTAATCCCGGTTCTGACGATGCAATTTCGTCTCCGCAACTCGATCGCGGACACAAAATTGCATGCAGTTTAGGTGTTTCTACTGGTTCTAATTTTATGCCACCACAAGTTGCAGCAACTTTTGGTAACTTTTTTAGTGATTTTTTTTACGCAAACCTAAAACTTCTGTTGGTGTGACTAACTGAAATGACAGTTAGGTACAAGGTTATCTGTTATTGTGTTAAGCCAGGTTCTGACGATGCAATTTCGTCTCTGCAACTCGATCGCGGCGACAAAATTGCATGCAGTTTAGGTGTTTCTACTGGTTTTAATTTTATGCCACCACAAGTTGCAGCAACTTTTGGTAACTTTTTTAGTGATTTTTTTTACGCAAACCTAAAACTTCTGTTGTGACTACCTGACATGAGAGTTAGGTACAAGGTTATCTGTTATTGAGTTAAGCCCGGTTCTGACGATGCAATTTCTTCTCCACAACTCGATCAAGGCGACAAAATTGCATGCAGTTTAGGTGTTTCTACTGGTTTTAATTTTATGCCACCACAAGCTGCAGCAACTTTTGGTAACTTTTTTAGTGATTTTTTTTACGCAAACCTAAAACTTCTGTTGTTGTGACTACCTGACATGAGAGTTAGGTACAAGGTTATCTGTGATTGAGTTAAGCCCGGTTCTGACGATGAAATTTCGTCTCCACAACTCGATCGCGGACACAAAATTGCATGCAGTTTAGGTGTTTCTACTGGTTCTAATTTTATGCCACCACAAGTTGCAGCAACTTTTGGTAACTTTTTTAGTGATTTTTTTTACGCACACCTAAAACTTTTGTTGGTGTGACTAACTGAAATGACAGTTAGGTACAAGGTTATCTGTTATTGAGTTAATCCCGGTTCTGACGATGCAATTTCGTCTCCGCAACTCGATCGCGGACACAAAATTGCATGCAGTTTAGGTGTTTCTACTGGTTCTAATTTTATGCCACCACAAGTTGCAGCAACTTTTGGTAACTTTTTTAGTGATTTTTTTTACGCACACCTAAAACTTTTGTTGGTGTGACTAACTGAAATGACAGTTAGGTACAAGGTTATCTGTTATTGTGTTAAGCCAGGTTCTGACGATGCAATTTCGTCTCTGCAACTCGATCGCGGCGACAAAATTGCATGCAGTTTAGGTGTTTCTACTGGTTTTAATTTTATGCCACCACAAGTTGCAGCAACTTTTGGTAACTTTTTTAGTGATTTTTTTTACGCAAACCTAAAACTTCTGTTGTTGTGACTACCTGACATGAGAGTTAGGTACAAGGTTATCTGTTATTGAGTTAAGCCCGGTTCTGACGATGCAATTTCTTCTCCACAACTCGATCAAGGCGACAAAATTGCATGCAGTTTAGGTGTTTCTACTGGTTTTAATTTTATGCCACCACAAGCTGCAGCAACTTTTGGTAACTTTTTTAGTGATTTTTTTTACGCAAACCTAAAACTTCTGTTGTTGTGACTACCTGACATGAGAGTTAGGTACAAGGTTATCTGTTATTGAGTTAAGCCCGGTTCTGACGATGCAATTTCTTCTCCACAACTCGATCAAGGCGACAAAATTGCATGCAGTTTAGGTGTTTCTCCTGGTTCTAATTTTATGCCACCACAAGTTGCAGCAACTTTTGGTAACTTTTTTAGTGATTTTTTTTACGCACACCTAAAACTTTTGTTGGTGTGACTAACTGAAATGACAGTTAGGTACAAGGTTATCTGTTATTGTGTTAAGCCAGGTTCTGACGATGCAATTTCGTCTCTGCAACTCGATCGCGGCGACAAAATTGCATGCAGTTTAGGTGTTTCTACTGGTTTTAATTTTATGCCACCACAAGTTGCAGCAACTTTTGGTAACTTTTTTAGTGATTTTTTTTACGCAAACCTAAAACTTCTGTTGTTGTGACTACCTGACATGAGAGTTAGGTACAAGGTTATCTGTTATTGAGTTAAGCCCGGTTCTGACGATGCAATTTCTTCTCCACAACTCGATCAAGGCGACAAAATTGCATGCAGTTTAGGTGTTTCTACTGGTTTTAATTTTATGCCACCACAAGCTGCAGCAACTTTTGGTAACTTTTTTAGTGATTTTTTTTACGCAAACCTAAAACTTCTGTTGTTGTGACTACCTGACATGAGAGTTAGGTACAAGGTTATCTGTGATTGAGTTAAGCCCGGTTCTGACGATGCAATTTCTTCTCCACAACTCGATCAAGGCGACAAAATTGCATGCAGTTTAGGTGTTTCTACTGGTTTTAATTTTATGCCACCACAAGTTGCAGCAACTTTTGGTAACTTTTTTAGTGATTTTTTTTACGCAAACCTAAAACTTCTGTTGGTGTGACTAACTGAAATGACAGTTAGGTACAAGGTTATCTGTTATTGTGTTAAGCCAGGTTCTGACGATGCAATTTCGTCTCTGCAACTCGATCGCGGCGACAAAATTGCATGCAGTTTAGGTGTTTCTACTGGTTTTAATTTTATGCCACCACAAGTTGCAGCAACTTTTGGTAACTTTTTTAGTGATTTTTTTTTACGCAAACCTAAAACTTCTGTTGTTGTGACTACCTGACATGAGAGTTAGGTACAAGGTTATCTGTTATTGAGTTAAGCCCGGTTCTGACGATGCAATTTCTTCTCCACAACTCGATCAAGGCGACAAAATTGCATGCAGTTTAGGTGTTTCTACTGGTTTTAATTTTATGCCACCACAAGCTGCAGCAACTTTTGGTAACTTTTTTAGTGATTTTTTTTACGCAAACCTAAAACTTCTGTTATTGTGACTACCTGACATGAGAGTTAGGTACAAGGTTATCTGTTATTGAGTTAAGCCCGGTTCTGACGATGCAATTTCTTCTCCACAACTCGATCAAGGCGACAAAATTGCATGCAGTTTAGGTGTTTCTACTGGTTTTAATTTTATGCCACCACAAGCTGCAGCAACTTTTGGTAACTTTTTTAGTGATTTTTTTTACGCAAACCTAAAACTTCTGTTATTGTGACTACCTGACATGAGAGTTAGGTACAAGGTTATCTGTTATTGAGTTAAGCCCGGTTCTGACGATGCAATTTCTTCTCCACAACTCGATCAAGGCGACAAAATTGCATGCAGTTTAGGTGTTTCTACTGGTTTTAATTTTATGCCACCACAAGCTGCAGCAACTTTTGGTAACTTTTTTAGTGATTTTTTTTACGCAAACCTAAAACTTCTGTTGTTGTGACTACCTGACATGAGAGTTAGGTACAAGGTTATCTGTTATTGTGTTAAGCCAGGTTCTGACGATGCAATTTCGTCTCTGCAACTCGATCGCGGCGACAAAATTGCATGCAGTTTAGGTGTTTCTACTGGTTCTAATTTTATGCCACCACAAGTTGCAACAACTTTTGGTAACTTTTTTAGTGATTTTTTTACGCACACCTAAAACTTTTGTTGGTGTGACTAACTGAAATGACAGTTAGGTACAAGGTTATCTGTTATTGAGTTAATCCCGGTTCTGACGATGCAATTTCGTCTCCGCAACTCGAACGCGGACACAAAATTGCATGCAGTTTAGGTGTTTCTACTGGTTCTAATTTTATGCCACCACAAGTTGCAGCAACTTTTGGTAACTTTTTTAGTGATTTTTTTTACGCAAACCTAAAACTTCTGTTGGTGTGACTAACTGAAATGACAGTTAGGTACAAGGTTATCTGTTATTGTGTTAAGCCAGGTTCTGACGATGAAATTTCGTCTCTGCAACTCGATCGCGGCGACAAAATTGCATGCAGTTTAGGTGTTTCTACTGGTTTTAATTTTATGCCACCACAAGTTGCAGCAACTTTTGGTAACTTTTTTAGTGATTTTTTTTTACGCAAACCTAAAACTTCTGTTGTTGTGACTACCTGACATGAGAGTTAGGTACAAGGTTATCTGTTATTGAGTTAAGCCCGGTTCTGACGATGCAATTTCTTCTCCACAACTCGATCAAGGCGACAAAATTGCATGCAGTTTAGGTGTTTCTACTGGTTTTAATTTTATGCCACCACAAGCTGCAGCAACTTTTGGTAACTTTTTTAGTGATTTTTTTTACGCAAACCTAAAACTTCTGTTGTTGTGACTACCTGACATGAGAGCTAGGTACAAGGTTATCTGTTATTGAGTTAAGCCCGGTTCTGACGATGCAATTTCGTCTCTGCAACTCGATCGCGGCGACAAAATTGCATGCAGTTTAGGTGTTTCTACTGGTTCTAATTTTATGCCACCACAAGTTGCAGCAACTTTTGGTAACTTTTTTAGTGATTTTTTTTACGCAAACCTAAAACTTCTGTTGGTGTGACTAACTGAAATGACAGTTAGGTACAAGGTTATCTGTTATTGTGTTAAGCCAGGTTCTGACGATGAAATTTCGTCTCTGCAACTCGATCGCGGCGACAAGGTTGCATGCAGTTTAGGTGTTTCTACTGGTTTTAATTTTATGCCACCACAAGTTGCAGCAACTTTTGGTAACTTTTTTAGTGATTTTTTTTACGCAAACCTAAAACTTCTGTTGTTGTGACTACCTGACATGAGAGCTAGGTACAAGGTTATCTGTTATTGAGTTAAGCCCGGTTCTGACGATGCAATTTCTTCTCCACAACTCGATCAAGGCGACAAAATTGCATGCAGTTTGGGTGTTTCTACTGGTTCTAATTTTATGCCACCACAAGTTGCGGCTACTTTTGGTAACTTTTTTAGTGATTTTTTTTACGCAAACCTAAAACTTCTGTTGGTGTGACTAACTGAAATGACAGTTAGGTTCTGACAATGCAATTTCGTCTCTGCAACTCGATCGCGGCGACAAAATTGCATGTAGTTTAGGTGTTTCTACTGGTTTCTAATTTTATGCCACAAGTTGCAGCAGCTTGGTAACTTTTTTAAGTGATTTTTCTTGTAAGCAATTCTAATACTGTTGAAGTGACTAACTGAAATGACAGTTAGGTACCGGTTATCTTTGTTTTCCTAAAAAACTGTTGCTCTTGTTGATTGTTGAGAAATTGAGCAATAAATCGCTGTTTTGAAAATTTAAATTTATCATCTATGAAGTTGGGTTATGGCTATCTTATAATGTTATAAATATGGTGACTATTTCGAATATTGGCAACAATATAGTATTTCCTTAAGAAATTGCTACAATAGTATGAACATGGTGTGAACGCTCAAGCAACTTTGAAAGGAGACGTGTTGCGGCGAGAATTTGCTACAACTAAATAGAGGAGGTCAGTCTAAGGTCAGTGTGACCAACAAAAAGTGGTTTTTATGACAAGAATGACAGTTATTGTCTACCATTCAAAACTTAAGATTTTTGCAGGTTTTTTATCATTACGAACATCTATATATGTATTGCTTTATTAAAACAATGAATACACCTCCGAAGCGTAAATCTTAAAATTTAAAATGACATCTTAGCTGAATTCTCAATGCATCGGTGGCCAGTAATTCCAGGAATTTTCGGCAAATCACCAATTCTCTTCTGTCATTATGTCACTAGTTATGTCAGATGTCAGTGGAAAAAGCAATCAGAAGAATAAAGTGATACAACTAACTAGAACTACTAGTATGGAAAGTATGGAAAATAAACATAAACGATTAAGCGAATATCAAACAAATAACACTGACATGTTCGTAATGATAAAAAACCTGCAAAAATCTTATGTTTTGAATGGTAGACATTAACTGTCATTCTTGTCATAAAAACCACTTTTTGTTGGTCACACTGACCTTAAACTGACCTCCTCTATTGCCTTGATGAATTGCACCGTCAGAACCGGGCTTTGGGTATTAAGTCTCCTTTAGCTAGTTTTTTATCAGTTGATCTGTTTATTTTCTTTAAATAAGTGGAAAATTTGAAACTGTGGCTACGTCGCGATCTCGTAGCGAGACGTAAACGAGTGCGACTGCGTCGTCTTACCTCAGCAGACGGCACAGCTGATTCGACCCCCGCGTGCGTAATGTGCTTTGTTTATGTTGGCCACATGGCGCAAGGTGCAGGGGGGCGCCACCAAAAGGGACGGAGACGAGAGTGTGGACCACTGTCATACACCATCCCGCATTGCCGGCTTGTTCACCGTTTCGTAGAAGCTTAGATTTTTTATAATTAATAACAAATATTTGTATATATTATCCAAAACCACAGTGAAGGTTACGTTGTTTATATGAAACAACTTAATGTCCCTTTCGAAATACGTTAGTTATATGAATATTCTGAGCAATATAAATGTTTATACATAATTATAGTGCCCGTATTGTTTAAAATCCACATGTAGGTATGTAACTGACAATCTAAATTAAATTGCTGGTTGAAAAAGAGACGATATTATTTTTTTTTCACAGGAAGATATCTTTCCTTTGCCTAAATGTTTCAGGTGTACAATTTAGGAAGTTGCACCTGGTATACCGGTACCCGTTAGGAGGTACTTATATAGTTCTTTGGTACGTTAAAAAAACCCCGTAAACCCTCATGCATGAAAAACAACTCCATATATTATATTAATTCTTTTTTATCAGTATCAGTTGATAATAATTAGTGTTTCATTTTTATTAAAACATACCTAGAGGTAGGAAGAAATAATCATTGCTACAAAACCAAAAATAATGGTACTTAGAAATTGCTAAAAGTAACGGGTTACTAGGCATAAAGATTGTAAGAAAGTTATTTTGATATCCCATCACGGCATCACATTCTATTTTTTCGCAATAACAATGTTTTTGTACAACTGCCATTAAAAGTGACATTTTTTAATGCCTGTCAAACGTGTTAAAAGAAGACGTTTACAAAGTAACGTGTTAAAAGTAAAATACTTTTAACACTACAAGAAGAAGACGTGATAAGAAACCTAATGGAACCATAACACAGAGCGGCATTTGCTGTGAACTATTGAAAATTGGCTCTTTTTCAACTTTTATTTCCTGAATGTTAACGGTGGTCATTTTGAACACATGATTGAATAGCAGTTTTTTCTTGTTAACAGTTGTCTTTTTACTATTTGTGAATTTTTTATTCTTTAAAGAGTTTTTCTGACATAAAATAATACGGGGGCATACGAAAAGTTGGAAGATAGCCAATTTTAAACAACGATTAAATAACAATGGAGGGCTGGTATCAAAGGCAAAACAAAATGATTGAATTGAGATTTACCAGACCTTTTAAATAAGGTATGACTTGATACCTAATGCCATTTGAAAAAATGTAAGGGGTATCTCCAGTAGGGAGGGGGTGAATCTGACGTTTATGACATTAGCGCCAAAAAGCGTCCCCCTCCAGTTAAAAGTTGACGTGTTTTGGCATTTTTTTCTAATAAGTCCCATTTTTTAAATATTAAGGGTGGGTCCTTTTCAAATCAACACAGTGTATTTATTTAACACTAGTATTAAAAGTAAAATACTTTTAACTTTAGTGTTAACAGAGACATAATCATTAATTTTTTTTCAACCAAATAGAAGTAAACGAGACATATCGATTCAATTTTTAATGTAACTTTCAATATTATAGTATGATAATAGTATTATAATGTATTAACATTAATAGTACAATTCGAACAACTGCTGATATTAATACCATGCTTGTAGACTTCCATCTCCGTTATATTTGCTCCCGAGTCTGCTAGCAAAGAAGCAGAAGACCTTCTATAACAGCGACCTGTATATTCCTTTGGATCCGGTAGGTTTAGGGCTTCACACGAGAGCGAGAATTTTCTCGTCTCGAAAAAGCGAGACGAGGCTATGGCTTCACACGAGAGCGAGATTTTTCTCGTCTGGTCTCGAAAAAGCGAGACGAGACGAGACATTTTTGAAAATATTATGGGCGATACCGAGACCACATACAGCGCAACCCGAGAGTCTCGTTAAATTTTTTTATGAAGTTTTTATTAGAAAAATTAGAAACGGCCTACATAGAGAACAATACATTTTACAATATATAAAATCTGGTGACCATCTGTAAAATATTTTGTGGAGAGTCTTTCTTTTTTTTTTATGTGGAATAAAATGATAAAACAGGTCGGTTTTACCAAAATTAAATCGTCACGTCTTGTATCGCCTCAAATACAATAGGGTCGTAAAATTCAGCAGAATGGTTAAGGTTTCATTAATATGATAATCCTTTAAATTAAATCTTTTAGAAGCTCTTGAAGTTCTGGTAATCGTCTTAACGAACAAATAGATATCAACCATTCTCCCTTATTAAACTTATTTACCTAGAAGATCGGTCGGGAGCGATTGTTGTGAATGAATTTCCAGGTAAACTTGATCAATAATTTTGTTAATATTCGTTGAATTCCGTATTTAGGCATTTTTTGTACTTTATTTCCATGAAAACATTTTGTAATACTTTGTCAATATTCTTAAAATTCCGTAAATTCCGATTATTTTCTACAGCAGGTATGATTATGACAAAATCACGTACATCACTGAAAGATGATGTGATGCAAGCGTTACTATGTTTAAATTCTTGGTCATCAAAAATTATTTATGGATTTTATTATCAATATTTACAATTAAGCCAGACGAGACCGAGACTTGAACGAGACGAGACAACCGGTAACGAGACGAGAACGAGACTCAATTTCTTCGGAATTGACGAGATCGAGACGAGATTTTTTTTACTCTCGCCCACTCTCGTATCGTGTGAAGCCCTAGGTAGGTTCAAAAACTCAGCAACCAATGAGGGCATTTTCCCAAACGTATGTATACCAACTGGGTTTGCAGTGCATTTATAATTTGAGTATTTCAGAAAAAAACGTCCATAAATAAATAAATAATGCAAAAAGAACGACTTATTTTCGTTTTAGTTTTTGGAATTTGAACAATCAATGATTTATCTATTAATTTAATATCATCATCATTGGCAGACTCCATATATTCCGAAAATAGTAGCAACTTTTACCATCAAGTATGTTTCATCTGGCGCCTCATTTATAAACTTCTCAACTTGTTCCGACGTAAGTGTTTTTGATTTTTTAGACTATATAACCATCATTTTTCCTCTTTAAGAATGCTATTACCTTGAAATATTTGCTTACATCAACCCCATTTTAACTAGCGAACTCGATTTTATCCTAGAAAACTCACTCCACAAAGTTGACGCGTTCCATATTTTTTATTTCTCTTCTAGATATGCCAAAAAGACGGATTCACTGAAGTTTCCTTCAACTTTTTTCATTTTTCACCACTTGAGAAAATTAAAATATGCAATATCATACTGCTGAGCTGATTTTTTCGGTAATAATTCAAATGTCGCTCTTTTTGCAGCCTCTTCAATATTATCAGAAATACACGATTCATCAATACTATCCCTCATTATGCGAGATGAATATTAAACAACAGCAAGAACTTTTAATGAAAAGCGTGAACTGTAAACAATATTGTTTGTTGGTAACTAAGTGATTCAGTGACATCTAACAGTTCCCAGGAAATGAGAATTATTGTTAAAACGTCAACAAAATAATTAACTGACAATAGACGTCAAAATGTGATTTTCTTGAAATACTTTTATTTTATTATCAAAATAGGAGTTGTACAAAAAACTATGTATGATATTTGTGTTAAAAGTAAATTTTATTTTGTGAGTGAAAAAGTTTGCGAAACGAGCGAAGCGAGTGGAGCAATTTCACGAATAAATATCATAAATAGCTATTATTTACAGAAAAAACTATAATAAATGGTGTCGAATATGAAATTATTATGATTGTGTTGCTACGGATTATTTTAAATGGTTTATTTACGATAAAAAGACGATGACGTCACTCTTAGTTACTTTCCTGCTTATCAGAATAAATATAAATTTACCAACCGTTAATACAATTTATACTTAATGGATAGGGCAATTTACAGTCTACAGGTTGGCAAAACTTTAAGACGTTGTCAGATCAATGGAAGAGTTCTATTTAAGGTCAATGTAGCCAACACAATAAATTAAAATTATCGAAATGACATAATGGGGGTCACTGAAACGGGTCACCATTTAAGTTACTTTTTGTTTTTTTCAGATATACTTAATGTTTTATATAATATATATTGTACCCAAAAGATAAAAAGCTCGTTTAATTTTAGGGAATTTTGCTTCTTAAAACTTACGGCAAATGTCTGTCAACTGTCAAAGTCAACGTCATAGCGTGGTTTTATTTTTATAAACTTTATCCGTTTGTATATATGTCTTTCCAGTGTATTATAAAATTTAATTTTGAAAATTTAAAACATCCAAAATAAATACCAAGCTAAAGCTACGCCTATGTTACTTGCATTGAAAATGTTGACAATTACCTGTGACATTTGTGGTAAACATTAGAAAGCAAAACACCCTAAATTAAAACGAGCTTTTTATCCATGGAGGCTATTCCATGTTTTTATCATTCGGGTACAAGATATATTGCATAAAACATGGTTTATATCTGAAAAACTGAAAAATTAAGTCAATAGGTGACCCCCATTTCTTAGGTCATTTTGGTCATTGTGTTGGCTACATTTACCTTAGGTATTGGTAAAATTCTTCAATGGACGAGTTCTATACAAGGGAAATGCTGCCAACATGACGAACAAAAAAATACTGAATAAGGTTAGTCGCATAAGGAAGCTGGTTTTCCGATCAATTTTTGGATTTTCTTATATATTTTGGGTCCCTTTACTACCCATGTTGTACCCGAAAACATTGGAGGTCTTTTTAGTTGGGGTAATTTTACATTTTACAGTTGACGAAAAACTAATGTCAGCTGTCAGCACATATACGTATCATTAAGGTATTAAGGCATTGGCTTTGTTTTTTTATTCTACCTGTCTGTTTGTGATTTGTGTGACTATGATCTGCTTTTATTATTGCAAATACCATCGAGAAGAGTTGTTCTACCCTGATTTGTATCTTCGTTGTGATTATACAAATTGCGATATGTATTGTACATACTTATCAACGTTGTAAAAATAAGACAAGAGTTTTAGTTAAAGGACGAAGATGGAATGCCATTAAGTTTATTCCATTTCCCAAACCTAGGAGATGTTCCAGCAGATGCCTCAAATGGATTGAGTTATCTGAATTTTGCCACAATCAACAAAACTACTTATATTTGTAGTGAACATTTCGATAATATTTGTGTAGATCCAAAACCCTATTGTAATGATGGGTCTACTGAAGATGAGGTAAATGCTGAATTGACTCAATCGAATGTACAAGAACTTGCTAGTGTCTCAGACAATCAAATAGATGTTGTTGATGATCCATTTTCTGAGAGTTTTCCATCTTCAATTGAACCCACTACGAATATTGTGGAACACAGTTATAGCTCTACCAATTTTGTAATGCAACCACAAACTGAACCCAAAAATAAGATTACCAAGAATGAAACAAAAGATAGTACAAGTATATTCAAATCTTCACTGTGGACATAAATAGTCATACTGGGAAAACTATTTTTCATACAAAAACCTAAAAAGGAAAACTACCATGTTTAAATACTTTACTGGACTTAACCCTTCACATTTTGAAGCACCCTATTCATTCTTAGATGAAAATGTTATGATCGACTTAAAATACCAATTTAAATATAATAGACAGCTTAGAGTCAGAAAGAAGTTCTATTCAAAACTTTCTAATAGAGACAAGTTATGTTTGGTGCTACAAAATTGAGACGAGGATACACTTTACAAGAACTGACATTTTTTTGTAATACAAATAAATCATACCTATTCAGTGATATTTTTTACATGGGTTCAATTTATGTACCACCAAATCATTGGACTAAGAGGTGATTTATTTTTGGCAGCTAGAAATATACAGAACATTCCTTATTGTTTCAAAAATTTTGAGGATAAAATTCTCGGGGTTATGGATGCCACTGAAATATCATTACAAATGGTAAGAAACTTTAGGCAGCAAGGAAATATTTACTCCAGTTACAAGCACACTAACACGATTAAATTGCTAGTTGTAATAGCAGTTAGTGGTGCCATAATATACTGTAGTGACGGATTTGAAGGCTCCATATCTGATAATGAACTGTTTGTACAGATATGAAGAACTTTCTACTTCCTACTTCAAGATGTTGCAAATGAACTGCTTGAATGAGCTTCGCTTTCGGGATATTTTTAAAGAATTTTTGTCTCGCGCAATTTTTACAGAAATTTTACACAAAAATGTCAAAAAATATTCACCTCTTGTGATATAACTAGTGATTATTTTTTTCGTTTAATTTTCAACCAATTAGAACGATCAATGTAGTTAAGTTACCTTGTATAATTTCGATTATTTTTTTCACTTGTCAAAATCTCACATTTTGGTGGTTTTAACCAACAGCAATACATTGTTCTAGCCAGTCATTCGGTATTATACTGATAAAACTTCTTCCTCATCGATTATACCTTTTTTACATTGAAACGTCAAAATTTTACTTTGAATTTGTCATTATTGACAACTAAAAGTGCTGCGAAGTTTATTGAAAAATGAACACAAACCGATTCAGTGCCATCACCCAAGAGAATATTGAACATTTAATACAAAATCCTTTTAAATTGTTAAAAAAATAATCTTCCCAAATACAACTCGTTCTTCAAATTTGATCACATAATTTTTTATTTTCATCACTCAAACTTGTTTATTTGAGGCAAAAACATTCAAACAAACCGAATTTAGATAAAATCACTCGTCCTAACGGACTCGTGATTTTATCAATCGGTTTCTTTTCATATTTTTGCCAAATAAACAAGTTTTCGTGGAAAAGAAAAAATTATCGATAAAATTTGAAGCACTCGTGGTATTACCTTTGATAATACCCGATTATACATAGAGTAGCTCTACCAATCGAAAATTTTAAAATAATTTAATTTCCATAGTAACCACATCGACGTCAATATACAACAATACACAAACTAACAGGACCGTCAAATTTTGACGTTTATCAATAACTGTTCAAAAATGAGTCGATTCGGAGATTTATCATTAAATTCAATAGTTACTTAATTTACTCAATAAATAATCGTATCAAATACAATACGTACTTCAAAATAAATACGGATATATATCTCAAACTTCCTGCATAATTACAAATCGTGTCAGTTTGACAGAATAATCCTCCCGCTACGAGGTCGGATTATTTAGACTATCAAACTGACACTCTTTGTAATTATGCAACAAGTTATCGATGTATACCCTGATTATTTTGAAGTACTTATAGTATTACTACTGATTATATACCTCCATCCGTTTCTAACCAATCAAATGCCATTTTGCGACCAATCAGAAGCAAATTATACTGGATATTTTTTGACATAAGTGAATATACCCCGGCCCACCTGCCACAGCCAATTTTTAATGTTGTCACACTAACGACACATTTTTGTTAATTAACATGGATTTCAATCAATTAGGTGATGTTTCAATAGAAAATATCCGAAAAAACGCCGAAAAGACCATACTAAGGAATACGATAAAAAATATTTTGAAAATCTTCCATTTCGTTGTATGTTTTCGTCTTTTTCGGTATATAATCTGACCATATACCTACCACTCGAGGTATATATTTTATTCTGAATATTTTTTGACATTTTTGTGTAAAATTTCTGTAAAAATTGCGCTGCAAAGCTGGAGGGATATTTTTTAAAAAGAATTTTTGTCTCGCGCAATTTTTACAGAAATTTTACACAAAAATATCAAAAAATATTCACCTCTTGTGATATAACTAGTGACTATTATTTGTAAATAAACACCATCGATTCGTGCATTACCTACGAGGCACAGGCCAATAAAAAAGAAGTCTGTCAGATTGAAATTTCCAGTTTTCTTAAAATAAAGAGAAAAAAACTACAGCTTGACAACGCCACAAAATTTTAAATTAGTCGTTTATGTTCAACGGTTTTTGGAAATTATTTCTGGCCTACGCCTACGTAATTATTTTTTTACTTGGATAAACTAAAACTAAACTGTAAACGATAACTAATAAAGAAGTGTTCGATTAAAAACCAGGAAATGAGTGGTGTTCGGACTCCAGACAGACAGACGAGAGTTCTGTGATGGCGACGACATTAACGGAAAGCTCTTCACTTATTACCGGGCGTTATGCGTTATTAATTAAAAAACGCAGTTCAGTTAGATCTATTTACTGAACTGTAGCAAAAAAAAGTTAATTTACTACCACTTATAATACATAAAATGGTTGCCTTGTTAGTACATTCAATTAATATACCAGGTAAAATCATTCATACAGAATTCCTGAATTGTTCCTATCTCTTCTATGAATTTTCCTACATATCAATCTGAAAGTTTTCTGATTGATTAGAATATCGTTGCTTTAATTTTTATCGATTTAATTCGAATGATACAGTTGAAATATTACATGCAGATTTTTTCTCTTTGAAAATATATACCATGTGCGGCGTCCGCCATTGTTCATTGATTAACTATTAAGCAAAGAGGGCTTGAATAATTTGTGACGGGACACTAACGCGCCCCAAGATATCATCTTGCCACAGATTATCGATCCCTGTACACTTCGATGCATACAGTGGAGACCCATGGGCGCTTTAAATATTTTTTTTGCGCCCCAATCTGAAGTAAAGACTTCCGTCTAGTAAAAATAAAGTAAATTTAATCAATCTGTGAGATTGATACGCAATTTTTATTATTACATACAGTGGACAAAATAATTTAGATATAAAATTTGCTTGAAGACTATTACCTCATTTTTATAGTGTCGAAACTTTTTTTACTCCATCCTTGTATACAGACATGAGCTCTTCTTAATCTTTCAATCATTTCTGCCAATGCTTTTAACTCAAAAACTAATGTCGTAATCTATCTATATATCATTGTTACGTTTCTTTTGTTAAAAAGTAACTTTATCTTCGGCGAAATCTGCTCGAGAGGCAAGGTTGATTGTTTCGTTTTGATCAATAATTAAAATATTGTTTTTGAAGACTTTTATTTCTTTTCTAGCTTTTGTCGATATATTTTCTGAATGTAAGCGAATTTCTAAAGCTTTTGTGTTAAAGACAATCGCTATAAAAGGACAGGACAATGTGGGTTGACGACAATACAAGAGAGCAGGTAGTAGTAACGCTGGCGAAGGAGTGCTGTAGTGGTAGGTTGATTGTTAGGGGAACATAATGTGCCGATTGGCACTCGAAGCATTTGGATTACAAAAAATATGGAATTTTTAATTCCAATATTCTTAATTTGCATACAAGGTTGAATAAAGTATAAAGCTAACCAAACTGAATTACTTTTTGAAGTGAATACTTCTTTAGACGCGTTGAGCACCTTTTTTGGGTGAAGAAAAAACATGGATTTTTCGTCATCGTCACCCTTTTATGTAACACCCAATACTTTTGGTCACTCGTCACGTTTTTATGCAACACACAATACTTTTGGTTATGCAACACACTTAACAATGAAGCGTATATATAGCCCGTTCAGTATTAAAACCGTTGCACGTCACATCTGTGTCATAACTGTACTATATGTTGCCAAGCCATTGAAATAATATGAGAATCTAGTATATGTCAAATGAAGTTTATCAAATATTCTAGGTTAGGTTTAGTTATTGATGGTTATTGCGTGCAAAGAAACTTCGACTTATTTCAGTTACATACAGAGATGTTACATATAAAATTTTAATTTGTATGTTAACCATACAGCACTAAGAAATTCTTATTTTAAAAACTATGGAATTATTTTTAGCACTAAAAAGGTATGTATGGGATAGTCAACACTTTTATTTGTATGTTTATACCACACACTTAATTAGTTAGAAGTTATGGAACTATTCTAGTATTGAAAATGCATGTATGTATAAATAGTATCAAGGAAAAAATATTCTCTAATATAATTTTTAGGTTACAATTACCTAAGTACATGTTGGCTTCTAAAATGTTGTCACTACAATATGAAAGATTGATGTAAGGTTTACAGACAAATTATAAATAAAAAAGTTCTGATAACCTGGATCTACCTCCTTTTTAAAGGTAGGCAATTTTATTTTATATTTTGTTGAAATAAAATCTTAAATTTTTTTTAGAAAAGTGTGTAGGTCATTCTCAACAAGGAAAATCATCCTGAGATATATGATCATAGCAAAAGAAAATTGTGCAGCAAGCACCACCACAGCTCAGAAAAGGAGAGCAAATCCATTCTATTCTCCGAGTGAAGGTATATGCAAATGATTGACTAAATCGTAGCACTGAAATCAATACATATTATAATTATCAGTATATTGGTGAATTATTTATCACTCCATCATCTTCTAATCAATCCAAATTTATATTTACCATTTTGTTTTAGCTCTCCAGCATCTACCGCAACTGAAAGTATTGCTAATAAAACGATTGATCAAATGAGCCGTTTCAATTCAATAAAAACTATTAAATTAATTCTTTGTAGTTTTTATAAAACTTTGTGATATGCACATTTACCTTTAGAAAATGCTGCCTGAATTACTTATTTTGAATATCATGATTAAAATAAAATGATAAATAATGCCACCCCAATTTTTATGGAATTGTTTTATTAAAAAGAAACATTGCAAATTTATAAATTAGTTACTACACCGAAAAGTTTGTAATACTATTTTTTTAAATAAGGTAGAACAATAATTGTCAAATAGAAATCTTTCAAATTTGAGAGGTTCACCGACAAACCAATTCCAACCCGCAGCTTCTGGAATGCATCTATCGGCTTGCTTGGCAGTACCCTGTATTAACTCAATAGTATTTTTAAAAAGATGGTAGGTAATACTTTGTGACTATACTGTTCTATCAAATCCACAATCTATTTTGTTGGGGGGTTTGTTTCTGAAAAAAACATTTATTGAAAGGGCAGTATTCAAATAACCTATATTATTATTTTTGTAAAAATAGAAGTAAAACAGCATTTATTGTCTATTAGGTAAAATTTGAAGTAATAATTTTGAATGTATTAAACTAGTTGTGTAGCTTTCTGAATTCTAACATATAATTTGCTATATCACTGTTCAAATACAGTTTGTATCTACTTACTAGGCTGTAATATAAATAAGCTCAACTTCAACATTTGTTGATCAAATTCTATATTGTGTCATTAACCTAATATTATCGAAAAGCGTTGTCCATAATTTATTAAAGGTTCAGAAAGATTCAATAGTAAGTAATTGGTTTTCAAACCATTTAAAAACATATTCTTCGTTCATTTTCCCATGATAATAACTCAACTGAGATTCATATAAAAATATACTTTCTGCTCCATCAATATAACCATTTTCATTCTCAGCATGTAATACAAAATATCTAGAATAAAAACAATTTTGCATTCTAAAATTTTACATTATCATTGTAACATACCTTTTGACATGAACAACCTACAGCACCATTTTAGAAAATTCAGGATTCATTAATAAAAACAAATGTATACAGTGGTTTATTTTTGTTGAAAGTTCCATAAGTCCTCTTTGTGGATGTATCATATTTTAGTAAACTACTCAGGAACATTCTACATTTAATAATTATTGTTCTTCCTCCAATTACTGCAGTAACATTCCTAAAGTGACATGATTATCTATAAAAAAAATGTCCATGTATGATTGCCAAGTATTAAGAATAATGTAACAGAATATAATAAATACAGTTGATTGGGTATAATATTGAACTTATACATACTAGCTTCATAAACGCTGTAAATAGTATCAGGAGTAAATGCATCAACTGTTGCAGTATTATTAAGTTTCATTTATACGTTTTTTGGATGTGACTTTAACTTTAATAACTCATCACTGCTTGTGAAAAATTACTCACAGTTCTTTGCAGTTTTTGTCACAACATAACCCCAAAAATGTCAAGACGTCAACTGAACCAGAAATAAACCATTTTAATCGCGTATTTTTGCCAACATAAAAAGTTTTTATTAAGACTGACGTTAGTTTGAGTTTAATATTTAATTAACCTACGAGCTGTATTTGATATGAAATTAATTACGAAACCTTTCTTTAAACATATATTTATATTCTTTAATACAATGCGACCTACAAATTTCAATATTTATTGAGTTTAGAGAGGCTTAACATAGTGATTGACAGAGGATTGACAGCAGCAAACGGATGACATGATATAAACGAACGTCTCTTTTTCGACACTTTGATGACGTGCAACGGTTTTTGTACTGAACGGGCTATACAGATACATTCAAACACAAACGGAACATAGGGATTTTAAGCATTGTATCAGAACTGCTTTTGAACTAGTCGACCAACATCCAGCTTCAACAGATTAAAAACACGATTATTTCAATCGTTTATTTGGACACCTATAACATATCGTACAATCCCCACCACTCCGTATTCTCAACGATGGGCGGTCCTTAATTAGCGTCAGACAGTCAGTCAGTCAGACGATCGGTGAGAGTGTTCAAACCCATAACTTTGTTTCAATTTAAAGAATCCTATTTTGTTTTATTTACGAATTTATTTTTATTTTGAAAGCCGTTATTGCCAAAAGAAATCAAAACATATTATCTTAACTCAAAACATTAATTGTTAAAGAGAATTTAACAATTCTTTTCGATTTTAACAACATAAAACGTAAGCATATTGTTTCGATATGTAGCGACGTTTACTACCCCCATCAAATAATTATTCAATACTAAATCGCAGTTCGCACTTCGCACGCACACAGTGATTCTGAATCCAGCTGTCCAGATCAATACTTGATATTCATTGAAGTGAACTTATAGAGATGTTTTGTTGGTGGACTATTTAGATCGGCGAATACACTAAATCCCTTTGTTCCGTTTTTATTTAAATGTATCTAGTGTTGCATAAATAATCGTCATATTTTCCATATGTATACTGTGTATATATGTGTACTTTTTTATAAGGGGTTAATAATTTAATTGTAAACATTTCCTTTTACCATGGGCGTACAAAATTTTTTGAAAAGGGATTAATTTATTTGTAAAAATTTACAACTACCATGTGTGTACGATAGAGTTTTTAAAGAGGGTTCATTTATTTGTAAAAAATTCCAAGTACGATGGGCTTACGATAAAATTTTTAAAAGGGATTCATTTTTGGTGTTTTCACTTCTGTCGGCAGTCCCATACTGGACTCTACGTTTTTTTCACGTCTATTTTTATATTATAAGAAGCAAGATTCAGTCAAAGACAAAGTTTAATGTTGTTACGATATTGAACGTCGAATTCTGATACTAAATTAATCTACCTTTTTCCACTGACAACTCTCAAGCTCTTGCAATAGTTGCAATTGATTTGTTTATTTACAAACGATAAGAAGCAAGGTTCAGTACAAAAAACCTCAGAAGCGCAAGATTAGGCAAGTTCTTCTTTTCAAACGACTCTCTATAGGTATGCTCCAACCCAGGGCCGGATCTACATATAGGCTTAATGGGCTCCAGCCCAGGGCCCCCGGGTTCCAGAGGTAACAATACATATCAAATTTATTTTTAATATTCCAGAGCAATTTACTTTCGTTCTTCCACTTTATTATGTTCGTTTATTAATCTTTTTTCATTTAAATTATGTTTCTTGAGAATTTATGGCTTTAATTTTTTGTTTACCATAGATAAAGAAGGTATGTTTATTTTATCTTCTTTGACCTAAGTTTATAATGTATTTTTGTTTGAAATAAAAAAAATCCTCTCGCATGTATAATTTTCACGCATAATCCTTTTTTTTTTAGGAAAATGGCAAATATTTTAATTATTTCGTGGGTCCCCCGGATATATCGTTAGCCCAGGACCCCCAAAGGTCGCGGTCCGGCCCTGCTCCAACCGCAATCAGAAACGATCAGAGAATAACTGGTCTAAGCAAACAACGAGTTTACTTTTGCGTAATTCCTATCACTGATTGCAATGGTCGACTATTCCCTGATCGTTTCTGATTGCGATTGGAACATACCTTAAATAAGTACTTCATCCCAGAATAATTCACTCACACCGAAACGACACCTTCGTTCTTATTAAAAACAGCCTCTATTATTGGGTGCCGATACTATTATTTTATTGATTATGGTCGTTATCATATCTATGGTCGCTATGTGAAAAGTAGACAACCCATGCCACTACCCACAGTTATCAATTGGCTTAACAAGTAAGCCAGGCTTGAAAAAATTAAGCTAGCTGAACCGGTATCTGAGCGGAGCTTATTGTTGCGAGGTCGCCAACTCAAAGCCGGCCCTGTCTCTCAATTATAAATTTTGGTGAATACGCTTTCGAGAACATTCTCGAGAAGACGCTTTGTTTGTGCAAAGGACGAGCGCGGAAGGTACTGGAATTTTCTAGAGTTGAGAAGGACTATATATTTACGCGAGTTAACAGTTATACTTCACAATTAGTGAAACGGACAGTAAAGAGTTATTTCACAGAAGTTCTTAGTAATCGGACAGTGAATGAAATAGTGAAGATAAATAGTGTGATATTCAAGTGGTAAAAATAAATTAGAACTATTATACCGAGTGTAAATAAATAAGTAGACATTAAGTAAGAGTGTGTATATAAATTAAGTTTAATACAGTGTGTGCTTCTTTAAATAAATAATTAGTTATTAGCCATAGTAGTGTGTATAATTGTATCTCACTAGCAAAAACTATTTAAATAAATAAAAAAACATTACATTATATACCTACACGAAATTTTAAGCGCAGCTTTGTCCATTCAAGTGAAGACATACACTACCTAGTACCTATTGTAAGTAAGCGTGGCTTTAGTAAGCAAAACATGGTGTGCAATGAGAGATTGGAATTATCAGTAAGCAGCACTTTATTGTTAAGCCTTACATTTAAGCTAAACTGGTGCAATCGGACATGAAAGTGAATTTTCCATTTTGGTGATGATCTCTAAAGTGTTCCCACGAGGTTATCCCTTATTATTTAATTTCATTTGTGTAGTTTTCCTGTTTATTTGCAATAGAATTACATTGTTTTTAAGTTTGGTTATTTAAACTGCTCAAAACTTTTTCGCAGGGTAAGTTATTTCGACAGTCTTCTCAGTGCGTGGTAGGTGATATCTATTGATGTAAACGATGAAATAAAACAATTTAATTTGTTTAAATCTCCATTATAATTTGAACTAATGTTCAATTTAAAATTAGTGACGCGTTTCGCTACACATCAGACTAGTGAGGATATAATGAAACGACTTTAATTTATACAGTGCATTAATACAGAATTCTAAGGATATTGACAAAAGTATTATAATATGTTTAAATGGAAATAAAGTACAAAAAGTGCCTAAATACGGAATTCTAAGAATATTAACAAAGGTATTGAAAAAGTTTATCTGGAAATTTATTCACAACGCGTCACTAATTTTAAATTGAACATTAGTTCGAATTATAATGGAGATTTAAACAAATTAAATTGTTTTATTTCATCGTTTAGTATGGATCTTCATCAAGTAAAAACCTCATCTATTCAATCTATTGATGTACTTTAGAACGTACTTTTCATTTAATTATTACTAATAATACAAAGTGTGTTTAAGACAAAATATATCAAGTTGTTTTAAAAAAGGAATATTACAGTACCTAATAAATAAATATGGATTTTCTTTTGACGCAAAATTAAATAAAACATTGAAAATTATATTAAAAAAATGTTAGGTACCTCACCATTTCACTTTACAGGCTCAGATTTTACTTGTAATTATTCGAATCAAGGGACTATAATTTAATGTTATTCAATAAAGGACGAATGGTTAAGAAAAATATGTGGTAGGTACCAAAACCATATTCGCGGAATTTAGTTTAGTTTCTTTCATCAATAAAGTAAGTTAAATTTTAGTTGAACATCATAAATATACCAGTAAGGCTTCTCGTTCTAACCATCGAATGTTACGGATGTTCGGTGGTAAAACGTTTTAACCCACACACACACACCTCTATCAAACCCGTCACTTCCAGGATACACTCCTCTATAGGAGCAAAGCATCCCGGGAAGAAAATTCGTCCACCCCTCATCTCTTCCGATATGAGGCCTCAGTCCGATCTGCTGGGCTAGTCCATCTTCTTTGGATTTAGGAAAAAGTTCTGGCGGTCTTCTTTTTCCTTCGAGGTGTGATAGTCACTTTTCTCTCGATGATCTTCTTAGTTTTTCGTCGCTCGCGGGGTGTGTGTATGTATGCCGTTGCCCCTAGAAAGTGCAAATCCTTAGCCAACTTATTACTACGACTAAAGACGACCTTAAAGAGTGGATCCACTTGCTAAAACTGGCCTTACTAGCTTTCCTGTCGGTCGTTTCTATGGACAGACAGGATCTCTAGATGAGTGATCTCGTTCTACTTACATGTTGTTTTCCTTGACTTCGCTGCTGTCCAAATTCCAGCTGTTTTCTCGGCCGTGCGTGTCTATTATTGTAGTCCTCTCTGGTGTAGTCCGTGAGTTGTCTCAGTTGAGTGTTTGGATGTGTCCTCAGTTCTTCGAATCTTCTTCTGACTCTGGCTTCCATGACTTCAAGGATCTTCTTCTGGTCCAATTCCCGATAGAGCTGATCGTTCCTGACGTAGTATGGTGCGTCGGTAGCTTGTCTCAGGCAGATGTTTTGCTGAGCTTGGACTTTCGTCTGGTGGGCGCTGTGTGTCCCCAGGATATGGAGGCGTGTACGTCAGGATTGGTAGCGATGATCATTTTGATCAGCTTTATCTTCGTTTTCAGCTCCAGGTTGGATCTCCAGCCTATAAGTCCTGCCAGTCGTCCTCTGGCTTGTCTTGCCTCGTTGTGTATTCGACATGTTCTCTAACGGTCAATCCTTGGTCCAAGATGACTCCTAGGTACTTCGCCTTGTTGCTCCATTGTATTTCTTCTCCTGTCACTATTCTATGTTGTATTCTGGCATTTTCCTTTTCTTCTTGAT
Source organism: Lochmaea crataegi (assembly GCA_947563755.1). Classification (NCBI taxonomy): domain Eukaryota; kingdom Metazoa; phylum Arthropoda; class Insecta; order Coleoptera; family Chrysomelidae; genus Lochmaea; species Lochmaea crataegi. The sequence goes on along the minus strand of OX387428.1, from coordinate 27,361,862 downwards.
GTAGACTGCCTGGGTTTTCTCAGCATTGACCTTTATCTTCCACGTTGTACACCAGTCGTCTATGCTTTCAGCGACTTCTTGAAGTCGTTGTGTTACCGCTGGTTGAGTGCTTCTTGTCGATATGGCTCTGTGTCGTATGCGTAGAGAGCCATCATGGTGTTGTTCGTCTTAGGAATGTCTGCCGTGTAGATATTGTAGAGTAGTGCTGATAGAACTGCTCTTTGTGGTACTCATGCTTCGGTCCTCCAAGTAGCTGTAGACTAGTTTAGTGAGTGACGTCGTGTATCCTGCTTCTTTCATCTTGTAGATCAGGCCTTCGTGCCAGACTCTGTCGAAGGCTTTGCTGATGTCCAAGAAGATGGCTCGACTGTCGATTGATTCCGGTTGAATCCTTGTGTTGTATATTCTACGAGCTACAGTACTTGGTATTCTGCTGTGTGTTGTTTTCTGAATCCTAACTGTTCTTCTGGCAGTATTCCTATGTCTCGTGTCTGCTCTTGTAGTTTGTTCAAGTTGACTCTCTCGGCTATCTTACTCATCGTTGGGAGTAGGCTGATGGGTCGGTGGTTCTGGGGGAATTTTGGGTCTTGTCTTCCTTTCCTTAGCATTACTACCACGGCTTCTTTCCATCCCTTTGGGAAGTGCTTGGTTCTTAGTTTTTCGTTGATGGTGTATGGCCGTCAGGAATACTAGTCCTTTCCTTGACAGGTGCTTCAGCGCGTTTTTGCTGATGCCGTCTTTACCCGGTGCCTTCTTAATCTTTCTCCCTTGGATGATGTAGGCTACTTCCTCAGGGGTGGTATAACCATAGGTTCCCTTTGTCGATGTAGTTGTTGACTGTCTCCTCGACCTGGTCAGAGAAGTCATTCAGGGTAAACTGCAGCTCTATTGTTCGTCTGAAGGTTTCTGCCTTCTCCTCGATCGTCTGTTTCTGCCATCCCGTTGTCTCCATGTAGTGGTGGTATTGGCTTCCTGCCTTGTCTAAGGAGTTTTGCTAGCTTCCATAGGCCTGGTTGGTCCAAATTATCTTTAATTAATATTTTTTCGTCGATCATGCATTTTTGAGCTATATTATTGTTCACAAAATCACACACTGGTGAATGATTTTAATCCACGATTTTGGTACGAACAACCCAGCATACACCTAAAGCTCTTGTTTGTTTGAGGTATAAAAGTTGAAATGAGCTACTTTCACTCCTTTCAGTGACCAAAAAGTTTTCTAGCTAACACAATTATTAATAAGGACTCATGAATGTTAAGCCAAAGCTACTCATAGAAAGAATGTACTGTGATTGTGCAAGTTCCATTAAAAAGGAAATTGGGTTAACGTGAAGAAGTAGAAGAAGAAATACCAGTAAAAATGATCACTTATTTATTCTTAAAATTACAATAAAGCACTCAAAATAAACTTTAATTTAACAAACTAATCGATATGAAATATATCGTCCAGCTGTTTCTGATGACCGGATAATTTTGACCACCTGCAATAAAAGATAGTTTAGTAAGCAACTACAACAGATTTGATAAATCGTGTTTAGTAGGCATTTAACAAAAAATGTATGTACCCACCTGCCCTCTTTTCAACCCAAAATACCTTGCAACAGGGTCACCAGCCTGAATTCTCATCAACATGTTCTCTTTCAATTTACTGTACTCTGTTAAGGAAAACTGAATAATAACTAAACCATGAAGAAGAAAAATGCAATATAATAATATGAAAATTGTTTTTAAAAGGATACTATCTAAGTAAAAGTTCCTGTTTTTCTTCGGGTGTCATTACAACATGCTCAGGCACTAGTTCATGTTCAGTTATATTAATAAGTAACTCAGATTCAAGGAATTGTTCCAATATATATTTTGGAGCCATGTCTGCCAAAGATTGTTTTGCAGTTGGAGTCATACCTGAAAACAAATTCAAATGGAATTAAATCATTACGTGAAAAAACCTGTTGGTGATATAAAGTAATGCACATTACCTGCTTGAACAACAATGATTGCTCGATGAATATTCTCCTCCTGCATACGATGACAATAAGTTTTAATAGTTTTTATACCAATTTTAGGTTCATCAGGGAAAAACACGAATAACTGATCAGTGGGATCATCGTTGTGAGCTACTAAGACAATTAAATCACTTCTAGAAGGCCTCTTTTCACTAAAAAATAATACAAATGAATATTAGCTGTACTTGAGTAATACTCGTTATTATTTACCTTGGTTTGTCTCCAAATTGCTCCTTAAACTGTTCTAATGTTTGGTCCAATTCATCTTGTGTTACTAAGTAACCCCTGTCGTGGCACAGCTAAGTATAAACAAAAAAAACATACTTTAGGTTTCGGTAATCTTAAAGTGTGGATTATATCTTACTTGCATCACTGTTTTTCGAATTCTCCATAGCTTGTATGTTTCCGCCTCGTCATCCATGTTGTATTTAAATAAACGAGTCAATAATAAATATATTCAACCAAATGAAATTAATTGTACCAAACAGGAAAAATACTTTCTCAGTATTAATTTCCTCTTCTTTACTATTAGCTGCTATTAGTGACAATTAGCCTTGATTTTATAATATGACAGCCACATTGAATTTAGAGTATTAGGGGGCCTCACAAATTATAAAGAACGCAGTAAAATTAAGTGTTGAAATTTTAACACAATATAAGTTGGACCTTTGTCTTGGGGATCAGGTATTTTGGACAAGTTTTATAGTGTTATAAAAAAGATATTAGCCATTAAGTGATGGTGTGATTTTGACAATTTGTGGTCACCAATTTGAACGCCAAAATCTTATCCCCAAAAGAAACTCTAGAGAATTCCATTCTGAAAATATGAAATTGTTGCACAAAAAATTTTGGAGACGAACAACTTTCTGCATTTGGTCATATGTCGTAACGGCGGAGGCCAAAAAACTAAAGGAAGAAGAAGAACTTTCTGCATTAGTTCAGCCGTTCCACCGTCTTGATGGATGGCGCTGTATGGAACTTCAATGACAGATGACGACGGTTTTGTGTCAATAAAAATATTTCAAATTATTTATTATTGTTTATAGCATAGCTTGTCAGTATTTGTAGGTGGTTATAATAAATTAATCTTCAGGCTGAAAAAGTAAATTTGTGCTTCGTAAATGCTCTTTATATTTACTCCACATGTGCTCAATCACAAGTAACGTGTTTAGTGCCTATAGGTGTAAAATAAACCACAAATATTTTTAGCTATTGCTAGTGATCCCACACAGTGTCTTATATTTATTGATCCCCATATCGGGGCCTTTTGGATCCTCCGGGGACCTGTACACAACCATAGACTGCATCAGCATACATACATCGGCCTCCCGAGTTAGTGAGAAAAACTACATTGGTAATAGTAATAACTGTATTCTACTTACTAATTGACCAAAATAGACATTTCGTATTCTATTCTATACTGTTGTAATCTTTTATTTTCGAAACAGAGGAATAAAAATGTTATATATTTTTGATCTTCAATTTTTCCAGGTGATGTATTGGAATGTTATTATAAATACTTTTTGCAGTTCTCCTCCAGTTTGTAATGAACGGACATGCCTGTTTTTCCATTGACTTTTCCTAATCTTCAAATAAATTATAGCAAAAATGTCTTTTTTTATTGAAAACGAAAACAAATCGTTTAGGCAATCTGTTCGTTTAATTGTAGTATTACAAATTTGAAGTACAGATCACTAGATAAGTAACAAGTTTTGTGTAAGTTTTAAGGTTTATACACCTGCGTTGAGGCCCCTCTTAAATGTAACCTACCAAACATAGTAGTAAAAATATACACTACTTATACAAAAGAACTATCGAGACACAACAAAGTTTCTGGAAAGAATATAAAGTTTGGGGTAATTCACGTAGGCACATTTAATTATAAGGTATATTATATATTTCCCAGAAACTTTATGTCTCGATAGTTCTTTTGTACAAGTAGTATATATTTCTACTACTATGTTTGGTGGGATACATCTAAACCAATGAATCAGATTTTATACATCACATTTATCATATAAATTTGTATTGCGTATAACTTTGGAATATACATAAGGAACTTATACATCTGAGACTACAGTAAAATGCAGGCGGACGTCTGCCCCAATCGGTTAAGGCATTTATACGATTTGACGGGTAATTCGGATTGAAAATGACATCTGTTCAGAATGAGTGGCACTGAAAGGCCTATCTACTACCTAGTTATTACAGAAGCATAATTCAAAATAACTGCAAATATAGAATAACAATTGTTTTGTAAAATCACATTTATTAAAAATCTTAGGAAGACGATTAGAATCACCAACTTTATTTTGCCTATTTTTTGGTTTCTTCATTAGTATAAAGTGCATTAGTTGAGCGTTTAAAAAAAGGGGACTATTCCAGACACTGGATCCCTTTAAAACACCTAGTACCTATGTCAGCGAAGTAGGATAGCTGTATGTATAGTGACAACAAAAAATAATGTATCATAGGAACTTGAATGAAAATAAGTATTACTTCGCTAGACAAATTTCTTTATTCTATGTGTATAAAATTTTGCTTGAAACTAATCTTTCAACTAATTACAATTGCACACCAAAGTGCCTATCTTATGTTAGTTAGTGGATACCTAGGAACAATACATATCTTATAATGAAAAATTAAAGTATAGTAAAAAATAATATCTTGACCTGATGGGATTAATTTGTTTCAAGAAAGTATATAAAGATGACCGGGACAATGTAGCAAATCTGAACGTTTCTTCAAAGCTAGTAAAATTTTATCCACTGTAGGTAACTCATTTTTGAAAAAAAATATCATGCACTATTCTTCGAACTGAATTTTTATACCCTTCATCACAATTTTTGAGAAGTCCCGGTCTTCCACCACTATTTTTTGGGCTGGTAATTGTTCCACTATTACAGTATTCCTTCAATAGTCTGTAAACTGTTGACTTTGCTACTCCTGTAAAAAAAATGTTGAGAATTTAATACTATTGTTAATTTGAAAGTTATAATGATAACTTACCGGCTGCTTGAGAAATTTTGGATATAATATCAATAGTTTTAGTATTTGGCTTTTCATCCAATATTTGTTTTATACATATTTATTATGTATTGTTTTTCTGACATTCCTAAATGGCCTAAACTTAGCCGTTTTCGTGGTTTTGGCGGACTACGCGAATAACTGGTACTTAGAATAGAAGGATCCATAATTGCAGAAATTCAACAAACAGGAGTTCTGAAAATAACTGTCTTAACAAAATAGAGTGGAAAATTAAGTGAAAATTATGAAATAACAAGGAAACGGAGGCGATGATAAAAATCAGAGAATGTTGGCTGATTTGCTTATATGTGAAAATGTCTCATTATCCACTAATAACTTAGATTATTTTGAAGTTCTTTTCTTTCTGGTCATTAATTTTCGGTTAATCACATAGATGGCTTTTCGTTTAGGGTATTTCGACCTAAAAGTCGTCACTGTAGACTGCTCGCAAAAAGTATCCTGAAAAATGAATTAACATTAAAAATTTTCTTGAAAATGCTTCGAACGTACTGAAAAACATGAATACATTTTAATTTTTCTAAAAAATAAGGTTTTCAAAATAATATACATATATTTATATTCACTTCTAGGACGGCCGGTATATATAAATATTCATCGTAGATATGATAAACAACTTTACTTGTTTAACGGCGGGTGACTAACGATTAATTTTTGTCGATTTATATTCAGTAGCGAGTTGACTTTCGAATATGAAACTTCGGCGTGTTAGTGTATCGGGTAGTGTAGTGAATAGTGCCTCTATGGATTAATTACAATTTGATACATTAACGGTAAGTTTTCATTTTATTTACATACGAACCATTTTGTTACAATAAACAATTGGTTTTTAATATTTAAATGAAGTATTTTACAATAGTTTATTAGATTTTAAATTTGCTTTAGAACTTTTATCTTATAAATGATTAGTAGGTTTTAAATTTGCTTAATCTTAAAAAATTAATTTGGAAATTAGAATTAGTACATAATATTGTTTATTTATAATCCATTTTTGCTTTCTTTTACTATTTTCTTATACCAAAATATTTAAAATACTAAAAAGGGGGCCGGTATAAATTCCTATCTATGACAAATTGTTCTTATATAAAAGGTTAGTCGTGATAAACTGTAGATACTTTATACCTCGTATTAGGGCTCCTATAGGGAATATTAAATGACAATTTAAATGTGTATGCTTCCATTGTTTCTTCATATACAGAATTGATATATATTGTTCATTTATAATCCATTTTTGCATCCTTTTACTATTTTCTTATACCAAAATATTTAAAATACTTAAAATGGGGCCGGTTTATATTCCTAGCTATGAAAAATTGTTCTTATATGGGAGGTTAGTTCCGATAAACTGTACATATACTTTATACCTCGTATTAGGGCTCCTATAGGGAATATTAAATGACAATTTAAATGTGTATGCTTCCATTGTTTCTTAATATACAGAATTGATATATATTGTTTATTTATAATCCATTTTTGCATCCTTTTACTACCTATTTTCTTATACCAAAATATTTAAAATACTAAAAAGGGGCCGGTATACATTCCTAGCTAAAAAAAATTGTTCTTATATGGGAGGTTAGCTCCGATAAACTGTACATATACTTATACCTCGTATTGGGGCTCCTACGGGAAATATTAAATGACATTTAAAATGTGTCCTGCTTCCACTTTGTTAACATACAGGGTCTTTAAAAATTAGTTAATTTTCTTTGATCATATAAAAGTTGAACAAAATAGATTCAGAAAAATATATCTTGATTTTTGGACAATGTTTAATTTTTAATAACTAATAATCTTAATTTGTGTTATATTTTTAATAATACATCTGGTTTACTTCATTTTTAAAACCGATTTTCAAGAGAAACATGCTGTTTTGAATAATATTAAAACATCGCCCAGTATAATGTGTATTTAGTAATTCATAGGTATTTGCATTTTATCGAATTCTCTGACTTTATTCTTTTACTCAAAATAAAAACCTACAGTACTACAGATACTTTTTTCAAAAAACAGATAAGCTATATACTCTTGTGAATTCTCATATTTTTTAAATTTAAATATCTGATTCTTTTTTAATAATTCTATTTTATTATCTTTAATTTAAAAAAGATCAATCTGTATTTTTTTGTCGAAACAATATTCTGAGAACTCGATAAATTGACATTACTATGTAATTTGAAACATAAACTTTTGGAATTCAAAAGTACCACCCGTCCAACCTTAATATCCAAAGGAAAACTTATTTATTTATTATCTATTTGTATACTTTCGATAATATTTTATACTACATACAGGGTGTTTCTAAATTTATGCGAAAAAATTCAGGTGGTGATTGCCCATATAAAAATATAATACCTAGGTCTTTCATATGAAAATATTTCCTCATTCCATTCCCTAAAAAGAGGCAGAGTGAAATTGGGTTTTTATTTTTTTTTCTCAAGTTTTAAGTAAAGTTGAAATTTTGTAATTTATTTAATATCAAATCTTTTATTCTAGATTGAGTTTTGTGCGGAATAAAAATATTATTTAAATTCTTTGTTGTTTTGATAAACTTATTTTTACTCTTGAAGTTTTTCCTAGATCCAATAGATTAGAGATTTTATTTTTTCTATTGGATCTAGGAAAAAACTTCAAGAGTAAAAAAAGTTTTTCAAGACAATTGAGATTTTTACTTAATAACAGTTACCTACCTGTAAATAATTGTCATATTAGTAAAGCGTGATCCAAAGTCGCCAAAAAATAATAGTTCAATACTATTAAACGCTTTACAAAATTAGAAAAATAAATTTCCAAAGAGCAGACCGTCCACTAAGCAGCAACAACTACTTCTCGGGCTATATGCCCCGAAGTATAGTGGATAACCCCAATATTATCATGAATAATACAAAAAATACACACAAAAATAGGCAAAAGCGAACGTTACATGTATCATAATCAGATTTATTGGCGGGAACACTTCGGGGCATATATCCCGAGAAGTAGTTGTTGCTGCTTAGTGGACGGTCTGCTCTTTCTAAATTTATTTTTCTAATTTTGTAAAGCGTTTAATAATATTGAATTGAGATTTTAAATAATATTTTTATTTCACAAAACTCAATCTCGAAAAAAATTTGATATTAAATAAAGTAAGGGTTCATAATTTCACTCCCTTATAATGTAACAGGAATGTTGAGAAAATACCGATAGTTTCCATCTTTACTCAAATTTGAGAAAAAAAATAAAAACCCAATTTTATTCAGGGTTATATCTTGGAAAGGGGTGGGATTAGGAAAGACTTATCATAATTTTATACGGGAAATCACCTCCTGAATTTTTCGCCTGAATTTGGGAACACCCTGTATACATAAATAATTTTTTAATGCTGATTTTAAACATACGAACTTATAATAATGCTACAAACTGCGAATATTTTAATTCAATTACCAAGATTTCTTTAGCTGAAATAACGAGCAAAAAAATTATTATACAGAATGATTCTTTATAAAATAACCCTAGCATGCCTTTGTTTTGTTTCCTCGCAAATAATTTGTTTTTTAGAAAAAAATTAGTTTAGTAAAATTATTTAGAATCGTTCTTTAATAATTCTTTTATTCTTTGTTTTAGGTTTCGTAAAGTATTGGTCTACTCTAAAGGAGTGTGAGTATACAGTAATTCTCAATTTCTATCAAATGACATCATATCGCTCAGTATCATCCTTCCATTCTTTTACAAATTTCAAAAGACATAGGTAAGCTATGTCATTCCTCATATTTTCTAAATACTATCCAGTCTTTCTTTAATAAGTTGGTACTTTTCTAAAGACATAGGTAAGCTATGTCATTCCTCATATTTCCTGAATACTATATCTTTCGTTAATAAGTTGGTACTTTTCAAAAGACATAGGTAAGCTATGTCGTTCCTCGTATTTTCTAAATACTATCCAGCCCTTTTTTTACAAGTGGTACTTTTTTCAAAAGACATAGGTAAGCTATGTCATTCCTCATATTTCCTAAATATTATCCAGTCTTTCGTTAACAAGTAGGTACTTTTTTCAAAAGACATAGGTAAGCTATGTCACTCCTCATATTTTCTAAATACTATCCAGCCCTTTTTTTACAAGTGGTACTTTTTCCAAAAGACATAGGTAAGCTATGTCGTTCCTCGTATTTTATCAATAAAATCCAGCCCTTTTTTTATATGTGGTACTTTTTTCAAAACACATAGATAAGCTATATCAATCCGAAAATTTTCTAAATACTATCCAGTCTTTCGTTAATAAGTTGGTACTTTTCAAAAGACATAGGTAAGCTATGTCGTTCCTCATATTTTCTAAATACTATTCAGCCCTTTTTTACAAGTGGTACTTTTTTCAAAAGACATAGGTAAGCTATGTCAATCCGAAAATTTTCTAAATACTATCCAGTCTTTCTTTAATAAGTTGGTACTTTTCTAAAGACATAGGTAAGCTATGTCATTCCTCATATTTCCTGAATACTATATCTTTCGTTAATAAGTTGGTACTTTTCAAAAGACATAGGTAAGCTATGTCGTTCCTCGTATTTTCTAAATACTATCCAGCCCTTTTTTTACAAGTGGTACTTTTTTCAAAAGACATAGGTAAGCTATGTCATTCCTCATATTTCCTAAATATTATCCAGTCTTTCGTTAACAAGTAGGTACTTTTTTCAAAAGACATAGGTAAGCTATGTCACTCCTCATATTTTCTAAATACTATCCAGCCCTTTTTTTACAAGTGGTACTTTTTCCAAAAGACATAGGTAAGCTATGTCGTTCCTCGTATTTTATCAATAAAATCCAGCCCTTTTTTTATATGTGGTACTTTTTTCAAAACACATAGATAAGCTATATCAATCCGAAAATTTTCTAAATACTATCCAGTCTTTCGTTAATAAGTTGGTACTTTTCAAAAGACATAGGTAAGCTATGTCGTTCCTCATATTTTCTAAATACTATTCAGCCCTTTTTTACAAGTGGTACTTTTTTCAAAAGACATAGGTAAGCTATGTCAATCCGAAAATTTTCTAAATACTATCCAGTCTTTCTTTAATAAGTTGGTACTTTTCTAAAGACATAGGTAAGCTATGTCATTCCTCATATTTCCTGAATACTATATCTTTCGTTAATAAGTTGGTACTTTTCAAAAGACATAGGTAAGCTATGTCGTTCCTCATATTTTCTAAATACTATTCAGCCCTTTTTTTACAAGTGGTACTTTTTTCAAAAGACATAGGTAAGCTATGTCAATCCGAAAATTTTCTAAATACTATCCAGTCTTTCTTTAATAAGTTGGTACTTTTCTAAAGACATAGGTAATCTATGTCATTCTTCATATTTCCTAAATATTATCCAGTCTTTCGTTAACAAGTAGGTACTTTTTTCAAAAGACATAGGTAAGCTATGTCGTTCCTCGTATTTTTTGTTCTGTTTTTTTTTCTGCCCTTTCTTGTGAATTATTTTTCGTTGCAATTGTTAAGTACGCCACATGTACCGACTTTTTTGTTTGCGATTGACTATTTCCCGCACGGATGCACGCAGTATCACACTGTGAGAAAGTACTCGTTACCTAGGGTGTCGGTAAGCCTCGCTTGCAAAACGAGCAGTCATCCAGATGGGCGAGTACGCTTAAGTGTTTTCCGTTTGTCGAATGGGTATGGGTTGACAAGTAGGGGGAATAGTTGCCCAGTATGGGTTATCAAAATATCGTAGATTTCTAAGTTGGTATATGTCAATCCGAAAATACTATGCCTTTCGTTAATAACTTGGTATACTTTTCAAAAGACATAGGAAAGCTATGTCACTCCTCATATTTCCTAAATATTATCCAGTCTTTCGTTAACAAGTTCCTCATATTTCCTAAATATTATCCAGTCTTTCGTTAACAAGTAGGTACTTTTTTCAAAAGCTATGTCGTTCCTCGTATTTTTTGTTGTTTTTTTCTGTCCTTTTTCCCCTGTTGGTGTCATTCGATTTGGAATTGTGAATTATTTTTTTATTGCAATTGTCAAGTACGCCACATGTACCGACTTTTTTGTTTACGATTGACTTTTCCCCGCACGGATACACGTATTACCACACTGTGGGAAAGTGCTCGTTACCTAGGTTGTCCGTAAGCCTCGCTTGCAAAACGAGCAGTCATCCAGATGGGCGAGTACGCTTAAGTGTTTTCCGTTTGTCGAATGGGTATGGGTTGACAAGTAGGGGGAATAGTTGCCCAGTATGGGTTATCAAAATATCGTAGATTTCTAAGTTGGTACATGCAAAATGGCAATACTTGGCGATTTATTACTAACAATTTTTTTCAGCGCTTCCTTTTCAGCATTACTAACACTTCTCTTACAGGCTTCAAGATGTCATCAAATGCTTTGTACATTTTTTAATTTTGTGTGATTTTCTGTTCCAGGATTTTTTTAGGGATGGATTTATTTGGAATATATGCATATATTTAAACTTGTAGATAGGCCTATCTTATAATTTTACTTTTTTTGTCCTAGGGCTTACAATAAAAGTTTTCTTATTAATTTTGTTTTTTGTTTTAGAATTCTTATATTAGGTTACAAAACCGACTTTGCATTTTGCAGCTACAGAATTTTCATTAATATTTGGTAAAGTTTTCTTTGCATGATTTTTTCTTAGCTGCATGAGCTTAAAATGTGAATGGGGGTGGTAAAGTAGTGGTGATGTAGGGGTATTAGTATTTTAATTATAAAATATTGTATGTAAAAATATCTTTATGTTGTAATTCATGTTTCAATTTTTCGGCTCTTATAAAAAAATGTAAATGTTAATATTTTATTGATATTAAACATCTTTTTTATAATTGCTAAGTTTGCATTTATCTTATTTTGTTTGTAAATGTATATATCTGCACTTTGCTAGAGTAAAGATAAACTCTGGCTTAGTGCAGCCGGTAGAGAACATCCAGCTTTCAGAGGGGGCACATTTTCTAGTTTTGTCTGTGATTTCCTCCGCCGGCGGGGAATATTTTCCATCGGTTGTGAATATTCTAACCGGTTGATTATATTTTCTACCGATAAAGGAAATAACTTCCAGTCGAGAGAGGGACACTTCCTGCCATGATGGGCAACAATTGCTTATATATAAGTATTTAATTTCATAAGTTTTGTATTGCTTCGGTTGTTGTATATGATATTTTGTGTATTATTGTTGAATATTCAACTCCACTTTTACCATAGCTAATATAATTAGTTGTTTCTATTTGCCTTTTTTTCTGTTCTGAATCAAACTGTTACTTGAGATCAGTAGTATCGAGCACATATATCTAATAAATTATAGACAAATCTAATCATATTATTAAGATGCTAGTTCTCTCCGAATTCTGTTTTCTTAAATCTGTACTTGTGCTTCTCACAAGTAATGTAATTTCAAACTTATATGAAATTTTTATTCCTACTTTATCCTAGAATATTTCAAATTACCTTTGGTAGGAACTGAAAAATTCCTCGTTTTCTTAAAGTCAACACACGTCTCAGTTTTAAATTAAGCTGCACTACCATCCAATATTTCATTAAGCTGGCGAATGGACTTAGCCAAGGGAAACCAAATCACACACACAAAACCAATATTTCAATTTTTAATTAAACACAACTTGCCCATTTTCAATCTTTAATCTTTCTAATTTTTATTATTCAATAACAATATTTACTATCTTTTCTTTAAAAAGTAAGGTTAACATTCAATCTGCATTCTTCTTTTTCCTGTATCTAAAACGTTGGCACTCCTACATATAAATATATAATGGTTAATTATCCTATTAAATAAGAGACCACAAACAAAAACGAAGAATATTTTGAGGTTAATAATTGTCCCAGTCACCGTTATTTATTAGAGATAGCGCCTGTGAACGTCATCACAGTATAACTAACAAACATAGGTAACAAAACAAATAACAAACAGTAGTGCATCTTAGACACGCGGCAAAAGTCGGACAGATTTGACTGCGCATACTAGACGCCATGTTCTGAGGATAAAATATTTAGACCAATCAAGAAGAAGGAGTGTGGTGCAGTCTCCTGTCACTGTCTGGTCTGAATCCAACCAATGGAATATGTACATTCGAGCTTTTTGACAGTTCTGACATTACTCGGCACAATGAACGGCGGAAGAAGAAAACGTCACGAACGGCATTTTAAATCAACCTAACCTAACGCATCCTTTATCTATGGGCATTTTCATCTGTGATTTTAATTATTTTATTTTATGTTAATTGCATTTTTTGGATCTTGTGTGAACAGGTGTTTTGTAAATTGTTTTTTGAGTGAGATTAGTGAGAACATTTAAAAAGTAAAGCCTTATTTTGCTGAATATAGACATTTGTGACTTTTTTAATAATCTTTTGCAATGGCAGGACATGTATGTGCAGTGAAAGGCTGTTTTAGTAGTAGAGCGAAGACAAACGATAGCTTCTTTTCATTTCCTAAGCATTCACAAAGGTATGTTTCTCTTTGGTGAAAAGTGATGAACAAAATTTATTGATTTTTAAAATTTCAAAATGAAGCAATAACGAATAATTATTTTAATCTTTCCAGGGCAATCCTTTGGCTACATGCAATTGGAAGAGATGATCTTGAGGGAAAAACTGATACTTTATACAAAAGTCATCGTATTTGTGGAGCACATTTTGAAGACAAATGTTTTTTAAATGATTTACGTAATCGACTACAACCAACCGCCATTCCAACCTTATTGCCCCAGTTACAAGGCTATGTTTTTACTGAACACAATTATGCAGTTTTAGGTAGGTATATTGACATATTGCAGGTAATGTTTGTAGTAAATGACAGGATGTGCTATACAATAAATAATATTTTATGTGATAGCACAGTACTTATACCTAAAAAAAATTAAATAATCAGCTGTGACTTGAATATCCCAAAGTAACAATAGTTCTTTCAACAATCAACGTTATTTAACAGTGTGTAAACAAATATGCATAAATTTGGTAATTTGTTATGTAGTTTTATTTATTTTTCTATGGGTTTTACCCAACATAAAAATATCAGTACAAAGTAAAAAATTATAAATAATTTATGTAATTAGTAGACAACATATTGTCATATAAATTTGTTGGATAACTTAATTAAAACCACATTATAAGCAATCTTTTTTCAGCTGCAGAACATGCAATTGTTGAGGGAGAAAATGAACAGCTCCAAGTTACAGAGGAAAAAAGAGAATGTAAACCCAGGAAAAGTTAACATACTGCAGGATATAGTTATAGCTTCAGGTTGGTTGATTATAAATGTTCATTTTATAAATATCTGTTATCTCTGAGGTAAATTTCAATTTAGTGGCACCAAACATTTTAATTATTTATTTTTTGATTCGCCTTCACTTTACTCTCCTGAAGCAGTATTCATGAATTTTTTTTTAATTTGTAGGTTCGACCGAGCAAAGTATGGTAATCCCAGATGTAGGAATTTTGTAACAACTGTTAGATGTTTCCAATTAGATTATTTTTTATTATTTTTTTATATATATATGTTAATGTTATATTTGAATTTGCCATTTGTGATGTATATATAATGTGACTAGTCCGATAAGTTTTATAAATTTTTTTTGTTCTTAAAATTTGTGTAAATTTTGTGGATGAATAAATTTCTTTCTTTCTTCCTTTCATAAATTGGTTACTGGTATTTCCTTTTGAAAATTTAAACGTTTGTGTGAAAGATACATAGACAGTTAAGTATGTTAGCGAATTTGTTTTATTCTTTTATGTCGCATAATTTTATTATTATATGTAATTTGTTTATATGTTTAATCATTGTACTTATTATATTTTAATGTAATGGTGCTGATCCCGTAAATAAATAAATAAATATAATGGTTTTCTCTATTTCTGACAATAGTTATGAATTCGCCAGCCAGTTTATGTGAAACATTCAGTTTCTTAAATTTGTTTCATCATAACAGTGTTAAATAGTCGAGGTGTTCTTGACTTAATTTTTTCTAATTTGGAAGATGTTAAAATCAGTCCAGCTATTGACCCACTACATCACAACAATGTTGATCATACTGCTTGTACTTTCAATATTCCTTTAAATCATAACAGTGTAAATGTTGCAGTACAAAAAATTTATGATGTGCCATATATTATGCAATGCACACATTTATACCTACAAAAGTCATACGAAACTCTAACTTTCCAAACTGGTATATTGCTGATCTTAAGATATGTAAGTAGAGTTGAGAAAAAGAAAGTACACAATTTATACTTTCAATCTGGAAGTGACAATGACTACTTAAACTTCTCTTATTTACGTGCTACATGCCAAACACTAACAAGTGGATGTTACTAACAGTAAACAATAGAAGAATCCAAGCAGATATAATTATGCTTTCTGTGGTATTCTCTCTTCAGAATTGGTCTAATGGCAAATTTTGGAACCAGATCTAAGGGTAATAAATATTATTATTATTGACATGCTGTTTCATTTACTTTCATACCAAACCCCATTTTTTAAATATCTACGAGAGAGGAACACACGAAAGTCATATGATGCAGAGTGTTTAAAAATGTATAGTCTATAACATCTTTTTTCTATAAGTATAGACTTAAATAAGTAAAGTCATAATATATCAACATTTAACAAACGAAAATTAGGAAAATATCCTCATTTGTCGGATTGTTAAAATAAAGAAATTTTTAAGTACGATTCTGTCGTTCCCATTAAGAGCTGGCTCCTGACCTGACATTTATCCAGAAAACATGGCCGACAGCTACTTTTAAACTTCAAAGGTACCGCCCTGGACATGCACTACTGGAGAGGGATTCTATTTCACGATTCGATTACGAATAATCGAATTGGCCGACAAAACTAATTCTATTTCACGGTTACAACGTGACAACTCGATCAGAAAATTCGATAGCCCATAAGCAGTCGAATTGTCACTTTATCTCTTTTCGATCAGTTTCTGTCTGTTTTTAACTGAACTTTCTAACCTCAAATCATTTTTATGATTTTTGGTCGAGTCTTGTTTATTTTAAATATTTTGGCTTTTCTTTCCCAATGCCTTTTAAAGTGAAAGATGCCCATTGGGAACTCATGGTTTCCTTCATGGAAGAGCATCCCTCCTTGGCAACAGGGCGCTTTAATGGACCCAATGGAAGAGCTTCATTAAAAATGTTATGGGGCGACCTTACCAAAAAATTGAATGCTTTGGGGTATGGTGAACGTTCGCCCGAAAAATGGCAAAAGGTAAGTGGACTAATCACTAGCTATTCATAAATTGAAAGAAAAAAATTGCAGACCTGGACTGATTTGAAATATCTGTTAAAAAAGAAAGCTTCCAATTTTAAGAAAGATATCAGTGCAACTGGAGGTGGTCCTCCAACTGAAGCCCCGTTGAACAAACATGAGAGGAGAGTTCTCCAAATCCTTGGTGACAGTTTCTATCAAGGTACAGGATGTTCAGAAATAGCAAATGAAATATCCATGGTAAGGACATTCGTTTGTCGAGTTGATTGATTTTCACTTTAATAACTGAATACAAAAAAAAACCATTTATCACTAATATATACATATATTGAAATTTATAAAAGGTGTATTTCACTACTTCCAGTAGATCTTTGTTAATACAGAAGACTAACATAGTTGTCACATTCTTCTGGCTGTACGAAACAATTTTATCTATATTGGTGCGCACAGAGTACATCAGTTATATAGAATAAAAGTAAACCAACAAAATAATATTTTATTTTATTTGTAGCCAAATACTTCTAATAATACAACCCCAAAACTCCTGTTGGAAGAACCTTATTATGACCTGAAAGAGAAGGAACACAACTATTCGTATCAGCCACCCAAAAAGAAAAATAAAAGAAACATTGAAAACCTGTACCAAGAAACAATAACAGTTTTGAAGGAAATAACAAATACCATAACTGATGGGTTTGAAAAGGTTGCTGCCAGTATTAATAATTTGGCAGAAGTCATAACAAACAATAGAAATTGAAGACTTTGAAAATAAATATTCTCAGCCTGTAACCTGCATTATCAACATTTTTTGTTAAGTTTTTTTTATAAGAATATATATTTTTTTTATATTTTATGTGTTGATATATTGGAGGAATTATTTCTTGTACCTTATTTTTTTATGTATACTGATATTTATTTCTAAATGTAGATAAAATTCGTTTTTCTTCTTATAATAAATTATAATTTAACAGGTTTTTTGGTTTCAATACTTTATCTGAAATATCTATTAACTAAGTTGTCTGAACTCCAGCTTCATGGTTGAGATTAGGAATATTATTGGGAATATTTGGAATTTCATCTATATCATCAAAAATGTCTTCAAACGGAATGTTCTCTTCAATACAAATATTGTGCAATACTGCACATGCCTTAAAAACACTACACATGAAGGCAGGTTTATAGCGAGCTGATCTTTCTTTTAGGAGACATCTGAACCTCATTTTGAGTAAACCAAAGCACCTTTCAACTCAACTCCTCACCCTTGTATGACTACTATTAAAATTTCTTTCTGCATCATCCTGTGGGTTGAGAAAAGGAGTCATTAGATAAGGTTGTAGGGGGTATCCATTGTCACCTAGGAACCAAACCAACTCATTTTGCTCATGGAGTCTTTTTATAAATTGTTGTGCATGTGATAAGCGCCATATGAATGAATCATGTGTTGATCCACCAAAGATCGAATTCGAAGTTTATGGTCACAGATAACTTGAACATTAATAGAATGGTATCCCTTTCTATTGATATAGTTATGTTCTTCCACTTTTGGTTTCAATATTGCAACATGAGTACCGTCAACACAGCCTATCACGCCAGGAAAACCCTGATTCATAAACTCCAATTTCAAAGAATTTCGTTCTTGCATGGTGGATAGCAAGTAAATGTGATTTTCTGCTATATTAGAAATAGCGTCAGTGACCATATAAATCGTTCTGTGTACCATAGTTTGGCTCAATCCACAGTTGTATTCTTCTCCAAGACATCTTTGATAAGATCCTGTAGCAAAAAATCTTAATGCACATAATACTTTGTTTTCAATGGTAACAGATTTCCTATTGATTGGTTCAATCATAAATGGTCTCAGATCTTCAATTAGCCTTCTCACTGAACGTTTATTGAGGCGAAAAAGCTCAATAAATCTGTTTTCTGTTAAACGAAAAGGATCACTAGATGCACGTAATTCTTGTCGTCTACGAATTAATCTGAGATTTCTTTCTCGATTAACTTCTGCCAAAAGACGTTCATGGAAAATTGGTAACATTTTGATTATTCAGAGAGTAAACAAATGAAATATGTTCTTGAAGTTTTAAGATATCCCGCTTTTAGTTTTGACAACTCCGCACTGCGCAAGTGCACTGTAGAAATTCCGACGATTACCGAAAGGTAATTCGATCGTGGAATAGAATCAATTCTTATCACGATATCGAATTTTGTATCGTACAATTCGATAATCTATAATCGTGAAAAAGAATCCCTCCCCTGTTTGTTAGTTATACTGTGACGTAATTAACGTCATGCGGTATTGGGTTTACGTCAAGCGGTATTCCAATTTTATTTAAGCCATATTTTTGCGATCTAGCGTCTTTAAGCGGATTAACAGTGTAGCTTAAGCGTGACCTCATAACGGTGTCGTCACGCTTAACTTCGCAAAAATGGAAATATCTAGCGATATTCTGACATATGACAATGACATTTCTCTCACGACACATACATACTTTACTTTGTTTATTTTTTTATTTCTGAAATTCTGAAACTGTAGTAAGCAACATAATATTAATATAGGTATAATAATATTGCTTTTGTTAAAACTTGTGATCTTAGAATTTAGAATGAAAAGGAGGAGAGACTTGGTGGTGCTCAGTGAGGATACAGCTTTTTCGGTGGTCCTTGTAATGAGAAATCAGCTCTCAAGAAGAATAAAAAGTTTGCAAATAATTTCTTCAATTCCAAGAGACTATCACATCAGATCAATTTGTGAGGAAGAATGGATAAGCCGTTATCTAAATTATGACTTTATATTTTATTTCGAATGTCTAAAGAAACATTTTTATGAACTATTGAAATTCCATTGGTCCACTCTCTATCAATTTATTCTGTCAATGCTGTCAATTGAATGACAAACAGCAGCTGAACCGCTTCAAAGTTTTCTGGCGCACTCCCGACCACGCCAGTTTCCGCTTCAAGCGTTTTTAAGCGTGACTTCATTACTTATTCGCGAAAATGAAACGCTTTAATCCGCTTAAAGACGCTAGATCGCAAAAATATTGCTTTAACAGTTATCGGAAGCGACCTTTTACCCGCGCTATACGCTATTCGAAAATGTGACTTAACCAGCCTTAACCTAGCTTTATTGTTATTGTAGTTTGTAGTGTGTTGTCTTTTGTTTGTCTTGTAAGTTTTTAATTAAATTTGTGTGTTTGCCTTAGCCATATCCAGTATTTTTTGTAGTATTATATCGTTCAAATAAAAGACGAACATTTATTTTTTGGGGTACATACCTAATACAGTATCTATAGATTCATTTTTTCTTAACTTGTAGAATCTCTGCAATGGATGAAGATCTTGAGGCGATAATTATTGGTGGTGGAAATGATCAAGACATTGAAGCGGCTATTTTGATCAATATTTTAAGGGATGGACAAGATGGTGGTGCCCAACAACAGCGTTTTACTTTAGATGAGGTACCAGATGAAAACTGTAAATTTTTGTTTACGTTTGAGAAAGATGATATTTATAGATTGTACTACGCTCTTCAGATCCCAGAGTTTGTACGAACGTACAATGAAAATAAAGTGACTGGTAAGTTTATTTTTTATAAAATATTGTATTTCAACAGTACGTAATGTATCTATAATTCCTAAATATATTCTTATTATATTGCAGGTATTACTGCGCTTTGCATGCTATTAAGAAGACTTACATATCCTATTAGATTGAGGGATTTACGACAATTATTTGGATATTCCCCTTAAGCAATGTCACTTATAATAACCAGAATTACAGACATATTAATACAAAATCATGGCCACCTATTAACACACCTTCCACAGTTACCATGGTTAAATCGGCAAAGGTTAAAAATATATGGTCTAGTAAGTAATATAAAAAGCCTAATATATGCTTTCAATTAACACATTTGTTTATAATTGTTTTAGGCTATTCAGAATAAAGGAGCACCTATGCCCAACTGTTGGGGTTTCATCGATGGCACTGCTAGGGCTATTTGCAGGCCATCCTTAGAACAGGAGAACTATTATTCAGGACACAAAAGATTTCATTGCGTAAAATTTCAATCTCTTTTATGTCCAGACGAAATCATTGCTAGCTTGAAGGGAGGTTGGCCAGGTAGAAGACACGATGCTGCAATGTTCGCTGAATCAAATTTATATACTGAACTGGAAAGGGTAGCAGTTTTCCCAGATGGAGAAAAATTTATTATTTATGGTGACCAAGCCTATGGGATGAGGAAATTACTTTGGGCTCCCTATGGCAATAGAGCTAACATGGAGCCTTATCAACTACAATTTAATAATGCCATGAAAAGTCTTAGATTAACTGTTAAGTGGGGTTTTCAGAAAACCATTTCAAATTTTGCATTTTTGGATTTTAGAAAAAATCAAAAGCTTCTTTCACAAGACATTGAATCTATGTATAAAGTGGGAGTATTATTGACAAACTGCCATACTACCATATATGGAAGCCAGACGGCCCAGTATTTTAATATAAATCCCATAGGACTGGAACAGTATATTGGTTGATAAACTCTAATATGACTATGATTGTAAATATGATTTTATTTTGTAATCTGAATTTTATTTTTATACAAATTAAGTTCTTTTAGATTCTGTATCTAAACAATAAACTTACTTAGAGGATAGACCTATAAGAATTTATTTTTGTAATTTTCTTATTCCTGATAAATAAACTCTTATTCAAATTCCATTATTACACTAATGTTTTTTTTCCGTTTCAAGACGGCGGAGAAAGTATATTGGAAAAACTTGATAGGTAAATATAGCTAAAACTTTTAATGAGAAAATAAGTTTAATCAAAACATTTACACAAAATCTACATAATCAGTTAATATACTAAACACATTCTTGGTATAGAATCACAGTTATTAGAGCATCAGTCTTAAACTTTGAACTTAAATTAGGAGTGTTAAACTCGAAACAGATTTATTGCATTGGTCCATATAAAATAATTGAAAAAGACTTCCGACCTTTATAAGTGCTTATACCAAATGAAAAATTTATTGGTTTTCATACTTCCTTAATATTTTCAGTAGTGAATGTATTAGTTGCTGCTGCTGTTCTATAATTTTTGTTTTTTGATCTCTTTCAAGTATTTCTTGGTTAAACCTTATTTTTTCCATATCACGTCTTTCCCTTCCCTCCATTATATCAAATTCTTGGCGTTGTTGCTCCAAGTTAATTCTTTTTTTCTCTAAATTCAATTTCTCTTCTTCTAAATGTAACTGTCTGGATTTTAACACTTCCTCCCTTGCCTCCTTAGTATGTAAATATTCTAATGCACTTCTCCTTAAGGGCCCACTTTTATTTAATTTTGTTCTTTTGGGACCTGCAATAAGATTTTGCATGAATGGACTTAAAAATAGTAGGTATTTATACTATCACTTTTACTCTCGCTTTTATTTACCTAATATTCTTTTTTCATTATGAGGCATTTTAGGTATTGGTGGAACTTCTACCCCAGAGTTCAGTACAGGAGATTTTTGTGCAGTTGCCTCCGAAGGCTCAATTTCTACATGGTTAGATGTCTGATCATTTGAAATCTCTACTTCATTTCCTATTGTAGGAATTACTAAAAAAAATATGAAGTATTCCATAGTCATAAGCATATTTTGAATAATCATAATTTGATAATAAACTAACTTGAAATTTTATTTTGGTGTCTCAAATAAAATATAAAAAAGAAACCTTAAAATAAGTTTTAAATGTGCAGTCTAATGTTGCACTTACAATTATAATCATGATCACAAGATGAAGAAAAGGCATTCTCATTATTTTCATGCTCAGTACATACATTATTTTGCTTCAAGCTCAGAGTCCTAGCACACTCATCTCTTCCTGATATTCCTAATTCCTTAATTCGTTTTTCTTTGCTAATTTTTATTTTTTTTGTAATAGGCTTAACCTTTGCATTATTACAAAGATCGCTTCCTTCTTGTAGAAGCTGGTCTCCTTCACAAAATATTTCTTCCACTCCAGACCTACAATAAAAAATTAATAGGTAGGTATATGAGGATGAATAATACTAATATAAGTATAGAATAATTATTCATGTAAATTATTTAAATTCCTACACCTACATTATTTGGTTTCCTTTGTCTTTCTTCAACCATATTTCTAATATACGGAACAAGTGATCTTTTAAAGTTCTTATTAAAAACATTTTTCCAGTTATGATATGTATATTAGATTGGATTGTTTCCCATTTTTCAGGGTCTTCCAAAGGGTTTAAATTAATAAACTCTTTGAGGAGAGCCTTGTCGTCCTCTGGTCCAAACCTCAATCTTTTTGGTTCTTTTCCAGACATTTTACTATACTCAAAAATTGAAAGAACGAAAACCATGTGATAAGTACACAACAAACATTTATATCACCTTTAACTGCCTTTAACTTCTTCTTCCTTAAACATAGAAAAACTCTGCGCATGCCCAGCATGTTAATTATCAAGCCCTATTTCAAATACGGCCTGTCGTTATGCTCCGTAAATTACGCTTGGCGGTAACGTTATTTATAGTCCGAGAGCTAGCCACGTAAAATGCATGTTAAACGGTTCCACCTAGATTTTCTTTTTAATCGATGCTCTATGAGCCAAAAAACCCAAAGCCAAATTTCTGCCCACAGGTCGGACTGCAATAGGGTGTGGCGGGGGGGTAAACACGACTTTTTCATTAGGGCGATTGAGCACTTGTGGTTCCACTCTGCAAATTGTTTCTATGTGTAGTCTAGCCCTCCATTAGAAGCGGGAAAAAATGGCAGAGCATTTCCGGTCTGCGAAGTGCTCGGCAGAGTGATGTAAACACGACTTTTTCATGTGTCGATTGAGGTCATGTGGTTCCACTCTGCAAATTGTTTCTATGTGTTGTCTAGTCCTCCACTAGAAGCCAAAAAAAATGGCAGAGCATTTCCGGTCTGCGAAGTGCTCGGCAGAGTTATGTAAACACGACGTTTACATATCGCTAATTGAGCACATGTGGTTCCACTCTGCAAATTGTTTCTATGTATAGTCTAGCCCTCCACTAGAAGCCAAAAAAAATGGCAGAGCATTTCCGGGCTGCGAAGTGCTCGGCAGGCCTCGAGGGCGGCGGCCGCGGTGATCGAAATTCGACTAGCGATGAAAAAAAAAAAAAATCAATCGGTACCACTCTGCGGGTTTTTTTATCGCATTTTGCACACCCCGTAGACCAATAATTAATTATGGCAGAGCATTTAATGGGCGGCAAACACCTTGGCAGGTCTCGGCGAAAGGCAACCGAGGTGCAGAAGCGGTGCGCACACTTGGGTTCGGTGAAAAAAAAAAATGCGCATTGGTTCCACTCTGACGTTTTTTTCTTCGCATTGTTTACGTCGTAAACAATGTATTTGGGCCCCGGCAGAAAGTTTTACGTTGTTCCGGGCCGCGGCAGACCCGAGCGAAGGCGGCCACCCGGCGGCGCGCTACGAACTTCAATACATTTTTTACCTATGCTAGATCTTAAAAGTGGGCAATGTTTTGCACTGCATCATCGTCTGTCAGTTTACCTTCATCATCAGAAGGGTAAGCATCTTGTTGTTTTCAACACGATGGACGACGAAGCTCCTGATGGAGCAGACGCCTCAGAAAGTTCAGTACTGAACATAAAGTGTTTCTTATCTAAGTATTGTGCAAGTTCGGTGGCACATGATGACAGTGAAAATAAAGTGACTCAGTTCAAAGAGGATAAATTTGAAAAATGTCATCGATCGCTTCATGTTCGAAAAACATTACGATTGAAGTATAGCGATGTTCGGCTTACAAAACGAATCTCACTCGATGTCGGATATCACGCTAAATGTTATAAGGACTTCACGGCGCTGAAAACTGATTACGTTGCTAAAAGTGAAAATAAATCTCCGTATCAAACTGTTGAATCTCGTGCATACTCATCATCCCGGCAATCGAGTTCCGAAGATTCGCTTTCCAGTTCACCAGACGATTGTGATGATGGGCCGCGCCGATCAAGTGACTCGTCGACAGCAGAGAGGTATTTATTATGATTGACATTATAAATTTATTGTTTCTCATTATCATCGCGTACGTTTGAGCCTGTAGTCCGGACAATTTTAATTTAATACATTTCGATTACTGATTTGCATTTACAATGTTACAATTCCGGCACGTGAAGTCGAGTCAATTTATCAGACAAGCAAGCGACTTTTAATTCACCGCGCGGTAAAAATGTCCAGTTACTCAACAACTTTTTATCCGATCGAAAAAAAATTTCTGTTAATCAAAAGTAGCCTTGAATCATATTAAAATTTAGTAGCTTTTTCATTGCTATTATAGTCGAACAGCTAGCCTCGGAATGGCAGCGTTACAAAGTGCTCGCTGTAAATCGATTAATTATTACATGCTTAACAAGGTATTCAAATTCTGCCTTCAAAAAGTGGGCCGTTTATTAGTTACAAACAATTAAATATGTCAAACGCGCCATCTATAAGAAAATGTGAAAACAGTGCTCGGGCAGATTTTTTTTTACAATATCGAAAAAAATAATCTCGCGTCGTTTGGAAATTTTTCGTATCTGCTCTCTCGAAAAAAAGTCTTGTAGAATAGTGTTTTCTGGGCATTTCAGGTGATTTTAAGTCGATGTAAGTGCATTTGTTGTCAACTTTTTTTTCAATGTATTTGATTGTTAATAACTAATTTTAGATGCGGAATTTTCATATGTTGTTAAGCATGTAATAATTAATCGATTTCCAGCGAGCACTTTGTAACGTTGCCATTCCGGGACTAGCTCTTAGACTATTTAGAATGCTTAATTTTGTGTAAAAAGCTGAAAAATTGTTTCTGATCTGTGAATTGGATTTCTAATTTTCAATTATTGTTCACGCTTCTCTAAAATATAATATAAATACTCAGGACAGTTTTGAATAATGTTTGACGGATGTTATTGTCGATACAATCACGATGTATGAACATATTACGTATCAACTTTTCCTAGATTGAACTTTCAGTATTTTTATCGCGTTTCTGTAAAAGATACATTCGAAATTATTTAAATTTTTTAATTAAGCAAAAAAAATGTTTTTTTCTTTTGTAGAGCCAACGAACTGTCGAACATTCTCGAAAATGCTGGGGAGTCTTCAACAGGATCTGATCCGATGGATGAAAGGTACGTGCCAGTTCAAGTAAAATTAGAAAGTAAAATCTAGCAGGCGAGAGTCTATCGTTTGATGATTCAATGAATAGAAAACTCATAGTGTCGTAGCGTAAATTTTTGGGGATTTTCAAAACTTTTTTCAGTCATCCGGTTTATATTTTTTCAAAACTTTTTTCAGTCATCCGGTTTATATTTTTTCAAAACTTTTTTCAGTCATCCGGTTTATATTTATTCATTTACGATTGTTTTTACAGTGATGACATTTTCAACGGACAAATTCATGACGAGTTGAACCTAAACGACACCGAGGGTGACGGTGCGTCAGCGACAGATTGCGAAATCGTACCTACGTGCTTGATGTGCCAAAAATATGAAATTCGATACAAGAGTAAGCGATTGGTACCGAGCAATTCCATACTTAAGACTGTTAAAGATAGGATCTCCTCAAACGCGCAAATAGCAGGAGATCAACGCGTCATTGATTTTGTAGCTGCTTTAGAAGATAACGAACCAATTTTTTTCCATAGATTATGCCTTATTAGATTGGCCAAAAATCAATCTCTGAAGTACAAACCCAAAGAAAAGAGCGAATGGCACAACATCAGAGAGATTCACGAGAGTGTTTTCAAAGATATTGTTTTATTAGTTTCAGAGCAAGTAATTGAAAATAAGAAGCTTTTGTTGTTGAAATTCTTGTTGAATTACTATCGCGATCTTTTTGAAAAAGCATGTGCGGCTAATTACGGATCTTGCAATACAATATTCACCGCTCAACAATTGCAAATAAAATTGGTTCGTCATTTTCACAATGATATACAAATTATCACGCGAGATAATACAAAAATTGTTGCGAGTGGAGATACAATTCGCGTTACGAATGAACAATTTTCAGAGCTGGTCAAAGAAAGGGAAATTCAGGAAATGGGCTTATATTTGCGTAAAGTAATTTTATCATTACAGAAAAAACCTTTGACCAGTTCTGTTACGCCTAACGAAATTATTGAAGGGGAATGCGAAATTCCAGACGACTTGAGGTTATTGACGCAATGGATTATTTGTGGCGCGGATTTGAGAGCGACTAAAAGCGCGAACAACAAACGTAAAATTGATGCTATGTGTTTTGATTTCATACACAATGCTTCGCACGGGTCGATAAAAACATCGAAACACATGAGCTTAGGAATAACCATGAAGAATATCACAAGTAGTCGGCGCGTTGTTGAAATTTTGAACAAATTTGGTTACAGCAGTAGTTATAACGTTATAGAATCATTAGAGACGGAAGCTGCATACACTTCCATTAAAAAATCAAGTGTTTGTCCAGATAACATCCATCGATCACCCGAGTATTGTACCGGTGTTGCATGGGATAATTTTGATCGCTTTGTAGATACTATAAATGGGAAGGATACATTACACGATACCGTGGGTATAATTTATCAACATGATTTCGGCGATAATATTAACGAGAAAAATAAATTAAAAGATGAAATCGAAGAAATAATAAACCAAATCGGTCGATCAAATTTAACTGTTAATGAAAACATGGATATAGATATTGATATAAATGATCACAGTTCAAATTCCAACTCTAGCCTTGATTTCCAACCAGACCAATGTACAAGTTCGTCCCCCTTGCCAAAAAGACGCCGGTTTGAAAGCGAGTCCATTGAAATCGCTCCTTACCTGAGCAAACCTAAATTAAAAGAAAATTTACTACCTGTCGAACATGAATTACGACAATTGAATCGCAAAGGGTATGTTATCGCTAAAAAGTTGGATTACTGCTGGCTACTGTCACAATTCTTAGAAGTACCAGGTACGCCAATGTGGGTCGGGTTTAATTGCAAAATATTGAATGATCTTAGTTTAAAACAAAAAATTTCCTATTTGAATCCGTTGAATGAATCTCCAACCAAAGTTAGTGTTGTAGCTGAAACAATGAACTTGACTCAACGTATCGCAAAAGAATGTCATCAACCGGAAATGCAATTAGTATATGATCTTGCCATCGCTAAAATTGGGTTTCAACTACAATCTACGGAAAATAATAAACCTATCGAACAAAAAATAGCTAACTACAATAATTTATTCATCCATCTTGGAGATTTTCATATTCAATCTGCTTACTTCAAAGCTATGGGAAAATTTATAGATGAGAACGGTTTAACTCACATGATGTCAGAAAGCGATTTGTTGGCCTCAGGTTCAGTGAACGGCTTCATATCAGGAAAACATTTCAATCGTTGTAGAAAATTGCACCCGATAGCCGCGTTGGCTTTGCAAATACTCCATTTTGAAAGTTTTTTAGCGCATGAAAATATTGAACTGAATAATGAAGTAAAAACAATCATTAAAAATTTACAGTCTAAAAAAATTAATGATTCATTTTTTGATGATCAGCAGAATAAAGAGCTCATAAATATTCTCGATAAATATGATGCATACGTTGCAAAAACTTTGAACGGTGATTTTGGCTTAACTCCAAAGTATTATCTGATGTACATTGGTCATGTTGGCAATTACGAAAGGAGTAAACGGAGCGCGCCGTCAGATCGTCAGTACAGAATTACAGAGTGCATGAAGTTTTCTAGTAACCTATGCGTGGAGTTGAAAAATATTAATTTCAAACGTGCTTTGGTGCAGTTTTTAATTCAACATTGGCAAACAGAGGAAATGGTTCCTTTTTTTCAAAATAAAACAATTTTTATTAATTACGATGAGTGCCACGAATACAGAGTCCACAATGATGCAATAGTCCATTCAATTAATCCTTTATACACAGCTCCTAGGCATGAGGAAGCTGATACAAGAATTATTCATGCACTCTGTAATGTTGATCGTGAAGCTAGAATTATGATAAAATGCGATGATACGGATATTGTAATAATTGTACTAGGTATATCATGCATAAGCTCAAATATTCGTCAAAAATTATCGTACAATTCGGAGTCTCAGATCACATGCGCAACATTGATATCAATGGTATACATGAAGAGTTAGGTGCCGATGTTTGCAAAGCGCTGCCTGCATTCCACGCGTTTACGGGCTGCGACTTCAACCCGAGTTTTTTCCGCAAAGGCAAAAAACCGCCATTTAAAATGTTGTGTAACTCAAAAACGTTCCAAACAGCATTTGCTGATATGGCTAGCGATAATATGGATGAAGGAACCGTGTTTACCAATGTACAAAGTTTTGTGTGCGCGATGTACTCAGTACCGAAATGCGTCGTTGATGTAAATACCGCTAGCTGCACATTATTCAAGCAAAAGTACGATTTCGCATCTGTCGAAGAAGATTTCGACAAGTTGTGCGCCAAAAATATCGACTCAACTCTAATGCCACCATGCGAATCTCAGCTGAAACAACACTTCTTGAGAGCTCACTACATAGCTTTATTATGGGGTAATGCAGATAAGAAGATTCCAACAGAGCTCAAACCAGAAGAATGCGGATGGGCAAAAGTAGATGACACCTACGAATTTTTCTGGTTTGATGGTCCACAGTGGCCTGCTCGCGTCCAAGACGTAATTCTTGATGACATTGGAGAAGAAGAAGGTATATTATTTTTCTTTATACAAACATATAACGTCCTTCCTTAAATAAACACAAAATTTAATTTAATCACACGAATAATTACTTGTTTTGCAGAAAAATCTCCTGAAGACGGTGTAGGAGAAGGAATGGATGAGGATGACGAAGAAGACAGCGATTATTCCGAGAATGAAGAAGAAACAACGACCGAAGGTAGCGACTGTGACGAAGATTCCGATTATTAGATTTAATCGGTCGTTTATTCTGTTCCTAGGTTATTTTATGATTTATTTTGTAACTCGTCGTTTTAGTTCATAGTTGTCGACTTGATGTATATTTGTAAATCAATTGATAGATGTACGTAAATGGAAGGGGATGTACATATGTAAATAAATTGGTGTATATATGTAAAAAAAAGGGGATGTATTTATGTAAATAAATTAGATTGAAATTGAAAATTTTCTTTTGCTTTATTACACTAATCATGACAAATCTGAAAAGCAAAACGACTGCGCGTTCGTGTTTTTTTTATAGCGAAAAAATGTATTGAAGGTCGTAGCGCGCCGCCGGGTGACCGCCTTCTCTCGGTATCCTTTATAATCCCTTGAATTTCAAAAAGGCACGCACAATGTTCTACAGAAAACAAATTTACTTCGGGGTCATAAATCGAGAACGAAAGGACTAGGTATATTAGGTGCACCAACTAATCGCTCCACTCATATGCTATTGTAAGAGACATTGGACGATTCTACGTTCTTGTGCTTTTCATGTGCAAATAGTTGATACATTATGCAGAGTGAAATCGTTGCGCGTTTTTGTTTTTATAGCGAAAAAATGTATTGAAGGTCGTAGCCAATGCGAAGAAAAAAACGGCAGAGTGGAACCAACTCTCGTTTTTTTTTTATAGCGAAAAAATGTATTGAAGTTCGTAGCGCGCCGCCGGGTGACCGCCTTCTCTCGGGTCTGCCTCGGCCCGGATCAACGAAAAACTGTCTGCCGGGGCTCAAATACATTGTTTACGATGTAAACAATGCGAAGAAAAAAACGGCAGAGTGGAACCAACTCTCGTTTTTTTTTATAGCGAAAAAATGTATTGAAGTTCGTAGCGCGCCGCCGGGTGACCGCCTTCTCTCGGGTCTGCCTCGGCCCGGATCAACGAAAAACTGTCTGCCGGGGCTCAAATACATTGTTTACGATGTAAACAATGCGAAGAAAAAAACGGCAGAGTGGAACCAACTCTCTTTTTTTTTTTTATAGCGAAAAAATGTATTGAAGTTCGTAGCGCGCCGCCGGGTGGCCGCCTTCGCTCGGGTCTGCCGCGGCCCGGAACAACGTAAAACTTTCTGCCGGGGCTCAAATACATTGTTTACGACGTAAACAATGCGAAGAAAAAAACGTCAGAGTGGAACCAATGCGCATTTTTTTTTTTCACCGAACCCAAGTGTGCGCACCGCTTCTGCACCTCGGTTGCCTTTCGCCGAGACCTGCCAAGGTGTTTGCCGCCCATTAAATGCTCTGCCATAATTAATTATTGGTCTACGGGGTGTGCAAAATGCGATAAAAAAACCCGCAGAGTGGTACCGATTGATTTTTTTTTTTTTCATCGCTAGTCGAATTTCGATCACCGCGGCCGCCGCCCTCGAGGCCTGCCGAGCACTTCGCAGCCCGGAAATGCTCTGCCATTTTTTTTGGCTTCTAGTGGAGGGCTAGACTATACATAGAAACAATTTGCAGAGTGGAACCACATGTGCTCAATTAGCGATATGTAAACGTCGTGTTTACATAACTCTGCCGAGCACTTCGCAGACCGGAAATGCTCTGCCATTTTTTTTGGCTTCTAGTGGAGGACTAGACAACACATAGAAACAATTTGCAGAGTGGAACCACAAGTGCTCAATCGCCCTAATGAAAAAGTCGTGTTTACCCCCCCGCCACACCCTATTGCAGTCCGACCTGTGGGCAGAAATTTGGCTTTGGGTTTTTTGGCTCATAGAGCATCGATTAAAAAGAAAATCTAGGTGGAACCGTTTAACATGCATTTTACGTGGCTAGCTCTCGGACTATAAGAAGTGGTGGTTTTTTCAATGGTTCCCTCTCTGTATCTTGTTCTTCCTGTAACACTTTCCACCTCCATATGTAGTGGAGTGAGGTTGAGAATCACTTCCATGGCTGCCGTTGGACATGTTCTCATTGCACCTGTAATGCATATACATGCTAGTCTTTGAATTTTGGAGAGATTTTCTCTCGTCGTCAATAGGCTAGTTCTACTACCCCACACGCAATGGATCCATAAGTAATAAAAATTGGTTTCACTATGGCAGTGTACATCCAGCTCAGGATTTTTGGGTCACAGCCCCAATTTCCCCCTGCCACATTCCTGCACAACATTAGAGCTATTTTTGCTTTGTATATAATCTCTTTTTCGTGTTTGTTCCACAGGAGTTTACTGTCTAAAGTCAAACCTAGATACTTGACCTCTTGCCTCCATTCAACCTCGCTCCCATCAAGTTTAATGGTTTTGAGGTTGAGTTTTCTTTTCTTAGTGAAGGTTGATGTTAAGTCCCACTTGCCTACACCAACTATTTGTATAGTTCAGACCCTTTTGTACGATATCACAAAGGGTGTTCTCGAATTTTCCCCTGGCTGTTATGACAATATCATCGGCATATCCTTGGCAGGAGACAAACAAACCACACAGGAGATCATCAACCGTCAGGCTCCACATTATTGGGAATGCTACTCCTCCTTGTGGACATCCTTTGATTGTAAAGATGGAGACAATGTCTTTCTTTTCGCCAAGACTTTGTAAAGTTTGCAGGTGTTGTGTTTATATCTTCAAAGAATTTTCTGAAGCTATTTCTTTTAGCTTTTTTAATTTCCTTGTAGTAGGTGTTTCTCACCTCGGTGTATCTCTGCCAGTATCCGGTGACTTTTGCTCTATTAAAAAGGTGTCGGGTTTGAGCTCTTAATTCTGACATACGTTTGGTTTATATCTGAAAAATTAAGTTTATATATATAGGTGACAATCCTGAAACCCATAAACAGGATTGCATTGTCTCTCGAAATCTTTGATATAATGCAAATTCCATTGTCGTTGAAATGATCAAATCGAGTGGAAACCATCTCGGGAAGTCGAAGTCTATTATTTTGAGGATATCGAGGAATGAACTTTGAAAATGTTATCCATAAAGAAAAGTTTTCAGAATAAATCAGCTGTCAACCGCGATTTAAACTAAGTCGGCCCAATCGCAAACTTAATATTAAGTGCACCTTAACTAGTTTAAGGAATACTTAGAGAGCGATGCAACGCAAACTAGTCTTTTTAAGATTACTTTATTTTAAGACTGTCTTAAAGTAAACGGTGCAAATGGGCATAAGGGTAGAGTAATTGGAAAGAAAGGAAGAAAAAGTATTTTTTCTATGACCCGCTATAAAAAGAAAATTTTCGTAACGAATGATAAAAAATCCCATAACGTTAACTTTCGTCCATGGAGACGAAAATAATTTCACTAATTTCTAGTTACCTGCTGTCACTGTACCAGTGTCAGTATTGAATCACCTCAGTTTGTGTTTGTCGTGATTTCGCTATGTATTCTGATTCAGAAAGAGACTTGGATCTTCCAAATACTCCACCAGAGATAAGAAATCAAGCGGAGCAAAACCTCTGTGGACTTGTTACCCGAAAAATAAAAAATAAAGGTATACATACAGAAATTTATAATAAATTCATGGAATGGAGAGCTGATAACCAAGTACATTCGTTATCGGAAACTGTGATGCTTGCATATTTTGCAAAATGTCGGAAACTTTGAAGGCATTGACTGTATGGTCGATGTTAAGAACAACATTATCAATAAATAAGAATTTATAGAATTGTGTTGTAAAATTCAATAAAGATTTTTTGCATTATTTAAATTTTGTTCTGAGGTCATAGAAAATGTATAGTGTTGAACTCGTCGAAAGTAACTTTCGTCACTCATTGAACAATAAACTATTTTCTCATCAAATGAACCATTGTTCTTTTTGTATTATTTTCGTAACTTTTATATTTTTATTTAGTACTAGCGTACCCAGCCCGCTAGGCCGGGCTTTATTCTGTCTCACTGGATTGCCTATTGCTCAAAGTTTGTTGTTTCCATTGTATTTGTTGGTTAAAGCTGGATTTATAAATTCTGTTGTTCCCGTTGTGATTTTCACGATGCGGCGATTCGTTATTCACAGTTGTTCCCGAGTGGACTAATCGTTGTTGGCGATGTTGAAATTTGACGGTGACGCATGTCATACGGCAGAAAAATTGACTTGACATTAGCAAATAAAAACCAGACTGTAAAAAAATATTCTGACATTATGAACGTCAAAAAAATTTCCAGTACAATTCGCTGTTGGGTACCCACGAGGAGAAAATTTCCACTAAAATTCATCCGTTGCCATGGTGATCTGTCAAAAAAAACACGTTTTGATTGGTTAAAAATTATACAGGTGTAGAATTTTCATTATATTTTTCTTGCAATAATTTAGCACTTGTATTCCAGATCGTCTTTACGACACATTCCTTGTAATCTGAAGATTGACTGAAAGTTTCATTGAAATCGGCCCAGCCGTTTCAGAGTCTATAAGGAACATACATACATACAGCTTTTCTCTTTTATATATAATATAGATTACACAATAAAAACAGTAAATCAAACGATATTTAAAAAAAAAACTTTTATTTAGATTAACACTAAGCTAAACTCATAGACAAAATTAACGCAGCACTTAGAATTTTTCTTATTCTTGATTTAGAAGAAATTTTTCAATTTTCAACCGATTAAAATTATTTTTCGGCACATTGTAGGAAATTTATTGAAATTATCATAAGCATTTTGAATTTTTGTAAAAATACCGGGAGGAATGAAACAATATTTATTTTTTTTTAAATTCTTTTACTTGGGATAATTTTAACGAATTTTCTACAATGTGCCAAAAAATCATTTTAATCGGTTGAAAATTAAGAGTTATTCTAAATTAAAATAAATGTTGCGTCAATTTTGACAACGAGTTTATTTTCCAACTAAATCTATGTACAGTATTAAAAACAGATAATGTATCTGTTGGTCAGAATTCCTATTATAGGAACTATGCCAAATAATTGATTGTAAAGATATAAAAATAATAATTTCTTTGCAAAAAAGACAAATTTTGCTTTTTGAATTTTTAGTATTTAATCCCTCTAGCAGTGGACCTACAAGTTTTAACATAGTGTCACTGTTTTTATTAAGGCCAAATTTATCATAATAATTTTTGTCCTGAAGCTGTACTACGAACAGTTTCCGAGATATGACCGATAGCCATTTTTATTGACACACCCGGTACATTTTGAACAACCATTGTTATGGTTTCAATTCAAACCATTATTTTATCGAAACTGCCCTTCACATTATGCATGTATAAAATTATTAACCTCAACACGAATTAAATATAAAAATATATAACCAAATTGTAAAAATTAACAATTTTTTTTTAATTTGTCATAATTCTAATAGGATTTCTGTTATAAAATAAAACAGTTACCAGCTTTCTACTGATATTTTAATAAATCTTATTACACTATCTTCTACCCCTCTTTGGAGTGTATGTCACTGGTGCAGGTAAGGGTAATTTTAGCTGTACAACATTTTTGTTGTTAGCTTTCATGTTAAATGCTAAAATTCTTGCAACTTCAACTACTTTCTTCATGCCAATTTTAAGATCTTTAGAAAGTAGTTCAACATCTACTTCGAATTCCATAGCTTTGGCGGCTAATATCATTGTGTAGCATAAAGCTTTGTCTTTCATGTGCAACGGACGCGTTCTACAAGAATAATTAAAATTAAAAACAATTTTTCTTAAAGTTAAAAATTTACTCAAATACCTTCCACTAGTTCCCATTTCCGAGAATATTTTCAATATGTGGTTATTTATATCGATAGATTTATCACACACTACGAATTTTTTCGTTATATTTTTCATTGGCGTTTGCATAAATTTTATCAAATAATGTAAATACAAGAATATAGTGAGACTGCGGATTTTTTCTTCTTCTGAGAAATTTGATGTTAATACTTTGTTCATATTCGTTGTGGCAAATTTGCATAATCTAAAAGTATAAAATTTAAAATTGAAGTGTTTAAAATGAACCAAATTACATACCCGAATTCATCTGCACTTCCAGCTTCTATTATTTTACTTGCTTCTACTGCCAAAGTGTCTAAAATGTAAGCTTCTACCAAATCTTCTAAATTGTAAACACCATCAGGTGTAGAAGCGTCTCTGTTTATTTTTGGTCTGTAGATACTATCATTTTCTGATACTTGTTCCACATTATCCACTTTCACACCTAATGAAAAATGAATAAACCATTATAATACAAACAATACATTGTCTTTTAATATGTACTTAAGTGTGCTACACTAATTCATAATATTGCACTTGTTTTTGTTGTTTTAATAATAATAATAATGCCCAACTGATATAAATCTCTTTACAGAGCATACGATATAATACAATTGAAATTTGCAATTAAACAAATAAAAGTATAGGTATATAAGAAGCTAAAAATACAAAAATAATAAAATATAATTACAATAACAAAATAAAATAAAAGTCCAAATGAGCCATCTTCTTAATAAAAATTCAGACTAAACTTGTCACACGAACTACATAAATGGTTAAAATGACTACACATAATATTCACTGGTGAGTTAAATAAAATATTAGTTCTAGATCCTTCACAATAAAAAAGTAAATGTTGTCTACTAGTATTGTAATTAGGCACATTAAGACTGATCTTATTTAGAATCTCTGGACACATAATTACACCATAAAAAATCTTATATAAAAGAGATAATACGAAAACCTAGACTTTCAATTTTAAAATGAAATATAAAGACACATGCAGAACTGTATTTAAATCTAACAACATTTTAACCATGTATGGTTTATATATTTTTGAATGTTTAATGTATTTTTATAAAAACAAAGATATTAATTTTACCAATAGTGTAATGTCACACAATTACAACTCGAGAAAACAGGAATTGTATTATCCACATCGCAGGTTAATGGTCACTGAAAAATCTCATTATATGTCAATAAAATTATTTAATAAATTTCCGCGACATATCAAAAACTCACAATCGATTAATATATTTAAAAAAAAAGTAAAAGAGTTCTTGGTTCAGTTGGAACCTTATAATATAAATGATTACTTAAATCATCATTTATCCTAAAAAATTGTATGGGAGACGTCATTTCATTATGTGTGGTCAGTTATATTGTATATCTGTAAACATATTTTGAAATAAATTATTATTATTAATTTGTCCATAATAATAAATTAAATTTGTCGATAATAATCTACTTCTCTTGATGGATAAGATCTGCTCACTTTGAAATCTAAATATTTTAGAAACTTCCTCTGTACAGAATCTGCTCTGGTAATATGATTATTATAGAAAGGATACCAAATAATTGAACAATATACCATTTTGGAACGAATAAAAGGAGAAGTAGAGTGTTTTTAATACAGCAATATTTTGAAAACCTCGACAGTTCCTCACAATGAAACCATAAAACCTAAATGCCTCTGCTGCTTTAGTCTCAATATTATGTTCAATAAAATTCAAACGTGAATCGAAAATAACCCCCAGGTTTTGTGTTACAGCATCTTGAGGGATATTACTGAATCATGAGATCAG
Source organism: Lochmaea crataegi (assembly GCA_947563755.1). Lineage (NCBI taxonomy): Eukaryota > Metazoa > Arthropoda > Insecta > Coleoptera > Chrysomelidae > Lochmaea > Lochmaea crataegi. The sequence continues at coordinate 27,325,198 of OX387428.1, read as the reverse complement.
CAAACCATATACAAGATTATTCTATTGAAAGTTAACAACAATGTTAAGGAAGGCCTTGGAGCTCTTGGAATTCAAAGTAATGAAGAAAGTTTTATTGGACTGAACCAAATTTCACTGAACTGGCAGACAATGACTCAATGAAATTTGAATAGAGTATAAGCAGCAAGACAAAAACAGTGTGAAAATAAATTTGTTGTATGGTATGCTTTTCTTGTACAGTAAGACACTTAAATGTTGAACAAGTCAATTTTGTATATTGTGATTTTATTTTATTTAATTTTTGTAAGATAGATGTATAAAATAGGGCTTTTCGGAAACGGTAATCCTGGATCAGATAGATCACCTATTAGCTGATTGCAGATCCTAACCATGAACGAGATTTTGATCAGAGTTTCCGAACGACTCGTTCTGTTTGTGGAAATGTCAAACTTAACCTGCAAACCTTTTATTATTAAAAGCAAAGAATACACCTTAAAAGTTTCGTGGATATATTTTTTATGTTTATATCTTTGTAGTTTTTCTGTGTTTATAGACCTTTTTCAGAGACCCTTTATTCAGTTGTATAAAAGATTTTAATTGTTCAATAATTATTTTTAAGCAGTTATCAGCGACTTACAAACATGGACAGGTTTTTTATACAATACGTCCAAACTATTATTTTTGAGGAGGATGAGGAAGACGAGGAGGAATATTTATTGATATATGCATTGAATTAATCAAAAAGGTGAAAATCTATTACCAATTACTTTGAGAGTGTTATACCTAGATACACTGATTTTGGTAAATATTCGTATTCCATATTGTTTTACAGGAAATTCAATTTCCCCTCTTTGATTACAGCTGATTTGAGATATCCTAACTTGTTTTTCACTCATCGTTCACGCTAAATAATAATAACAACCAACCAACACTAAAGTTTGAAGCCAACTAGTTATTTTTTTATAAAAAAAGCTGAAAAGTGCAAAACTCGCAAACTTCAAAACCTGTCAACTACGCAGTTAACATAACTTTTAAGGTTAAAGAAAACAAAACAACGAAACAACCCGTCAGCTGATCGCATTTACCCACCGGTATACTAGGGTAGAAAGGATCCAATCATATGAGTATGATCTGTTCATTTCGTTCAGTTTCCGAATGTAAGTGATCGAGATCCGGATTACTTTCCGAACATGTACATTTTGAAATACCAGTAGCTCTTAAAACTCTTTCTCTGTAGTTTGAAATTGGAATTTTAATTCCATTTTGAGCTTCATCTCTCATGAATTTGAAAACATTATGTATAACTTCTCTTGCTTGTGATTCTATTATCCTACCCCTAGTGCCTAGGGTTTTTTTAGGAGGTACTTTTAGGCCCAACTGTTGACTATGATAAAGTGTGCCATCAATAGGTATGCGATTAATTTTCTTCTTAGGTTTTACTTCTTTATTTTGAGGAATTTGAACTTCTTCAAGAATCCTGGTTAAAGGTTTAGGCGAAGGTTCCTGGATATAAGATTGCTGAAGAACTTGCATATTACATTGAGTTGGATATTTAGGTTCATTTTGTAAAATTTGATAATTAGCATTTCCTATATCTGATAAATGCCCTGGGTCCGTAAATTGTATAGTTAAAGTTTCACCAGTTGCTAATTCTGTATTTTTTGTGTCTAAACTCTTTTTAAGTGGTAATATCCTCCATGATAATGCTTGGTTATTGTAATCTATATTATGGGTCATCATAGACATTGTTGTTTAATGAATGTGAGTATATTTGTTATTAAATATAAAGAGAAACACACTAAAACTGACATTCAAAAACCAATAATAAATAGCTACATGCTACATTGCATGCATTGGCCTTAACATACATACGTATACAGCCACGACCTGACTATTTGAATAATAAAAGAACTCACTGGTGTGAACTTATTCATGAACTTACTTGCTACAGTTTGCTCTAACTGTTGTTTAACAGCATCTATGTTCATTGTAAGTCTTTCTCGTTGTTCTGTAACTCTCTTGGCTTTTTTAGAACCGAATTGTTTATTTAGTTCAGCTGCAGCATTATCTTTTCTGGGAGATATTTCAAATTCTCTTTTTTTACTGAATTTTGCTCTAACAGTAACATGATCAACTTGAAACAACTTAATCTAAAACATTGATAATTTGCAGTGTTAAGTAATGTATCAGTAAATCTGTTCAAACCTGGTTTGAATCTTTTCTGTGGACTACAACAAAATTTTGGTACAGGTCATCATCTTCTATTTCTCCACAGTACAAAAGTTTGTCTGAAGTAACGGCCACCAATTTTTCCTTCAGTTTTGTTTCGTATAACCGGGCTTCCAATGTGAATACACATTCTGGTTTAACTTTCGCATTATCAAAATCAGCTAAAAAAGTTTCATGAGATTTTTTGTAAATATAATATTTTTGACTTACTTAAAATAGGTCTGTGCCCTGGATTTTTTGTAATTACTTTTTTTATAATTGGCATCTTTAATACATAAAAAAAATATTCATATGTACTTGTATTTATAAGTAATATACAATGTGAAAATGTGCATTATGAGAAATAGCAGCAATATAACCCCACTTTTTCGACTTTTTTTTCAGAATGACAGAATTGGAATTATTCCTCTTACTTTTTTGAGCTATACCCTATGGGGTAATTTACCCACTCTAATTGTAGAAGAAAACGTCTTGATCTTGACAATATTTCTCTCCCTCCAGTTAGAATGGATGATCAACAAAACCATCTATTCACTTTGGTGTTATTTACACAGTCTCCGAATTTTTAAACATATCACCTCAAACATTATTCAGTATTTTTCTTTTCTTACAGCTCTTTATAGCTAACAGTTACGCTTTTTATTTATTAATATTATATTCAAGGACTGTGTTCAATACATTATTAGTAAATGCTGCCAGAAAAATCTAAAAAAGAAGATCCCAACTAGGGATGGGAAGGTCTCGAACGACCCGTTCTCAAAGATCGAATCAGTTCCAAGACCCGTGATTGTTTCAATCACGTTCTGTGACCCTGTCGTTCGAATGAACTGAACCAAGCCACCGCTGTTGTAGTACATCTATGTTTTGATTTGACAAAAAATACAAACTATTTCAATTTTTGGATTGTTATTTACAAATTCAGTCATTCATCATTCATCCACTCTCATGAAGGTTCATAAGCAGACGTGAAGTTTAATAAATAAATGAATATGAAAATCTGCATAATAAATCTGCCGTTCATTATTAGGGACGTTGTTTTAAGAATAGACTCGCGCATAGGTTAAATGTCAAAATTACATATGCGCTAATACGGCATGACGCTATTTGGATTACCGATATCTCTCTATTATTTTGATTTTTTTTAATGACTTTTCTTATGTTTGGTGAATTAAAAGAATGCTTTACTGCAACTAAATAAACAAGGAAGAATGTTATTTATGCTTTTCATGTTAATTTGCATCCAAATTAATGACCAAATATGATAAATACTTCAGTATTATTAAAGTGAAAACTTCTTTAGGCGCGTTGAGCACTTTTTTTGGGTGAAGAAAAAACATGCATTTTTCGTCATCGTCATGCTTTTATGCAACACACCATACTTTGGTCATTCGATGCGCTTTTATGCAACACAATTAACAATGAAGCGTATATAGTGTTGCATTAATCATCGTCACGCTTTCCATGAGCTATATAATATAGGTGCTTTTTTTTGTAAAAAAAATCCAATACGAGCTTACGATAAAATTTTTAGGAGATTCATTTATTGGTGTTTTCACTTGTCGGCAGTCCCGTGACTGGACTGGTTTTTTTGAATAGCCTCCTCTGCATTACCTCCAGTGATACATGGCCCTGAGGCCGTATTCTTGAATGAGGGAGTGAATCTTCCCAAGAGAACAGATATTTAATCTTTGTCACTGCAGTGGCAGAGTAACCAAGCAAAATAAAGACAAAATATGTGTTCACTCGAGAAGCTCTACTCCCTCAGTCAAGAATACGGCCCCAGGTCACTTGCCTTGTAATTGCATTGAGTCAAGATTTAATATTTAATGTAAATGTGTACATTGCAAATGCAACTTTCTCCAGGATCCAGAATGAAGGATTATTAAATATCAGTTTCATTTTCTAAGACTAATAAGCAAATTCAAAAACACTTCCAACACTTTGCTCGTTTTTGCCAAAACTTTAATAATTGCTATTAATTAATGGTTCACAATTAAAAAATGGGAAAAATAAAAGACTTTATAACTTAGAAAAAATATTCTAATAGTTTATTCATCTGGTACTTCTAAGGTTCCATCACGTATTTCTTCAATAAGGTCGTGTGGGCCTCTACCATCAATAGTGCAACCAACAGAATGAGCTGTACCAAGGACTTCTTTTACTGTTCCAGACAATTGTTTAGCCATAGATCTTGGCCTCATCTGTTTAGCAATAGAGATAATGTCATCGAAAGTTATATTTCCACTGTGCTTAACTAAAAAATAAATGAAATATACTTTAAATATGAAAACCTTAAGCAGTAAATTTTATCAATTCTTAATAGATATCACTCATAAAGCATAGTCAATTAAAAAAAATACAGTAGGACTAATACAAGAAACTAACGGTTAGATGTTAAGGGAAAAATTAACCTGTAAAATTATTAATAATAATACTTACTGTTCTTTTGCTTCTTCCTATCACGTGGGGGTTCTTTGAGGGCTTTAATGATAAGTGAGGCGGCAGATGGTACAACAGAAATTGTCGCTTGTCGATTTTGAATTTTCAACTGGACTGTGATTTTTAATCCTTTCCAATCTGCTGTTCCTTTAGCAATATCATCACCAACTTTTTTTGGGGACTACAAAATAAAACATCATTCAATAACAATATTTCCAACACAATATCGAATCTACTTACCAAACCTAAGGGACCGATTTTAGGAGCCAAGGAAGATGTAGCTCCTACTTCACCTCCTACACATCTTAAGTAAACTGAAATTAAATAAAACGGTGTTTATAATTCTATTCGCACTTTGAAATAGACATTCAAAATAGGTTAAGATTTTTAAAAGAATTTGTAAACATACCGTACTTTACTTCAGTGGGATCGAATTTAGGTGGCATTTTTTATCAATTTTTTACACAATATATGAATTAATGGGCGATATATCGCCGATGTTTGTTGATTTTCCAAAAGTGAAAATATTTTCACAATGGTCAAACTTATGAAAGGATAAGTCAATTGACAGCAAAACCGTCAAAAAATAATCTTCTTCTTTTTGAGTACATAGCCATAGCCTTCACTCATGAGATACTACAGCAAAAAAATGTCAAAATATAATCTTCTATTTTGATAAAGAAAGGAGAATGATTTCGCCAATCAAGTTACTTATGGCCTTCACCATTAAGATATTGCATGCAGTTAAATTACCTACTTCAATAATCAAATGATGGTTCTGGATTCAGCAACTAAAGTATTGAATAAAAATAGTTCAATTTTTAAACGTTTATTTATACATATAAAACAATCTGATAAAAACTATAACAATTAAAAATATATTAAATAACTTCTTTAAGTGCTTTTTCCAAATACTGTGACATAAAAGGATAAACTTTATCATAACTAGCAGAATTCTTCTGCCTCACCAAACTTTCATATTTTTGCAAAGCTCCAGCAATTAAATCTAATCTTTCAGCCTCCTTATGATGTTCATCTAGCCAGACTGAAATTTTAGGAAGTGACCAACTAGTATTTTGATGAGGACTAGCTAATTCTTGACCAGCATAAGCGAATAACATCAACAATATAGTACTATGGGGAACAGGACTGTCAGTCGTTTGACTAGCTATTATTTCCTCAGGTGTTAATATTATAAGAGAAGCTACTGATTTAAGTAAGCGATAAGGTCTTCCTAAATCTGCTAAATGTGGACATATTACTTTCAAGGAAGTTTCTAGGTGATTAAAATCTGTTTGTAAACGAATTCGGCCTCCTTGTGCAAGAGGTCTCAATAAAGATATGTGTCTTACAAATAATTCAATTGTTCGTATAGCAATTTCATTACATTTAGCAGCTAAAACTTCTCTATTTTTAAAACCATCAAGGTATGTTTTATACACTCTTGAGATAAACTGACTTAATTCCTTCATGTAAGGCGAAGAAGTATTCATAATTTTATTTGGAGGTTGCGTTTTAGCCCAATCCGATTCTAAATGTAAAGTTATAATAATTTTTTCTATAACAGAATTCACTGATGTTATTAGGACTTCAATAATAGCACTTACCAAGGCATCAAATGTTTGTAAACTATCAGTTATAATTTTTATACAATTTTCAGTTAAAGTTCCTTTCATATTTGATAACATCCTTTGTATCTGAAGTTGAAAATAATACAAAGAGTTTGCAATGTTTATGTTTTTTTGTTGTCCGGTATTAGGTGTACCTCCAATGACTTGTGCAGCTTCTGGACCAGTTTCGAGCTGTTGTTCTATTTTAACAGCAAACATTTTTATACACTTTGAAATGTTTTTTGAAATTCTTTCACTCAAATTTTCTTCAATAAGAGCAACACTCAATTCACTACTGACAATACGAATTAAAGAATCAATTTGATCTTGAGAAGGCAATTTTATTTCACCGGTAAACATTTCTTGTACTGGATCTAATAATTTTGTTAAAGACATCGATAAATATGCATTTTCCAAGTTTTTCAGTATGTTTTGGTTGAATGAAAATATATCGTATTTAAGTTTATTTGTCATATCTATATAGCACTTTAATAATTTTGGATAGTCTTCTTCCATTGTTTGTTTTACTGCTGAAGGTGAATTCTGTATTTCTTCCTGAAACACTTTTCCAAATCCTGTCCAAAATTTTTCTGAAATATTGAAATCTCCATTTGGCAAATACAAATTATTCAGAGTTATCTGCAAAAATTTCACTTGTTTGCAAATCTGGTAAATATCCTCTGCAAATACTTTTTCAAGTTCACTCCAAATTTTATTCCTAAAGCCTTGAGATGAACTAAGACTGAGATGTCCTGGAACTCCTTTACTTTTCACTGATGTATTTGAAGGAGTTACTGTAAAAGCTAACTTCAAACTTTCTTTGCATTCATGTAGATTATTATCAACAAAATTATTAACCACTGATTTTATTGTCCCTATATTTATAAATATCTGCAATGCAGTTGTCGTTTGTGTTACATTTTCATTTCTAACTCCTTGATTTAAAGAACCTGTTGCTAATTGGACAACCTTTTGCTGGTGTGCTCTTATATTCCTCAATTCATTTGTTACTACATCAACTTCTTTCAATTCAGGATCAGATGCTAGTTGTTCCAACTCTTGTAAAAGGGAAGCTTTTTGTACAGGATCATTAGTATGCGACAGTCTTTTCCTTAATTGTTGTAATCTATTTACTTGCCTTAAAATGTGACTTGCTAGATGCAAACGACTTAACACCTTGGTATGCTTTTCTAGTTCATTGTAAGGAACTGTTATGTGTGTTTTCAGTCTTTCAGCATCTGTAGATAGTGTTTTTACATGAATATTCATAGTACTTAAAATTGTTTCAAGTTTTGTAGCGTTATTGGCTTGTTGCAGTAAATCCTCATGCTTTTCTAGTATTTGTCTATGCAGTTCATTATTTAATAGCTCTATTCCCTCAGCTAATTTCTTTACTTGATCTCTGATATTTAATGAATCACTTAATACCTTGTTCGATTCAGCTTTTAAGAACTTATTATAGAACTCATCTTGTTCTATCTTACAAATAAAATCGTTTTCTGTGTGTTCCATTATATATAATTATAAGGAAAAATTAGTTTTAAATTCAGTTACAAACGTCAACATAACCTAACCTTACTTTTATCTATGTCAACGTCGATCATTGATTAGAGATGACGTTTTCTATTTATATTTTGGGTAGTGATGAGCGACATCGTGATTTTTAATCACGCTGTGAAATGATATCGTGCTTTTTTAATTTCAGTTATTTTAAAACCAGACGTGATCACGACATTTGATAAGGTTTGTTCCAACAGGCGATAGAACCTTTCTAGGTATCGTTCGCGCAAGTGCTGTATTTCTTTCGCGTTCCAACTGATTTTAGAATCGAACTTGGGACGGTACAAAAACTACCTTCTGGAAGGGGTGATAAAGTTGATGTGTCCATCCCTAATTCGAGTTTGCGCTCTATACAGTACTCGATACGATTCCAAGAACGGTTCCCAAATGCCAGTTGGGACAAACCTGTGAATACAAAATATTAGGATATTGTTTGCCGTTCTCGTTCCTCGTTTCTAGAATAAAGAGCACAGTCTCTTTATAATTTTAGGGTATTGAACAAAACAAAATTCGCTCTTATTGACGAATTTTCGTAGAATGAAAGCGATGATGGTTAATATTAGGTTCGATTTCGAATATGTCGATTCATTCATTCAATTCATTGTCGTTTTCCTGGCTGCGACCACGACACGCTTTAGATTTGTTTATAGGAGCTGTGACTGTCTGTGATTTTTGCATATCAGTGAAAAAGTAACAGCTCGTAAAAGATCCCTCATCACTAATTTTGGGTGGCTGAATAAATAGTCTGTCGAAGACACCAAAGATCCACTGCCCTCCATAGTCCATATACACTAGACTAGAAGTTATTTCTCGTGGATGTATACTTGTTTGTTTGTTATTTTTGTTCGAAAATTAATAAGTTAAAGTGGTTGAAGTTAACTGAACAAGAAATCGGTTGTTCTATGTGAACTGTTGGTTTAATTTAATCGATAAGTTGTGAAATTTTATCTTCGTAGTACAATACAAAAGTAAAAAAATTTAAAATGTTTAACCAAGGTTCTCTAAATTCCTTTGGGGGAGCTGCAACACCAAGTACAGCAAACCCTATGAAAGATTTTGAAGTAGTGCAACCACCAGGAGATTCCATTAGTTCCATGGCATTTTCCCCTGCGACTTTACCACAAAATTTTTTGATAGCAAGTAGCTGGGATAATAATGTTAGATGTTGGGAAATTGAACAAAATGGTACAAGTATTCCAAAATCCATGCAAACCTGTGGAGCTCCTGTATTAGATGTGGCTTGGAGTGATGATGGATCTAAAGTAAGTAATATTCGCATTAATAGAAAAATCTTTTCATTTGTGGCACTTTAGGTTTTTATGGCTGGAGCTGACAAACAAGCTAAAATGTGGGATTTGGCAAGCAATCAAGTGGTTCAAGTTGCAATGCACGATGCACCAATCAAAACTTGCCACTGGATAAAAGCCCCAAATTATTCTTGCTTAATGACAGGTTCTTGGGATAAAACATTGAAATTCTGGGATACTCGCAGTCCTAATCCAATGATGAGTATTAACTTGCCAGAAAGATGCTATTGTGCAGATGTAGATTATCCGATGGCAGTAGTTGGAACTGCAGGAAGGCAGATTATAGTTTATCAGTTAGAAGGAAAGCCTCAGGAGTATAAGAAGTTGGACAGTCCTTTGAAATATCAACATAGATGTGCTGCTATATTTAGGTAGTTGTAAACAAAAGGTAAAATTTATATATTTTTAATAAAAATATTTGGTTCCTTTTCAGAGACAAAAAAAAATCACCTACTGGATTTGCATTAGGTTCAGTGGAAGGTAGAGTAGCAATTCAGTATGTTAATCCAACAAATCCCAAAGATAATTTTACGTTCAAATGTCATCGTTCAAATGGTACACCTAATGGTTATCAAGACATTTACGCTGTAAATGATATTGCGTTCCATCCTGTTCATGGCACTTTAGCCACTGTAGGTGCAGATGGCTCTTTCAGTTTTTGGGATAAAGATGCCAGAACAAAACTGAAACCCTCAGAGTTGATGGAACAACCAATTGCAAGGTGTGCTTTTAACCATAATGGACAAATATTTGCATATGCAGTGAGTTATGATTGGAGTAAAGGCCATGAGTTTTACAACACGCAAAAGAAGAATTACATTTTCTTAAGACCATGTTATGAAGAGCTTAAACCTAGAACATCATCTTGAATATCTTTCTAGCTTCAATATCTCTGTATATTCCTCTCTTTTTTTAATAAATCGCTTACCATAGTAACATTTATTGTTTAGATGTGGTATTCATAAATCTTGGTAACATGTACAGCTTTCAAATATACTAAGAGATGCGAGTTTTATATGGCCCCTAGAGCTCAATGGACAGCGGCTGAATGCATCTATGTTAAAAGTATATCGACACTTGTACACAACCTGTCACATTTCCACAGCTCTTCCTATGTTTGACAAGCTGTAATAATGAACAGAAATGTGAAAAAAGTAGGATTCTCAGATTTTAAAAAAAATTATAGCATTTATAGAGAGTTTTTATTGTATCATAATATAGTCAATGGGCAGCAATATGTCTTTAAAAGTGTTGTAATGTTGGTAACGTTGTTAATGTGATGTCATGTCATATGTATTCGCTGATAGATTATTATTATTTGTTAATTACGGTAATTACATATTCATGTTTCAACGTAGTGTATTATTACCAAAAACATAACATACTGGCGACGAGGATAAAGTTATTTTAAGCAAGTAGTGAAGATCACGTTCAAGATATACTTATAACCTCAAATTATTGGACATGGAAGCGACACAATTTGCACAAATTTTGGAATTGTACAACAAGCAACAAGAATAAATTACACAATTATTACGTGCTTTGACCATAACACAACAACAGTCAACCGCTAATATTTCTTCACAAACGGAAGTGACCAATATCATAAAAAACTTTAAATGTGAAAAATACGATGCTCATATTACTGCCGAAACATTCATAGAATACTTTGAAGCTCAGTGTCGCATGTGGGGACTGGAGAAGAAACCCAACAATGTGGAATACACTAAAACAAAACGTGAGCTATTTTTATCCTGTTTAAAACCCGAAACATATAAATAACTTAAAATCGCATTTGCTAATTCAACACCTAAATTTGAAGAGCAATCATATTTAGAAATATACCAAAAATTTCTAACATTATTCCAACCTAGAATTACGAGATTTAAAGCCTTAAACAATTTTTGGAATTGTACTCGCTCTGCGGGCCAATCTTTCGAACAACATGCTAGTACCCTTAAAGAAATTGCTACACACTGTAAATATGAAGGCAATATGCTAGATCACCAGTTGCGTGACCGTTTTGCAACGGGTTTGAGTCATGAGAGGCTCGAAATAGAATTAAAACAAAAATGGCCCCGGCAGCGAAGTAGGTAACATTTAACCAGGTATTTGAGGTCGCTCAGGCTAGAGAAGCCGCTGAGCAGCGATGACAAAATACAAAAAATAAGACAGCAGCAAAAACGTAGTAACAGAACAGAAGTAACGGCGGATGACAGTAGTAGTAGTGAAATATTTCAAACAGGGAGAATGCAAACGTTGCGGTAATGAGTCACACAAAAACAACAAAATGTCCTGCTACTAATGTTAAATGCCATGCTTGTGGTTCAATGGGACATTTCGAACGAGTTTGTTTAAAGACAGGAAGAGCAAGACTACGTACTTGTACCACTAATTCAAACAAACATTTACATAGAAAAAGAATACACAAAATGACAGAATCAGACACAGCACATTCAAATAATACTTCTGAATCAGAGCCAATTGAAAAATTTTTCAAAACATCCTCAACAAAAACAGCTAGTAAGCGTATTGATCTTAAACTTAACAAGGTACAGTGCACTATGGAATGGGATCCAGGCGCAGCACACTCAATCATAAATAAAAAAATGTGGAAAAAATTAGGCAAACCAACTTTGTCAAGGCCATCGAAGTTGAAAGCATATGGAAATTTTGAACTAAGCCCGAAAGGAACAGTAGAAGTTGATGTCACATTGAATAAGTGTACCAAGCGTTTACAAGTTGTTGTTATTCCTGACGCAAACCCATTGCTATTTGGCTTGCCATGGCATAAGGCATTTAATATGCCTTTCCCGAGTAGCGTTTATTCAGTAACGTCAATAACACACCAGAATTCAACGATAAAACCTGCAAACAACGCGTCTTAAGGCCCTAATTGAAAAAAATAAACAACTTTTCGACAAATCGCTGGGTAAGATAAAAAATTATTCTATTAAGCTACATATTAAGTCTGACGCAGAGCCCAAACATATTACAGCACGCCCGATTAATTTCGGCATACAAAAAAATGTCGAAGCGGAGCTAATATCACCTATTGACCCAAACGAAGAACCATTAGAATGGGCTACACCTCTACAGTAAATATACCAAAGAAAGACGGAAGAATAAGAATTTGCGGCGATTTTCGCAGCACCATAAATCCTGTACTAATTACAGAAAAATACCCTATACCTCTTTTTGATCACCTTCGAAGACGGCTGGCCGGAGGACACTCATTTACGAAACTAGACCTCAAAGATGCATATCTACAGTTTGAAGTTAATCAAGAATCTCGGAAATATCTGACGATATCGACCCATAAGGGATATTTCCAATACAAAATAGACTTCCTTTTGGTATTGTCAACGCACCATCACTTTTCGGCAGATATATTGAGAAATTGCTGGAGGGCATCTCCAATGTGGCTGTTTATTTTGACGACATAGCAGTCGCAAGATACTAACGAACATCTTGATAATTAAGAACGCGTCTTTAATCGATTGAATGGAGTGGGAATGAGAATTCAGCTTGAAAAGTGTACATTCTTGCAACCTACAATAATTGAATATTTGGGGCATGAATTTAGTAAGCATGGAATTTTACCAACAAAAAATAAGCTAGATGCCATTAATAATGCAATGCCACCGACGAATATCACGGAACTGAAATCATTCCTTGGACTTGTAAATTGCTATGAACGTTTTATTCCAAATTTACAGACTAGGTATATGTGCAGATTTACATAATTTGTCTCGAAAAGGAGTCAAGTGGTCCTGGACCAAACATGAAGATAAAATATTCAATAAAATAAAAAGAGAAATCTCAAATTCGAACTCATTAATTGCCTAGAATGAAGATAAACCATTATTTTTAGCTACAGACGCTAGCGAGAAAGGCATGGGAGCCGTATTATATCATATTGGTGAAAGACAGAGAGAGAGAGGCATATCGTCGGCTTAGAGTGTAAACCTGCTAAATCCATTTTCACCGTTATTCTGTTTCTCCTATCATTCAAAAGAGAAAAAAAATACACAATCTAGAAAAAACAGCTTTTGTCAATTCTGGTTTTAAATTGATAAAAAGGCGTGATGAGTAAAACAGTCAAATCCATGACATCTAAAAGTCTGCGACTAAATCCACCTCAATCCTAGTGAGCTTTCGATGTCGGCGTGTGTGCTCTTGCAAAAATTACTCAGTTCGGTGTTTTTGGTATAAAAACGAAGGTTATAGAATTGGAACATTGAAGAGGTATGTATTTTTATTGTTAACAAATTATTACTTTGCGTAAAATTTAATGAAAAATGAGTATTATGGCCATTGAACAATAACTTAACCTAGAATTTGAACAGATTGGAGTAAGCAGTTTTTCTTCAAAGTAAATAATAGAATTATTGTACTTATAGTCTATTTCAGAAAGGTATATAGTAATAAAATGGGGAATTCCGTCCAGTTCGGCTCAATTTCGGTGTCGGCCATAGGCGTAGGTCTTGAAATAGTATTGTTTGTAATATTAAAATTTCAAGTAATTGCGTGAGAGAATTAGGAAAAGTATGTTTTCTGGCCTGAAGTGTCCATATCGAAATATTGTGTAGGGATTACTTAGGTAGTAGATTATACAGTTACGTTTTGCGTTTAACAGGTACCGTTTAACCTTCTATTAGTGCCTCTGTCTAATTCCAACCCTGTTTCAGATTCGGCTCAACCATACGCCGCAAGGTGCCTTACCCAAAATTTTTAGACCTTTATAAGTATATTTGTTTAGTTCAACGCATCAGTATTTGCTGTTAAGCCGTAAATAGTGTTCACAGTATTATAAGATTAGTAATAAAATGGCGACATTTACACCAACGAAAAGATGTTCCAATAATTCTCCACTATTAGTGAATGAAAAACTTATTATTTTAAATGTACCTGATTGCATAAAATACGATTACCCGAAATTTACTGTACAAGAAACTGTCGACCGATGTTCCCGAATGACTGGAGTTGGAAAGTCCACCGTTTTTAAATTATTGCGGGGGAGAAAGATAGCAGGCCAAGTGGAGCCTCCCAAGAAAAGTCCAGGCAGACCAGTAAAAGTCCTTGATGAAGACACCAAAAGTGTAATTCGAAGAAAAGTTCACTCTTTTTATTTTAAAAAAGAAATACCCACCCTAGATAAGATTTTAATGAAGCTTGGCCAGGATGACAGTATTCCGTTGATAACTAAAAAACTTTTATGGACCACTTTGAGAAATATGGATTTGGCCTGGGAAAAGCATAACCGTAAAGCACTTTTACTGGAAAGCGATGAAATTGTTTGCTGGCGACGAAAATACTTAAGTATAAAGCAGTACAGAACAGAGCAGAAGAAAATCTTTTATCTTGATGAGACGTGGATCAATGAAGGTTATACAGTACCAAAAATGTGGCAAGACAGAAATATAACCAGTGCTCGCCAAGCTTTCATGGAAGGCCTGTCAACGGGTATTAAGGTGCCTTCAGGTAAAGGGAAAAGACTAATAATCGTCCATATTGGAAGCGAAGAGGGATTTTTGAAAGAAGGGTTGCCAACCTTTCAGTCGTGCCATACGGGAGATTACCGCGAGGACATGGATTCGGATGTTTTTGAAGACTATTTTGGTGAAATGATAAAATATCTTCCGGCTGATTCAGGAGTAGTTATGGATAACGCGAGTTATCATTCTCGACGCATAGAGAAGACTCCAACTTCATCTTGGAGAAAACAAGAAATTATTGACTGGTTAACTACCAAAAGTATTGAAGTTGAAGATAATTTGATAAAAAAAGAACTATTAGCTATAGCAAATTTACACAAACATCGTTTTATGAAATACGCCGTGGAAGATATAGCAGAAAAACATAGTGTAACTGTGCTGCGCACACCGCCATATCATGGCGAACTAAATCCTATAGAACTTATATGGGCGCAAGTGAAAGGATTTGTAGCAAGACACAACACGACATTCAAAATGAAAGACGTTAAGCTACTGTTTGATCAAGCCATTAAGGAGATGACATCAGAGAACTGGCGAAAAGCAGTCCAGCATGTCATTAAAGAAGAGGAGAAAATGTGGGATCTTGACTACTTGATCGATCGGACCGTCGACCCGTTAATTATAACGTCAAGAGGAGATGACAGTTCCTCAGATGACGAAGAATATTATGATTTTTTATAATTTAATTTCTTTATAATGTATTTTTTGTATAATGTTCAATAAAAAATAAGTGTACCTAATACATAATGCCTAATTTTTATTCTGTTAAAATAAAATTCTTTCCTTTTTACGAGTATCCTACCGGCACGCCTTTGGCACACTATTTTCAGTGTTTGTGAATGGATAACAATAGGCTAAACCCATATATTGACCCCAACCCGGGTGGTACTACCTGCACTTGATAAAAAGAAAGAAATTTACAATGAAATCAATGCCAAACTATGAAAGTGGCTTAAATATTCGTTGGGTCACTCTGTGCTCCCTTTGCATACCTAATGAGGTTTTATTATTCTGTACCTTTCTGAAATAAACTATAGCAGGTATTATGTATTGTAATTAATTATTAACATAACAGTGTTTTGAGTGCTTCGATTAATATCTCACTTTCTTATATGTCTGTTCAATTTTAATTTTATTCACATTCAAAAATGTGTGTTATATTAGTATATTACATACCTAGCGGGGAAGTAGATCATTACAGCCCAGGCTTTGTTAGAGACCCGAGGCGCGTGGCGCCGAGGGTCGATAAAAGCCGTGGCTGGAATGATCCTTCCCGCGTGGTATGTATACTATTTTATTCACAATCGCTAAGTTACAAGCTTTTAAAAACATTAATTTTAAGAAAATTTGTTAGATATCATAATTTTTTTCGACAAGGAACTTGAGCGGTTGCTAGGCAATATTACTAGTTTATTGGTTTTGACAATTATGTCAAAAATATTCTTTCTGTTACGAAATGTGAATTTTTTGCTTAAACAAGTACATGATGTCTGATTTTGAATCAACCTGCACTCCTCCGGAAGTCCGAGAAGGTGCGGACACTGTGGTTGACGGAATAACTCCGTAGAAAATCAAAGAAAGGTACGAGACAAATTTTTAAAACCAGCTTAACATGATATTGCCATACTTCAGAAAAGTGACACATGCTTCTAGCCGGAAAAGTACTTTTCCGGCTAAGGCGTGGAAGTGAAAGTGAGTAATGGAGTCACTTCCCTACCGTTTTAAAGGTAAGAAATGTCTATATTACTGACCGATTGTGAATAAAATATATTTCCCATTTTTAGGCGGGATATTTGTATTTAAACATATATTATGATTGTATATTAACTTTTGTTAATAATTCTTATGATTATTATTCACATAACTTGTTAATTTTTTAGATGTCTTCAAGGATTCATTGGCGAAGCCAAAAAATCTTGGACTTGTGTAATACAAGTAAAGCACAAAATGAACAAAAGAAGCCGGAACCATCTAAAACGGCAATTTCTGAAGAATTATGGTCTGTAGTTCAAAATGTGGAACTTGAATACATACATTTATCTGAAACGGTATCTCATGACTTTATCTCAAATACGATTAATGTTGAAAATATGATGCACACAGATAGTGTTCATTGCAACCGTCTCTCACCGTCCATATCAAATGAGGTAATATTGGAAGATATTTCTAGTATTCTTGTACCTAATAATACATCGACATTTTTTGATGCCACAGTGAATTATTAAACATAAATAATGACTTTGTCACTCAAAATGTAGAACAAAAAGTTCAATTCCAAGTCAGGAATGTGAACCTTCCACCTTCAAACTCGCCCTTGTTCAGCTTGGTCAACTTCACAAAAGAGCTGATGAGCACTACCGTCACAAAATTTTGGTATCTGAAGATACTATCGAGCAGTGTACTTTCCAAGAAACTGAAAACAATCACTCTTTGACAAGTGCTACCGATAGTATTGGTCCTAGTTCCTCATACCTATCCAATCAAATAGAAGATTTGATATCAGATGAAAGCATACAAGAAGGCTTAGTACCGTATAAAATTAATTCTGACTCGGAATCTGATTATGAAAACTATCTAGAGAAAAGTAAGAAAAGAAAGAAACGTGTTCAGATTCAAAAATCAAATTGGTTTGCCGAAAAAAAACAGAAATTTGAGAGAAAATGGAAAAAAAGTATTATGGAAGAAAAATGGAATTACGAAATACCAAGGAAGCCTAGAGTAATGGAGAATAGAAGCTGAAAAAGGATCTTTAAAATGTTCACCGTTTACAGAAACAGATAGGCAGAATATTTTCAAAGAATTTTGGAGTATGAGCTGGCCAGAAAAAAAAATGCTAATAGTCTTGTGACATCCTTACCTGTTAAGCGACCAAGGGGGAGAAAAAACGATAAAGAATCGAAAAGAGCACAATCTTTGTTATATTATTTGAAAAAAGAAGATCCGCCAATCAAAGTCTGCAAGTCTGAAAACTCTTGGGATCCGAAGATGGACAATTCTCAATTGGAAAAATAAACAAGTACATCCTGTTTCTGAAAGGAGCAGCAAAGATTCGGATTTCCTTAAAACTAAAAATTCCACCTCTAAGCCTTTCGAATTAGAACGTCAGGAGCTTAGAAGTTTTTTAAAATCATTACCAGCAATGGAATCGCACTACTGTAGTACTACGACTACTACTAGTACACAAAAAAATTATTTGTTGCCCGAGTGGCGTTCAAAAGGATCAATATACGATTTTTATGTGAATGATTGGTGTAAGACACGCAACGTGCATGCTTTGTCCATCTGCAAGTTTTATGAAGAATTTGATGTCCAAAATCTCGGATTGTACTATCCTAAAAAAGATCAATGTGAGATATGTGCTCTCTTCAAAGTTGGCAAT
Source organism: Lochmaea crataegi (assembly GCA_947563755.1). Lineage (NCBI taxonomy): Eukaryota > Metazoa > Arthropoda > Insecta > Coleoptera > Chrysomelidae > Lochmaea > Lochmaea crataegi. The sequence continues at coordinate 27,307,197 of OX387428.1, read as the reverse complement.
AAGTCTCAAGAAGACTACTTAGAACATCAAAGAAAGAAAGAAGAAGCTCAAGCAGAGAAAGAAAAAGACAAAGCTGACGAAAGATTTGTTTTTACAGTTGTCTTGCAGGCAGTTCTCATGGCACCCAAATCAAAAATTAGTAGTTTATACTATAGAACAAAACTCCAAGCACACAATCTTGCATTTTATAATTTGAACAACAAAAATGGCTATTGTTATTTATGGAACGAAACCGAAGGAGGCTTAAACTCTGAAGAGTTTGCAAGGATATGGGTTAGTTTAATTGAAAATAAGGTTTTACTGCAAAATGAATCAGAAAAGCCAACAAAAATCATTTTTTATAGCGATAGCTGTACCTATCATAACAGGAACTGTGTAATGTCCAATGCATTGTTATTGATGGCTATGAACCACAACATAATTATACTTAGAACAAAAGTTTCTAGAAGTTGGGCATACACAGATGGAAGCGGACAGCATCCATTCCTCTGTTGAGCGGGCTCTTGAAAACAAAAATATAAATGACTCCGCAGGAACATTTATATATCTATCTCTATTTGCAGAATGGCAAGAAAAAACCCAAGACCTTATGAGGTAATGTAAGTACTTAAACCATATGCTTTTTTTAAAAGCTTCGATGAAGTACATTTTTTTAGAAGCATTCGTTCTGGACGTGGTAAAGGTGTCGCTAAAGTTACTGATATAAGAGCTCTTCACCGATGAGTGGAAAATACTACCGCAAAGAATATCTTCGGCTGTAATTCCCTTGCCTTTTGATGCGCTTCGAAATCAGCACCTAACAAAAAGAAAAATTGCAAGGAGGAAGTTTGAAGACTTGCAATATTTGAAAAGCACTTTACCTGAGGACTACCGTCATTATTATGATAATTTACTTCATGATTAGTTAGGTAGGTACTACTCGTATTATGTAATCGTTGAGACTGATTAGTGTGTGCCTAATCTGAGTAGTTACCTAAAGTATTGTTACGCGAGCTACTGCATTAATATGCTCACTTAGTGCCCCCAGTGAAATCCCCGTATGAGACGACTATGGCTCCTCCGCCCAATTTTCGAGAAGCATCCAAAATACGAAACATCGAGAATATCCAGTGCACCCGCCAGAACGTCGAGAGATTTCTAGAATTACGGCGCGCGAGTATAAATAGGCCACGAGCATCGCTGCAGGCAATTAGTCAATCAGTCAGTGTTGATACCGAAGGAAAGTAATCGCGCATCGATAAAGTGTTTATTAAGTGACTCTCATATAAATTATAATTAGTGTGTTTAGTGTATTAGATAAATTATTAAATAAGGACTGAATTACATATAAATCTGTAAATATAAATTAATTGTAAATATAAATTAGAATAAACGTTACAGTATAAATAATAGAAGAATATAATTTGTAAATTTTGAGAGAATTTTTGTTTTGTTTTTTAGTCAAGAGAACCCATTATCCTTAATTGTTCACTTAGTACTAGAATTGAGTTTTGGGATAGTTTAGCTCTGGACTGAAAATATAACAGATACATTCAAATAAAAACGGAACATAGGGTTTTAGTGTATTCGCCGATCTAAATAGTCCACCAACAAAACATTTCTATAAGTTCACTTCAATGAATATCAAGTATTGATCTGGACAGCTGGATTCAGAATCACTGTAAAAAAGCCCGCCCCTTCTCCTTCCAAAATTATGTGCGAGATGTGTGCGAAGTGCGATTTAGTATTGAATAATTATTTGATGGGGGTATAGTAAACGTCGCTACATATCGAAACAATATGCTTACGTTTTATATTATTAAAATCGAAAATTAATTGTTAAATTCTCTTTAACAATCAATGTTTCGAGTTAAGATAATATATTTTGATTTCTTCTGGCCATAACGGCTTTCAAAATAAAAATAAATACGTAAATAAAACACGGGCTTGAGCACTCTCACCGATCGACTGACTGATTCTAATTAAGGACCGCCCACCGTTGAGAATACGGAGTGGTGGGAATTGTACGATATGTTATAGGTGTCCAAATAAACGATTGTAATAATCGTGTTTTTAATCTGTTGAAGCTGAATGTTGGTCGACTAGTTCAAAAGCAGTTCTGATACAATGCTTAAAATCCCTATGTTCCGTTTTTGTTTGAATGTATCTGTATATCGATTCCGTATAGAGACTGAAAAATGTGTTCCTAATCTATGTGATTAAAATGTGTAGATTTTAAATACATAAAAGAAAAGTATGTTTAAGTTGTATAATATTAGAAGACGAATGAATAACTGCTAACTCCTTTATTAAAATCATTAGGTACTTGATTACAAAAACCTGCTAAGTCATACAAAAGTGTTAATAAATAAATAAATACTGAATTATGTAACTTTTCTTTTGTCTCATCTTATAAAGAATAAAAACTTTATTAAAGCCCGTTCTTAAAATTAATTTATATTTATTTGAGAATGTTTTTTGTTTCTCCTGTAAATTTACGTAATATGGCGTTAGCAGGTTTACCTAAGCCGAAGATATCGCTTTTGCTTCTCGTAAACTTAACGATGCAGAACGAAAATAGGTACTATGTGATTGATCGTGAAGCTCTAGCCATCTATTTTGCAATAAGGAAATTTGAACAATACCTACAGGGAAATAAATTCACACTTGTAACAGACCACAATAAGCCTTTAGAACATCTCTTTGGTCCAAATCGTCAACTTCTAAAATTAGTAAATAACCGACTTTACTCGTTGGGCTTTATACAATAATGAGTACAATTATGACATTGTTTATCGCAATGGTAAATTTAACACAACGGCTGATTTTTTATCAAGAATGCCCAATAAGGAGGAAAAGGCATCAAATGATGAAAAAATAATTTTTAAAATATTCGAAAATGGTCGCACAGAGAAGTTTGCTCCTCCTGTCACAAGAAACCTCAGGAAATATACAAAAAAGATAAAGTGCTAAACTCTGTTATACAATGCCTGCTAACACAAATGTGGAGTGAACATCAGATGAACGATTCAATTTCTATTCGAAACGACACGAAGTATCTGTAGAAAGGGGAGTGTTTTAATGTGGCAAGGAAGAATTGGTGTACCGCAGGTTCTCCGGGAGCATGTGCTGGAAGTACTGCACAGTGGTCACCCTGGCATCGTAACGATGCGGCTTTGTTACGTTATTACGCGTGGAGGCAAAACATTGATAAAGATATTGAACACTACATAAAAAAGTGAAGAAACTGTCAACAAAATAGACAACACCAACCAGATATGCCATTGTATTCGTGGTCAATACCTGATGCCATTTGGGAAAGAATCCATATTGACTTTGCTGGCCCGTACGAGGGAGTTTACTGGTTGATAGTCGTGGACGCCTTATCCAAATGGGCCGATGTAAATCCCCTTAAAGTGACAGACACTTTGCGAAGCATTGGACACGATATTTTGTAATCTTGGACTTCCACGAATTATTGTATCCGACAATGGTAGTCAATTTACCTCACACAACTTCAAAGACTACTGTAAGAAGAAGGAAATCCAACACGTGATATCAACACCATACCATCCAAAAACGAATGGATTGGCGGAGCGTTTTGTTTGTGAGAACTTTTAAGAGTAGAATGAGGGCTAGCCAATCAACCACATCGACACAAATACAAAACCTCCAAAATTTCCTTTTCCATTATCGCAATACACCCCATAGTACCACTGGTAAATGCACAAACGAGATGATGTTCGGAAGAAGACTTCGCACATTAATGGACAACATTAAACCAAACGTCAGAGATTCCTTAGCGTTTCGAAATGTTAAGCAACAAATGTAAGAAGAGAAGCGATACCTCAATAAGCGCACGTTTAGTGTCTATGTACGTACAAATCTAGACAAGGAATGGTCACCTGCAAAGATTACTCAACGCACCAATAAATATTCGTACAAAGTTATTATGGATGATGGGGTGGAAAGAAGACGACTAGATAACATAAGACAACGCAATGACAGCGCCCCTTTAATTACTAATCAGCCTCTTGAGTTACAGGTGCCAAAAATTTTGCAAACATATATTCCTTACAGTATGGTCGAAACGAAAAGGATGACTGCTCCAGTTACAATTAACCGATATACCAATACCAGAGATAGTATCATCTACCGGTTCCCCGGCCCGAGAGGTAGCGTCACCTGCCGATGTCTTGACCCGAGAGATAGCATTGCCTACAGTTTCCTGTGGGGAGCAAATCCTTGAAAAGCAGAACACACAAACCGTTATTCCAGTAGCACCAGCAGAACACCGCCGGAGCACCAGGGAGCGCCGAAAACCGAAACGATTTTTAGAATAAAATATATATTGTACTTTTGTTAAACGGGAGGAATGTAATGTTGGTAACGTTGTTAATGTCATGTTATGTCATGTCATATATATTCGCTGATAGTAGATTATTAATATTTGTTAATTACGGTAATTTCATATTCATGTTTCAACGTAGTGTATTATTATTACCAAAAACATAACAAGTGTAGACAAGTCCTAGTCAATTCTTAAACTAATGCACAACTTATGCTAAAACGATTCGAATCGTTAAGTTGCGTTAGGTAACAAAGTATTGGCTATTTTACAAGAAGGGGAAGAGCGAATATAATTATTTGCCTCCCCCTTTTATTTTTGGTAGGCATGCTTCCTTGATGATTTGTTACATGTGCCGGCTAGACAAAAGCGCGGGCTACCGGCATGATGTCGGCGGCATCTCTAATTCTTTTATTCATTAGTTACATACTAAATACTTCAACGTTTTTTCTCTCTTTTCACTACCGTTTAAAAATTAGTAAATTCGACTTTCCTAAGCAACGATGTGTCAATTTATAAAACAAATTGTGAGAGAAAGTAAAAGTTGTAGTTGATTAATGCCCGATTACACCACCTTGGCTTAATAATTAAGCCAGGCTTAAAAAATTAAGCTCGCTGCACCGTCATCGCTAAGCGAAGGTTTAAAGCATCGTTTTGTCCATGGTTTATTTTTAAAATCGTTGAAGAGGGTGACATCTGTTGATGTACTATAAGCTAAATATTCCGAACATTGAAAAAGTAAAACCATCGAGACTCGAACCCGGGACCCCTCGGTTGAAAAGCCCTTACGTAACCCTCTGCGTTACGGACGAACCCATTTATGTTCTTTTCGGTATTATAAGTTACCACTATCCGCGACTGCGGTCTTACATTCGGCCATCCTGCTCCGCTCCTCGAGGTACACCCAGAGTGCTGGACCTGACGTTCGTGAGCCTGATGCCTTACCTGCCTACGCCTATCTCGCTCTCCTGCACGCCCATTCCAGTCACCCACTATCACATTATGTCCTCATGTGGACATTTCGTAGATCAAATCCCACTTGATATATGATAAATATTCTGAACATTGAAAAAGTTAAACCATCGGGACTCGGGGGGACCCCTTGGTTAGAAAGCTCTCACGTAAACCTCTGCGCTACGAACGGTTCCCATCCATCGATGTTCTGTTCGGTATAAACTACCACTAGCCGCGACTGTGTCTTACAGCACTTTAAAACGTTAATAATGGTGAGCAATACAGACAAATATTTAGTTGTGGCTTGTCTTTTTATACAAATAAACTTAATTTAAAACCCTTCTCTAACGAATTACTCATCGAAAAAAAAATGCACTGCGACACAATCTACACATATTCAACCAACCCTTAACATGTTTGTTTTACTGTTCTCCACTCTAGACAACCATGATTACTTATATAACGCCTTCTAGTGACGGCATGCGCTCGCGGATTGAATTGGAACTATTTTGACATAAGAATGGCACTTTTCAACAATCATATGTCATTATTTTTTGAAGCACAGAATACACCAGCAAAGTTGGTGTATTCTTCGGTTGAAGTATGGACTAATGAAAATATATGCAGAAAAGTGTTATTTGAATAGTAGTAGTAGTAGTAGAAATATGTTATTATTGAAACCACATAAATTGCTGCTTATAATTTATTCATTATAGAATTTTAATACATTCTAAATGGCAATCGAAGAATTTAGACTTAATATAATATAAAACACCATCCATCTTATTGTTTTTTCTTTGGTACATACTGAAGAACCAATACCGACTTCGGCGACAGCGGTATATTCGAGGAATCCTTCTTGGCACTACAACAAAATATCCATGTCAGTTTATATACTAATATTAAAATTTTTTCTCTTACTTGATATCTTTGAAGTCAGTCTCGTTATAATTTTGACTGAAGTACTGTATAGTTACTTCCTCCAAGTCGGACAACGAGAGTATGTCTCGCCTTACATTCAAAGTAACCGTTTGATTACCAGTATTGAGAGCTACAAGAACTCCGGGATTTCCCGCAATCTCCCTAAAAAAAATATTTATCACCAATAAACTTCCACAATATGAATTTATTTAATAGAAACTTTATTTTGTATACTGTACCTTTGTCTAACATTTTATAGCAGCGTGAAAAAATTAAAATTGAAACTTATTAATAGAAAAAAATAAACGAATTATAATATTTGACTGACAAGTAGAGAGGTTAGAAATGTTAATAAATATCGATATTTTGTTAAAAATCGATATACAGATACATTCAAACACAAACGGAACATAGGGATTTTAAGCATTGTATCATAACTGATTTTGAACTAGCCGACCAACATCCACCTTCAACAGATTAAAAACACGATTATTACAATTGTTTATTTGGACACCTATAACATATCATACAATTCCCACCACCCCCTATTCTCAACTGTGGGCGGTCCTTAATTAGCTTCAGACAGTCAGTAAACAACAGTCGATAGCTGAGAGTGTTCAAGCCCATAACTTTGTTTCAATTTAAAGAATCCTATTTTGCTTTATTTACGAATTTATTTTTATTTTGAAAGCCGTTATGGCCAAAAGAAATCAAAACATATTATCTTAACTCGAAACATTAATTGTTAAAGAGAATTTAACAATTAATTTTCGATTTTAACAACATAAAACGTAAGCATATTGTTTCAATATGTAGCGACGTTTACTACCCCCATCAAATAATTATTCAATACTAAATGGCAGTTCGCACACACATCGTGCATAACCAACAAATTTTGGAAGGAGAAGGGGCGGGGTTTCCTACAGTGGTTCTGAATCCAGCTGTCCAGATCAATACTTGATATTCATTGAAGAGAATTTATAGAAATGTTTTGTTGGTGGACTATTTAGATCGAATACATTAAACTGCTATGATCCGTTTCTCTTTGCATGTATCTGTATATCATATCAATAGTTTTTGGAAAAATCAATACCGATTTTAAAATATAGGAGTACAGCAAAAGTAAAATTCATTTATTGGTCCGAAAAAAATATCGATTTTTATACCTTTTCGATAGTTATAATTTTATCTCGATACATTAATATATCGAAAAACTAAATATCGCTCAAAAATATCGATATTTCTTCAACAAGCCTACTGACAGGTGACAACTGACAGGAACAAACGACAGATTACACAAATTATTCTTACCTAACGAATACGAACACCGTATTATCACCGATAGAGTACATATCACAGTTGCCTCGCATAATCGACGGGGAATCCCTAATTTTCAACAACTGCGGATCGAGTGTAGCATTAAAATCTACTAAACTTGCTCCCGGTAGAAGATTGGTAACAATACTAATAACATCAGATGGCAGAGAAGATGATTGTTCCTTGAATAAAAAATTGTATTCATTAAAAGTTGGTGAATAGCTTTGAAACGTTAAAAATCGTTCAAGATATAGTGTTACTTACCCCCCACAAGGGCCATTTAACGTTGTCCACTTTAAATGTTTGATTTAATCTTTTGACTATGTCTGTAACATTTTGCTTTGAAAATACATTCGTGATTAGAGGAAGATCTACTACTAATTTGTCATCCACTTGATACGATTGAATTTTGATTAATTCTTCAGCTACCATCAATAAACCATCGGCAGCTTTACTTGTTATGACCTAAATATAATTTTTGAGATTATGTTTAGTGATTCTGAATAAGTATGAAAGCGATTTACACCTAAGTTGAGTCTATTAAACCCAAAAGTTCAATTATTCAACAAAAACGAATTTAGGATGTATTGTATTGTATCTAACCTCTTTCCAAGTCGATAACAGCTTTCCAAGATCCGCTAAATTCATCGTTTTCGTCCGCATGAAAAACCCTGCTTCGCCGACTTCCACCCCGACTTTGTTCGTAAGCAGATTTTCGTCTTCAAATTTAGAATCGACAAGTAATATCGGTGCATTCCTAATACGTATTCCAGAAGCTCCAGCATCAAGGAATTTTTTCATCACTTCAGAAAACTCTTTCACTACCAATTCATTGCGGAAGTTAAGATGGGGATACTGCAATGGAGCATAGTAATACTGATTGCGTTTTTGGGAGAATTTCCAAGAAGAATTATTATTCGGAGTCAGCTAAAATAAAAAAAAGAGAAAAATGTAATGTATATTTTACGATTGTAAGAATAAATTAAACTCACCCAGTTGGTAGGAGGATTTGGAACATTTCCTGTAAATTTAGGCTTTTGCCAAATATAGTAATCATCGAAAGTGCCGTTTTTATTTTCACTTTCTTCAAACCAAATATCAGATGTTGACGGATCTAAGTCTATTATTACCTTAGACCCTATGTCTTTGCCTTGCTTTATAAGTTTTATTATGTCATGAGATTCATCAAATGGTTTATAGGCATCATCAGTCCAAGTGATAATCAAACCTAAAGTAACAATTATAGAAAACAGTGGGTGTGTAATATACACTCACCGGAGCAGTTGTTTTGTAACAATTTAAAAACTAGGACGAATACGCACAAATTGGTGTTGTGGAAAAATTACCTGAAATAAATCAAAACTGAAACGACTTGCTAGCAAAAACTGGGGAGCCACATTCTTAATAACGGGTGTTGCCCCCACGTGATCGAATTACTGCCTGTATCCTCCTTGGAATGCCTAAAATCAATTGGCGAATGTCTGCTTGGGGAGTAAGTTCCCATTCCTCTGAAATAGCTTGTCGCAACTGATTCAAATTTAAAGGAGCAGGAACAAGACATCGGATCCTTTGCCCAAGCATGTCCCAAACATGTTCTATGAGGTTAGGTAACATCCGGACTTGCCGCTGACCACTCCATAACAGGAATATTTACCTCCTTTAAGTATTGTTGAGTGATTCTCGCGGTGTGAGGTCGGGCATTATCATGCATCAGAAGAAAGTCAACATAAGGGACAACAAAATCTTGGAGAACATCCTCAATGTACCTGGCATCAGTAAAGGATCCTCTCGGAAGGATGTACAATTCTGTGTGTGCCTCCAGAGAAATTCCGGCCCACACCATAACTGAGCCCCTTGGTATCCTGACCTAGAACTGAAGGTACATTCTGCAAAACGCTCGTGTGGCCTTCGCCATACTCTCCCACAACCATCTGGAGATCGCAGGCTAAATCTGGACTCATCAGTGAACAAAACGTGCCCCCATTCATTTTCACCCCAGTGTTGATGATTTATGGCAAACTGTTGTTTTGTTTGTGTTAAAGATATTATAATAATAAAATATCACAAAGCATTAAAATTTTAAGTTTGTTTAAAAATATTCAACTGCTATGGTTTTCGTGACGGTGAGTGTATTTTTACAGTTTATATCTTAGACCACGAAACACATTTCTTTTATACATTATTCTTACCTTTGATATATTTATTGACAGCGTTAAGATCTTCAGGTCTTGTGTTTTGTTTAAGCCCAGCTAGAGGCCCTACTTGCCACCTAAAAAATTATGTTGCCTCAAATACCCATGTAAAATTATGATTGAAGAAAGATTTTGTTGTATTACATTATATTATTTTAATCTTACCAAGTTCTTGGTGGTGGTGGAATACATTTGGGTGCAGCATAAATTATCATTACAGCACCAATTAACATTGTGGCCCATAGTAACCAAAAAGTAATGAACAAAAACCAACGTAGTCGAACCCAAAATGGGTCATTTGCATATTTCATTAATTCTTCTTTGGTCATACCCCCAAAATTGTCTTTAGGTTCTTCTACAAATTATTAGATATTAAAATCAAAATGCAAATAAAAAAACGTTTACCTTCACCAGACATTGTTAAAACTTCCAATTAATACTTTTTATATAAAAATGAGTTGTCCAGCAAGTTCTAACAGACCAAATAATGCTTGCACTTTTTAAATTTTCTACTTTACTTGATCTGTTAACTGTATTTAATCGCCAAATTTCGCAATTCAATATTATTGCTAGCTGTTATGATTATAAAACGATTTATAAACAATTTCACATAACATATAAACAATTTAGTATTACTTATTAATTCAAGGAGAATCTATTGAGAATAAATATAGTTTGTCATATCAAATTAGTAGTTAATTTTTACATAGATGAACATGAAAAAGTGAAGGTATGGTAATATAATACAACTTACTATCCCTTAAACATATAAATTTGCTTTATTAATTAGTATGTTTTAATTTTAGCATTAATTATCACTTACCAATATCAAGTTTAGCATCTCCATTTTTTTCACCCATTACAATTTTAACATCTTTTAAGGAAATTTCCGAGTTTGGAGATATTTTATTTTCATCTTTTGGTAACATCCTCTCATCTGCTCCATCAGATTCCTGTTTCTTGACTTTGCTCCCACTTTTAGCTCGTGTAACTGCATCTTCTAGAGATTAATTGCTTTTACCAAGTCTTGTTTTAAAAAAAAATTAAAAAGTTACATACCTTCCATTTCTTTTTCTGATATGGGCTTGTAAGTAGCACTCGGCGAGTTTTTTTTATCTTCAGACTTGTTAGTCCCGTTCATTGTGAAATAAATTACTAATTGGGTTAATTGAATGTATCCGGCGCCTTACCAAGTCTATAACGAATAACGACACAGACACGAGATTCCAAAAGGGCAAGAGCTGTTCACAACGTCGATATATCAGTATCGATTTTCTTGGTCAGCAAAGATGATGCAAGATATTAACACACTTACAACGATTCTACAAATAAAAAAAATCGGATACAATTTGACGAACTCCTAATTATCATAATTAAAAAAGCATAAGTGATCATAGGAAAGATCATTAAACGAATTTTAATAGTTTTCAATGGATCATTTTAGACGTGACTTTATAGTAACATAAAAGGTTTGTTTTATTATGAAATATCTGAATACTAGTAAAGATCCAATTTTTCTACTAATTCTAATCAATAAATTACCATTTAAGTAAACTTTCTTTGGAATTTATCAGATCCAATAAAAAAAATGAGTACCATAGATAAATACTGAAAATGGGTACGTACCATATCATAGCAGCGACAAAGATAGATAAGCAACTCAATGGATAAATCTCTTTTCTATTAGTACTCTTTTGGTCTGGTGACCGAACTATATAGTTGTAACTGTAAACCTCATTTAGCCAAGATCAAAAGAGACGTATAACTTGCTACGAAAAAGACATTACATCAATAAAAGAAGATTGTCAGTTCGGAGATGCGAATTTCAAATTTAAGCGGGATTTTGTCACCCCACTATGCAAAAAAGTCTTTGGTAATTAATTTAATCCTCAATTTTCTTATATATAATGATGATAACGAGAAATTGAGTTTTTTAATTATGTTAAATTAGTCCTTCAGTTATTCTGTGCTAAGTAACACAAATGTCATTACCAAAGATCATAGGAAGAGGAGATTATCTGTGGGAAGAGGTAACTAAACTAAACCATTCTTTTTGTTAATTATTTTGGGAAATTAAACCACAATCTTTTTTATATTTTTTAATTCAACGTTTCGGTAGCATTCCAGCTACCGTTATCAAGAACAATTAAGTTTTTAAATTCTTGTCCCTATCTGACACCAACGAAACGTAGAGTCCAGTCATGGGACTGCTGCAGAAGTGAAAACACCAAAGAATGATGTCAAAGTTAATAGTTTAATACCATTATAACGCTTTACAAAGTTTTTGAAAAATATTTATCCGTTCACTAAGAAGCAATAACTATTATTTATGCAACACAATGTACGCTTCATTGTTAATTGTGTTGCATAACCAAAAGCATAAAAGCGCGACGATGACGAAAAATCCATATTATTTCTTCACCCAAAAAAAAGTGCTCAACGCGCCTCAAGACGTTTTCACTTAAAAAATTCGACAACTAGACAATCAATAATTTTTCGAAGTTTAAGACTACAAAAAATTTGTCAAATTTTGAAGGTCCATTCACAGTAAACCACATTTCCCAATTTAATTAAATAAAAAAATAATGAATACACCACAAGGAACATACAGAAGATAAACTAAACCATTATGTCATTACCACTTTCTAACTGTTGAACGCGTTGTTTTGTTCTATAATTTGATTTTTTTGGTGTTTTCAACAAAATTTTACTTTGACGATTTACAAACTGAAAACTCTTCAGGTTATGTTATTGTGAAATTTTTACCCAGTAGGTCGGTGTTTTGAGAGTACCCTCCTAAAATTTCTGTTCAATATTCATAGATTTGTATTCTTTATAAAAGTGTGTTTTTCGGAAATTCATGACACTATATATAGGTGAAAAAATGATTTTATCAAAATCCCAAAGAACCCCATTTTATGAATTTTCAGCGCGTTGTTTTTTGTTCTAGAATTTGGTTTTTGGGTGTTTTCAATAATTTTACTGTGACGATTTATAAATTGAAAAATCTTCAGTTCAGGTATGTTACGGTGAATTTATTTCCCAGTAGATTGGTATTTTGAGAGTACTCTCCTAAAATTTCAGTTCACAATCCAACAATTGGAACGTTTGTAATGACCATCAGTCGATGAAGGGAAAAATTTTACATATATGAGTGAATTTAGAATAGATATATCCAAGCATTAAGGCAATTAACGTAGAAAAATTCAAATCGCGAAATAATTTCATAACTACCCCTTTCTTAAGAAGTTACACAACATTTTTTGTGACATGAAAAACGCAAAAAATTCGTAAACTGTGTTTTTTGGGATGATAAATCGACTTAGTATTTTGATAAAATCATTTTTTGCCTTCAAAGTGTCATGAAATTTTCGAAAAAAAGGATTTAGAACATGAAAAGTCTTGTAAATACTACAAAACGATGGATTTTGAACTGACACTTTAGGAGAATACTATAGGAAACTTTTAGGATAAAAGTATCGTCTTCAATAAAGTATAGCGAGTATCGAAATATAAAATGAGATGTCCTAGATTCTTCTTTGTAAGTGGCAGTCACTTTACCACTAAAACAAAATAAAAAATTCTAACCTCCTTTGCATATTTTTTTTATTACAATAAAAAGTTGATACTTTTGTATTCTCATGCATTTATCTACTACATTTAGCACTGCAACACTTATCGCCCTAACAACTTGTATGAACAAGTTATCCTCTTGTAAATTCACGCTGTGTAATAGATCTAAATTATTTAGATAATGGGTGTAACAAGATGGCATTGTTAAAATCATGCTTTGATAAATGATTCTTATTAAATAGACAAAAATTTATGAAAAATTTGATTGTTAAAGTAATATGATAGATTTTAATTCCTTGTGTATTTCATCTAGCTTAATAGATTAAAATAAACTTTTACTTTTCTCGGGTTAAACAATAACCCAGGTTTAATAACACCAACTTATTTACATAAAATAATACAGACATAATAAAGAGCGAAATAAAATGTATTATAATGAACTAGTTTACTCTCAATTCTCTAGAACAAATTGAAATATTATACAGGTGCTTTATGTACCAAATTGAACCAATGCCCACATTCGCATCTTTTAGGCTCGCCCTTGTGTAGCCACATCCAATTTATACTTGTTGATTCCTCTTCGCATACGCATCCTACCAAACGGGCGTCGAAAGCTGATGGAATTTCATTGGGTTGAACTTTGCTACCTGGGCCTCTTTTGATTACTTTAATGTCGAAGGGATTGTCATTACCTGCTACTTTTGCTAATAATTCACGTTTTTCTAATCCAGTTGCATGTTCTAGAGGGTCTCCCATCGTAACTAAAAAAATAGAGGTTATGTTACATTATTCTTTTTATTGGGTGTGTTAAAAGTTGAATATCAAAAAGTCTATTAATTAAATTAACTGTAATTGTTAAAAGAAACAATAAATATATATTATCCATAAATAAAATCAGTTTTATTGGTATTTTTTTCAATAATTACGTAATGTCAATTTCATGCGAAAGGGTCTGGCAAGATCCAATTTTATGAAGGAAATCAATAAAATGTTACATACCTTTAGATGCGAATCTATAGCTAGATGAAAGAACATGCTTTTTGGCTGAAGATGAAATAATTCTTGTACACAACGAAGCCATTTTCGGCTATCCTTTATAAATGAAAAAATATGCCAAAGGAACTTTTCGTTTCAATATAAACTTCGATTTATCACCGCGAGAGTACGCTGTCTACAGTGTCTACGTTTAAGTTGTTGTACCAGGGCTGTACACCATAGATAACCTACTAGAATATCTACACTGTGAGAGATGTAAGAAATGTCCGTCAAATAAGAATTTGCGTTAAATTTTGCAAAGCATGATCAAGACATAATAATAACCAAATACGAAATTGATAATAATCAAATTAGAAATATCAGTGACAAATATTTTAAAAACACTTTCTATCTCTATCTAGGTTTCCAGACGTCCACTGTCATACTAGATGGACCACAGATATTCAAAATAATACATCGTGAAAGTAATCGTCACTATACTAGGACTTGTCATGCGTTTTATTGGTCATGCTAAACGCCTTGTGAGAAGTGTTCACATCATGCTTCCTTTCCTCTGTTTTGCAATTTTGCAGTTTTCTCCTACACTTGATGTAAGCGTAAGCAGATATCTCTGATACAAGTAAACTTATCTTATATCATGATGTTATCGGCGACTTTGCTTGATCTAAGCAGAGAGATCCTTGTATAGATATAGATAAACACACTACGTAAAATCGGTAAAATATGTTCCGAACAATCACCTTTCCTTGCTTAAGCCAATCGAAGTAATCGAAAAATAGATAATTATGATTATAAGATTTTATTTTTTGATATCTTAAATTAACATAAAATGGGCAAGTGGTTGATAAAAGATACAAAAGTTAGTACTTATCAAAGTAAATTTTTTGTCTGAGGATTTTTAAATTTACGCGGGTAAAAATGTGGGCGACATCTGGGGGTAAAATCAAAATAGTAAAAGTATGTCGTTTTCTCTTACGTCTAGCCGGACCGTTTAATTTTGTAGGGAAAGGAAAGGGTGAAAGGAATGGTTATTTTTCCTTCCCCTTCTTCAAATTTAACCAATGATCTGTTAACCAAGAAAAATTATAAAACTTATTAGAAACAAAAACGAGTATCAGTTCCTAATTATTCTAACCCTAACCTAAAAATTTAAAAGGACAAGACAAGGCAAACTGTTCATGAAATGCGCATGCGTGCACGGGGGCTACAAAATTAAACGGTCCGGTTAGACGAAAATCTCATTTTTGTTGTGTTATCTATGTTTTTGTTACCTATGGTCATTTTCATTTCTCAAAGTTCTCAAGCAACAAATTATTATCACTGTACTGTACTCAAGAACTCAAGAATTTGTAGGTGTTAGTTGTTTTTACCTATTATTTTAGTTTCTTATGGTTTTTACCTTTCATCGAATGTTTGAAAGGAATTTCCTGTGCTAAGTTGCTGAAGCTGAAAGACAAAGTACATTTTGCGTTTGCAAAAATAGGATAACCCTATATACCGGCGATTCTTGTTGGATTAGTATTTGAATTTTGGGTTTATCTATTATTGAAATACATATATTGGTAACTTGGTCCGAGACTTTAGGGTAAGTTAAATTATTCTAAATAATCTTGTAATATTGTTGATAATTTGCAAATACGCCCACTAATTAAAACACAATAATGTCTGCGCGATGATACCATGCGTGGGTGTAGGGTGTAGATTCATCGTTGTTATTTGCTGGAA
The DNA here is from genome assembly GCA_947563755.1 of Lochmaea crataegi. NCBI lineage: Eukaryota > Metazoa > Arthropoda > Insecta > Coleoptera > Chrysomelidae > Lochmaea > Lochmaea crataegi. Next base: position 27,291,192 of record OX387428.1, on the reverse strand, counting down.
TATAATTTTTAACAAATATCTAATATAAATGAAATTTTACTTGATTTGAAAGTGGAAAAATGAATTGTTTTCGATTCAAAATAACCTCTCTAGCTAATATCTCAAATATGAAATTCTATGATAAATTTTTATTACCTATTAATACTTTTATATCTTTTTATCAACCAAGATATTAATAATAAGCTTGATATCTACCTAAAATGTAATCGAGCTTAAACAATAAATTTAATTTTATAATACTCTCAATACTAGTGATACTGAAAGTAGATATTGTGTCTTGGTGCTTTTCTTTAGTAAAGCAATTGAAAAGTTTATTTAAATATTTCTAGATTACCAACCAGAATGGGAGACCAACCAAAATTTTCAAAACTTTTCCATAATATAGAAGGTGATACAATACCAGACAGGAAAAAGAACTTTTTCAAATTATTGACCAATTCACAATTCTCGAATGAACAACAGTTAGAAAGTGAATTAAAAAACCTTAAACCAAGTACTTACCTAGAAAATCTGTTTTATATTGACACGTTGATTCATTTTAAGAAAACTAAAGAACTTTTAGAAATCCTTAAGCAAGGAAATGAAATTTATATAAGTAAGATTTTAAAGCAAGGATGGTTTTTTGCAACAGCTTTTGAAGATGTAGAAATTGAGAAGTTTGTTAATGACTTTTTGCCTTGTTTATCGTTTTCAATAAGGAAAAAACTTTTGGGGAAGATTTCAAAATGTTGGACCGAAGAAAAAATGGATGTTTTATTTAATAATATTGATAAAAAGTAAGTTTTTTATTAAAATAGATTCAACTTTGGTGGAATAAAATAATTGTTGTTTCTTTTTAGATATGGCCTTACTATGGCATTTCCAATTTTACACAAATGTACTGCAACCAAAATAAAGTGCGTTATAGGAGAAAATGAATTTGAATTGCAACCCAACCAAGTATTAAACCTGTACAAGAAAAGCAAAGAGCTTTTTATTTTCTACTTGAATCATGTTAATAAAATTACTCGTACAACTTATGAAGAAAGCAAAGTTTTACACCAAATTGCTTGCAACGATCCAGAACTGATACTTTTACTAGAAAAAAAAGGCATAATAAGACTTTACAGCATTGGTAGAAGAACCAGCAAAACTATAATGTCCAAAGCAAAAGATGACATACATAAAGATAGTGAACGATATTTTAAATTTTTAAACAAATCTGTAGTTGTGAGGAAACTTGGTAAAGATTTCAAGCCCATATTTAAACAGCTGTTTCCTAGAACATTCGCACAAGTAAACCTCTATAATACCAGCAGCAGTCTGTTGAAATATTATCCAAAAAATGGCAGATGGAATTTATTCATAGAAACTTTCAAAGAAATTTTCACCAACAAATCCACAGAAGAAGTTCTATCAAAGTTTAATTCACTAAAAACCTTTAATCCTCCTAATGCAGTTATTTTAAAATGGGCTGAAATTCATTATGAAAATCAAGAAAGAAACTCATCTGAATTTCTAAGATATTATGAACCATCTAAAGCAGTTGCTATCATCAAAGATAAAATTAATGTTTCATCTAATATTTCTGACAGGAAATCGTTACTTTGCTTAATGATTTCAGTCTGCCAGGAAAATAAGGATTTGAAAACTCTGGAAGAAGTTTTGAAGTATATTTGTTTTAGGTAAGTACTACTTGTATATTGTTTAGATATATTTGTGAAAATACAATGACAAATGACATAACTGTATGTCAGACATCTAAACCCTGTCAGAATTTAAAGGTGTTGCCTAGATTAACTAACGCCCTCTAGGTCTTGTGGTGCCATCTCCCGGATATCTTCAGATGTTCTCATATATAGATCTTATGGAAAACATTTTCCAGCTACTAATTGAAAGAAACATTTGCAATAAATTTAAAAAAATTGTGAAACGGGAATATTTGAAAAAACTCTCAAAGTCTTAATTATTAATATTTATTAAACTTTTTTACACAAATGTAATGTAAATTAGTGGAAATTAATGAGGATATAAGAAGATGTTCATTTTTTGAAAACTATATCTGTAAGATGGCATCCTTCGTTTCGAACACATTCTTGTAGTCTTTTGGTGAAGGATCCCATGACTCTGCGTAGCATATCCAATGGAATGTTGTTGATCTTTTTTCGTTTCGCTCTTTCAGTTCGTCCCTAGTTCTGGGTGGGTTTGATTCAAAAACCTTTAGCTTTAGATATTTAGCTATAGATAGATATTACATCATCGTTTTATTCCATCGCTAGGTGACGGTGATTGAAAAATTGTTTTGTTTTCAACTTTTTTTTGGGAATCTTCAAATGCGATGCTATATTTTTCAATCATTTATTTGAAAGAGGATGGAATTTAAAAAAATGGTAAAAACCGCATCTCAATATCTATTTTCTGAGAAAAAATATGTATACATAGATAGATAGATATTTATTTCGTACTAGTGACAAGATACATTTTTAGAAAAAAAATATATACATTGTATGGTACATGTCAAAAGTTCTCTGTAAAAATGGAATATAAGATATACTTAAAATAAATTTTTTTTTAAACAGATAAAAACAGTTAAAATCTACAATGTTAAACGTTCTCACATGTTATATTTCAAATATCTAAAAAACAGATTACAAGTAAAAAAACAAAAATGTAACACATGAACAAGTATAAAAAGATATGCGTGGAACATTGAATCAAAAATTCAAAAATGTATTTCTATTTATATCGTCTATACTATATGGTTCCGCAGATATGAGACATTTCCTTACAGTTCCCTTAAATCTATGTATGGAAGTAATATCCCGAAGTTCTTTAGGTAGTAGGTTAAACATTAACAAACATCTATATAAGCAACCTTTTTCAAGCAATGATGTTTTATGTGTGGGGTATCTAAAAATATGTTTCTGTCTCGTATGATACTCATGTGTAATTGTGTAATCTGAAAAATATTTCCTATTTCTATACACATAACAAAGACACTCATATATGAATATACCAGGTACTGTTAATAAATTTAAAGATTTAAAATATCCCCTACAGCTTTCACTTAGTTTTAAACCAGCCAAAATTCTAACTGCTCTTTTTTGTAATACAAATACAGTTTGACTGTATGAACCACCCCAAAAAACAATTCCATAGGTCAATGATGAATAGAAATTCCCATAATATGCTGTTATCAATGTATGTTTGCTAACTACTTTTTTCAATTCCTTTAAAGAATAACAATTTCTACTTAATCTACCACAGAGCAGCTGTACATGTTCCATCCAGTTCATGTGCTCATCTATTGTGACACCTAGAAACTTAATTTCTGACGAAAATGTAGTTACATTTTTGTTAATCTCAATATTATTAGGATACATAATTTTATTACGACTGTGTTTAAATAGAATGCATTGTGTCTTTTTGTTATTCATGATTAAAGAGTTCCCTTCAAACCATTCAGCCATTTTTAAAATTACAGATGTTGTCTTAGTTTTCATTTCATTATAATTATCTCCAACAATGAGTACATTTGTATCATCAGCATAATTTGTTAGTATAGTTGTTTTATCATTTAAAAACAGTTCTAGATCATTTATGTAAAGTATGAACAGGATTGGACCAAGTACACTGCCCTGAGGTACACCTAGTATAACTTCTCTGGGATTAGAATAATATTCAGAAGAGTTTATTTTAATGCAGACTTTTTGAGAACGATTTGTTAAATAAGATTGAAACCAATCATAGCATCTACCCCGAATTCCCATTCTTTCCATCTTGTCAAGCAACAATTGATGGTTTACACAGTCAAATGCCTTCGATAGGTCCAAAAAAACTCCAAGGGCGAGACTACCATTATCAAGGGTATCTAGAATTCTCTCAATAAAACTGAAAGCAGCAGTTATAGTAGATTTTGCTTCTCGGTATCCATGTTGATTCGAAGCTATGATCTGGTTTTTATTTAAAAATTCAACTAATCTTTTTCTCATAGCAATTTCAAAAACTTTGGAAAAAGTAGAGAGGAGACTTATTGGTCTATAATTTTCCACCAATAATGTATCTCCATTTTTAAATTGCTACTTTCAGTCTAGTTGGGAAAACTCCACCTGAGAATGAAGAATTTACAAGATGTGTCAGTGGTTCTAAAATAAATGTCGCTATTTTTTTCAACAAAATATTACTGATACCATCCTCGCCACTAGAGCATTTATTTTTCAAATCATTTATAATTTCTAGAATTTCAACATCATCCACTTCGGATAGGTACATAGATGATATATTGTTATTTATATGATTTAGGTTTCTATTTTTTACCGAAGAGTCTACAAGATTTGTGGCCACTGTGACAAAATATTCATTAAAAATGTTAGATGCAACGGACATAGATGATATTATTTCATTATTTGACTTAATTCCAGTGAAGGTTTCTTGTGTTGATTTGCCGAGGCCTTTCTCAGTTTTTATTATATTCCATATGGTCTTACTTTTGTTATGCGAGTCCGAAATTTGTCTGTCATAGTAATCTTTCTTTTCCTTTACGATAAGGTTGGAGTAATAAGTTTTATAATTATTATATGCCTGTTTGGTTATATGATTATGAGTATAAAGTTCAAACATGAAATTTAGGGTATTTTTGGCAACAGAAATTTGGGTAGTCATCCATTTGCATTTTTTATTTGGTAACTGTTTAACTTGTTTTACAGGGAAAGACGAATTAAAATAATTTGTTAATATTTGAATAAAAGTATTATACTTGTCATCAACTGTTGATCCCTCATATACTGCGGTCCACATTTCATTACTTAAGAGACTGTAGAAAAATTCATATTGTTTAGAACCAAAAAGACGTTTATAGGCATATGTATTATTTGCTGTTTGTATGTTGCGAAAAATGGTAATTGTTTGACCAAAATGATCGGATATGTCAGTATTCAAAACATCCACGGTATAATCTGTAAAACTAGGTACATACACATTATCTAAACAAGATTCTGTATTAGCAGTAACTCTTGTTGGAGTATTTATTGTGTACTTCATATTATACAAGTTCAATAAATTATTTAAGGTGTTAATATTTTTAGCATTTTTATTTAATGGTAATAAGTCCAAATTAAAATCGCCTGCTACAAGCACAAATTTTTCACCTTCTGAGGCTATATCTAACAGTTGGTCTAATCTTAATATGAATTCTTCTGTGCTAGTATCGGGCGGTTTATATATTACGCAAACCACATATCCTACATTATCTATTTTAAATTCTGCAGCGGTACATTCAAACACATACTCTTCACTTAATTGATTAATATCGTGTCTCATTATTGGAGATAGATAATTTGCACAATACAGAGATACTCCCCCATGGGCTCTTGATTTTCTGCGACAAAAATATGTTACAAGTTTAAAATATTGCAACTGAAAAGCACCAATACTATCTGCATTTTGCCAGTGTTCAGTGATTGCTATAAATTGTAAATCTAGATTACTGATTACGATATTAATATTGTTTAGACAGTTTGACAGACCCTGAACATTTTGATGAAACAATTTTATACTAGATTTGTTTTGAGGCTGTAATTGCTATGTACATTTTGTTTTTTTCGATTCAATGTCAATTAATCTTCTATAACAAGGACAGTTTACATCTGATACTTTATGATTAAAATCTAAAGATTTTTTTAATTTAGTATTCGTTTCGAAACAGTTTATACATTTAAAAGTTTCAGAAGCACAATCTCCCGTTTTATGATTTCCTGCACAATTAAAACATGTTAAAAAGTTCTGGCAATTTGCTGCTACATGCCCGTATCTAGCACATTTAAAACATCTTCTGACAGAAAAATATTCATGGACAACACATCTTCTCCACCCTAAATTCAGCTTACCTTGCAGACTCAATTTTTTTTGTAATTCAACATCTACTTCTAATATTATATTACCTTTATTTAGTTGGCCCTTTTGTTTGTATCTTGCTAATACTTTCAATACTGTATCTTTTGTTGTTTCTAACTCATTTTGTTCTTTCATTGTTTGTATAACATTGTCAACATCTTCTGTGATAAATTCTTCTTCAACCCCTCTTACTATCATTTTTGGATTTTTTTGTCTGCCATCCATTACCTTATACTGATTGCCAAGTTCATTTTCAACCTTATTCCTAATTTTTTCTTTTGAGTTTTTACTATCGCAGTTGATAATAACTGTTCCTTCTTTACCTTCTATCAAATTCTCTACTCCTACCGCAAGACTTTTCGGATCAATGTTTTGTTTAAGATCTTCCTTAGTTTTATTACTTTGTTGTTTTTCTTTAGGCTTTATGACAAGTATTTCATTTTTAGTTTTTAGTTTGTCAGCATATGTGTTGGCTTCATCTTCTGTACACGCCTTTTCTTTAACTGAACTTATCTCTTGTATTAGTTTCTGTAGAGTCTCATTTTGCTTTTTTATTGTTTCATTTTGTAGTTCTATAATAGACTTTAGGTTATTTATTTCTCTAATAAAAAAGCCCTCAAATGCCTTAAAGTTGTTCATAGTATCAATATTTAGTTTTCCACAGCATTTCTTGCAATAAAATTTTAATATCCTGTTATTTTTTAATTGAAGAACTCTCAATTCTGTTGTAGTGATCCCCATACATTCTTGACAATATTTTTCCTGACAACTATCACATGAAAAATTTTCACCTTCTTTTCCCTTATCTGGTGGTTTCTTGCAAAGAACACACTTCATGATTTAAATGTCACAATAAGTTTATTTGCTCATCTAAGTTTCTGGCCTAATGCTATTTATTTGTTAATTGATGGGAAAAAAGTCAGTCCAGTTTTTAACCACTTTTTAATATGGTCTTTAATTACTGTTGATCCAATATTTCACATGAATTTCATAACATTAGCTTCAAAATTCATATAAATTGTAGACACAAATACTCCACAGGATAGTCCGTAAATTTTTCTATCGTTAGGTATAACTTTCACCTTTATGTTTAATATATTTCACAGGAAAATAAAACAAAATTCAGGAGCTATAAAACTATACAACTTTTATCTTCACATCACGACTATTGACTATAAAAATAGGATTTCAACTAACTCAGTATCATTGTAACAATAACCAACAATTAATTACATAACAAAAACAGTAAAAATAAACTACATTAATCTAGTAGAATATCCTAAAGATACTGTTCGGAATGCAATGCTTTCCATCTTTTTCGATGCAGATTTTTAATCTCTGCGTGGTAGATTCTATTTCAGTCCTGGAAATACTGTCAATTGCGTTTTGGATTCGTTGAATAAGATCTGCTCTATTTGCAGGTCACGTCTGAAATACTACATCTATATACCCCATAGATAAAAATCTAACACAGTAAGGTCGGGAGAACTTGGCGGCCATGGGAATATGCTACCTCTTCCTATCCACCTATACTCATATTGTTGGTTTAAAAAATGCATCACTTCATTTGTAAAGTGGAAAATGTAGCTACATCGGATTTGATAACTGTTTGAAAAAGGGTTTAATTTATTTGTAAAAAAATCCATTTATCATAATTGTATGTATATTGGGGTGACATTCACTAAGACCTAAAAGATCTATTGTGCCCCCTTACTTCTACTCAGTTCTTGAGAAAAGTCTCGGAGACTAGCATGGTTAAATAAGTACAGGTTAGCCCAGTAGCGCTTGACCTTGGAACCAAAATAAAAATCTGTTGCGCAGGGGGCTAAAGGCGGCCATTTTGCTATACATTTATGTGTGTGTCGTGTATGTGTATGTAAACAAACAGCCGGTTGTAATATTTTTTAAATAAAGTATAAATTTCTAAAGAAAGAAAAAAAAGTGAAATAAAAATTATTATGGGTAAGTGCAGTATAAAGTGTTGCAGAAATAGAAATGATAACAGGTTAGGCACAACAAAAAGAGCAAAATATTTTTACACGAACGAACAAAAACATTTATTAGCAAAAGTTAATAAATTTCTACCGTTACCTATTTACCCACAATATGATTAAAAATATTTTACACATGTTTAACTAGTTTTTAAAACATATTAAATTTTATTTTAAAGCATGTACTGTTTGTTAAAATGTTATATATTTAATGTAAATTCTTAAGATTTAGATATATTAATGTACATTATTAAAACTGAGAAAAAAAATTACTAGTATGTAGCATGTTGACTTATTTTTTTAAATATTGTAACATTATATTTTTAAAAAATATGTTATTTTATACCACATTAAAAAGTTTTTTAATTTTAAAATAAAAAATTTTATCAATAATTTACAATTATTTTCAATTTTCATTGATCCTATCCTAAAAAACCTTTTTATACTTTTATACTTTTTTTAAATTCCAATTTGTTAAAAAATACTTCTATTTGTAATGTATAGGTAATAAAATACATTTTTGTAAACTTTAAATTATGATAATTTTTAATACTAATAAAAGTAAATTTTTGCATTAATTATTACTTGAATATAAATATACATAAATATAAATTGTAGTTTTAAAAACTAGCGCCTCGATTGTAATTGGCTTTGCGCGACAAGATGGTTGCCTTTAAACCCCACTTCTCATTGGGCACTATATTTTTAATAAAAGCTTATGCGCGAACTGCTACTGGACTAACCTGTACTTATTTAACCATGACTAGTAGCTCCTTTAGACCCATTTCCCAGAGTAATTTTAGGATGTCTGCAGTCTTTAGTTTAGTTTAGGATTCTGATTTGCTGTGCAAGTATGTGGATGGAGGTTTCTTCTTCTATACCACATAATCTACATTATTCTTTCTCCATTATTTTGAGCTTTTTCAGGTGCCCATTCAGGCGACAATGTCCCTTTAGGATCCATGTTGAAACTCTTAGTGCAGTTTTACTCTGACTTAGGCATTCATTTGATCTCAACAGGTTGTAGTCACCCAGAAGTATATTTGATTGTCTAAGCCCTACTAGATCTTTCCAATGGTCAGATCTTCTCTTTTTTTCGGCTTTGCCTATTTCTTCCAATATTACATTGGAGCTGATATCGCAAAAGGATTCCGGCTCCCAAAAGGCTGTTTCAGCCCCCCTCTTTGCTAGTTCATCTGCTATTTCATTTCCTTCTATTCCAGTGTGTCCTGGAATCCACAGTAAGGTAACTATATTGTTCTCGCTTAGTTCATTGAGTTTGCCTAGGCATTCTCATACTATTTTGGAACTGATTACACAAGAGCTCAGCACTTTAATGGCCGCTTGATTATCCGACATGATGATAATCCTTTGCCTTCTATAAATTTAATCAATATTAAACTGAGCACACTTTCCTATGGGGTGAATTTCCTCTTGAAAGATTCTTGGGGCTTTTCCCATGCTTTCAGAGAGTACACTTTGTACACTCCTATCCCAGTTGCTTCTATTGCTTTTGAGCCATCTGTGTACCATTGAATGGCATTATTTCCAAGACTGGTAATGGTATTTCGATCCCATTCCTTATTGTTGCTTAATTTCGAATTTTCTTTGAAAAGTTATATTTTTTTATCATGCCATCTTGTGGCATGTCCCCGGTTTTCTGATTTCTAAGAAGTGAGGAAATGGTTTTTTTTAACTTAGTCTCTATATTGTTCTTTCTGCAACATTTTTTAATAGTCTTATTGAAATATTTGTTTTTTAGGCATCGAAATGAAGAGAGCTACACCAGGAGTGAATTGCTATCTAAGCTTTCACGTGATTTCCAATTAGAGGACTTCAATGAAAATCATTGGAAATATATAGACGAACAAATCAAAATATTGAAGATTCAGAAGGAATTTTCCTTATATCATTTTTCTAGTTTAATAGAGAAACATGTAGAGTTTTTGATCAAAAACGGTAAAGATTTTAAAATTGTACTTACCGAATTCATTAAGGACATGGCAGACGAAGCAAACGTCAAAAAAATAAATCTAAAAGATTTATCTATGGTAAAGCAGATTTATATAGAAATGGCAAAAATTTTGGATAAATCTACAGAATTTCGAACGAAACAAACAAGATTTATAATAATGTTTATCAACTTTAGTATAAATAATCCAGAATTTTGTTTAAATATGACGGATTTCCCGGAATTGATTTCTTCTATTCAACAAAGTTTCACAAAAACTAAAAATTTCAATGCTGATGATAAAAAGATAATACCAATTGTTATAAATTATAACATTAAATTTCCTTCTAACGCCATACCTTACAGTGCCAATGTAGCCACTTTAATTTCACAAGTGGTAAAAGAAAATCAGTCTTTATCAATTTTCGAAAATGTTTTAACCTCAACTCTCACCAAAAAAGATCGGAGTAAAGCGGAAAACGAAATATTGGATCTATATTTACAAAACTTCATCGAAGATTACCCACAGTATCGTTTAATCGAATGGTACATTAAAAACGAACCGAGAACTTTAACGCCTTATATTTCGCAAATAATAAAAACAGCTTCGGATCACTGTAATTTATTAGATTGTAAATTAATCAAGCAATATTCACATTTAGATTTCGATAAGAAAACTAGTGAGTTTTTCATAAAACAACTAAACGACGAAAAACAAACCGATGATAAAAAGAATTTAGTGGATTGTTTGTCTATTTTATTACCGACTGAAGACTTTGTGAATATTATTAATAATCGATATTTGCCTAAAAAAGACAAACTCAACCCGGAAGATAATGAGATGAAAGATGTATTCAAACTACAATGCGAAATACTTAACGTTCTAACAAAAGTTAACGAACCGTTCAAAACTCTACCGATAGTTATTAAATTTTGCAAGGGAGACTTTCTGCAACCGGCGCTTCGTGCGCTGTATAGCGCTTTTTATAGATCCCCTGAAAAAATGTTATACCCTTACGCGCAAACTCTGTCCAAACAAGCGGTTTCTGCTAGAAAACACGCGGTGTTTCTAAGTTGCGCCGTGCTGGACAAAGATCATACTTTGAATTTATTGAAAAATACCGACGAAAGCAACGTTTCTAGTCAAAAATACCAACTATCGGCTACTATGAAGTATTTCCAAAAAAATCCATCGCAAGATTTACTAGATAAAGTTACAGAAGGTTTTAACAAGATTGATATTAACGATAAAGAAACTTTGGATACTTTAAAAGACTTTATTGTTCCAACAAAGTTTCGTTCTAAGTACATCGAGTCTTGCTGGAAGTTTTTCGAAGGATTAGAGTCTAAAGGGGTCAAGAACAAGGAATATTTGGAAAAGCTGTTGGGGGCTATGCATGAAGAGGGGTTATTAACATGTTTATCGCGTAACTTTTTATTGGAAATTATTAAAAATTGGTTTTCTGTAGTTGAAAATCGTCTGTCGTCGTTGGATTCCTTTGTATTGAGGGTTTTACGATACCGCGTTTCGGAGAGAGCTGAAAATTTTGTTACCGTTTTCGACTTATTAACAAAATTACCGAAAAAAACTAGATCCAACTTTTTCCAAGAGTTTGTTAAAATTGTCGACAAAACAATAGATGAAGATTTCTTAAATACTTTTGATTCGAATTGGAATAAACATTTTACAATGATTGACAGTTTTGACGATTCAATTTTTTTAAAATTGATCGTATCCAAGCGTCAAGGTTTACAATCTTGGGTTACTTTTCTTGTTGGTTATTTAGAACAACTTATCGATCAGTTCGGGTTTCATTCTTATGAACACTTTAAAGAACAATTTCAAAATATTTTATTCACCACCGTGGATGATGATACCGAACGATATTCGGTTTATTTGAAAATTCTCCAGCTTAAAGTTACTCCTACTACTTGTATATTAATTTTGGATCTCATTTCTCACGTCGACGAAGGCGAAAAAGAAGAATTGAGGAATATTTATAATGATATCATCACCATTTTGGGAAATGTAGACATACCCATTGTTCGTGTTAATTACAGTAATTATATTATTCAACACAATGAGTAAGTTGTTTTGATGAAAAAGACTAGCTCCCGAAAATGTATTCTCTTCTTCTTCAAGAGTTCTTTACAAGATATGAGGACGTGATTTGGATAAAAAATTAAATTACATGGCATTTAATACTAACCTTGTTATAAGTATATATTTAATAAGAATTTTCCAGTTTATTTTGTAGAAATTTTATTTTTGTATGTTAATAAAACAATAAATAACATTACAGTTGTTTTATTTTCAAATTTGCCTCCTTAACCTTAAATATAGGACTGTTGGAGACAATTTTTCTTTATTATTATTCTTTTCCATGTTATTTCCGTCTTTTTTTAAATCAATTTTGACATGAAAAGAAGACCAACGTAACTAGCTCCAAAATTCAAAGATTAGCCTGTATATGCATTACAGGAGCAATGAGAACGTGCCCAACGGCGGCCATGGAAGTGATTCTCTACGTCACACCACTACATATGTTGGTGGAAAGTGTTGCAGGAAGAACAAGGTACAGACTAAGTAGAGAGGAAATCATTAAAAAAAACTACCTCCTCGCTTCTTTGATATTAGAAAACCTAGGACATGCCACAAGATGGTATGATGAACGAGAAGGAATGGTATCCAAATACCATTACCAGACTTGGAAAGAATGCTATTCAATGGTACACAGACGGCTCAAAAGCAATAAAAGGAACTGGGATAGGAGTGTAAGGGCAAGTAACTATATAAACACTCCGAGAGCTTAGGAAAAATCCCAAGTATCTTTCAAGTGGAAATTCACGCCATAGGAAAGTGTGCCTAGTTCAATATTGATGAAGGATATTGAAGGCAAAGGATTATCATCATGTCGGATAGACAAGCAGCCATTAAAGAACTGAGTTCTTGTGTAATCAGCTCCAAAATGGGAATGCCTAGGGCAAACTCGATGAACTAGGCGAGAACAATATCGTCACCTTACTGTGGATTCCAGGACAGACTGGAATATAGAAGGAAATGAAATAGCAGATGAACAAGCAAAGAGGGGGACTGAAACACCCTTTTGCGGTATCAGCTCCAATGTAATATTGGAAGAAATAGGCAAAACCGAGATTTGACCATTGGAAAGATATATAGTAGGGCTCAGACAATCAAAGATACTTCTAGGTGATTACAACCTGTTGAGAACAAATGATAATGCCTAAGTCAGAGTAAAACTGCACCGAGTTTTAACACGTGTCCTAACAGGACATTTTGTCGCCTGAATGGGCACTTAAAAAAGCTCAAAATACTAGAGGAAGAAGAATGTAGATTATGTGGCACGGAAGAAGAACACACTCTAGGAGACTACTGGATAGAAGAGAGACACTTACCTAAACTAAAGCAAGCAGACATCCTAAAATTCCTCCGGGAAATAGAGGTCTGAAAGGAGCTACTAGTCTCTGAGACTTTCCTCAAGAACTAAGTAGAAGTAAGGGGGTACAATAGATGTTTTAGGTCTTATGCGTTTTTCGTTCGTGCTCGCGAACGTGTTAAGGTAGAAGATGAAATGTCAATAAATACGGGTGATGCTTTCTTTCGGAGAGGCTACAATATATATGCGCTGCAAAAAATGTATTCAACTATACATGCTTACACGAGACAAAAACAGGTGCGTTTATGTCGCCTAAATGAATATTAGCCATTATATGCGAGTAGAATACTATATTTTGTCCACCACTATAAATTGTTTTTTCTCTTTTCTCCAATTTAGGAAGGGATTATAGGATTTCATATATAATTTTTTGACTTCTCTGGCAATAAATTGAAGGAAACTATTTATTCTGCTTTTCTTATTTTTGACGGGGTAACATTCATTTCAGTGTTTGATTCGCTTTCCATATTACCTTTTCAAGTTATTTAAATTCAGTATAATAATTAAAACTCTTGCAATCAGCTATAAATTATTATCTATGCCTACGTAGAGGAATGGTTTGGAGGTCTGACTGCGTGAAATGAAGAATTGTAGGCATAGGGTTCGAATCCTGGTCGCGGTGAATATTTTTATATATGTATATAAATATAACTTTCAATATAGGTCCTATTTATCCGTGTCATGTGACCTGTTTATTATCCACACCTGGTATTCACTGGTGAATAATGTACGTCATTATACTTGAAGAAGCACACGTCTCACACACGACCACCATCCAAAACACTATTTTACACATTGGTTATAATTCTCAAAATTAACAATTTCTCATAGCAACAAAGGAAAAAGGAAAAGTGGCATAAGCAATAGCCAAAGTGACAAAGCATAGCCAAAATGACATTAGGCATACCCAAAATAAATACCTACAGCAAATTGTTATATGATTTCTGGATGGTGGTCGTAGAGGAAATATACAGTGTGCAACACGTGCGCAAATGAAAATTGCGCGACTTTTGCGCACTTATTGTTACACACACAATACATATATACATATGACAAAATATAAGTACATATGACATTCCGCTCACCGCTGTCTAATAAAGTTTGCAGGTTATGTGTTTTTCATCCAAACTATATTTATGGTAGCCATGGTTAATATTTTATGTACATTGTGGAGATATACAGGGTGTACCATAAATAAGTACCGTAAATTAGAGGCATGATATAGATCGTTAAGAAATATTTGAAATACCCTAATAAAACTTTTCTCTAACCTTCTTAGTTTGTGAGATACAGGCTGTTGAAGGATGCAGAAGAAATACACTCGGTGGATGAAAGAGTACAAATTTAAAACTTTTTGTAGGTTCCCAGTAAACACAGGATATCCTATGGATATCCATATAATGTCCACGATTGGTCCATATGGACATGGACACAGAATGGACATCCAATGGACGTCCATTTACCACTAGTACAATGGATATTCGTTTGGGGACATTCATTTCTCGTTCACCTCTGATGGACGTGAAGATTTATTTGAATGATGGACGTCCATTGGACATCCTTTGTTCATTTTTTGGTCGAGTCGAAATATTCCAGACTCATTAAAAATGTACTACGCCCTCTATATTTTAGACCTTCCATTTGCTACTCTAATTTTTTACACTGCTATTCAGTGTTATATTTTTAATTTCATGTGATGAAAAAACTAATTGAAGGTAGCAAAAGTTTAGTAAAAATAAATAATAATTTGATGTTAGACTGTGTTGTATTTACCACGGTCAGTCATATTTTATTACAGTCTAAGGCTACATTCGTAATCAATTCACTGGCCAAGTGGCACTTTGGCACGAAAGCTAAGCAAATCTATTTCAGTGTGATCGTTCACAACGCAATTTGGCGACAGAGTTGAAGTTGAAGTCGTCGAAATTTCTTGCAAGCTGCAAACTTTCACTTCGACTTGCACTTCGTGCCGGCTATGGGACATGCGCATTAATTTTTGTTATTTGTTTTTTGATATATCTGACATCTGTCTGATAGTCCATCACTACTAAACTCCAGTATATACTGCTATAAAAAATAAATCCAAATCCAAATTATATATTATAACCTCAGACAGACTGAACTAAATACAGACAGAATCATGCTTCGACCATATGTTGAAGGAATCCTGACAATTATTTAGGTACGAACGCGCTTGCGTTAAAGTCGACTTTGAAGTTATTGTGAATGGCAAATTTCGTGCCGACTTGCGTGCCAAAGTGCCACTTGGCCAGCGAATTGATTACGAATGTAGCCTAAAAACTCCAAAAATACTGTATTCGCAGGTTGGCAACAATGTGCCCAACCTAATTTTCCATCTGTTACCGACACTGTGTCACTGTCAGTTATTCCATCATATTTCCCTCCCTTATCTATGATCATATTGGTGAATTAGTTATCTGAATTATCTAATAATAATAATCTTGTGTTGTATTTGTGCCATAGAGAAATATTTTTTATTCTCTATGATTTGTGCCTAGTGGTTTATGATTATTGATTTTGTGTCTAACGGATATTTTCAAAGCTTTTTACAAGTAAGTACATATGTGTTTAATTAGTAAGCTCACTGCTAATTTATATCCTGTTGGATAATCTGAATGCGAATTTCTGTGCAAAAGGTGGAGGTTTTTATATAGTTTAAACTCACGAGAAATATGGATAGAAAAAATCTGAAAAATAAAATTTTCAACAAATGCTACAGAAAAACGAGGAAAGAATTCAATGTTACTAGGTCCATTGAAAGTAGTGACCAAACTTTGCATCGTCAATCTATCGACACAAACCAAGTTTTTGCATCAACTTCCTCTGATTCGCCTTCGTTTTCTAATAACTCTCAATTCGTTCCCGATTTTAGTGATTCAGATGAAACCATTCATAATATGGAAATTGTAGAAAACAATATTTATATTAGTGATTCTGAGGTTTCATCGGTAGATGAGCAATATGATTTTGTAGAAGCAAACACTTCATATCAACCACTTCATTTTGTGGAAGATAACATAAAAGATGCATTGGATCGTCAACTGGCAGAATGGGCAGTGAAATATAATGTTACACAAACAGCAGTTACTAATCTTCTCCATATATTGAAACCTTTACATCCACAACTTCCATTAGATGCTAGAACTTTACTAAATACTCCTAGAGATATGTCATTAAAAGTAGTGCAACCAGGAGTTTATTATCATTTTGGTTTCAAGAATTCTATTGAAAAGTTGATGAATGTATCACAATCTCATATTAAAAACTCTGATGTAATAGAAGTTTGTATGAACATTGATGGTTTGCCTTTGTCAAAGAGTTCAGGTAGTCAGTTGTACCCGATTCTTTGTAATTTATTTTTACAAAAGACTCCCGTGTTTGTAGTGGGTTTATATCAGGGCAATGAGAAGCCTCAAGAGGCTAATGAATTTCTACAGTTATTTGTCAACGAAGCAGTATCAGTTGTGGAAGAGGGATTCATATTTGATGGAAAAAAGTATTGCATCAAAATTAAAGCTTTCATTTGCGATGTACCAGCAAAATGTTTTATTAAATATGTTAAGAGTCATGCTGGCTATTATTCTTGCAGTAAATGCTCAACAATGGGTACATATATCAATAGAAGAGTGTGTTTTCCAGATATTAATAATTTAACGCTTCGCAATGACTCAGATTATAGATTGAAATCACATGAAGAACATCACACTGGTACTTCTATACTGGAAATGATACCTGGTATTGACATGATTCGCGATTTTCCATTAGACTATATGCACTTAATTTGCTTGGGTGTTGTTAAAAAATTGATAGTATCTTTGTGGGTTGAAGGAAAACCGACAACAAAATTATCATCCCACCAAATTTCAATCATATCCACCTTCTTGTCAAAACATAGTTCACAGATTCCAGCTGAGTTTAGCCGAAAAAGTAGATCATTTATTGAAGTGAAGAGATGGAAAGCAACAGAGTTTAGAATGTTTTTACTATATTTAGGTCCTGTTGTTTTGAAATCTGTGTTAAGCCAAGAAACATATATTCACTTTCTTACTTTACATGTTGCAATTACAATACTGTCCAGCAAAAAGTTTGTCCATCTTGTTGATTATGCAGATTCTCTATTAAAATATTTTGTAAAGTCATTTGAAAACATATATGGAAAAGAATATATCTCACACAATGTTCACAATTTACTGCATTTATGTGATGATGTTAAACATTTTGGTCCACTAGATATGTTTAGCGCTTTTCCATTTGAAAACCATATGCAAGTGTTGAAAAAATATGTTAGAAAAGGAGATAAACCAATACAACAGATAGTGAGAAGAATTCATGAACACAATTATATTTCAATGTCTAGTGATGTGAATAATGTGCAGCTGCCAGAACTGTGTATAGAACATTCTTGTGGTCCTCTTCTACTGAATATGAATTGCTTAAATCAATATAAAAAAGTCAAGTTCCCAAATTTTGTTTTGAGTGTAGGCCAAGCAGATCATTGTTGTTGTCTTAATGATAATAGTTTGATAATTATCAGTAACTTTGTCATAGATGGTAATAATTCTATACACATAATAGGACATGCATATTTGAAGATGAAAAAATTATATACGTCACCCTGTAACTCATCAGATTTGGGAATTTTCATTTGTTCTGATCTAGGCCCACTACAGGCATGGCCGCTTAGTGCAGTCAGTAATAAATGCATGAAACTTGTAGTAAATGATGATGAGTGTGTGATTTTTCCACTTCTGCATTCAGAATAATAATAGGTAATTAAATTAGGAAATTAAAATTCATGTAAATAGTACAATCAAAGTTTCTGTTTCAAATTTTATTTCTTGAATCTCTCATTTTCCAAATACTGCTTAGGTATTATGTTTGTTTAGATAAGAATATGAGATTTTTTATTTTATATTTCCAGTGATTTGTTACATTGAAAATTAGCTGATAAAAATGTATTTGAACCTGAATTTTTGCCCTTGGAGTATTTTTCATTATATTCCTCAGTTGTGATTTGATTTGTAGAAGAAACAATAGAATATAGGTATTCATTCATCTTCCAAATGTTTATTATTCAATGACTTATATTTTTCTTGAAGCTTTCAAATCATGGCTACATGGACTGTAGTTATATTTCAAGAAGAAAATTCTGTAGAGGCCATACCAACAACTTGGCTGATGGGCAATAACCATTGCTATTGGCCGCCTTACACACAAGAAAAAATCCAACAAGCTATTAAAAAACATGATCAACCAAACACTTGTTGGCCTCTCCACAAAATAGAAGTCTTCAAAAATGGGACATATGGTGAGTATTCATTTTTTTTGCAGTTGTAATATGTAACGAAAATAATTTCCTCACAAGACTGATCATTTAAACTGAATGATTTGAGGTTTCCATTGTTTCCTGTAAAATTGAAAAGAAATGTTACTCAGGTGGAATAATATTTTACTAATATGAAAATTTTGATCACTGAATAAAATTATTACAGTAGAATTCAAATATAGTGGTGAGTTTTTTCCAGAATTCTTATCGTGTTTCATATTAGACAATACCAACTATTACTTGGAAATAATTGCCACTGTATTTGATTTCAACTGTAGTTTACTATAATTGAATACGAAATGGATTCATTTCAGACAACTACCTACAGGCACGTAGCAAGGCCAAGAAGGCAGAGAACGAGAGTGATTTAAACTCATCAGACTATGATAAGACCAAGCGTAGAGTGAGGCAAAGAAGAAAAATATCATCAGATGAGAGTTCGAAATCATCAGCGGATGAGCTAGAGGCCAATACATGGCATAAAAAATGCTCTCAGAAGAAATTGACCACCCCACCTAAAATGCCTATCCCATCAAGTACATATGATTCAGTACAATCAAGAAGTCAGCTTGATGATCCAGTTCCTGATGTCAATCCTGCAATACCTACTTTAGTTAGCAGTAAATCTATTGGTTTGTATTCTTTCATGAGTCAATGATATTTGCATTCAAAATTATGTTGAGCTTTGACTGATGTTCCTTCTTGTTATATGTTTTAGATGAATTTTCCTGTTGTTGCTGTCGTGTGCACAGAAGTGGTAAGTTAATTGTAAAATTGAATGATAATATTTTGTAATACACGCTTGTTTGATTTTTTCAGGTGATAGTTTGAGAAACATAATAAAGCAACAGATACTTATGAGAAATATATTGACTCAAGTTGTTGAAGAAATACAAAATCTAAGAATAGTGCAACCAACAAACATCCATGAAGAAACCCATCAGTCCATATTTGTAATGTTCAATTTCTTACCAATTAATTCTGATGAGCACCTAATTCTTGTAGAGGAGTACTTACAAAACGAAAAAAACTTCCGAGCCACTGTGAGTAACTGAAAAATATACTAAAAACCTCTTGTATTGTATTTTTTCTTTGAATTTCAACATTTTTTTTAAATTAATCTTCTGGTTTTCAGGTTGATGAATTTTCTAAGTTAGGAGGAAACAATTTATATGATTTCACTAAAAGGTGTCTGAATGTGGTTATGTCAAATTCCTTCGCCTCAGAATTCAGTTGGCACGGAGCTAAGAAGAAAAGGATCTTCAAAAATCTGGAATTGGCAAAAATGCTTTTGGGTAAGTGTTTATCTTGAAATATTTCTGTACTTTCCAGGGATCTGTAACTCAATAATTTATATAAATACATAAATCACAAGTGTCTGTCTGTTCGTCGTAGCATCTGAAAACTTGTGTCCTCTTTCTGTGAAAATGTATTGTTTTAGATGCATCTCAACAATCCAAACTATCCGATAATCAAAAAGCTACAGAGGAAGCAATTCAAAAGTGGCTAAGGAGAGCTAAAGAAAGAAGCAAAAATGTGAAAGTGCCAAATGACAATAATAACAATAATTAGTCTGACTTGTGATAGTTGTTATGATATTATGTTTTATAAGAATATCTTTTATTTTCGGTTATCAAGAATCATTGTTTCATTATTTTTATTCTGAAGAGGTCTCATAATTTTACTAATAAACTACTACTTTTGAAAAATTCGGTATTATTTTTTCTGTATTGAGACCAATATTTGAGGTCTATTTATGTAGAGGTTTTCACAAATAATTTGAACTTAAAATTATCTATTATTGCTGTTGAAAAGAGTGTACAATATTATCGTTTATATTTTTTCCTGTAGATTCTGATTATATTAAATTACAACTTAATTATCACTTCAAAATTCCTATTGTTCTCTCAAATAAAGTACCTACCAAGTCCGGTACAGGATTCTTCCGTATATTTTTGCACCCCCACCAGGGATTTTGAAGAATTTTATCATCCAAACTGCTTAAAATGAGCAGTGCTAGAATTTACGGAAAACTATAGTCTATAAACTATCCAGTTCATGTCCAAAATATGTCCTAAACATTCAGTTTACGTCCATAACCTATCCAGTTCATGTCCTAAATGTATCCAGTTCACGTCCATAACATTCAGCTCATGTACAAAATATATCCAGTACATGTCCTAAATGTATGCAGTTCATGTTCTAAACATATAGTTCACGTCCGTAACAAGTACATGGGATGTCCATTACCTATCCTGTTCATGTCCAAAACGTATCCAGTTCATGTCCTAAACATCCAGTTCAGTCCATGAAAAGTCCATGAGATGTCCATGGTTTATTTATCATGTCCAGTGAATGTCCATATTTGTCCAAGGTATATCCATTCTTTGTACGAAACGGACATCCATGGGATGTCCAATTTTGTGGCAAATGGATATCCGATGGATGTCCATGGGATATCCTTCTGGACATGAACGGATATCCTATGGATATCCCTTATGTCCAATGTGGATATTCATTGGACATCCATTGTATGTTCATGTGTTATCTGGGTTATTGTCTCTTGAAAACACATATTGATTCTATCAAACAGTATATTGATTCTATCAAATTCTAATGAGCCAGTGGCGTGGTACGAGGGGTTCGTAAACTTTTATTGTACCATATTTTTGAAACACCCTGTATTTAGAGCTGAAGACTTTTGTCTGCAATTCTTTATTAAATGTCCTACATAAAAGGTATTCTTCGTTGAACTCGATACAGCACTCCATTTTCAAGATTTTTAACTTTTTATTGCAGTAAGACACTTTCTGACGAAAACCCGCACGCCGTGAAAGTTACAAATCATCAGCACAGGTTTAAAATTAACGTTTGGGCTGGAATAATTGGGGACCAGTTTAACGGGCCTTTTATTCCACAGGAATATTTAAATGGACCTAGATATGTAAATTTTCTTAGGAATAATTTAATAGATCTTCTTGATGATATACCTTATCATCGTAGACTGTCAATGTGGTATATGCACGATGGGGCCTCGCCACATTTTACACTGCGAGCTAGGGAATTGCTAAATGAAACCTTTACGGGTAAATGGATATGCCGTGGAGTAGATACACCGGTCAAATGGCAATCACGGTCTCCTGAATGTAATCCAATATGGATTATGCCGTGTGGGGAATATTTAAACAAACAAACAAAATACAACTTAAAAAAGCGTCTTACTGCAATAAAAAGTTAAAAATCTTGAAAACGGAGTGTATTGTATCAAAAATATGGTACAATAAAAGTTTGCGAACCCCTCGTACCACACCACTGGCTCATTAGAATTTGACAGAATTAATACTGTAGATGTGTTTTGAAAAGCCAATAACCTACAAAAAATTTTAAATTTGTACTTTCATCCCCCGAGAAGATATGCAATAAAATGTGTACTTCTTCTGCGCCGTTCAACAACCTGTATCTCACAAACTAAGAAGGTTAGAGAAAAGTTGTATTTGGGTATTTTAAATATTTCTTAACGATCTATCATGCCTATGATTTACGATACTTATTTACGGTACACCCTGTATAAAGGAGAAGTTATTCAGAATAGAATAAATGATAAGCGTAAAAACATAGTAAATATTATTTTATTGGACCATCAACAACAAAGATATTACAAAATCATTCTTGTAGGTATTCAGTAAGGCACAAAGAAATAAAAACAAGTAATATGGATGCATAGAAAATTGCATTAAAATAAAGTTGAACAAAATTAATTATGTATTTAAAAGTTTTTGCAGCTTGAGCATTAAGGTGAAAATAAATAGATTAATTTGTCCGACTACGGTTTTTTTTTAAATTCACAAGCAACATACCTACAATTATTTGGGTTATTTTTTTGCGATATGTACCTTATATTATAACCAATCAATAAATACAGAACATATTGCCTAAAAGGTTCCATACAAACGCAATCTTTTTTAAACTTCTCAAGTTAAATGTAAGTAGTACCTAGGTAGTTATACCTAGACCTAGTAAGTATTTATTTTGGCAACATGCCCTGATTTTGTTAAAAACAGGTAAAAATGATTATTTTTAAGTATCACTTTTGTTCAAAATAAGTCTATATTCACATATATACAACGACCAATATATTTGACTTGACATATTCTTATTTAACAAACTCAAACTATTATAGTTACACTTTTTTATAAAGTCAAATCATATAACTTCTTGATGATTAATATTTGTTTTAAAATGCCTTATGATAATTAAAAAAAATCCTGACTCAAGTTACATGAATCTTCTAAAGTCTAAACACAACCATACTATTATTTGAAATAGAACCAACCTCTATTTGTTCTTTCGAAGGTTATTATAAAAAACTATGCCTTTAAATATAAAAAAAATGTGTCAATATAAAGTGAAACTTTTTATAAAGTGTACAATACTCAGCCGAGATCAATCTATAATTAAATGTAAGTAATAGCAAATTATATTAGCCTCTTCATATTAATGTTTAGTTTTGGATATAAATGTCTGAAAACGTCCTTTTATATTGAGATTTTTTTTATAATTTCAATATACCTTAGTGTTTTCAATGTACTTGATTAACCTAATATAGATCAACGATTGAATTTTAAAACTTAATTACATATTTAAGTATAATCGTTGAGTGATAAATATAAGAAGAGGCGCAACCTCGTAAACGATTTTGTGCCGCAAAATGATGTTGACGAAGAGATGTCGCCACTAGCATTTTCTCTGGGAATTTACTAGTCTTATACTGACCGTAGACCGTACAAGCGTTAAGAACTGCGAACGGAATTTCTAGCTCTGGAATATCTCAAGTGTGTATGTTATCTAGGTATGCGTATATTGTAGACGATTATTTTCCATTAACCTTTCTACATTTTTTTTCTACACCCACATGTATATTATCCATTTTCTGCACAATTTACAGAATGTAAATGTAGGCCATTCCGGTTAACTGAACGGATATGATTTCATATACATCCTAGAACGTATATGAAATCCACCAATCAGCATTTGCGTTTAGTACCCGCCAACTAATCTTTTTTCAATTTCATAGAAACGTCAAAATAACTTGTCAAAATATTTCTATAGTTTTTAAGAAAAATATTAGTAAAAATGAGTGATTCCAGTGATGAATCAATAAATAATTTTCCACCAGATATTCGCTTAGCCGCAAAGGAGGCGTATAACGTATAGAAACAGAATAAATTGAATATTTAAGGGTACTCCTGACAAACGTCAGTTTTTATGTAATACATTTGACGTTATAGATAGATGATTAGTATATTCATCGGTAGTCCAGTGGTAAGTATCCCAGCCTCTCACGCGGTAGATCAGAGTTCGATTCCCCGTTGGGAATTTTTTTTTAAATTTTAATTTTATTTCTAAATAATAATAATAGTAAAATTATTAAAAAAAATTAATTTTAAGTTATATTATAGTTTAATAAAATGTTTATTTTCTAGATTTTTTCTTAAGCTGGTCGTAGAAAAAATATACTGTTCGACTCGTGTGGATTGTCCATATCGCTCTCGGAAGATTGAGCACTCCGCCTACGGCGTCGTGCTCAAACTTCGTCCTCGTGCGATATGGCCATCATATCCACACTAGTTGCACAAACTACTATATGGAACTGTCGTTTTATTAATAATTCTCCATTTTTAAAAATTCTTTCCATATTTTCTTCTATTGTCATCTAATTCTAAATTATGTTGACAATTTCAAGTCTCTAACCCATCGGGAAATAAGTTTAAATTCATGTACAAAGTTCCACCCGGACAAGAAAGCGAGTTAAGTAAAATTAAATATTTTTATGTATGTATCTATCTTTTTTTATTCCTAACTTTGTTTCATATTTCTTTATATTATTTATTATATAAATATTTTATGTAGTCATAACTGCCTGCTTTTAAAAGAAATAAATTTCACACAACAGTAGAGCCGTCCGAAACCAGCGATACGTTGTCGATTCGAGGCGAGGTGGGGGCAAGAGCAATGAATAGTTCGATGTTTAAACACCGCGTCGCCTAAATACAGTACAGCAAGCGCCAAACGTGATGGCGAGCCCGCCCCCATGCGCACAAACTCATTTTCAATGTTACCTCCCACTACAGCTCTTGCAAGACATATAAATGCTCTGTACAGAGGGGTATCATTAGTTGTCCTCCAATTCTGTTGGCGTTTGGCATTGTCTGAATAACTTTTGTGTGGTTTCTGAAAAAATGTCATCGCCTAACAAAAACCAGTTATCAAGAGTCAGGCAGGCACGTGAAATAATTTTTAAAGTGTTCAATTATTTTCAAAGTGTCAAATGTGAGTCGGATACGTTATCAAATGTGAAAAATAAAACATGTCTCGCTACAGGTAACATTAAATAAATTTCAAAAATAACTATTTCAACACAAATATTTATTTTGTATTAGGTATTTCGATAAGAACCATTGAAAGAGTGGTTAAAGAAGGGGAGCAATTAATTTCTGCAAATAACGTGCAAGTAAAATTTTCCACCCCAAGAAAGAAGCGGCCTAGAAGAGCACCAATAACTGATATTCCCGAGTATGAGTATTCCAATATTAGACGGATTATTTACGACTTTCATAAGACGGAAGGGTGTCGTATTTCGGTAAAAAAGTTACAACACAAAATTAATGACGTTTTGGAAATTGTGGCTTCCGGAACATCTCTTCGTAGAATTTCAAAGAAAATAGGTTTCAAATGGAGAAAATAAAAATTTTAATAGAGAAAATGGACATCAGAGCATTGAGGATCAAGTATTTACAAAAAATCAATTATTTTCGTAGCCAACAGCGACCAATTGTGTTTCTTGATGAAACATACCTTCATAGTGGACATACATATTCTAAGAACTGGACGGATGAATCAACCAAAGGGTTATTTAAAAATATTTCGAAGGGCTTTATACCTAATTGTCGGCTTATATTTAAATCAGGCACAAAATCAGGGGATTATCATTCAAAATTGAATTCTGAAAATTATGGTAAATGGTTACAAGAAAAGTTGATCCCAAATTTACCTGTGAATTCGATAGTCGTGACCGATAATGCTCCATACCATAATATTCAAATTAATCCAGCCCCCAACACAAATTCTAGGAAGGCTGACATAGTGAAGTGGCTGCACGAAAAAAGCATCTTGTTCACCCCTGACATGCTCAAACGCGAATTATACGAGTTGATCAAGAGAAATAAAAAGCATCATATTAGATACAAATTTGACGAGGTTATGCTTGAACGCGGACATAACGTTTTGCGACTTCCACACTACCATCCGGATTTGAATCCCATTGAACTCATTTGGGCTACTGTCAAAAACAATGTGTCCCAAAAGAATGTAACTTTCAAGTTGGAAGAGGTGAGGAAACTGGCGGAGCACGAGTTTGATCAAATCACTTCCGAGGAATGGCAAAAGCGTTGCCGACATGTAGTAGATATAGAGCGGAAATATTGGGAAAATGAAACATTCACAGATGTTCAAACAGAGGTAAATCCAGTGATTATAAATTTAAATGACGATAGCAGCACAAGCAGCAGTGAAGATGAAGAAAATTTTGTATTTAGATAGTGCCTGATTAAAGTTTATTTTTTAATAAGTGTATCATTATATAACATTTTAATGAACTGTACTACTACCTATAATACTGAATAAAATATGAAAGGAAATTACAAAGAAATCATGTTCCATTTGCTACCCTAATTAAAACTAATTATATAATAGTAATTTAGTTGGGAGAGTCTATACCTGCGCGATCGCTCGCCATCACGTTTGGCGCTTGCAGTACCAATTTTAATGAATAGTGGGAGTTACGCTGGAATCTCCATGAGGCACAAAATTTTACATTGCGTTGCGTCTCTTTTTATATTTATCACTCAACGGTATAATATATTTTTTTTGGATGAAACTAGAGCCATCTAGAAAACAAACTACTAAGTTTTGCTTTGATAAGTTGAGGTTGGAATTATTTCAATATTAAAGTTTTTATCTTATTAAAGATAAAAAAATAAATATCCATGCAATAAGAAAATAAATTAATAAACAATCATCTACTTTGTCTCTATCGTTATTCGTTTCCATTTATATACTTACTTATGCCTAATTTTGGTTGCCCAAAACTTGAGGGTCATCTAGTGATTTATTACAAATATTTACTCAACAATAATGTTAAAAATATTAAGGAATTGATTGATTTAAAATAGTTTTATACAACGTTATAGAATTATTCATATTCTAAATTTCCTAAAATTGAGCAAGGGCGGGCAAGGGCGTCGATAATGTTTTTTTTGGGAGGGGGGGGGCGGTAAAAGCTTTTTGGTTTAGGTAATCATATTGTTGTGGAGAGCTGTAAATAACATATATTAGAATTAGAAACAAAACTAAAACAAATCAAACAGCCATAAACGACTATTATATTATTATCTATTACCTATCTTACAAATAATAAACAACTTCTTTGGACAAATAAGTAACAAATAAAAAAAAAACAAACGATGGCGATGGCTCGAGGATGGAAAGAGATAAGACACCACTATGGATAGTTTTGGAAACAATATTGTGTGATGCAGCTATATTGGACTTGCGCATGTTAGTTATTAAATTTAATTAAAAAATATAATAATTTACAATTAATTTATTTATTATTCTTGGGGGGAGGGGTAATTACCCCCACATATCGACGCCCTTGAGGGCAGGTTAAAAAATCACCCTAAATGTCGGTTGTACAAACAAAATACTTATTTTTGATTATGTAGGACAGAGAAAAAATTGTAATTAGTCAATTCAAATGATTTTTTTTGTCTACATACCCTATATACAATATTCTTACAGCTATAAATTCATTATACTTATAAAAAGTCAACAACATAAGCAACAAGCAGATAGGACGATTTTAAAAATATTATTGACTCATTTGTTTGATTTTTAAAAAGCAGTGCCGGTTTCTAAAACCACCCAAAACGATATTTCAATATTTCCATAACAGAGGTTTTCATTATCTCAAACTTATATATTTGAGAAGTGAATTTATATAAGAAAAATGTATAATGCATATTTCCACTGACCCTTATGCTTAACACGGCTCTGATTACATTAATTATCTTTAAAAGTGAGAAAGTTTTTATATTTTCAGTGAAAACACTTGTGGACATTGGATTAAAAAGTTTTTCGCAAAACTACTTAAAAGAAAAAATGAGACAAAATCTTACTTATCTTAGATCGTTGTATTACTAATACTGCGTAAAAATATTCGTTTGGTATTCGTTGTTCATATCAACACCCCCCACTACTTTATTCACAATTTTCGTTTACGTTCACCAAACCATCACAGTTCACAACATTTTCGTTCAACTTGCACTTTTTCAACCTCTCCAACTCTACCGACCTCTGTACGAGGCTGATTTCACTGTAGGAGGGGGGGAAATCTGGGAAAACGTCTTCATAAGTAGGAGGAGGAACTCCAAGGGAAGTAGGGGAGATACCCTTCGATGTTTCACTAGAATCTAAGATGCTGGGAGTGCTTCCCAAATGGGGATTGAAAAGATCTGCACTGATCTCCATTAGTTCCAGTTCCGTGCGCAAGACGCTTCTGTCAATTACTAACATTCTGCCGTTGGGAAGGAGAATTACAGTGGGGGTGCAGACCTCGTCTGATCTTGTGCTACCTGCAAAAGGAAATTTCGAATTTTTACAATTTTAATTAAAAAAAGGGAAAAGGTTAATATTATTCAAAGAAACGAGTCCAAAAACGTCACCTGTCAGAACTGTCGAATATCGATGATCCAATTAGATCAGAGAGATAACGATCAGTCATTAGAAAGAGGGAAATATGGTTGACACATTCATCAAAAGAACGCTATATCTGAAACGTCAGAAAGTGTTTTTCAAGCAAGTGCATTGCGGAATTAAGAGTGAGATAGCTTCATCTGTTCGATTTTCCCTTTTGTTTACCCGTTGCCACACCCTTGTTGAACGCTTGTGATGGAAAAAAAACGCGATTTTATAGTAAACAATTTATCACTGCAGGATTATAGTCTCCGTTTCACGTAAGAAGAACCCACGTGAAGTTGCAGTCGTATGCGCGAACTTGTTGTCAAAACCAGCGTCATATTGTAAAATTGACATTCAAATCAGTAGCGTAACGTTTTCACATTTTGTAGGTTAACACAAAATTAGAATATTAATAATGTATTTATCATATGTATAGTTTAAATAAAAGATGTTTGGGGATTCTTTAAAGATTTTCGAGATATTTACACATACAATAGTCACTGGTATATGAAAATACTTGGTATCGTTAAAATATTTGTACTTTCAATTAACGACTGGCGATGTTCGATGAAATCGGCCAAAAATTAAGTCTCAATTACATTCTTAAATTATTAAAAAAGGTAAAATAATTCAAAATATTAACTTGCATGGTTTTAGATCAAATCAAACACACAACACTAACACAGATAAACTAGCTAAACGTCTTAAAATATTCAAAAATCAAAAATATTCGACAGTAAATGATTGCTTCAAACACAACCTCAAATGTCAATAATAACATTGCTGTCGGCATGAAACATCATTTGTAACGCCAATTTCATGAAACGGTCGTTACGAGACGACATAGATAAACAAGACCGATTTTGGTTTCTGCGCAAGACAGTTGGCAAACTTCACGTGGCTTCTTCTTTTGTGAAACGGAGTCTACAATGTACCAAGTTTAAGGTTTGTAGGTAGCGTTTTTTTAGATATGCTTGGAAATCTGACAGCATCGCCATCTTGAAAGAGCGCTAGCTCCTTTAGGAGACATTTTTATTTAAAAGTAAATTAGGTTGGATGGACATAAAATCACATCTAGTATTTGTAGTTTGCGTTTGGCGGGAGGCTTTCTGGACACACCCTGTATAACATAGTCGAAGTATAGAGGTGTTTAGCGAATACGAAAATGACTAATTTAAAATTCTTAGATAAAAATAGGCACAAGCAGCTTCCTAAGAAACAATACAATCGTAAACAGTTTTTATTTGTTTTAGAACGAACAATGAGCTAACTAAATATAGATCTGGGTATAATTAGGATCGGAATTTAAAAATGTTTAACGCTTTGCCCGTTAACTAATACAAAAACCACGACTACATTTTCATTTATCAAATAATAAATATTAAACAACTGCTTTTATTTTGTAACTGTATATTTTAAATGATATTACAATATTAACTTGCAACTCAGGAACACAACAAAATAATTTTGATCTGGACTTCAGGATACTGCAACATCGAGTGCAATGAAAAAGCTGATGAACTAGCCAGAGATGGCTCATCAACTCCATATATTGACCCAGGGGTTAGTTACTACATCTGCCATCCGAGATTGCGTATGGGACTGGGCCAAACAATAACAGAGAGAGAGAGAGATGGAATGAAGCAGCTCTTATGCATCACGGGAAAACATTCATTAAGAAATCATCGGAACACAAAACCGAAAAACTACTTAAGATGATTAGGATTCGAATCAGAACAATAACGGGTCTTCTCACTGGTCACAGTCCAATAAGAGGATGTCTGCACAAAATGGGGCTGTACAATGGAAAGCTTTTTTACACGTCGATTCCGATACAGAGTCAGATTAAGAAAATCTGCAACCGGAAAAGACAGTATAGTTCAATGAGGATGGTCATCAATGGCGACCGGAAGCCGACGAAATCGTTGTGCACTGTGGACGTACTGCAAACTCCAGGATAATACAACAGCCAACCATTGAAGAGCCTGTACAGTTTGGAACAGGGGTGTGTGAAGTTAAGCCCTAGGAGTTGAGATGTAGGTGACGATAGAATCAGCATTTGACAAAAAATATTTACAAACGGTTTTGATGAAGTTTTATCGCCAAACGTTGAACTAAATCTATCCACTCTTTAAACTTGTACTTGTGAAAACCGAAATTATACAAATAATTAATAAAAAAATACAAGGTGTTCTAGGAGTTCAATCCAAAAAATTGGAAGATGGTAGAGAAGCTAAGAATAATGACGTTGACGAACTATAGGCAACTAAAAATAAAAATGAATTAATTTCTAGCTTTGAATGCCTATAGTTCGTTATCCAAGCGTGTAAGACACAAAATTTATATGAAGTACTATCATTATTTTCAACCCCTCTATCCTATCGAAAGTTTTTGGTACGAACTCCTGAGACACCCTGTATATTAACAACTTAAATCTACTGGTTAGTAACAATTTCAATAAAACAGAAAAAACCAAGTCTACTATAATCTATTTTCGTATCTACTGTAACTTTATCACTCCATAACTCACGGTATTTCCGACTGGTGTTGTGAGTTTCTCCGATTTTCAGATTCAGATTTTGTAAGAGCCTCATTTTGCTAAAAACATCAGTAGGTAGTTGAAGAAATCGTAAATAGTAAATAATAAATTTAAGTACATAGAGGGAGTCAAGCCAAAAAAAAGTGTGATGCGACCAGTTGATTATACTCAGAAAAAGGAAGGTATGGATCATAATAAAGGAACACGGCAAAGGAGAGAACAAATCATCCTTTTTTCAACTTAATTTGGTACTTACCTGTTAAAAAATCGTTTAACCCTCGTATATCTAATTGTTTTGGTAAAATTATAATTTCGGCTCTTGACCGAATGATTGATATTATTATTTTAGCCTATTTACTTAGAAATATGTTAGGATTTCAGTTACTGGTAAAAATTGTATGTATGTATAAATATAAGAGACAAGGCATGACAAAACTTCTATTCACAATAATTCATTTGTGGTATGATCATTTGGCACGCTTTTCATAACACATATTAACTTAATAACTTCTATTAAAATACACTTCTCCAAAAAATTAACGCACCACTTATTAAATCAATTTTATTTATATTAAAAAACAAAAATAAAAAAATAAGCTTTTTTACAGTTATTCTACATTTTATTACTATAATTTATTATACATGGTAAAACGTCATTCAGGCTCTGATAAAAATTCTGGAAGAAATAAAAGGAAAATTCGAAATTGACAGTAAACGAAACAAACTCAAAAATAAAAAAGTTCTCAAAAACGATTATTTCCACCCATACTTAAAATAAGCTGCCTTATTTCATTTTGGTCTAATTCTTCCCAGATTTGAATTAACCTCTCCCCCACCTCTTCCAGGTTATTGAATTGGATTTGTTCCGCTCTTAATCGCCTGTTAAGGATATCCCATAAGTTTTCTATAGGATTTAGGACTGGACTATGGGATGGTCATTCCATAGTATTAATTCCAATCTCTTCCAGGTAATTTCTTACAATAACGTTTGCAGCTTGCGGCCTAGGGTTATCTTGCATTAACAAGAAATGTTCGCCCAAGATGGGCGTACCCAGGATCAAAACTAGGGGGGAGGATCAAACCATGGTCGTTCAGGTTGTAACATTTTGTCACGAAACAGGTGAATGAAACCAAAATTTTAATACAACTATGTATACTTATAGCAGTGCTTTATCAACTAAGTTATTACAGTTATTTGATTGAAATAAAAATTTATTCTAGTCACAAGTCTTATACTATTATCAATTGTTTGGGATTTGTAGAAAACCTGTTCAAAACTCTCGTCTCAATCCAGTCCTGACTTTCCTTAAAGATTTTATGTTGGACGCTCATCAAACTCAACCCAGTCAATCTGCCCTCTTCCATTGTACTTCTCAGCCAGGTCTTTACCCTTCGAAGGGTACTAAAAGATCGTTCAACAGTAGCCGTAGTGGATGGAAAAGCACTTAAAATGAGGAGTGCATGCTTTGTTGCTAGGAAAAAATATTAGCCTCCTCCAAAAGTACAACCACTTTAATATCCTTTAATTTTTCTCCTGCTAAATCTTTCTTTTTCCACACACAAATCTAATTCTACAGAGATATCACCCAACTCATTTTACATTGTTTTCCAAATCTTTTGAAGTGATTTTTAGCATGTATGAAGGATGAAGATGGGATAAGGCAAAAGCAGGATTATTTTCGTGTGAGAATCTAACATTCAATGATAAAGTTAAAGAGTCCAGATAAGGGATAATCAACGATCGTCTCCATTCACCATTCAATCGCAGTCTCAGGTGACGGATTACTTCTGTGTATTTGCTTTTGAACAATTCGTGGAACTGTTAACTTAACGCCGACTTCCTCCGCGATATCATGTCGATCCTTCTTTATGACATTTCACAGGATTTCACCAATGTGTTTCTTCACCATCATCAAATCCATATTTTTACTTTGTAGAACGTTCACAACGGTTTCCAGAATCGCAGAATACGTTGCAATCATGACTAAACCTACGAAAAAAATTGGTTTAGTAACGGCACACTGCGATTTATAGGCAAATTTTCTTGTAGCATAGTTTCCTTCGATCGAGAGATGCTCTAGCGCATTGACGATTTCATGGAAGCTGTCTGAAAACTTTCTAATGCTCTTGTATTTCTCAGACCATCTGGTCTCACAGAGCCTTGATAAACCAGGAGCCGAAATCCTGAGGGCTAGCGACGCACGAAAGAAGAATATTGTATCCTTAACTGTTGAAATTAAGTTTCTTATATCCGGTAGTTTGCTAGCATCATTGACCACAAGATACAGTTTGTGGCTTGAGCAATGAAAAAATAAAGATTTATTGTTGTTTTTCTTCAAAATGGCCTGTACACCTCCTTCTTTTCCAGCCATCGTAAAACATCCATCAAATCCAAATCCAACACAATTCTCTGCTGAAAGATTCTGATCAACTAAAAAAACTCTGAATTGAGCTAGCGATTGTAGGGGCATCTTGAGATTCCAGCTCAACATAGCCTACAAAATTCCTCGCTGATTTTTTCTTGATTCTCATCGTAAAACCGCAATCCGATAGAAAGCTGTTCTTTTCCAGCGATATCTGCCGTTTCATCGGCCATTACAGCGTAAGTTTTTGCTTGTTTACAATCTTCAATAATTCTTTCTTTGACAACTTCACCACATAATCTTATAATCTCATTTAGAATTTTTGGTGAAGTGGTTCTTTAGCTTCACATCACCACCGTCAATTCTCAAATTTAAAATATCAAAGAAAATTTAATAACGATTAATTTTTTGCTTCCCTCGCTGGGTACGCCCTTGTGTTCGCCAATATGGAGCAAAAGGTACTACATGTTGTTGTACGATATCTTGTATGTACCTGTCAGCTGTCATACCTCCAATATTTAGGTCCGTGCGTGCTGTCAAATAAATACCTCCCCAAACCATAATGGATCCTTCTCCAAATAACGTGTTGTTTGAGAAGTTGCATTGGGCATAACGTTCGTTGGGTCGTCGAAATACACGAATACGTCTATCATTATTGTACAGACAATATCTGGACTCGTCTGTAAAGAGCACGCATTCCCAGTCAGCCTCAACCCTATTTTCGTGTTCTCTGGCAAAAGGTGAACTACGAGGGTCAAGTTTCGTTTAGCCGAAATCTGTTAAAAAAGAAAAAAAATTTTTTTGTCATTTAGGTAGGTACCTCAGGGAGTTATTACTGAAAAAATTTTGCCGCGGAAATGCGTTGTAACATGTCTATCGACCTGTTTCGATTTTACAGAATAAATCCTTTTAATTAGCTCTCGTCGTCACTAGCCACATCCAATTATAGTTCTGTGATCCCAAACTCTTCAACCCTGGCCGTTAGACAATTGACGTCTGCCAACGGACGCTTCCATTTTTTGCACAACGCCACGTGAAACACCCCTTTCTGTTATCGACCGCCTAAGGGGACAGATCATCTTTCGCTATCTTTCATATCTTAAGTACCTATCTTATGAATTTTGCTGTGGTAAGTTCAAAATCATAATTTATAATTAATAAGCTTCTTCTAAAGTATTGTCTGATATAATTTTCGTATGCATTCTTTATTTTTTTACAGAGATAGACGAAATTAAATTCAACACGTGGTCATAAACTGTTCTTTTATACTAATATGGTAGTTTTAAGCCAAATATTCTTTTATAATTCACTGTTTTACTTTTATACAAACATTTTCAAGCTTTTTCAGTTGCGAAATAACTCTTTTAATTATAAAATAACATTTTTATAAATTTCTGTTAACCTATAAAATATTCTTTCGTAACGCCAGTGCCGGTTCCATATATTTCCTAAGCACGATATTTTTTCATATAACTAAATAAATAACTTTTTGCTATGATTAGTTTCTTTCGGATCATTAGTATATTTTTTTAATTTAGCCGATAATTGCTATTTTTACTGTTTTAACATGGAACATATAATGTTGGAAAGCTTTCAGTAAATTAAATAAATTTTTTGACTTTCAAATAACTGCCTTCCTTTTCTTTAACCTGAAAAGCTGACCAACATAATGTGCCATTACATTCAAGTTCCTACATATCCCTGATCCACCTGTACTTCTAGGTAAGCACAGCCCCTAGGCTAGGATATAACCCAATAATTTAACCCGAGAATACAACCCTAGGCTAGAATATAACGCCGAGGATATAACCCTAGGCTAGGATATAACCCCAAGGATATAACCCAAGAATTTAACCCGAGAATATAACCCTAGGCTAGGATATAACCCAAGAATTTAACCCGAGAATACAACCCGAGGATATAAAGCCAAGGATAGAACCCCAAAATACCGCTCTAGAACAGAACACATCAGTTCAGATCAAGACCTGACTTCTTCTCCAGGAAACCACTTCATCTAAGCTAAGTACCTATAAAAGTACAAATTCCTCTATTAAATTCCGTTGTTCATTTCCTGTGGCAGAATAAATTCGTTTCAACTCGTATCTTTCATCTTTTTAAATCCTCAACTATAAAAGTTGAGGGAGATATCGCCCGGGGTGATTTTTAGTAACTTTTTTATTATTAACTTATTTAAATTTTACAAGGCGTTTCTACCTTTTCCGCCTTAGTTTTTTGTAGTTTTTATCGTCAAAAAGGTAGTGGCGCCCTCAACTTTTACAACCCTTCTGTTATCCTTGTGCAGCATAAACTTGGGGTCG
Organism: Lochmaea crataegi; assembly: GCA_947563755.1. Taxonomy (NCBI): domain Eukaryota; kingdom Metazoa; phylum Arthropoda; class Insecta; order Coleoptera; family Chrysomelidae; genus Lochmaea; species Lochmaea crataegi. Next base: position 27,255,556 of record OX387428.1, on the reverse strand, counting down.
AATCACCCTTGAGAGGAGTCTCTAGCCGGAGCCCTTCGAGCTGGTGCCCTATGAGGTACAGACATTTACCGTTACAAATTGGCGACCAACTAAAAGCACACATTTACCGTTACAGCGTTGTTGCCATTTTTTGAATGCGGGTTAGAAGTAACGAAATGAGATACATGAAAAATTAATGTTATTTTATATTGTAGACTTATTTTTAAGCACCGATACGAAAATGAAAATCCGCGGAAATGCGTTGTTTCACCACTATGCAGTGATCCTCTTCCCGACCTTTAACACAGATCAATGAATAATATCTATTCTTATCAACATAATATCGACTCAAGTTGTAGAAATGGCTCTTCCTCGTTCGCGACAAGAAGCTTATGAATTCGGTCTTTTACATAGTTTGTTGCCTAAACGCCCCTTATGTAAAACCAAATGTAAAGGACATGGTAACAAACCTGATATTTTTTCCCATTACTACCATGGAGAAAAAGATCTGGGCATATACCGTTGTTCAAAATCAGCAAAGTGTCGTCCAGATGAAACTGTCGCAAAAAACACGTGGTTTGAACACAGCCACTTGTCTCCCGAAATCGAAATAAGGTACGTTTTTTTTCTTGTTTAAAAAACTCATAACAATATTATTAAATATTTTTTAGCCTTATTTGGTTTTGCACACAACGAGTCGTACGAACGGATAATATTTGGTACAGATCGACCAACATAGCTTTGCCTCTGAGATGCGCAAACGGTAAACAGAGAGGGTTAGAGTGCGACAAAGACCGACTTCGCCTTTTCACCGGGAAGTACAATCGAGAGAAGAATTTTAGTCGAAACCGTTGATTGAATGCAGTACCTGAATCAACGTCGAAACAAATTTGGTATCGGTTGACGATAACGATAAAATAGCAGTGCCGTAAATAGGGCGGTGCCACCAGTGCCCAGGCACAGGGCGTAGACTCTGGAGGGCGCAAGAATGGCCAGACCAGGCAGAATTATTATTTTTTCGGTTTGCTCCTGATAAGTTCCCGCTGCGCCCCTAGTGCTCGATACCAACACATACGAATATGTTGATAGGGTGAACGTAGCTTTACAGTCAAAAACTATTGCTAGCGACAAAGCCTCTGAATTAATCAAGGGATTAACAAGGCAGATTTAGAATATTCGCGAGATTGTAGATAAAGTTTTCGAAAAAGCAAAAAAAGTTTGTGAAGAATGTGAAATTGAAGACGATTTTCCGGAAAAACGTAAAAAGCGAGTAAAAAGACACGCCCTAATATGAAGCAATTGATAAAATGATTTCTGAATTCACATGGCGATTCGAGAAACTTCACAACATTCACCACTATTTAAATTTTTGGACAATAGAACAGATTGCTAATTATCCAGCTGAAGAACTAAAAAACATGCCGCTGATTTGAGTATGAAATATTCAGCAGATATTAATGCTACTGAATTTTGGGCTGAATTAGACACTTGAAAGAGTCAAGTTGAAACGACTATGTTAATTGATAAATGTGACCGTAGTTCAAGTCTGGATCTTCTTAAAGCTATTTATAGTCGAACTAGATTTAAAAGAGATGTTTCCCAATGTAGTAGTCGCTATAAAGATTTTTTTAACAATGCCAGTGACTGTATGTAGCTTCCTGCGAAAGATCATTGAGTAAGCTCAGATTAATAAAAACTTACTTGCGTTCGACGATTGGCCAAGGAAGATTGACAGGCCTAGCGATTTTGTCGATTGAACGCGACATAGGACGGTGCCTGTCATATGAAAAGGTTATCAACGATTTCGCAATGAAGAAAGCACGACAAGTAAATCTGTGGGACACAGTGGGTGGTATAATAGGCGAAGGGTCCACTCAACATCAGATGGCTCGTCTGCTTGTTTGCGAACATCAGTTGTTTAAAAAAATAGATTTTTCTTCCAAAATATTAGATAATTGGTCCACCAACACCAAGTTCCTTGTGCTTTATTTTATCACCCTGAATGAAATAAAGTAGAACTATACATAACATTGCTCTAGGGTGCCTATAATATCTAAAAAAACAAGGGCGCATTTATAGAAACTCGCACAGGGCGCAGAAAAGGCTATTTACGGCACTGTAAAATAGTAGAGGATAGGAATCCCAACATCCTTATTCATTCGCAAGTAGAATATAATTAAAGGAATTATGCATAATATGATAATCACTAGAGAGTATTTATTGTAGATGGATTAATAGTCACAACACATAGTGATATCCTTTCTACCTGATTGAATGTTCTATATTGTAATCCTAGTCAAAATTCATTTAAATAAAAGTTGAGGATTAAAACATATCGGATTATGAGCAAGTATTTGGGAAAAAATGGATAACCTTTAAATTGATGATTATTTAATGATTAAATGATTATTTAATAATTTTCAAGAATTTATTGGGTACTACTGCCAATAGATTATAATACGACTTTTCGCCCACTGTTGACACATTCTCAGATTAGTTTTCGTCAGGTAGTTCTTCGATTCCGGATAGATTACAATCTTCATCTTCCTGTTCTGATTCAGTGTCGCTATCCTCATCATTTAAATCAATAACCAGATCATCTACGATAATGTCTATCATGGGTTCATTCGTCATGAAATCGTCCTCAAATTTCTTAGCTCTTTTGCAACGAGATTTCCACTGCTCTGGAGAAAATTCTTTGAAAAAATCGTCGCAATGTTGCATAACATCGTTGAAATTAAAAGATACATTTTTATTTGCAACATAGTCTTTGAGTTCGGCCCAAACCAATTCGATTGGATTCAAATCCGGATGATATGGTGGTAGTCGCACAACCTTATGATTTGCTGCTAGAAAAAGCTGATCTATTTCATACCGCTTATATTTTGGCTTATAGTTCTTTATGAGGGCATATAATTCAGGTTTCAGCATCGTTTTATTAAATGGAATATTTCTCTCTGATAACCTTGATTGCATCTCGGCTCTTTTGGTCAATGTCGTTGGCATTTTGTCAATTTGTTTATTATGATAAGGTGCATTATCGATAACCGGCAAATTCGGAATCAACTGTTCTGACACCCATTTCTTATCATTTTCAAAATTCATCTCATTATGATAATCACCTGTATTGCAATTCGATTTCCATCTTATATAAGCATTAGGCACAAATCCATTTTCTCCACCTGCATGTATTATGATTAAACGTTGCCCTTTACTAACGGGTTTTTTTAGACCATCCTCGGTATTATCACTCCAGCCTTTTTGGTGCGTGTGTGTAGCATGAATATAAGTTTCATCCAAATAAATAATAGGTCGACCCTCTTCTCTGTAGGTCCGCATTTTTTTTAAGAATTCTATTCTGAGTAGTCGAATGGGCTGGCGCTCCATTAATATTTTTCTGTTCGTTTTCACCTTCCTCTATCGAAATCCAAGTTTATGAATGTTTTTTCTCCATATCGCGAATGATGTTTCTATGAATTAGCCTGAGCGTAGGAATTCTTTTTTCTGTGATATGGAAATTAACTCTGCACCTACGTAAAGTAGCCAAATCAGCATCATCCATTGTGAGGTTTGAATGTTTCACTCTCTTTTTATTTGGAGTTGAAAACGTTTCCTGTTCACCTTCTTCTATTTTTTTCATCTCTGATTTTTAATTTTCCTTATGGTTCTTACGCATTCACCTGTAGCCTCTGCTACTCGTTCTTGAACCTTCGATGATAAAAAATAATTATCAGTACATTTTGACTTATTTCTACCATTACTTCTTACCTTCGCAAGAGGAATCCTTATTCCATCTGCCGTTGCTTCTGCCTGCATAAATCTTAAAACATTGTTGGCAATTTCTCTGCTTTGTCCACTCAGAACCTTGTTTTTCACTTTACTGTTCAAAGGCATTTTCAAAGTAACGAACACAGAATTATCACAACAGTTCACTAAATAATTTCTGCACTTACTGTACTAACCGATGTTGACTGCACGAGATCCTCGACATTAATGAGCTCTCGCCCCACTCCGCCGACTAGTCTACTGCGCATCCAATTCTCAGAGGCAAAGCTATGTTGGTCGATCTGTACAACACGTCCAGATTCGGAAATGCATTTGTCGAAAGCAACGCTTGCAGCAAGACATAAATATTGCCGTGAAATGGTTACAAGTGCTTTCTCGCAAATGCAAACAAATCTGCCGAAAATTGGAGGTCCCAATATTATCGTGCAGGTAAAATCAATAATAAATATCTATCAATTTAACTAAATAATATTAATGAAACATTTTAGATTGATGAATCGAAATTCGGGTCTCGAAAGTATAATAGAGGAAGAATAGTTGAAGGTCACTGGGTATTTGGCATGATAGCAAACGGCTCAGAAGACCTCAGACTAGTGATCTGTCCTGACAACAAACGCGATGCGGCAACCCTAATCTCCATACTGGAGCATCATGTGGAGCTCATGGAGCTAGATGTGGGGGCTTGCCTTAAACAGCTGGCCAAGTGGAAGGAGACCACAATAAAATACCCCTAAAGTCAAGGTGGAACAGCATATGCCGAGGACTGCGTGGTCAAGGGGAAGCTTGATCGCTAATATGCGGACTCTGGATACCTGGGGACATCCAGTTTAATCACCCTTACTCCTGCATGCGGGGCTCTGCGGGAGTGGACCTTATACTTCCCTAGCTACTCGTGGGATCATCCATGGAAAGAAAAAAGAAAAAGAAAAAGTTGAGCGGGCAAGCACCGCAACCGGGCACAAGTCGGAGCAATGTATCCGCAGTGCCCAAAAAAACTGTAGCATCTCCCTCACGCGCGAGCAACCCTCGTGTAGAGGATGCTGTAGACAAAGAGGAGAGGAGAACGTCAGGGGCACCCATACCCTCAACCTCCTCAACTGCTGAGAAATTTCGGGAAAAATCCTGGAAGAAAAGTAGAAAAACCCCCATCCTTCCTGAACTGGGTAAACCTGGAGGAAGGGACGATCCACTGAGGCGTGGACTTAGTGGAGCGGGGGTAAGATGGTATCTTCGCTTTCTTGGGCAGGGACTTTCACCGGAAGAAGCAAGAAAGAAAGCCGCAGAGCGCAAAAAACAAGGAGAGGAGAAGAACATCCCTCCTAAAGGAGAAAAACGAAAGCGGGAAGAGGCGACAGCCCAGTCACCGCAAGTACAGGTGAAAAAGAAAAAGGAGGGCAAAATAGCCATCCCTTCTTCAGCTGGCAGCTATGCAGCTGCAGCTAAAATAATAAGAATGGCGGTTCTCCCTAGGGCGTACCCTGAGACGACTCTCAGTGCGGACGACCAAACCTTGCTGGAGAACGCAATAGTAGAAGAAATGTATGCTGGATGGAAGCATAAGCTCCAGTTTACTGGCATACATTTCAGACCAGGAGTCGCTCTAATCGACTGTGAAACACCACAGACTGCAGAATGGCTCCAGTTGATAATACCACAGCTGAAAAGCTGGAAGGGAGTAGAACTGATGGTGTGCCAGGGAGAAAACATCCCAAAAATGCACACCGCTACGATCTTTCTCCCAAGAAGTAAAGGCGTAGAGGAAGGAAAACTTCTTCGCTTGATAAAAGCACAGAATGAAGGTTTGGTAACAGACCAGTGGAAGGTCCTCAACCTTAAAGAAGAGGGCAAAGGCCTAGTCTTGAGGGCAGGAATAGACAATCTATCCTGTAAAAAAATCAAGAACAACGGGTTCACCATACATTACCGGTTTGGGAAAATCCCCGTACATGGCCTCAGAAAAGAAGAGGGAAGAAACCCTGAGAAGGTTTCTATACCCTCCAAGGCCAGCGACGACTCGAGTAGTGTAGAAAGCCTACACATCTCTAAACTCCTTGGGGAGGAGTCGCCGCTGTCCGAGGAGGGAATGGAGTTTGGGTCGGAGGAAGGGGACAGCACTCTTACAGAAGGGGACATCACCCTGATGAAAGAGGGTAATACCCAACCTGAAAACCAACAGGATGGCGGGGATTAACTTAGCTCAGGTTAATGCTCACCATGCCAAAGGAGCTTCGGCGGTGATCACAAGATTGTTCACTAAGGACCAATGGGGGATGTGTTTGATCCAAGAACCATGGGTCAATAATAACCAGGTAAGAGGATTAGCATGTAAAGATGCTAAAATAGTATATCACTCAGGTAGTGATATACCAAGAACATGTATTATGATAAGGAACAATTTTAACTATTTTTGTCTTTCAGAATACATGACTCGAGACCTCGTTCCAGTTCGAGCACTTTTCGAACACAAGAAGGAGAGCAAGGAGATAGTAATAGCATCATGTTACTTTTCGGGAGACGGGATAGCACCACCCCCCGAGGTACAAAGGCTGGTGAAGTACTGTGAAGAGAAGAGACTACCTCTACTCTTAGCATGTGATGCCAATGCTCACAATACTGTTTGGGGCAGTAGCAATACCAACCAGAGAGGTGAGCAACTTTTAGAATATATCCTTAATAAAAACCTTAATATTCACAATATAGGGAATACCCCCACATTTGTAACAAGGGTAAGGCAAGAAGTTTTAGATGTCACACTGGCAACACAGGATCTAAAACATATAGTAAAAGATTGGAGAGTTTCGGGCGAACCATCTCTCTCCGATCATAGCATCATAACATTCAAGATAGAACTAGGCAAACCTGAGGTGAGCCCCAAAAGAAAACCAAGAAAAACAGATTGGGACAACTATAAAACCTGTCTGAAAGAAAACCTAGCACATATCCAGAAAAGAGAGGGCTAAGCACCATCTAGATCTGGAAAATGAGCTTGAGGACTTGAACAGGGCAATAATCGATGCATTTGAATCGAGCTGCCCTCTTCAAGAACAACGAAGCAGCAGAGATGCACCCTGGTGGAATCAACATCTGTCAGAATTAAGATCTCAAACCCGGGACCTTTTTAATAGAGCAAAATTCACCGGAGACTGGCAGAGATACACCGAGGTGAGAAACACCTACTATAAGGAAATTAGAAAAGCTAAAAGAAATAGCTTCAGAAAATTCTGTGAAGATATAAATACAACACCTGCTGCGGCAAGACTTTACAAAGTCATGGCAAAAAGTAGGGTCAACACTCAGGTCATAACAGACCTTCGAGAGTAAGTACTACAATGGCTAAGCACATTTGTAGTAACGAACGGTTAAAATGGGTTATGAACAACTTTTCACCATTCAAAGCACCGGGAGCTGATGGAATTTTCCCAGCATTGCTCCAGCAAGGACAAGACGAAATTCTACCACATTTGGTTAGGATCAGTCGAAGCAGCTTAGAACTGGGTTATATACCAGAAGCATGGAGAAGGGCAATAGTAACCTTCATTCCAAAAGCTGGAAAAAGGGACACAACAAACCCCAAATCCTTCAGACCAATTAGCCTAACATCGTTTGTGCTTAAAACGATGGAAAAAGCTATTGACAATTATATTAGAGCGGAAATCCTAGAGAGACTACCTCTCCACCCGCATCAGCATGCTTACAGGGCAGGCAGATCTACGGAGACTGCACTGGTACAACTGACGGAGGATATCCGAGGTGCTCTAGACAACCAAGAAGCCGTAGTATGCGCCTTTTTGGATATAGAAGGAGCTTTTGACAATACTCCTCATGAGGCTGTCAAAAGAGCATTAAATAGAAGAGGTGTAGACAGCACAGCATCCAAATGGATGTGGGAACTGCTCACCACTAGAGTAGCAGAGACGAGGACGAGCAAAGACATTGTCTCCATCTGCACAACCAGAGGATGTCCACAGGGAGGAGTAGCAACCCCATTAATGTGGAGCCTGACGGTTGACGAACTCCTGTGTGGTTTGACTGACCTCGGAATATCCTGCCAAGGATATGCTGATGATATTGTCATAACAGCCAGGGGAAAATTCGAAAATACCCTTTGTGACATCGTACAAAAGGGTCTGAACTATACAAATAGCTGGTGTAGGCAAGTGGGACTTAACATCAACCCCACCAAAACCATCTTAATAGCCTTCACTAAGAAAAGAAAGCTCAACCTCAAAACCATTAAACTTGATGGGAGCGAGGTTGAATGGAGACAAGAAGTCAAGTATCTAGGTTTGACTCTAGACAGTAAACTCCTGTGGAATAAACACGAAAAGGAGATTATATGCAAAGCAAAAATGGCTCTAGTGGTGTGCAGGAATCTGGCAGGGAGAAATTGGGGGTGCAACCCAAAAATCCTGAGCTGGATGTACACTGCCATAGTGAGACCAATTATCACTTATGGAGCCATTGCGTGGAGTAGTAGAACTAGCCTATTGACAACGAGAGAAAACCTCTCAAAAACTCAAAGACTAGCCTGTATGTGCATTACAGGAGCAATGAGAACATGCCCAACGGCAGCCATGGAAGTCATTCTCAACCTCACACCACTACATATGGTGGTAGAAAGAACAAGATACAGACTAAGTAGAGAGGGAATCATTAAAAAAAATCACCTCCTTACTTCTTAGAAATCAGAAAACTTGGGACATGCCACAAGATGGTCTGATGAAAAAGTATAACTTTTCAGAGAAATTCGTTACGGAATTAAGCAGCAAGAAGGAATGGGATCCAAATACCATTACCAGACTTGAAAAGAATGACAATCAGTGGTACACAGATGGCTCAAAAGCAATAGAAGGAGCTGGGATAGGAGTGTACGGCCCAGGAACCAAACACTCTGAAAGCTTGGGAAAAACCCCGAGTATCTTTCAAGCGGAAATTCACGCCATAAGAAAGTGTGCCCAGTTCAATATTGATAAAGGATATAGAAGGCAAAGGATTATCATAATGTCGGATAGTCAAGCAGCCATTAAAGCACTGAGCTCTTGTGTAATCAGTTCCAAAATGGTGTGGGAATGCCTAGGCAAACTGAATGAACTAGGCGAGAACAATATAGTCACCTTACTGTGGATTCCAGGACACACAGGGATAGAAGGAAATGAAATAGCTGATGAACTAGCAAAGAGAGGGACTGGAACACCCTTTTGGGGGCCGGAACCCTTTTGCGGTATCAGCTCCAATGTAATATTGGAAGAAATAGACAAAGCCGAAGAAAAGAGAAGATCTGACCATTGGAAAGATCTAGTAGGACTTAGGCAATCAAAGATTCTTCTGGGTGACTACAACCTGTTGAGATCAAATGAATGCATAAGTCAAAGTAAAACTGCACTAAGAGTTTTAACAGGCATCCTTACGGGACATTGTCGCCTGAATGGGCACCTGAAAAAGCTCAAAATAGTGGAGGAAGAAGAATGTAGTGTGGTATGGAAGAAGAAGAAACTTCCATCCACATACTTGCGAACTGCACAGCAATTCAGAATCCTAGGGCACAACACCTTGGAGATTACTGGATAGAAGAGGGACATTTACCTAAGTTGAAGCCTGCAGATATCCTAAAATTCCTCCGGGAAATAGGACTAAAGGAGCTACTAGTCTCTGAGACTTTCCTCAGGAACTAAGTAGAAGTAAGGAGGCACAATAGATCTTTTAGGTCTCAGTGAATGTCACCCCAATTTACATACATACATACATACATCATGTGGAAAAGGGCTCCATTATCCATTCGGATATGTGGAAAGCTATCCGAATATGGGTATCAGCATCGCACTGTAAACCATAGTAAGGAATTTGTTACCAAGGAAGGTGTCCATACTCAAAGAATTGAGTCATGTTGGTCTGCTGCCAAAAAATTTTTAAAAGGCAAACACATTCCACCAGATGAATTCGCAGATCGCCTTTGCGAATATTTATGGCGACGCCATTGCAAAAAAAATAACTTGGATCCATTCATGGAGCTTATTCGTTGTAACCATTTAGAATATGGCAATTTCAAAAATAAATAATATTTTAAACGAAATCTGTTTTTCTGTGAATTATAAGGCGCAGTAAGAAGGTCAAAATCTCCAATAAATGCAAAAAACAGCACATATATAATATTCCCCACCCAGCACCCCACTTCACTCCACGATCCCGAAAGTATGTAAAATAGTTGAGAATACCATGGAAAACTTCGAAATATTGAAGATTTTCTATTACACCGCCATTATGATAAATTTCCGCGGAAAAAGTTATATAGAAAAGTTACAGCAAATTATTAATCAAACAAAAATATGTAGTTTTTACCTTCCTATCGCATTTCGGCACTTCTAAACCCGGAAAAATCAATGAAAATTATTGTGATAAAAATACATTTTCGAATAAAAATTAGTTCACATCGTTATATTAAATGTTTTTACGTCATTCTGTAACGAAGCTATTAAAAACACCGTAAAGTTTCGAATTTTAGTTAATAGTAGAAAAATTGAAAATTTGTGTTTTCTCAGAAACGAAGAATTTCCGCGGCAAAAATCAAATTATGTAGTGCTAGCTTTCTTGTATAGAATCATCCTATAAACCGATATTCCAATTATTCCATGTAACTGATTTCGGCTAAACGAAACTTGAGCCGGAATCTTTGTAGTACCCGTGAGATGGTTGTATGATTCACATTAAATCGACGACCTATTCTTCATTAGCTCCAGCCATCTTCCCGTAGTAGCGCGGCTTGGGCACATTCATCGCGAGTCAAATTTCGATTTTGCCGATCCATAATAAACAAATTTAATAAACTTTGTTAAAAAACAATATTTAAAGAAACACGATTCGTGCCTTACACTTATATGGGAACTACATTGATTTATTTCTTATTTCAAATTATTTTTGTAATGATCAAAAAAAAATTTGAAACAATATATCGATAAATTTAAGCACTGCCAGACACAGTTTATACCAGGAGCTTACAAAAATTCATTTATAATGGGGATTCTTAAAAAGGAGAACAAAATATTTTATAATTTTAAGGTGGTGCGTTAATTTTTGAAGTGGAAACTTCTTTAGGCGCGCTGAGCACTTTTTTGAGTGAAGAAAAAGCATGTTTCGTTATCGTCACGCTTTTATGCAACACACAATACTTTTGGTTATGCAACACAATTAACAATGAAGCGTATATAGTGTTGCATAAATCATCGTCACGCTTTCCATGAGCTATATGTATACTGTGTATATGTGTACTTTTTTTTGTAAAAAATTCCATTTACGATGGGCTTACGATAAAATTTTCAAAAGGGATTCATTTATTGGTGTTTTCACTTCTACCGACAGTTCCATGAGTGGACTCTACGTTTTTTGGAAAAGTGTATATATATCATTGTAATCTTTACAACTGCAATTTTATTTTCAATTTTTATACTGTATTTCTTTCTATTTAGTTTCAAAAATTCCAAATTCGTTCTTACATAGAAATTTGACATTTAAAATCTGACAACGTTCTGTTATTTGTCACAGAAAACTCCATTTCACTTCTTTTTGCATCTGAGTCTGAGCTGAGTAGCTCAGTAGCATGTTAGTTTTAAGCTGGTACGATAATTATTTGTATCAAATTAACTTGTTAGATGTTGTCGATTTTTTGACAACTATTTTACAAACATTATGCCAAAGGTAATAAAACGATATAACCAAAAAAGCATACTATAATGGATTTGGAAAAGATAGCAATTCAGATTCAGAAGAAGGCACACATAGAAAGAATAGCTCGGTGTTTTGGGGTACTTAATCTCGAATTTTTTCAAGCGATGACAAATATACAGGGTGATTCATAATGAATTGTACACATAGCAATGGTAGACTCCTGACATCAAAATATGACGATTGGCCAAATATGACCTCAGTAAAATGTTGATAGTTAACAATCTACAGGGTGATAAAGTTGAAACATTTTATGAATGATTTTGAAATATTTCAGTAGCCGCTTCACTGATATTGATGAAATTTTGGTAATTGGGATTTTTCGAGGTGGCAAATGTAACCATATGGTTATTTTTGGCCTACTCCAGGAGGAGGCGCTTCATACTACAACGGAGTTCACTTTTATGACAAAAATTTTCTATATTAATTAAGAAACATATGGCGACAGGCTAAATTTGTGCAGACGACATTTATAAATAAAAAAGGTATATTTGTTTCAATTTGATAAATTCAACCTTTTTCGAGAAAACAATAAAAGGTAAAAGTCTAGTGTAGTGAACCAACGCGGATTTTGATGAAATATTTTTTTTTAAATTAATTCGAGGTCGCTGAACACGAAAATGAGAAAAGAAATCGGCGCTCTCTTACCAAAAACGAGTTATGAATTTTTGAAGATGAGTTCAGATCAGCACTGCACTGGTTTTATTGTCATATTATAACTGCTTTAAAATGATCCATTATAACTTCTACACAATGTTAAATACACTATAATTGCTTTTTACGATATTCCTCTCACACACACATTTAAAAAACACTGATATTGATATACATTTCTTGTAAATTATTTTTTTAATTCCACAATTATTATATATTTTGACATTTTGACATGTAAAATGACTGACATATGAGTTTTGGTCTGTTTCCTCTTAGTCGTACAACTTGTACCTCATAGCATATTCAGCCATTAGATATTTAGCCACTTGAATTAGTTGCTGAATATTTTCGATTTCATGATTGTGACATAAAAGATATAAACAAGATGAACATCATGAACATACACCTATTTTTCCGATAGCTGGCGCTGTATTTGGCTCAACTTTCGTTTAACTGGAATCAGTTATGGAAAAATTGAATGAACAGCTATCAACATACTGTGAAAAAGGCGCGCCGGATCGACGATTCGCAATTCGCGCGCGCGAATTGCGAAACGTCGATCCGGCGCGCTCGCTTCGCTCGCGATAATCAATCTACTTCATTATTTCAAACGGAAATCCAATCTAATAAATGTATCAAGCTGATAAGAAGCGATTGCGATTTCACTTTGATCTGTGTTAGTTGGTCGGGAAGCGATATTAGTAGAATTTTCAAATTTTATAAAAAGGGGAAACAGCTTCTGATAACCAAAGTCTTATAATATTAGCAGTATGTTCAAAATTTGATTTGGAATTACACCTGCAGCGACTATTTTTGTTGTCAGCTGTGTTTATAGAGGCCGAACAACCGAGGAGGTAATTTTTTTGAAGAATTAATTGATGTGGGCAATTCGGAGAAAAAAATTGTTCAACATTCTCAGTGATCAAATTGAATGGTTCATTATCCTTCAAATACCATCTAACTAACCATCTTTCTAAAATCATCATCTCTCAAAATTTGAAAAAAAAGTGTTTCAGCTGTAATACAGCGCCAGCTATCGGAAAAATAGGTGTATGTTCATGATGTTCATCTTGTTTATATCTTTTATGTCACAATCATGAAATCGAAAATACTCAGCAACTAATTCAAGTGGCTAAATATCTAATGGCTGAATATGCTATGAGGTACAAGTTGTACGACTAAGAGGAAACAGACCAAAACTCATGTCAGTCATGTTACATGAAAATGTCAAAATGTATATTAATTGTGGAATTAAAAAGAATTTACAAGAAATGAATATCAATATCAGTGTTTTTTAAATGTGTGTGTGAGAGGAATATCTTAAAAAGCAATTATAGTGTATTTAATATTGTGTAGAAGTTATAATGCATCATTTCAAAGCAGTTATAATATGAGAATAAAACCAGTGCAGTGCTGATCTGACCTCATCTTCAAAAATTCATAACTCGTTTTTGGTAAGAGAGCGTCGATTTCGTGTTCAGCGACCTCGAATTGATTTAAAAAAAATATTTCATCAAAATCCGCGTTGGTTCACTAAACTAGATTTTTTCCTTACCCCGTATAGGTTCAATAAGTAGGAAGAAATAACAAAGAAAAGACAATAATAATAGGTAATAACCGTAACATTAAATCTACAAAACAAATTTTATAACATATTAAGATGAAAATACATATTATTGCTTCAATAAATGTTCAAAGTGACCTCCGTTGACATCAATACATTTTCTAATTCTTTTTGATAATGAATGCCTAACTTTAAAGAAAATATTCGGAGGCATTCTGTGTTTGGTGCCATAACTCCTGTCGATTGTTGATTCCTTGGGAATAAACTAACGCTTTCATTATGCCCCCAGAAGTTATAATCCATTGGATTGAAATCGGGACTACGAGATGGCCACCGAAATTCACTGCCCCTACCAATCCATCGATGAGGAAACTGCAAATTCAAATAATTATGGGCTTCATGGGAATAGTGAGCCGGAGCTCCGTCCTGCATAAACCACTAGTTCCGTCTAATGTCTCAGGGTCACGTTGTTATTTCATCGAAACTTTTGTTGGATGTTCAGATAAGAATAACCGTTTAAATTTGGTGGTAATTCATATGGATCTATTACAATTCCACACCACACCACACATTGATTTTAAATTCTTGCCGAAAATGTGATTATTTTGGTAAATTTTGGTTGTCCACATCCCAGTAATGGGAGTTCCTCCAATTAAATACTCCTCTTCTGGTGAACGTTGCTTCATCCGTAAATAAAATATTCTCGAGAAAATTCTGATTTGTCCTGTGTTCATTAAGAAGAAATTCTGAAAATTCTCTTCGTGCGGGAAGATCTCTGGCTAACAATTTCTGCACCGGGGTAAAATGAAACGGCCTTAAATTTTCTTTCTTGAATATTCTGGATATGGAAGGTTGACTTATTCCTGTAGCTGCTGCCAATCTCCGTGTACTAACTTCAAGATTTCATCTCATCTTCTTGATCCGCGGGTAATGTTTTTTGGACGGCCCGTGCTTCTCTTAGGACGAAACTCTCCAGTTTCTCCTAACCTGTCATAAATATTTTTAAAAGTCTGATGGTTTGGGAAGAAATAGCAGAATTTTTGAAACTACCAATTCCAGAAAGTTACACAGGCCATTGCCTTCGGCGATCTTCTGCCACTTTGTATGCCGATGGAGGGGCGAATATTGCAGCCCCAAATCAATCCAAATTTTAGCAGTATTTCGAATGCCGATTCATGTCCATCCACGTCTTCTGATGGAGTCAGAAATTTTGCTATTAATTCTTCGATTACCAATGAAAGCACCGATATTAATATTGAAACTGCAAGTAAACCACCTGCAACCATGAATTTTAGCAAACGTCAAGTTACAATTAATTTTATAAATAAATAGTTAATAATAAAAATTATTACTTACCTTATGTAGGTACTTACGTTAATGTTAATTTATTCATTGTGAAAATTTCAAAATTTAAATAATTTTTTTGCAAATTGCAATTTTTTTGACAAATCTGCAAAATATTACCTATATTTCTTAATAAAATGAATAGTCGTAGATAAAGCATGGTATTTGCCTTGCGTATAATGGCTATATTATACGCTCGTTAAATAATATACTATTGTTTCAAAGTTATCAATAAATGAGTAAAATAATACACACACTTTTTAACTGTTGCTAATGTCCAATGTATTACCTTAATGATGCTCTTAATGGTGTTCTTAATGGTGCTTTAAAATAATATTTTACACCAATTTAGCATGTCGCCATATGTTTCTTAATTAACAAAAAAATCTTTAAGTCATAAGAGTGAACTCCGTTGTATTATGAAGCGCCCCCTCGTGGAGTAGGCCAAAAATAACCGAATAGTGATATTTGCCACCTCGAAAAACCACAATTACCAAAATTTCATATATATCAGTGAAGCGGCTACCGAAATATTTCAAAATCATTATACTCGATTTCCTATTGCATAGGATCACAAGAAAGGGTTGACAGCCGTGAAGCGGCAATAAACCATTGGCGTTACATTTTTCAGTAAAGACCTGAATGGTTTCATTCGTCGGGTTTATTTAATAGTGCAAAAGTTGGGCAAGTATCATATATTATTATAATTTTTTTTAAATCTATGGTTTTATTTCCTGCTTTTAACCAACTACTTTGATGGATATTTAGCCAACGTTAAACTTGAGGGGCGCTATTTTATCATTATGTAAATCAAAAAGTGTTTTTTATTATCACTGTATGAAAATAAATATGTTGGGATAATTTGTTTACTAAGGTAGACATGCAAAAATAAATGTCATAACAATTTCTAAAATATTACAATGAGTCATATTATTATTAAAATCTTCATCTATTGTAAGTATAGAAAAACAAATTTTATTTATAATTTTAATAATTGCACTTTTTAATTTTTCACAATTTTGTATGTTGTTTCTTTTTAATAAAGCAAAATAAACAATATTTGTTTGTGACTTTTTTAAATCATTATTATTTTTATCTTTGGATTTTTATATAACTTGTAGATCTTTAGGATTCTTTTTTGTAATTTATTAAATACTTACTAACCATACATCAGCGTATACTTTTATACTTTTATCCAATAGAAAAAATCCAAATATATAAATTTATCCTAATACAAATTTATTTAACAGAATAAAAACACTGTAAAGGGTGCATACTAGTTCGTTCCCGCGGTCAGTTGGGCTTGTTAATCCTATACTAGTTCGCTCCAAAGGTACTATACTAGTTCGCTCCGGCTACCTGTGACGTTCTCGTGACGGGGATAAAATGTGACGGTTGCCGCCGCCGGGTGGAGCGACCAATATGTCCATACCTAACCTAACCGTTGACTAATAACATAGGTTTTCCCTTTTCACTTAACATTTCACTAACTTCTGCGGAATTCATATTTTTAAATTTTTTCAATGTGATCGATATTTTCACCTTTACTCAACAACTAAAACTTTCACAATAATGAAATAAAAAAAGAAAATACTTTAATTTCATAACAAAATTTAAAACCCTCTTCCAGTTATTAATAATTGCCAAAAATCCCAACCAATGAAATTAAAAGAAAATACTTAATTTCATAAGAAGATTTAAAACCTTCCAGGTATTATTCATTATTCCAAAATCCCAACCACCCCTCATAAAATTCAGTGCGGGAGCGAACTTACCTACTATGTTTTCGGGTAGGGGATTAAAATTTGACCGCCGGGACAAACTAGTGTGCACCGACTGTAAAACCCATCACTACTCGGCAAAACCCTTAAACTGACTGCACGACACTGGCCACCGTCTTATTAATGAATCCGACCTGTTTTATCATTTTATTCCACATAGAAAAAAAGAAAGACACCCTATATTTATAGTAGGGGAAAGTGGGCCACAGTGAGACAAAATTTCATTTTTCTGATATGAAAAATTTGGTTTTCATCTTTGAACTAATAATTTATGAGCAATATAAAATTTGGATGTTCCTTGCGTAATGTCTACCAAAATCAAAAAGTTGAAATTAAAAAAGTTATGATTTTTCATTTTAAGTGTGTTTTTGTCCCATAGTGGCCCAGCTTGTGGGGTACAGTGAGACAGTGCATTAAATCGATTATTAACTGGTAAAATAAAATTTTATTCATTAAAAAATCAAAAACATTACTCATTGGTTTTTTATAAACAAATTATTCTTTAATTTTTTTTCAAGAATTCACATTTTATCTTATATCTATTGAATCGAAATTGATTTCAAACTTTATTAAATTTTGCTGCCCTTTGGTTTTCCAATCAAAACTGGATCAGGAAGAATCATTCTGATCTCATTTAGTTCAACAACTGCTTCATCGGGAAAAACAGGAAAAGCGAAACTGTTAGAGACCTTACTTCTCTTCCTAAGATAACTAACAGATATAACTTCTCCGGATTCTATAACTCTAGCGACGTAATAAATTTTCTTTTTTTTCTGAGAATTCTACGAGAACATATTCCCCCTTATTTGGGTTTCTCTCTACTGGCTGTGTCTGTTATTATCCCACGCTTTCCTTTGGCCCGACCTTTTCTAGGATTTTTCAACGCTGCAGCTGTAGGAAAGCCGATCAATTTGTGCGGAGAAACGAATGAGTCGGTTTTTACTAGTGTTTCCTCTTTTGTTATATTTTCATCTGGGCTCAAATTGGCGCGCGAATGACATGGTTCTTCGATCTCTAGAGTTTGTCCATTTTTGACATGTTTCTTCTGTTTGGTCTTTGTCAAGTTCGATGATATTTGATCTATCTGTCACTTTACTCGACAGAAAGTCGACCTCAGTGAAAATGTGCTTATCGAATGGATAAATTCCAATTTTTCTGAATCCCGAAGTGATGTTTGAAGGTGTCATTGACTTTTGAAAAGCCTGACCGACGCATCCAGCTATTCCATAGATATTCATCGGAATTCCTGGGTAAGTAAGTAGCCAACTATCCACTGCCGCATTATAGAATGCCTTAAATGAATAAAAAACTGATACATCGAGTGGCTGAAGTTTGTTCGAGCAATGTGGAGGTAATGTGACTATAGTAACCCCATTGTCTTTGGCTAGGTTCAATGTTCCAACAGAAATGTGGCTTTCATGAACTTGGATTATCTTTCGAACTGGATGTTTTCTGAATGAAATGTTTCATCACTTCCTCAAACAGTTCAGATGTCATCCACCCAGAAGGATTTGCTAACCCAAGAGTACCAGGTGGCGCGCCTTGGAAATATCATCACTGGTGGGAGAGCATTTCCCGCAGCGTTGATAATGCAACAGGTCGTTACCAAAGTACCACGCTCTGCACTTGTGCATTTACTGACTTGCTTGATACCTCTTTCGGATACAACTTTTTTTGATTTCTGAACAGTTGTAGTTGCAGTTTCGTCAATATTGAAAATCCTGGACGGGTCAGCAAACATGTCTGTTCTTTCCAATACACTTTGAAGATTGTCGAAGAAGAGCGAGACATTATGTTTGTTGAAGGATGTGGACCTTGACAAACTACAACTCTCAGTCTGTCTGATGCTCAATACTGGATGTCGTTTTATGAATGACTGGAGCCAGTCGATACCAGCTCGTTTATTCGTAATCCAATTGTTTGGAATATTTTTGTTATTTACAATTGCTAATTCATAAACAATCTCGAGGATGTCTTTCGTAGACTTGCCATAACACATTCTGTTGCATTGGATGATGTAGTCGGTTAGACTGGCCTCCTCGATATCTGCAAATATTTTTCTTGACTCATATTTAGGAGTCATGCGAATATCTATTCCGGGTTTACATTTTTGTTTCTTAACGTATCTGGCTAGAGTTTGAAATTTCACTCATTAATTTCGGCACTCTCTCTTAATGCTATTTTGTTAATAAGAACTTGATCTACAGCTTTTTTCATTTGCTCTTTCGTGAAACTTCCCCTATCTGATTTCCTCTTTCGACCTCTCGACATTTTCTGGAATTAAATGATAATTTCCATCATTTTATAACTCTCTAAAGGAGGAATGTTACCAGAAAAAAATAGTTTAGGGGAAGAAAACGATAATAATTAGTTGACCAGATAAATAAGTGAAAAAACTAATTCAATTTGATACGGGCACCAATGCGACATGTCTCATTGTGCCCCGCAATGAACTGTCTTATTGTGGCCCAAATGACATCAGATGTTCAGTACGGCCCTGCTTTTCACATGTTTAGAATTAGACATAACCTCATTCATAATCATAGTCAATTTGAATCTATGTTAATACATGATCATCATCGAATATCACAGATCTGTTTATTTAGCAGAAATTGTATCTCAAAATTTGTATAATAAAAAAGATTACATACCTCAAAACAATGTTTTTCTTGCAAAAATTCACAGACAAATGATATAGTTTCAACACTCTGGGTAATAATGAATACCAACTACATCGTTCACTGACGTGAATGGGATTGACATTTACCCGGGAAATTTGAAGATATTCTATTTGTCTCATTGTGCCCCTTGTACCACTGTGGCCCACTTTCCCCTACTTTTGAATAAATAATGAGGCAATTTTGCTCCTACGGAAAAGGAAATACAGTATAATAAAATTTTCCAACTTTACCACCCTGTAAACTATCAACATTTTACTAAGGTCATATTTGGCCAATCGTCATATTTTGATGTCAGGAGTCTACCATTGCTCTGTGTACAATTCATTATGAATCACCCTGTATACAAAGTGAAATTTGGTATTCTAAGTTTAAAACACAACCTTTACTTTTCAACAATTTGACAGCAAGCAAAAAGAATATAAACATTGTAAGCGTTGTTGTCAAATGTATTTAATTTCATTTAGTATGGATACAAATACGAACCTATGTAATATACCGGGTGTCCATCTTTATTTTCCCTCATTTCAACTGCCCATAACTTCTAAACTGTTTGAGATAGAAACATGCGGTTTTCTCTAAAATGTTTCATTTTAGCACAAGTTTTGTTTAAAAAAGTTAAGTTTTTTTTATTCGTTTTGCCTACGTCACAACAAAAATGGCGGATGTTTGACAATTTTTTTGTTGACTTTGCTCAGTCACTCGTTAACCGATTTTTAAAAAATTTGCACTGAAGAATAGGTAAAGGTCGGTTCTTTCAAACTACAAAAGAATATACTGGGTGTTCCATTAACAAAAGTCAACAAAAACATTGTCAAACATCCGCCATTTTTGTTGTGACGTAGGCAAAACGAATAAAAAAACTTAACTTTTTTAAACAAAACTTCTGCTAAAATGGAACATTTTAGTGAAAACCGCATGTTTCTATCTATCAGTTAAAATGAGGGAAAATAAAGATGGACACCCGGTACAAAGCGCCCATGAAGTAACAGTTACAGTGAGTAGCTTTCAGCCGGGGCTTCACAAAGCTGGGCTAAACTTTTGCATCAGAAAATATCTATCCGGACCGCCGGCACATGCTGCTGCGGGCTGAATTTTATGCCGGCGGCAACGCTGCTTGTGCCGCCGGCCTAGCCCAGCTTGGTATAGCTCAGCCTTTAGACAAGCATTTTTTTTTATATTAAGAAATGTTATACAGTTTAGTTCTTAAAGTGACATGAGAAAAGATTAGAGAACACATTTTGATAAGAAAAAAAGTTTAGCTTGGTCATACAAACAACACCAAAAGCCATTTATTGTTTACCTTCTTTTTTAATTCGCTAACTTCATTTATTTCATCCCTCGTATCATAACCGTATCGTCTGGCGTACACTGAAAATATTTCAATAGAAATTAAGACACGTGGAAATGTATTTATTTTGGAAATTGTTGCTTTGACTTTTTGAGGTAAAATTGTAGAAATTCTGTGAAAATTCTTCGGTCTTATGCTTTTGTTTCAGTTTTTTTAATCAATTTCGTAGTTGAGCTACAGACGTCGTTGAAAAAATAATGTCGAAGTAAGATCGGGAGACGTAGGAGGCCACTTATAGCTGAAATTTTTAAATCAAACTTACCATTATCTATATTGTGATCGTTAGCGAAACATCGCCTGAATATATATCTCTTGCACATCATTCGTATACCGGGTGCGGCGAAACAACAGAATAATACTATGATGAATAAAACTGCTATCATGACAATGAGGGTCGCAAAACCCTGTTGATTTGAGCTTGAAGAAGTGTTCTTCGGAGGCGAGGGTACATTACCTGAAAACAAAACAATTTCGAATTATTACAGTTTCCTGTAAAATTGTCGTATTTAGTAGCGCGTGTTACCAATAGATATCGAAGAATAAAAATATATTATTCTAACGCTTTGAGGTGAAAGTGTCGCTACTTTCGCAACTATTACATTTCAGTCATTGGAAGGTATGTATAGTTGGTGATTGTAGAGACAAATTCACTTCGGGATTAACTCTCGGACGATAACATATACCTTGTACTGATGAGGCGCAATACGCCGAAACCGGTCTACAAGTTATTTTGTCCCTTCTAGTTGCAAACCAGAATGGTTGGTTTAAATCTTGTAGATTCACCAACCCCGTTTGACTTAGAAGTGTAATTCAATGTCTGTCGGGGCATGTAGCCCGGGAAGTAGTTGTTTCTTCTTTGTTGAACGGTCACTGTTTTTGAAAAATATTTGTCAAAACATTGTTGTAAGCGTTAGAATAATATATTTTCATTCTTCGATATCTAAAATAATTTCGTTAAAATGCTTGTCGGGGCATGTATAGAGCCGGAGGAGTAGTTGTTTCAAATTGTTTTTATAACATTTTTTGACAGTGAACCTTTCTTTAGTTTGGTAGGGACGAAAGTTCAGTTATTTGGAAAAATTTCCATCTACAATGGGCGTATGACAAAATTTTTATTAAGGGTTAATTTATTTGTAAAAATTTCCTTCACAGGCGTACGATAAATTTTTTTAAACGGGGTTTATTTCTTTGCAAAAATTACCATCTACCATCGGCGTACGATAAAATTTTCATAAGGGATTGATTTATTTGTGGAAATTTCCTTCTGTCATAGTCGTACCATAAAGTTTTTAAAAGGAGTTAATTTATTTGTATAAACGGCGTGAAATCGGCGTACGATAAAATTCTTAAAAGGTGTTAATTTATTTGAAAAAATTTCATAGGCGCATGATACAATTTTTTGAGGTATTCATTAAATTATGAAAATTTCCATTTACCATAGGCGGACGATTTTTTTAAAACGGGGTTCATTTATTTGCAAAAGTTACGATCCACCGTGGGCGCACGATAAAATTTTCATAAGGGGTTAATTTATTTGGAAAAATTTTCTTTCATCATAGGCGCACGATAAAATCACCATCTACCATGGGCGATCGATAAAATAATCATGAGGGATTAATTTATTTGTAAAAATTTACTTCTATCATAATGGTAACATAAAATTTTTGAAGGGCGTTAATTTATCTGTGAAAATTTCCAATAAACCAGGGCGTACGATAAATTTTTTTAAGGTTCATTTATTTGTAAAAATTTCCATTCACTATGGGTGTACGAAATTTTATTTAAAATAGGGCTCATTTATTTGCAAAAATTACTATCTACCATGGGCAAACGATAAAAAAAATCATGTGGGATTAATTTATTTGTGAAAATTTACTTCTATCATAGTCGTACCAAAAGATTTTTGGAGGGGGTTCGTTTATTTGTACAATAATTCAATAAAGCGATAAATTTTTTTAAGGGTTTTTATTTATTTGTAAAAATTTCCATTCACCATGGGTTTACGAAATTTTATTTAAAATAGTGTTCATTTATTTGCAAAAATTACCATCAGCCATGGGCATACGGTAAAATTTTCATAAGGGGTTAATTTATTTGTGCTTTTACTTCTGCTGACAGCCTACATGACTGCCTATTTTTTTTCGTAAATGTGGTATATGTTAGAAAGAAAATTTGCTTACTTAACTTGACTGCCAGTGAAAATAAACTTTTATTTAGAGATGATTAAAAGTACATAACGAAAATCGGAAATTTACACACTGTAGGTGATAGAAACCGAACAATTTTTTTTGGACTAATTTATGATCATTTCGATGTACTTATAAAAGTCCCACACGTACACAGGTTTGGGTTAATAGAAAATTGAAATAATAAGCAACTGTCTTAATAATTTTATCCGATTATTCGATATGGATAGGTAGAAAAAAAATTTATTACGACATTTGTTTATATAAACATCAAAATTGTGAATATAGTGGATGGTGTGCGTTGTTTACAACAGTCAGAACCGGACTTAAAACACAAATAGACTATTTTTCTCTCTTTAAATCCAATAATTTTTGAGCTCACCTTGTATACGTTAAAAAAGAAAACATATCTAATAACTTATAATATAAAAAACATTATTTTTTTATTAATAAAATGTTTGAAAAATAGTCAATCAGTGTCACTAGCTGGTGAAGTGAGTAGGAGCGAGACTACGAAATTATTTTTAGCAAACAAAATAGTTGTGAGGACTGGGAAAGCCTGTGTGTATCTATACAAAAATATTTTCTGTTCTTTATACATTGTAAGTCGAATGCCAGATTAAAGGATCGCATTGTGTATAGTTAATTTGATGTTTATTTTCATAACAAACATTTAAAAAATTTTGTTTCGATGGGATTGGAATTTCATAGACAAATTTCACCACATTATCGAAAAGTTTTTAATATATTAAGTCGATATCTATGTGACAAAAACTGTCGGTAGTTGACAGATTTCTTGTTATACATTTTGCAGTTGTTGTCACTCTGAGAAGACAAGGGATGATATTTGGGTCAATTTTATAAGAAGTGGTTAAAAATTAACGGCACGCCGTTATATTTGATGAAGTTTCCGCTATTAGAAATGTTTTAATCCATACATAGTCAAGGGATTTTAATTCTAACAGGTATGGTGTCCAATTAAGGGCCCGTTCCCACTTAGACGGACCGTTGCACCAGCAGGCTCCGATCAGTTTGCGTTCAGTCTTCGTACACGATGGACGACGACGACATCCCAGTGTTGTGGTGGCATTTGAGAAGAAGAAGAAGAAGAAGAAGTATAGGAAAACATTGGGTGCATCCTATTCTACGAGAAAGATTTTCAGCTGGAACATTTGAAATATTAATGGCCTAATGGGTGAATTAAGAAATGATAAAACAAAACTCTTAACTACATCCGGATGTCTATTTCCTCTTTTGATGATCTCTTTGTGCGAATTTCAATGGTCATAAGAGTACAAAACACAAGATTCAGGGAGTGCATTTGTACACAACGGGGTCTCTACAGAAAATTCGTTCACACTATATCCGATCCGGGCGTTTAGACGGCTCTTCGCAGTGGCAAAACGTCCGTCTAAAAACCCTGATACGTTATTTTTCTCGGATCCGTCTAAATGTGAGCTATTGCCATATCGTCTCTTTAGACGGACCGAGAAAACAGTTGGTCCGTCTAAGTGGGAACGGGCCCTAAGAGTTTTCCGTTCATATTTTAAAGCTTATTATGCATAGAGAATAGTAAAATGAAATTAGCAGATTGTCTAATTTTTAACCATGCGTTAAAATTTAAGATTCGCTTACAGAATTGAATTTTTTTTTCATTCCTTTGTTTTTCTAAGTCGGCTATAAAATTATAGCTCCTATCATAGTACTTTCATTTTAGTGGGTCACTGTGTATACTCTTTCTAAAAAACGTGAGAAAAAAGGAAGGTTGACAGGTATAATGTCTAAAATTGCTAAGCTAAGCACATTGTGATGAACATGAACATAAAAGTAGTATATTTCAGAGCAAATTTAAAAAAAAAATGTACACCTCCAGCTAAAATATAGATCAGTAAGATAAGCATCAGCGAAAATGCCAGGAGTATTACGCATAACATTACATTTTTTAAATAATAACTGATATGAAATTGAAATAGAGTCGAAAAGGAACAAAGTAGTACATGAACTCTGGCCACTTTTTTATACAATTTGAGGTTGGTATCATTTGTTCTTTGGTTTTATTAGCGTCACTTCGTTTTTATCGTTTATGTAGGCTTATTGATACTGTCTTTTACTGTAGATATTGGGGTTTTGGTCAAGTTTTGCTCAACTTTGCTGCATCGGTTATATTATAACCTCGATGTTTCAATGATTCAAACACATTTTTCACAATTTGCGTCGCATCCGGCGATAAATGCACTTTTTCTTGCCCTAGGTCGCCAGATACTTAGTTTTAAGCACAAGATTACTTTCTAGGCCAGTCATCTTATACAAAAAAACAGGCGACTTTGATAAAATGAACGAAGACGCGAGATTTTTTATTAGGCTTGTTGGGGGTGTCAAGGAGAGCTCATTTCTGAGTTGTCGAAGACATGGACCTTGAGCTAAATTAGGGATGGGTGGGGGAAGGTAATTTTGCGTTTTTTCGCTGTAACTCGGTCAATTTTGCTCGTAATTGAACGAACGACGTCTTTTTTTGTACATATTTTCAAGCCCTACAATTCACCTTGCGAAGACCCTTACCTAAAATCAATATTTTTCGAGTTAACTTGGAAAAAAAATGATTTTTTGCCTTTTGATGCATTTAACTGGAAGCGATCAAGACTCGATTTTTAAAATAATTTTCATTTATTGTATTTATATACAACCCACCAAGGCATACTATAACTGCAGACGAATACAGTGACCACTAGGATCCCATTTCATAGTGGCTGGCGACTGGAACGCCAAACACACTTCCTGGGGATCAAGATTAATCACTCCAAAAGGAAGAAACTTAATGCAATGTATGGTTTGCTATTGAACCTAAAGACCTTATCAACTGGAGAGCCAACGTACTGGCCGACAGATCTAAACAAAATACCGGATCTAATAGATTTTGCAGTAACTAAGGTATGCCCTTAGATATACAATCTCATATTGAAAGCGATTTAGGTTTAGATTCAGATCACACCGCTATTTTAATAACACTAAGTGCAAACGTTATCTGCAGAACACCGCTTCCAAAATTGTATAACAAGACAACAAACTGGGAACAATTTCAACATATAATAAACGCCAATATAAACCTAAACCACAGAATACATGAACCACAAGAAGTCGACGAAGCTGTTGAATACTTGTCAAATATCATACTAGAAGCAGCCTGGAAATCAACGCCAATAAATCAAAAGGAAACAGCTGTAATACGCAATATCCCCCTCCACTTAAGGCAACTAGTTAGTGAGAAAAGGAAAGCCAGAAGAAAATGGCAAGCAACCAGGAATCCTGGGGATAAGACAATTCTGAACAAATTAATCCACCGTATCAAGAACGCCTTAAGTCAAAACAGAAACGATACTTTTAATTACTACATCTCCAACTTATCACCACAAGATAATATACTATGGAAAGCCACTAAAAAATGCAAGAGACCCACTGTGTCAATACCCCTATTAAGAAAACCTGATGGAAACGTAGAAACATACTTAGAATCTGCCAACCAACTATCACCTCCCCTAAGAGCAATTACCCCACTAGAAGTGTACAGAGAAATCCAGTTGTTAAACCCACATAAAGCTCCAGGATACGATCTCATCACTGGGAAAGTATTAAAACATCTTCCAAGGAAAGCCATCGTACTAACCACCACAATATTCAATAGAATACTACAAATTAATCATTACCCAATACAATGGAAGTATGCACAGATAATCATGTTAGTGAAGCTAGGAAAACCTCACCATGAACCCAGCTCATACAGGCCAATTAGCATACTACCACTCTTCGAAAGAATCCTTCTACATAGAACAAGCGAAATCATACCTATAAAGAAGAACTGATTCCAATACATCAATTTGGATTCAGAGAACAACATTCGAAAATCCAACAGTGTCATAGATTAGTGAACAATATCAAACAAGCACTAAAACAAAAAGAATCATGTGCTTCAGCATTTTTAGACATCCAACAGGCTTTCGACAAAGTATGGCACCAAGAACTACTGTTTAAAATAAAACAAAAATTACCTCGTCATATTTTCCTTCTACTCAAATCTTACCTAAATAATAGATACATACAAGTCAAAGTCCAAACCTCCTTATCAAATTATCAACCCATAAAATCAGGCGTTCCCCAAGGAAGTGTCCTTGGTCCTTATCTATACCTTATGTATACTGCTGATATTGCAACTACCGACGATACTCTAATCGCTACCTTCGCAGATGATACTGCAATAATGTCTTCAGATATAGACCCTACAAGAGCATCAGAAAAGCTACAATACCACCTAAATCTTCTACAAGAATGGCTACAACAGTGGAGAATGAAAGTCAACAATGACAAATCCGCACACTGGACTACACCTGGACCAAAAGTTAACTTGGAAGAAACACATACAAGCTAAAAAAACACAACTAAAGTTAAAACTTCAAAATATGAACTGGCTAATCGGCAGACGTTCACAGTTAACAATGGAAAATAAGATACTTATGTACAAAACCAATATGGACATATGGCATATGGGGTTGTAGTAAGCCATCGAACACTAAGATACTGCAAACGTTCCAATCTAAATCACTTCTTAATGCTCCATGGTTTATAAGCAACCACACATTACATACTGATCTCGGTATAAGAAACAAAAATCGTAATGAAAATCACCAAAATCCACTAATATCCAACCTTTACACTGATCCAATGGAACAGAGAAGATTGAAAAGACGCTGGTCAGAAGACCTCATAGAGTGATCTACGGAGACCCACCTGTGGATGGTGCCCGCCTCAAGTCATTTAGCAAAAAACCATATCATTTACTTATTACTGGATATTTACTGAGTAGATTGTAAATTTGCAATTAATAATAAAAAAAAATAATTATTGTATTTTCATAGGTACCTTTTTTATTTCAGAACTTTCAGCAAACTTTTCAATTTTTCACTATTTACTTCACATTTTAACCCTGTACTTGTAAAAAAAAGTTTTTACTGTAATACATATTTTCTTTTTAATAATCGCATGTGTTTCTCGAGCGTTTCATTCGACAGAACCCATCCTTTTCAGACACATTTTGAACATTACATTATGAAATGTTATTAAGAATAATAATAATATCAAAGAAAAATAATATATCAATCGGAAATATAAGAAAAGGAAAATATAAGATATAATATATAAACGGAATATAAAGAAAAAGATGAATATACAAAAAAATGTTATTTATTTATTTATTTAACCAGTAAAAAAATAAATACACTTTCCAGTGTATTCCCACATAGGTAAGCACAGTTACCTGTTCGAGGGACTGGTTGCTTATAACTAAAATTAAAACTAGACTTATAACTAAATCAATTTAAATTTAAATTTGTTACTTTTGATTATTTACATTTTTGAGTGATATTCTTTTGTTTTCATAGTTATTTTGTTTACTTTATATTTGAGTCATATTTCATAATATGTTATATCATTAATTAATATCTTCTGTTATCCATTTTTTCAGTTCTTTTTTCCTTTTGTTTTTATTATTAATAGTTTTAAGATCAATTGAAAGACTGTTAAAAATCAGAATTTCCTCAACATAGCTTCTTTTACTACTAACTGTTTTTGACATTTTTGGTAGCTGAATACTCTTAAATCTAGTGACTCTTGTCGATTCAGTATACTCTTTTGAAAAAGTTTCATAATAGTATAGTATAGATTCAAGGGCAAACTGTTGTTCAATGTTGCACGGAATTTTTTCATACATAAAACAATTTTTATTGATTATTTTCAATAATTTAGATTGCAATCTTTGTAGTAGAGTCATTTGCGTTTGATAATCACCCCCCCAAGCTATAATTCCATAACTTAGAATACTATGGAATAATGAATAGTATACTATCATTAAAGTTTTCTGTTGCATTATCAGTTATAATATCACAAGAGCATAGACACAGTCACGAGACGTATTTGGCGAAACATCACGAGAGCGCAGCTCGAGTGGTGTTTCGCGAAATACGTCGAGTGAAGAGGTAAATAATCGAAAAATATTGTCTATGCTCGAGTTGGTATTCGTTACGATTATATAACGAATAATATTCTAATTTTTTTATTGATTAATATTAATATTGAAGGTACAATTATTATAATACATATTTGATGTATTGTTGTTTTCTGAATTTGTAGTAGAATTAACTGACATTTCATTGAGCTTGTCCGTTACTATGGAAATGATCACAATATGGCAGGAGGCGAATCACCAAAACGATTATATCACGTCGTCAAGGGGTATATTCACTTATCAATACGTCGTAACTAAGGGAAATTCAAGGATTGTATTGGTTCCTTAGAACATGAGTTATATAATCTTAGATAATTTGCGAAAAATAAAAATTAGGTATTTTGTCTTTCTTAAAATCAAGTCTATCTGTATATCCCATTTTAATCTATAGTCCAAATTTAAACCCAGGTATTTACAAGGTATTTACAGCCCTTTTTAAATCTTTATTTTTAATTCTTATTTGCAAGTTATCTGGTACACTGTCACAATAGTTACCAAATGCTATAAACACAGTTTTCTCAATATTTAGAGATAGCTTATTTAATGCTAGCCAGTCAGATATTTCATTTAATTGAAAATTCATTTTTTCTTCTACTTCAGCCCAATTTTTTCCCTCTGTTATTGATGCAGTATCATCTGCAAAAGATACAATTTGTCCGTCTGATGAATCTATAAGTAAATCATTTACATAAAGGATGAATAGAAGTGGTCCCAGAACAGTTCCTTGTGGAACACCCATATTCACCTCATGAAACATGCTACTAACACCATTTACTCTGACCTTCTGCAACCTTCCTTTTAGATAACTTGATATCAATTTGTGAGCATTACCTCTAATCCCATGGTTATATAATTTTTGAAGCAAAATTTCATGGTCTACCGTATCAAAAGCCTTTGCTAAGTCAAGAAAAGTGATGGCAATAGGTTCGCTTTTATCTAATTTGTTGAGTAAGTTATCAACAATAAAATTTAACGCATCTTTAGTGCTTTTATTTTTCAAAAACCCATTATTTATTCACATTTTTAATATAACTATAATGAATATATAAAGGATAAAGGAATATAAAGGGAAATATATCGGAAAAGAAAAATATAAGAAACGAAATACGTGCCGAATTCCGCGCGCTTGATTTTACGCGACACGTGCTGTCCTGCCACCGTCCTCGAGCCTCCGGCGCTCAATTTTCATCGAATCGAAACGAATGAGAGCTCTTTTTGTATGCAACAAAAGACAAAACATCATTTTTTTAGCCTTTTTTTCAAGTTAACTCGAAAAATATTGATTTTAGGTTGGGTTCTTCGCTAGGTGAATTGTAGGTCTTGAAAATACTTACAAAAAGAGAGGTCGTACGTTCTATTACGACCAAAATTGACCGAGTTACAGCGAAAAACGGAAAATTGCCTACCCCCACCCCTCCCTAATTTAGCTGAAGGTCCATGTATACGACAACTCAAAAATAAGCTCTCCTTGACAACCCCCAACAAGCCTAAAAAAATCTCGCGTCTTCGTTCACTTTCCCACTCAAATGTATAAGATTACTGGCCTATTCGCAATGAAATATTTATTACAAACCAAAATTCTCAGACAATATTAAAAATGATTATCCCCACTTTCTATTTTATCACAAGTAAATAATAGAATAATTAAATAAAGTAAAAAATTAGTCTCAAATATTATTTTACTAGCCAAACATTTCAGTTGTAAAATAATCATAATATTAGGCATTATCTTTTCACTTTTCGAAGAAACGAGTACGTTACTGCGCTATTATCGGATTAACGACTACCTGCTGTGGGTTTTGGTCTTGATCAATCATGTTGGCATAAGTCAAAACGAAATATCTTGGAATGAAGTATACCCTTATGTATCAATAGGACCTAACTTGTTTTTATATCGTATCTAAAACTGTTAACTGTTTTTTTTTGTATTTTCCAATAAATAAACGTATAAGCAATGTAGTTTGTTTATGTTCTTGCTATTTATAACACAATAATTTTAAATCCAATATGGCCAGTGGGAATATTACTTCCCACTTCAAATATCCGTTGGAGGGGATACTTTTTTCCAAATGTAATAACATGTGTTTAACATAAACCCAATTAAGAACCAATTTTTACAAAAAAAGTTCGTGATAAATTGTATAACGCCCATGAAAGGGTTAAAATTGAATGACGAATCGTCCACAACAATATTTCAGATTATCTTGGAAACCGAAACGCCCGGTATATTAGTATTCTTAAGAAGATTTTGAATAGCCGGCAATATGCCAATATGGCTGCTAAAACGAAAAAGAATTTTGCATCCTACATGTTAAAGGCAGCAGAGAAGGGAAAGTGAGGGCAGCATGGATGGGGAGATTGATGTGTAATGAGAAAGGGCCGGGAGGGTGGAAGAGGAGGGTAAGTGGTAGGACGGTAGAGCAGAGTATGCTGTACGGTGCGGAGGTGTGGGGTGAAAGAGCAGAGGTGAATGCGAGGGTTAGGTTACTCCCGCGGGTACAGAGAGGGATACTGCTGAGGGTGTTGCAGGGGTAGAGGACAGTGGGTGGACTGGCAGCAGCGGCGCTGGCAAGGTCCTACCCATTGAACGTGATGGCTAGAGCCAGGAATAAACGCTGGAGGCGTACGACCAGAGAGGAAGTACAGGAATGGATGGAGGAGTATGAGATCGCGCTAAAAGGAGCGATTGGGAATAGGAGAGATTGGATGGACCAGAAATTCGGGGAGGTGAAGTACTTCTTGATACAGGTATTCACTGAATATGGGTCGAGAGTAGGGTACCTCCACAAGATTGGGAAAGGAGAGACTGGAGTATGCGAGTGGTGTGAAGTGGAGGATGATGTGGGGCATGTGTTTAGATGGTGGAGGAACGAGGAAATGCTGAAGAAGTTGGAGAGGAAAGTAGGGAAGTCGGTATATTAGGAGAACATGGTGGAGATAATGTTGAGGGGGAAAAATAATGGATGGAGGTGAGCGGCGTAGTAGAGAGCATGGTACGGGGGAGAGAAGGACTCGATATCGCATGAGAGGTAGGTATATCGAAGTATGCTAGGGTAGTGATTCCGAGGCGGGCGGCGAGTTTGAGGTTGGTTTGGTTGGTAGGCATCCCCTTGGGGATGAGTCCAACACTGTTGCAGCTATAGATACTCGTAATACCTGGTAATTTTTCACTTCGTAAAACACATCAATTGGAAAGTTTTATGGACACCTGTCATGATATTATTTAAATTTCTATCATCGGAATAACGATCGCTTCGAAAATATACAAATGAGGAGATTATCGACTATTTCGCTAAACATTTTGAATAAAACCAGAAACATTGTTTGTTTAAAACAACAAACGGATTTTACATAAAATTTTATGGAACCATTAGGACGAGGTGGTGTTTATTTTTATAAAACCGTTGGTTACTATTTTATTTTTTGAACAATGACTAGGAAGTTTTTTTCACAATAATAAAATTTTCGGTTTGAATTACATTAAAATAAACAAAACCATTGAAAAAAAAATTAAATAAATCAGAAGATTTTGGTATTTTCCGGTGAAGTTGCCGCAACGCTGTTTAAGTATACAGAGTGTCGAATTTGCTCATCTTTGTAAGGTCATGTAGCAACAATTCCTCTGCAAGATCAAAGAACTGATACTGCTGATTGGTTCATATCGATTTGTTTGCCGGAAGTATAATTGCTGAGTTTCCAAAAACCAACCACCAACGACGAATGATCCTCCACCAAGACAATGCAAGTTCCCATAACGATAATCTTAACGACTTTTCTACTTTTACAAAAATTAAGAATGAACTGCGTGGTCAACGGTTCCAGTCCCCAGAATATGCAATCAATGCCTTCAAAAACTCTATTTTAAATGTACCAACAAGCGAGTGGAATAACTGCTTTCAGAATTGGTTCCAAAGTTTCGAAAAACCAACCCCCAACGACGAATGATCCTCCACCAAGACAATGCAAGTTCCCACTCAGCTCGGAAGACAATTGAGTTTTTAAAGCCCCCAAAATAGTGTTTCAGTCCCCCTCTTTGCTAGTTCATCTGCAATTTCATTTCCTTCTATTCCAGTGTGTCATGGAATCCTCAGTAAAATGACTATATTGTTAAAAATTATTAACGCGTTAAATTTTTAATACATTTTTGGCTCTTAGATAGATTTGTTGACTGTCTAAAAATGATGAAGTTTAACATAGCGCAGGTGAAGTCAATAAATTGACCCAACAAAGTATATCGATCGAAAACGGATAAAGATAAACAACCGATTAAAATTTGATGCTGTTATTAAATGAGAAATTATTAATTACAGCATTATACCTACATATATATCAAACGTAGAAAACATTCCGTGTTGTAACATAAATATTTAAGATATATTTGACGAGCACGCGGGTGTAGCGAATTTATTATTCGTGACATCGAAAACATATGTTTAGGTTAAAAATGTCGAACTTCAAGTTTTCATATTGTAGATAAAGTGGAAACGCCCAGTCGTTAGAAAGGGAGGAAATATCAATTTGGTAATCTTCTTTTTCTACTGATTGACTTCAATCATCAAAAAAACGCAAAATAACAACAGGAAGAGATTTTTTACGCGGCTCTGTAGCAGAATAGCGTCAGTCAAAATAGCGCTGGACAAAATAGCGCTAGGTTAAAACAGCGGCGGATAAAATAGCGCAGAACAAAAACAGCGGCAGACAAAATAGCTTATTCCCTTCCCCTTCTCGAAAATATATACATTAAGTTTTCCAAAAAGGGCATGTGCTTGCTTAGGGTACAGTGATCGGTGAGTAATCCCGCCACTTCCCTTATCTGGCCCCTGCTGAGGTTTAATATTTCGTTATTCCGCGACTCCGAGGGTTTTTTGACCAAGAGTATGCTGTGTTCCTGTTTTGGCACGTGTCTCCAGTACTTCTGATGTTTAGTTTGAATCCACCGAGATGTACAACCACGTGCAGCAGATTTTGATATTCCAAATACTGGTTCAGCACCAGTGAATGCAGTTTCAGACCCTAGCTTTGCTTTTCATTGCCTACAATACCCTTGTACCCCAAGACCCACTTAAGAGTTACTCTATTATGGTTTTCCAGGGTTAAAAGTTTTTCAAGGCAGTCCCAGACCTAGGGGGACATGCTAAAGATTTCAGTGCTGCTAGACTATCTGAGAGTATGAGGATGTTTTGGCCTCTATACCCCTTTTTGATGTTCATTTGCAAACACGTGTGGATAGTGTAGATTTCTGTCTGGAATACAGATGCAAACTTCCCCAACGATGCGTGGACATTGCACCTGGGTCTGGCACCATGGACTCCAGCTCCTGTTCCTATGTCAGTTTTAGGTGTGCCACACCAACGTTCCTTCCTGACTGCATGCTTCCAATCCATCCCAGATTAGATGGTTGGTTGTCGTTAATTGTGGCCAACATGTTATCACTTCTCATTTCAAGAAGCGAGTTTGTGATAACATCTGTGATTCTGGGATGACTATGGGTGTTGGTTCCTTCGTGCCAATTTCCATTGCATTCCAGCCTGTATGCAGCCATTCTCGCTCCCGTCTTAACTTGCAGAGCAAGAAGCGGAAGATTGAGAATGGCTTCCGTTGCTTCTCATCGCACCCGTTATGCACAGACAGGCAAGCCTCTGAAGTTTTGATATCTCCGGTTCTCCTTGCGGTACTTCTCGCTTCTACTCAACAGTGGATCCTATATTTGGTGTGCTACTCTAGCTAGACATTGAGATGGGTTCTGAATCATCAAATAAATCGTCTAGCAACCACTTCCAGCAACTCTTCTACAAGTTTTTTCTGGAACAGCTGTTTGTTCCTAGTAGATGCTGTAGAATACCGGCTAGAGGACTACTCCTTGCGGTACTTCTTGCTTCAAGCTTCAACTCAACAGTGGATTCCATATTTGGTGAACTACTCCTGCTAGACATTGAGATGGGCTCTTAATTCTTCAAATAGATTCTCTTGTAGCATCTTCTAGCACCTCTTCTAGGAGTACCGTACGTCCTTGCTTCTACTCTTTGTTCTTTATTTTACAGTTTCCTACTCAAAATTTCTTTCCATAATAGCCACTTAAGACACCCTAAAGATAAAAGAAGTTTTTTCTTTGATTCGATAAAATTTTATAACTAAATAAATCAAAATGTTTTACTGGTGTAAAGGTTTAATAAACCCGAACCAACCTAACATTTCAAATATGAATTTTAAATGATTTTTAGTTTGGCCAACGCCCAACCGGCATTTTAAGCTCAGATAACCATGACGGCTGACAGGATTTTATAATAAACTTAAATTGTAAGATATATGTAAGTGTTTCGTGGAAAACAGTTAATGTAATAATACTGGATGAAGTAAAAATATCCAATTTTTGTACACCAGAAAAGAAGAAAGTATAAATGTATTGCACACCTTGTATATATTTGTTGTTAATAGCATATTTGGGGAGAATAACGTAAATAAAAAACTAAACAGTTCATAAAACATGGTGCTACGTTTGGACACCAGTTGAAACCCCCTGTTACAGTTGCTGCATCCTAAAGATACTCATTTCTATTCCCTAACCTCACTTAATTCACACTCGAACTGCGAACTGTCAAAAGGGCTAACCAACTAACCAACTAACCACATGTAATGAAATTCAAAGTGTATTCAAGGCTAACGATTGGCTGTTATTTTTTTGCCGCCAGATACAAGTGGAACACTAGCGCCCTCAAACCATATTCGCTTAGTTGTAGTTAAAAAAAAAGGGTACAAGTAATAGAAAGGGACGTTAACGTCATTCTATTTTCGTAAAACCAGCTGGAATTTGAGGTTGTCAAATGTCGTAGGTTGTCAAAATAGAGCTTATGTCTATGAGCTTTTTTTAATACAACTGTACATGGAGTTTGGACTCTTTAATCACGCATACGTAAAATGGCAGAATAGCGTCAGTCAAAATAGCGCAGCACATAAATATGCAGAACAAAAACAGCGGCAGACAAAATAGCTTATTCCCTTCCCCTTCTCGAAAATATATACATGAAGTTTTCCAAAAAGTGGAAGGGAATGAGCTATTTTGTCTGCCGCTGTTTTTGTTCTGCGTATTTTTGTGCTGCGCTATTTTGACTGACGCTATTTTAACCCAGCGCTATTTTGACTGACGCTATTCTGCCATTTTACGCATGCGTGATAAAGAGTCCAAACTCCATGTACAGTTGTATTAAAAAAAGCTCATAGACATAAGCTCTATTTTGACAACCTCAAATTCCAGCTGGTTTTACGAAAATAGAATGACGTTAACGTCTCTTTCTATTACTTGTACCCTTTTTTTTTAACTACAACTAAGCGAATATGGTTTGATAATAAGAGGGCGCTAGTGTTCCACTTGTATCTGGCGGCAAAAAAATAACAGCCAATCGTTAGCCTTGAATACACTTTGAATTTTATTACATGTTATTGGTTGGTTAGCTCTTTTGACAGTTCGCAGTTCGAGTGTGAATTAAGTGAGGTTAGGGAATAGAAATGGGTATCTTTAGGATGCAGCAACTGTAACAACTGGTGTCCAAACGTAACACCTTGTTTTATGAACTGTTTAGTTTTTTATTTACGTCATTTTCCCCAAATATGCTATTAACAACAAATATATACAAGGTGTGCAATAAATTTATACTTTCTCCTTTTCTGGTGTAAAAAAAAATTGGATATTTTTACTTCATCCAGTATTATTACATTAACTGTTTTCCACGAAACACTTACATATATCTTACAATTTAAGTTTATTATAAAATCCTGTCAGCCGTCATGGTTATCTGAGCTTAAAATGCCGGTTGGGCGTTAGCCAAACTAAAAATCAAATTTGAAATGTTAGGTTGGTTCGGGTTTATTAAACCTTTTCACCAGTAAAACATTTTGATTTATTTAGCTATAAAATTTTATCGAATCAAAGAAAAAACTTCTTTCATCTTTAGGGTGTCTTAAGTGGCTAATAGGGAAATAAATGTTGAGTAGGAAACTGTAAAATAAAGAACAAAGAGTAGAAGCAAGGACGTACGGTACGTAAGGAGCAGTCCACTAGTCGGTATTCTACAAAAAACTCCTAGAAGAGGTGCTAGAAGATGCTACAAGATGCTACAAGATAATCTATTTGAAGAATTCATAGCCCATCTCAATGTCTAGCAGGAGTAGCTCACCAACTGTTGAGTTGAAGCTTGAAGCAGGAAGTACCACAATGAGCAGTCCTCTAGCCGGTATTCTACAACATCTACAAGGAACAAACAGATGTACCAGAAAAAACTTCTAGAAGAGTTGCTGGAAGTGGTTGCAAAACGATTTATTTGAAAGATTCAGAACCCATCTCAATGTCTAGCTAGAGTAGCACACCAAATAAAGGATCCACTGTTGAGTAGAAGCGAGAAGTACCGCAAGGAGGAAAGCCGAACTGTAGATATCAAAACTTCAGAAGCTTGTCTGTCTGTGCATAACGGGTGCGATGAAAAGCAGCCCGACTGCGGCAATTGTAGACATTCTCAATCTTCCGCCTCTTGCTCTGCATGTTAAGGCGGAAGCGAGAATGGCTGCATACAGGATTGAAAGCAATGGAAATTGGCACGAAGGAACCAACACCCATAGTCATCCCAGAATCACAGATGTTATCACAAACTCACTTCTTGGAATGAGAAGTGATAACATGTTGGACACAATTAACGACAACCAACCATACCATATCCAGCTAATCTGGGATGGATTGGAAGCATGCAGTCAGGAAGGAACGTTGGTGTGGTACACAGGTGGATCTAAAACTAACATAGGAACAGGAGCTGGAGTCCATGGTGCCAGACCCAGGTGCAATGTCCATGCATCGTTGGGGAAGTTTGCATCTGTATTCCAGGCAGAAATCTAAAAACATCCTCATACTCTCAGATAGTCTAGCAGCACTGAAATCTTTAGCATGCCCCCCTAGGTCTGGGACTGCCTAGAAAAACTTTTAACCCTGGAAAACCATAATAGAGTAACTCTTAAGTGGGTCTTGGGGTACAAGGGTATTGTAGGCAATGAAAAGCAAAGTTAGGGTCTGAAACTGCATTCACTGTTGCTGAATTCGAATATCAAAATCTGCTGCACGTGATTGTACATATCGGTGGATTCAAACTATACATCAGAAGTACTGGAGACACGTGCCAAAACAGGAACACAGCATACTATTGGTCGAAAAACCCTCGGAGTCGCGGCATAACGAAATATTAAACCTCAGCAGGTGCCAGATAAGGGAAGTGACGGGATTACTCACCGGTCACTGTACCCTAAGCAAGCAGATGCATACAATTGGCATATATAGGGAGGAACCTATCTGTCGGTTGTACATGGAAGAGGAGGAAACAGCCTTTCACATTATCTTCGAATGTGAAGCACTGTCTCATTGGAGATATCGACACCTAGAACTAGAGTATCCAAGGGAGGATTTCTCCTAGAAGGACCTAGTGAAAAGACTGTTGAGGCTGATAAGGACTACTGGTATCTTCACATAAACGGTATAACCAAGAGCACAAAAAGCCTAAAGGCTGAGGTGCGAGGTCTCTAAGCCTCTGACTGGTGGTGCCGAACCAATCAATCTATCAATCAATCAAAATCAATCAACCACCGCAAGAAGCAGTCCTTTAGTGGATGGTAAAGATGGGATCCACTGATCCACTGCTAAGTGATGTGGTGAAGATCGACTAGCAAGGAAGAGCGGAGAAAGCTGAAGAGCAAGAACAACAAAAAAAAGAGGAAGCTTTCCTATCACCAGAAATGGTCAAAGATAAGGCTAGTGAAAGATATAACAAGTGAATATTTCTAGGATCGTGAAACACTCTAATGTAGGGAGGTCATTTATCACAAAGAAATGTGATAAAAGGAAGTCCTATTTAGAGTGTTTTGGAACGAAAAACGATTCATTAAGTATATGAAAGCTTTTCAATGTCTTATTTAAAATTAATTTCCAAACGAACACGTATTTTTGACACATTAATAGTTTTTTCATTGGCAATAAAAAGTTTTTATGTGGTGTTGTGACAATAAAGAAAATCCTATTTAGAACAACAACGGCGTGTAAAAGATCGATTTGATTCGCATCGTAAACTGTTTAATCTCTTTTGGAACTGTTCCATTGGATATTAAATAATCATTCGCCCGGGAAAAAATGGGTACCGTGTAACGTGCAAGTTTGGTTACAGCAGTTTTCTCTTTTAATTAAGTTAAAACATATTTCAGTGGAATTGAAACACCTAACTAATGTGAGGATATGAAATATTGTAGAGTTATATTTTAATAAACGCTGTGGTATATTGAGGGTGAGATATATTTTTTATACAGTGTCGCTTCGTGCTTGTCTTGATTTAGTAGTAGTGGGGAACGGGTACATTATCGATTGCACCTGTCTTTAAGTCCAGTACCGGTTTTACTACGAGCAGTCACGTCGCAAAATAAACGGTCACTGGTAAAATATATACACTGCGTTCATTTGAAAAGGACCCACCCTTAATATTTCAAAAATGGGACATATTAGAAAGAAATGCCGAAACACGTCAACTTTTAACTTGAGGGGGACACTTTTTGGCGCTAATGTCATAAACGTCAGATTCACCCCCTCCCTACTGGAGATACATTTACATTTTTTCAAATGGCATTAGGTATCAAGGCATACCTCATTTAAAAGGTCTGGTAAATCTCTATTCAATCACTTTGTTTTGCCTTTGATACCAGCCTTCCATTGTTATTTAATCGTTGTTTAAAATTGGCTCTTTTTCAACTTTTATTGCCTGAATGTTAACGGTGGCCACTTTGGACACATGATTAAAAGCAGTTGTTTCTTGTTAACAGTTGTCTTTTTATTATTTGTAAATTTTTTATTCTTTAAAGAGTCTTTCTATAATAACACAATACGGGGGCATACGAAAAGAGCCAATTCTAAACAACGATTAAATAACAATGGAAGCAGGTATCAAAGGCAAAACAAAATGATTGAATAGAGATTTACCAGACCTTTTAAATGAGGTATGACTTGATACCCATTGCCATTTGAAAAAATGTAAGGGGTATCTCCAGTAGGGAGGGGGTGAATCTGACGTTTATGACATTAGCGCCAAATGTGTCCCCCTCAAGTTAACAGTTGACGTGTTTCGGCATTTCCTTCTAATATGTCCCATTTTTGAAATATTAAGGGTGGGTCCTTTTCAAATGAACACAGTGTACACCGTTACTTGTCGCGGTCTGAAAAATAGGCCAGGCCTTGACCAAAAAAACTTACAAAACAACGAATTCCCTCAACTTCCTTCCACCTTCAACAAAACCACGCCCGTTGATGGTAACCCCTGTTCCACCACCTTCTCTTCTTATATACTTAGAATCACCCATATTTCGTCACATATTTGACACCAATAACCCCTGTAAAGATCTCTCCCCAAAGAAAATGGAAAAACTCTTCCGTTCAATCCAAGAAGACTCCTTTAATAAATTGGCAAATGACACCGACTTCTCAGGCAGCAAAGTCTCCTGCCCCTTCAACCACTCACTCTTCTCAGGTCTTCTCAATCCATGAAGTTTACATCCACAGCCAAATCGACGAAGAATCCTCAGTTCGGACGTCTTCGTCCAAACCACCCTCCCACACTTCATCATCATCTACAACTCCAGTGCAAACCCTTAATCTTCATATCTAAATTCTGCTCTCAGAAGAAACAAACTAATAATAGAAATTTTCAATGGAGCTTCCTGCGGTACGATCCAAGAGGTTACAGATTCTTAGAAAATATTACAAAGAAAAAGGTACCAACTTATAAAAACCAAAGGTTTTTAGCAAAGATCTGATGAGAAAAGCATGGCAAGATAATAATTTATTAACTCAGTGGAACAAAACAGGCGAGGTCTCAAGATATGTAATCGTGCATGCAGGAGGAGATGAAGGTTTCGTTGAAGATGCAGGTACTTTTTTTAAAAGTAACCGAAAAACCGGCGACTACCATGAATATTCAAGA
The DNA here is from genome assembly GCA_947563755.1 of Lochmaea crataegi. Taxonomy (NCBI): domain Eukaryota; kingdom Metazoa; phylum Arthropoda; class Insecta; order Coleoptera; family Chrysomelidae; genus Lochmaea; species Lochmaea crataegi. The sequence continues at coordinate 27,214,472 of OX387428.1, read as the reverse complement.
GAGACTAAAGAAGTAGCAAATATGGGAAAGTATAAAAACAAAGTTGCCAAAACCAAAAAAATGGGCCACAGAGCATTGTGAACCAAATGGTAAACGCGCTCAATGGCTGTTCCGAGTACTTGATCCATGGAGACTATACAAGGAGATCGAACTCCATGTATTCCAATTTTTGGTCATGATAGAGGGCGCCACTTAAAATCTTGCACCTAAACATCTGACGGCAGAACAATAACTGCCAATCATGAAACTCGAGTTCATGATGTTTTATTGGTTGATAGCTTCTTTGACATTTCGCGGTTTGCTTGTGTGGTAAGTGAGATTAGGTGATAGAACGTCTTCGTCTTATATCACCAGCACTACCACTAATGCAATTTTTAACAACGCACACCCTGCCCATTATTAGTTATTTAAAAAACTAGTTTGTTAATGAAGGCGATTAATGAACGAAATTGTTTAAAGCACGAACGAGCGATAGCGAGTGAGTGCCTTTAATAGTTGAGTTTATTAATCGCCCATTAACAAATGAGTTGATTACAATATTTTTTCATTGACCGTAAACTCTTTTTTTTGTGTCAAAATTCACTTTTCCACAAAGACTATCAGGAGATAATAATGTTAACTCCATACCAATGACGTAGAATGTCATAATGATATTGGTATATTGTCTATATCAAAATGTCATCAAAACGTCAAAATCACAAAAAGAGTGCGTTAATGAAAAATAGTGCGTTAATGAAAAAGAGTGCGTTAATGACGTCCATTAACGCATCCTTTTTTAAATAAAATAATTCATTAATATCGAAATTAATAAACGGTCAACGAAAAAAATTTTTATTATAACAATTTCAATTTTCTAGTTTTTAAAGTAATGTTTACTATTCACCACATATAAAAAGTAAGGTTATTGTCGTGACAGTTTTAACATGGTGCAAGATCTACAATGCGCGATGCCACGGTGAAAAAACGAACTGCTTAAATAGACGATTTTGAGCACAGGTTTTGTCAATTTTCCCGTATGAGTTCGATCTCCTTGTCTAGTCTCCATGACTTGATCCTTCAAAGTCATAAATGTGACAACCATTGACAGTCTTAAACCGAAATAATAAAACACGTACGTTTTGTAACTATATTTACAGTGTGATCAGATAAAAGCACTGTAGGTAAAACTTGTACTGAAAAAAATGTGTGATTGAGTAAAGTGGTGGTAAATTAATAATTGGACATTTCTGTATTGTATTTATTGAAGGCTAGTATTGAACGGTATACTTTGGCGAACATTATACCTCAATCGAGATAAGAAAAATTCTTGGTGAATTAGTTCAAGCGTATATTTTGAAAAACAAATTTCGATATTAGATAATTATAAAAAAAATCTACTTACTAATTTTCCTTTGCGATTCCATTCCTCTGAAGAAGTTGAAGTCATTGAAGTATGTATGTGTTGTTTATTCACTGTAATCTTTCACATGGGTTTGAAAAATTTGCAAAATTCTATGGCCCAACTCCAAGTCTCTACTCTAAATATACACATCATCATTGTGTTAACATTTGTTTCGTATGTGTAGTTTTTTTTTAAATAATGGAAACAATTATCAATTGTTAGTGTCGAAACATTGTCCCCCTAGGAAATTTTAAGAAGTTGCACATGGTAATTTCGATTTGCTAAGTAAGTCGTTCTCATTGAGAAGGTTAAACGACTCAATATAAAGGGGTACTAAGTCTGTAGGGCTGATAATATACGAGGTGTACTGAAAATATTAATCATCCCAGTGATGCAAATACACCTAAGTAGATATACTAAGCGAGTCCTATGCCAGCGGAAATGCGCATGCTCTCCTGAAAAGCTCACCAAACCCACCCTCGGAGGGAAGGTCAAACGTTAAACATCACATGACACGTCATAGGTCATATGCCACGTCACGTGCCGGGGGAGCCATCTGTCTGGTGGTGGTGGGCCAAAATTTAGGGGTGGGAGTTGGGTGAGCTTTTCAGGAGTGCATGCGCTTTTCCGCTGGCCTAGGACTCGCTTTGTATATCTACTCACCTAAAATCTTTAAAATCGAACTACTACATGTTATTTGGTAGCTTTTATTTTCTCCTTTAGGTGTAAATATAGAGATTATTGGAAGGTTCTAGAATGTAAAATCGAATAATTCTAAAAAATTGGAAATAACACCACTTTTTTCTAAAATTACTGGTTACTTTGAAAGAGTGCTTTTATTTTTGTATATAATACGTTAACTAATACTTTTTGATAACACAAATGACAATTTTTGTTTAAATATGATTTTTTCCCCCGAAATTTGGACAATTTTCTAATGGTCATTACGGCTTAACCACTAGACCTGACACAGATATTAGCAAATATGGTCTAATTGGCTAAAAAACAAAAATTGCCAGTCAAACACATTCCATTTTCTCAAAGATGAATCAAAATTTCCTTAATTTTAGCACCAAACCTGAGCAAAAATTTGTCATAAAGTTCGTATCTGCAGTCTATAATTTTCTTGAGATATGGAGATATCCATGTTGACATGTTGCCGGCTCTTCAAAATTTTCTAAAGTGATATACATAATGAATTATTACAGTTTCCTGTAAAATTGTCGTATTTAGTAAAAAAATATTTTTCAAAACATTGTTGTAAGCGTTAGAATAATATATTTTTATCCTTCGATATCTATTGGTAACACGCTTTACTAAATACGACAATTTTACAGGAAACTGTAATAATTCTTTATCTTTCAAGCTAACGAGCTTGTTGTCATTTCGAATTTTGGTTTGTGACTTGGAGGTGAAGGTGTCGCTACGTTCGCAACTATTACATTTCCGTAATTGGAAGGTATGTATAGTTGGTGATTGTAAAGACAAATTCAGTTCGGGATTAACTCTCGGACGATAACATATACCTTGTACTGATGAGGCGCAATACGCCGAAACCAGTCTACAAGTTATATTGTAAGCGTTAGAATAATACATTTTTATTTTTCGATATCAATTAATATACATAAATTTGTTTTAATTTCTTATTTTTTTAAACGTCTTATTTTAATGCTAACCAATAAATTGACTTTAGAAAGAGTATACAGGGTGATTCATTAGTGCGATAAAGTCCAATATCTTGTAAATCCTCAAGGACATTTAAATAAAATTTTGCCGATTATAGCCAGCCTGAAGGATCATTTTTTTAAATTAGTCGCAATTATACAGCGTGTTCCAGAACGCCGTGCCAAATCAAAGTTACATGTGGTTCTAATTCAACTATTTAGAAAAAGTACATAAGAAATCTAAGCCTCATTCACTTGTGGTACTTTTAAAGCCTTTTTCTATAATAACATACTTTCCTAAAAGGTCAATTGTTGTGAATTACTTTTATGTAAGTAGCTGCTTTTTATTGGAAAATATTGAAAAATCACAAAAAATATTCAGTTTGGGTATAGGGAATACTTCAGATTGAAAGTATAATAAAGTAACTTTCATTTACCAATAAAAAATACAGGGTGTTCCATTTAAAAAAATTGTGAAATCGAAGTATTCGAGTTTGGCCTCACCCTGTATACGGTTTCTTAGATAACGAGGCAGATCTGATGAATTATGATACTAGACGACCATCACAGACGTATGACTGTGAAATATTAATTTTAAATTGCGCAGTTTAAAGTATACGATTTTCAGGAACAAGTGGTCAGAATTTTTTAAATGCACTGTATAACCGATTACAACCATATATCATTGCAATAGTGAAGTCAAGCAGAATTCGAATTTGAAGTGAAATACAGGGTGTCCTATTTGAAAAAATGTACCTTTGATCTGGCACGGCTTTCAGGAACACGCTGTACAATTGTGACTAATTTTAAAATATGTGCTACAATCGATCAAAACTTCATTCAAATATCTTGATGGATTTATAAAATATTGAACTTTATCGCTAAAAATGGAAATACTATGATAGGAATAATATTTAAAAAAAATGTTACTACACCACTGGGAAATCACACCGAGAAAGACTGAAAAAAATAAACGAAGTGTTTTTTCCAAATTTTGAGAAAAGGATGAGGACTAGGAAAAAAATTCAAAATAAAAGTTTTGTAGACAAAAAATTTGCAAAAAAAGGTAAATTGAACTTTTTTGATATCATGAAAATTCACAGAAATAGACAGGCTAGGAGCTAGAGGACTTTAAAAAATCAAAACTAGCTGGAAAAATTGATTTTCCTATTTTTTGGTTGTATTTTTCCACAAAAATATAACCTTTAATTTGAAAAAATAGTTTGTTTATTTTTTTTCATCCCTCTCCGGGCGAGGGGATAGACAAATCAACATTTTTTGGAACAAGTTTTTTAATAAATTTTTCTAAAAATTTGGAAAACAAAAGTAAAAATTTAATAATTATTATGTCGGATTTAAAAATGAAAAACAACCAGAACCATAACAGTTTAACGCGTCAGACAAGGCAGAGAGAAATCAAAATAGAAAAAAATTCATAGATTCAAAAACAGCTTTCGACACAGATTGTGTAAGGTGTAGAGATGACTACTAGAGCTTGATTAATCGAAAAATGATAAAATTAACTAGGAACCTATACAGAAAGAGAAGAGATTGAAACAGGAAAAGGGGGACTGTATGGGTCCGCTCCAAATAATTTGCAAGAAAAAATGAAACCGGTACAACTATAAAGAGTCCGTTTTTCAGTCGCTTTTCATGGATAGCTCAGCCGAAAATTTTGCGATAATCATTGCTTTTTAGGAAGAGCAAACTTATTGTTAATAAATTAATTGTTTCAATCCTTACTTTCCATAATTATCAAATAAAATCAATAAACAACAAATTCTACAACAAAAATATAACATATTACTGAAGCTGTACATTTGCATCGTCAGGAGTAAATTATAGAAATTTGTGAAACCGGTCGAATGATAAATAATGAAAAGTAACTAAGAGGATGGGAAAACTAAATGTGGAGAAACTTTGAAAGAATATTGACGAAGGAACAAACTAAAAATTCCATCTCAATATGACTGAATGAGATAACCTTAAAATAAAAGTCATTTTGACAGCTAACAAAGCTTAAACGCAGCGTATATAAAAGCAGAATTTTTAAAAATGTGGAGCAGTATTTTTTAAAAGCCTAAAGTAGTATCGATGATAAAACTAACTGATTTCCACCTCAACATAATTGTCACTTTGACAGTTAACAAACCTTAAAATTAGCGCTATTTGAAACAAACGACTATTTAATTAAAAAAAAATACTTTGACAGTATTTTTTTAAAGCTAAAAATATCTCAGTATAGATGATAAAACTTACTGATTTCCACCTAAAAATAAATGTCACTTTGACAGCCAACAAACCCTAAGAGGAGCGCTATTAAAAACAAATAAATTATTGAATTAAAAAAATAGAAATATTTGAAAAATCCCCAATGAGAATGACCTCAATACAAATGATCGAAATTACCTGTGGCTGAAACTCGCGAAATCGATTGTCCCATCAAATCACACCTTTCCTAAAGCGAATCGCGCGAAACACTGCATCGCTGATCGCGTACGTTACATGTCATTATTATCCAGCACGCGACGCCGAGTGACGTCACGACGTCGTCCGCCTATCGACGTCGAGAGCGAGTTAGCCTAGTTTTAAACGTTGGTCGGGAAGAGGGTTCGGCGGGGAGTGGCAAACTACCTAGGTCGACGGAAGGGATGGAATTGGGGTATAAGGGTAACATTTCGAAAGTAGGGCAAGTTCAGGGTTAATAGTAGCAGAAAGTAAAACGTCAATTTTTTATGTATTTCTGCGGTGGGATTTTAAATTATTTATAGAAGTTAAGTACGAAAAATTATGGCTATAGTAAAGATACTAAAATGGCAGTATGGAAACCAGTTCAATTCAATTATACGTTTTTCCAACAGAAAACTAAATATACAGAGTGATTCACCTAAGTCTATCACAGTCAATACTCTTTATTTTTAATGGAACATCCTGTATATTTTAATTACCGAGTTGGTTTCTGTTTTCGGCAATCAAGCACCAGATCAGTCAACAATTTCTCGTTGGAATGGAGAATTTAAACGAGGACGTATTAATCTTAGCGATGATCCAAGAAGAGGTTCACCAACAAAGGACTTTCAAAGACCACAATTCAAAAAATTTTACACGAAGAATTATCTGTAAAAAAGATAGTCTCCCGTTGGATACAGCATCTGTTGACGAAAGAACAGTTAGAGTCAATTGGTGTCAAAAAAAACTCTAAACCGGCTTAACGCAAGATGCTCAAAAAATATATACAGCATTGTCAGTGGTGATGAATTCTGGATTTATTCTTATGAACCCGAAAATAAACGGCAGTTGGCTGTTCAAGATGAACCAAAACCGACGAAAGTTATCCGTTCTCGAAGTGTTTCCAAAAAGATGGTGGCGACATTTATCTCAAAAGCAACAATTCCTATGCAAGATCAAAGTACTGTTTCTGCTGATTGGTACATATCGATTTGTTTGCCGGAAGTAATTGCCGAGTTTCGAAAAACCAACCTCCAACGACGAATGATCCTCCACCAAGACAATGCAAGTTACCACACAGCTCGAAAACCAATTGAGTTTTTAAAGCAAGAAAACATCGAATTGTTGGACTATCATACAGTCCCGACCTAAGACTTAACGCCTTTTCCAAACATTAAAAATGGACTGCGTGGTCGAAGGTTCCAGTCCCCAGAAGATATAGTCAACGCCTTCAAAAAATCTATTTGGAAATGTCCCAACAAGCTAGTGGAATAACTGCTTCCATAATTGGTTCCAAAGGATGCAAAAATGCATTTATCTTCGTGGAGAATACGGTTGCGAGGTCACCAACTCTGTCTCTCGACTGTAAATTTTGGTGGCTGCGCTCCTTTCGAGAACGTTCTGGAATAAGGTTTTGTTTACGCATACGACGGGCGTGGAAAACCGTAGAATTGATAAAGACTATATATACGCGGGATTTTGAGTGAGTTAACAATTAGTGAAACGAAGACAAAGAGTTAGTTCACAGACAATTTACAGAAGTTCTTAGTAATCGGACAGTGAAGATAAATAGTGTAATATTCAAGTGGTAAAAATAAATTAGAACTATTATACCGAGTGTAAATAAATTAGTAGACATTAAGTAAAGTGCGTATATAAATTAAGTTTAATAAATAAATCAATAATAATTAGCCATAGTAGTGTGTATAATTTTATCCCATTGGTAAAAACTATTTAAATAAATAACAAAAACATTACAATACTTTGAAAAACAATAGTGTTTAAAAGTTATCTACTGTTTTTTTTTCTAGCTCTATATGCAAAATATTAAAGACTACCCTCTTATTAAATTAAAATAGATGCCCAAAATGTTCTTCACTTTAGTTTTGACTGGATCTGCTATAAAACTCATCTCTAACTTTATTCAAAGTTTGAGGTAATTTACTATACATCTTTACAGAAAATCCCAAAACAAATTCAAATTACAAATTGAGATTCTCCCACGGGAAAATATTTTCATTATCCCTAATCTCTACCTTCAACCCCCTTCGACTGACAGTTACAGCCCCCAACTTTTTAAATGAGAAGTATGGGCTTTTGATATGTCGTTTGGAAGGTCTCTACTTTCTCTATTTAAAAATGTCATTGTTTTCAAAATGTATTACAAAAATTAACAAAAACAAATAAAAACAATCTGATCTGAAAATCTAATATGTGCTCATAATGTGAAAAGCATAGTGTCAATGAATTAGATTTTCAAAATGCTCACCGCATAACATATAGGCAGGTAAGGAAAATATTCCTCCTGAAATGTTGGCGGTAGCATTTGACAACTTAATGGTCAATTCCACAAATGTATAGACCAAGAAGGCACACGCATCTAACATTTAGTTTAGAGTGTCCTAAAACATGTACTTAAGTGTCATTACTTTTAGCTAATAAAATTGTGACAATAGACTATTCCAGAACACCTGACTTTGACAGATCAGCCATATTGTGCTGGGGTTGGAGTTGAAGTTAGGAGCGTCTGTACGTAGCTCTAGGCACCGACGTTGCCAACTTTCAAGAAAGTGACATTTAAAAAATGTGGAGAATAAAATGAGCTAAGTGTTTGTTTTCGTTTTATATATATCTTAGCTCTCACTTTTTCAAGAATGGCAAGGAAAAATAACAATTCCATTAACCTTTCCTCTTGAAGGTTCATTAACGTGAAGGGTGTATGGAATGGTTATTTTTCCTTCCCCTTCTTGTGTATGGAATGGTTATTTTTCCTTCCCCTTCTTGAAAAAGTAAGAGCTAAGATATATAAAACGAAAACAAACACTTAACCTCATTTTATTCTCCACATTTTTTAAATGTCACTTTCTTGAAAGTTGGCAACGTCGGCGCCTAGAGCTACGTACAGTCGCTCTTGTTGAAGTTTGTGTGTTTTGACATGTGGTTTAAGTCAGTTGGATGTCAGACATACTTCGTAGAACACTGTCAATGTAATATACAGTGAGGACATAAAGTCTGTCCCCCCTGTAACTTTTGAACCGTTAGGTATATAGTGATGAAATTTGGAACGATAATATATATGACCCCATTCTGCATTTTTTAACACATCAATGACAGCTATGAATGTCAAAGTGACAGCTGGGCGAGCATTTGGAATCTTTTTTTAAATGGAAATGGGGGTCGAGTATTTCCTCTTTTTCCCCAGATTTTAAAACATGAGGTTTAATAGTTTCAAAATAAAAACAGTTTATAACAATCTTCTGTACTACCTACTAGGTGTCATTGTTGATTGTTGCTGTCATGTTTTTTAATACCTGCATTTAGGTTTGACAGTACATTTTAGCTCGAAATTGTGTACAATGGCTCCTTACAAGACAAATTTGAAGCTGTTATTATTTTTGGTGAAGCTAATAGAAATTACCATTCTGCTGTTCGTATGTTCAATGAACGTTATCCTGAACGCCAAATATGGAGACAATTTTTACGCTAAATACAATTGCTCTCCTTATTGATGCTGCTGCTGCCCAAAATCCACATGAGTTTCAAGAGGTGATATTCCAACAAGACGGAGCCCAGCCTCATTATTTTAGGCAAGTCAGAAGTTACCTTGATGAGAATTATCAAGATAGGTGGATTGGTCGTCGAGGTCCTACAGAATGGCCAGCTCGATCGCCAGACCTCACGCCCCTAGATTTTTTCTTTGGGGATATGCTAAATCCGAAGTGTATAAAACGGCTCCCGGATCACTGAATGAACGAATTACGGATTAATGTTTGTTTAATAATAACGCCACAGATGCTTCACAATGTCAGAGAAGAATTTACTCGTCGAATATTTATTTGTGGTCATTTTCAACATCTTCTGAAGTAACAAGTGTTTTCTAAATTTGTTTGTGCTTTTACGTTTAATTTAAATTATATCATAATTTTTTAGGTTAGGGTTGGTTCAATGTTATTTGTTTACTTTCACATTATGTTTTATTTTGAAAAATAAACAATTTACATTAATTATGTAATAGTATGTAGATAAACGCAGAATTCGTTATTACTGGTTTTTATTTTGAAACTATTGAATCTCAGTTCTCAAATCTGGGGAATGTATTGAGCATAAAAAGACCTTCTAAATGAGGTATTACTCGACCCCCAGTTCCATTTAAAAAAATATCCAAAACTCCCGCCCAACTGTAACTTTGACATTCAGAGCTGTTATTGATGTGTTAAAAAATGCAGAATGGGGTCATATTATATTATCGTTCCAAATTTCATCACTATATACCCAACGGTTCAAAAGTTACAGGGGGGGCGGACTTTATGTCCTCACTGTATATTTTATTTAAATAATAAAAACTTTAAAAATTACACATGGCGCAGTCAGTTAACAGTCTCTGAATTGAATTAAATAATAATTAAAATGTCAGACGTCGAAAAAAAGCAATCAACCGAGGAGTTGTGTGATTCAAGAGCAACAGATTCAGGCCGATTCAGTGACGTCATTCTGGAATGGTCTATTTCGAATATCATTACAGTATTCCATTTAAAGTTCTTAGCTTCGCTTTCCGTGTTTTAAACTTTAGGGTGCCGTTACAAAGTAAAAATATATAAGCATTTAAAAACAAACAGAATATAATGAGACACCCCACCCTTTAGTGCTAAATAATTATGGCCATATAAATTACTCTCAATGAAAAAGGGACCAATGACATGGTTTACAGCAAACCTTGATCAAACATGATCAAATTATAACACTGACAACATTTTTGTTTTTTTACGCCACTCGGTTATGTGTAGTCCGTTACTGTCCTCCCGTTTCCATAGTAATACCAACAAATAGACACAAACAGACATTTCATTGCAAAGAATGTATTCCGCGACAATAATAAACGATGGAGAATTCACAAGAACAATTTATACATTGGTAATGTAATAATTTCGTTAAAAACAAACTTATTCAAATAAACAATTTCAGATTAAGGAAAACAAGTTCATAGAAGCCATAAAAATACTGCACGGGATATCCGAATCGAATTCTACGAGGGCTGGATTGTCCCTTTTGGCTTATTGTTATTTCTACATTCAAGATTTTGTGAGTGCAGCTAATTATTATGAAAAACTCACGAATTTATATCCGGACGATAATGATTATAAAATGTATTACGCGCAATCTTTGTATCAAGGTAAGACATTCTATAAGTAGATAGTAATAATCATTATTCAATAACTTGTAATAATTAATTCCACAATGCTTAAAGTTTATAAACTCAAACTTGTCACGAGTCACGACAGGGTCAGAATAGCTATTTGTATAACAAGGGAGGAAAGTGCTACTTTTCCTCCCGAGGATGAAGCACACTGCCCGACGCGTAGCGGAGGGCAGTAATCATTCAAGGGAGGAAAAGGAACTTTACTCCCATGTTATACATATTCAAATAACAAGACATTTTTAAATAATTGATTTATGAAAGAATTAAAAAAAAAAGAAAAAAATTTTTCTCGCCGGAATTCGATCCAGGCCTACCACGAACAGTGAGCTGTGCTCCAACGCGTTGCGCTACCGAGACTCGTAGGCAAGTTTTGCGGAATCATGAACATAACGTATTGCTGAAGTCAAATTATTAATGTAAAAATCGTTAAATTAAAATAACAATTTACTGACATCTACCATTTTGCAAAATACAGGGTGTTCTTTAATTAAACGGAAAAATGTATACTTATATAATAGAATATAGTTTAGGTCGTCAATGCCGTATAAGTTATTTCATTGATGACGTACCATAACCACACTTTTACTTTTCCTCCTTAGGGAGGAAAAGTACGACTTTGCTCCCTTCAATGAGGCCAGGAAATGTATACTTTGGATAGAGGTAGGCGGAAATATCTTGTAGCATGTCTATCGACCTGTTTCGACTTTTAAATTTATATCGCAAATCTTTCTCTAATTCCCCCTCGTCGTCTCATTGGCCACCCCAATCTTCAACCCTGACCATAAGACAATTGACATCTGCCAACGGTCGCTTCCATTTTTACATCGCCCCGAGCGAAACGCCTTTTTGCGATCGACTTTCAGCGAGGAAAGAAAGACCTCCATTTTTATCGCTTTTATATCTTTCCTATCTAAATTGCTGTGGTAAGCACAGCAACTAAGTATACCGTTGACAGCTAGTACACCTTTGACAGCTAGTACACCGTTGATAGCTAGTACACCGTTGATAGCTAGTATACCGTTGATAACTAAGTATACCGTTAGCAGCTAGTATACGGTTGACAACTAAGATACAGTTAACAGCTAGGATATCGTTAGTAGCTAGTATACCGTTGACAGCTACTATACGGTTGACAGCTAAGATACCGGTAACATCTAGGATACCGTTAGCAGCTAAGATACCGTTAACTGCTAGGATACCTCAAAGATATCGCTAGTTCAAAGACACCTTCAAGATTCCTAAAGGACCTCTCTGAAAAACATAGAGATACCTCCAGGTCCACTACTCTGCTCACCCTTCCTGGAGAAGATATTTAAGATAAGTACCAGAAAAAGTACAGGCTTCATTTTTTCATCTTTGTTCCGTTCCTGTCCGAATAAAATTAATGTTTAAAATTCTTTTTTGATTTCTTATCCACCCGGCTATAAGAGCTATAGGGGATCGTGTCCGGGATATCGTATATCGTAAGTTTTTAATTTTTCCAGTAAATATATTAATTTAATTTCTACAAGGTGTTTCTACCTTTTTCACCTTAGTTTTCTTTTTGTTTAAATTCATTTTAAACTTTCGTCGACGTCTAAAAGGTAGTGGCGCCCTAAAGCTTCTTATAGTCTGACAACCTCTGACATACCTAGTGCATGACTAACATGGAGTAGAACCACCCTTGAGAAGAGTCTCATGCCGGCATCAGTCTCGAGTGGCCACTCTAGCGCCCAAATCACGAACAACCGACGGTATTTCATACTCGTGGGAAATAAATAGGTACCTGCAGTCTGTGGGAGTTATACAGTATACATTTTATATGGCTGTTGTAATATCATTATTATGATGAACCATATTAAGAGTTACATTTTGACAGTTATTTAAATGAAACAATTTAATTTGTTCAAATCTTCATTATTATTTTTGAACCTCTGTTCAAAACTTGTGACGCGTTTCGCTAACACAGTAGTTTTATCAAACGCTTAAAGGTCGAAACACACCTATCATCACCTCATGATCATCTCCAGCAGATTTTATTTCTTATGTGTATTTAAATGAAAGCGCGCATACCTAACAGCATCAGCACAGCACTGACAAGGCACGTCAACGCCTCAACTACAGCACATTTCTCAGAGAGAATATTCTGCGCAGTCGGCGTGCCAATACAATATCTCTGACAATATAAAATGAAGCCTATAGTCGGGTATCGCGGCGGTGCTGATCCCGTGTTGATACGTTAAGTGAGCCCATACACAACCGTCGAGTTGACCACTCGACGGTGATGATCAGTCGCTGTTCCTATGAGGAGCTGTTTCGACCTTAATATCACAAGTTTGCTTTTGCAATTCGATATCAAAAATCAAGCAAGTTTGCAGCAAACTTCGTGCTATCTGGGATTGGATTTAGGGTCCGGTGAACTATATTGAACCACGAATTTTTGACTGATTTTCCAAATAATCGATAGTACTCACCTATTATATATTATAACGAAAAATTCAATCATTTTCCTTACAATATCATTAAAAGTACCACTTTTCCAAGTAGGTACATATTTACATGTTTATAACTTTGTGTTCCTAATTAAATAACAAAGTCAGGAAAAGAATATGCTAGAGGTGGGCACATTTTTAGTTGCGTTATTTTAAATATTTTTACTACTTTACTATAAGTTGTTAATTAAATGCCAATTTTCAGTTTCATAATAATACTCATTATAACACTGGTTTTCATTATGAAACTGAAAAATTGACCAATATGAATCTAGATTTTAAAATAACCAACGTAGGCAAACCCAATATTTTCTGTAGAATGTTTGACAGTTTCTAAGAGATTCGTGTTTTATGATTGTTTCAATATTTTGCGTTAGTCAAAAAGGTAGATACCTTCCACTTTTTAAAAGAAATGTCGAGCGACGAAGAGTTTTCATACACACCACCTGAAATCGCTGAAAAGGCGAAAAATGTATCCAATAGTTTATTACCTGCAAAATCAAAAAATGTATAATATGATAAATTTTATGGTCAATATATGGATTGGAGGATAGCAAGAGAAGTATAAAAAGAAGCAATGTTGATTAATTCAAATAAAATTTCTTGTTCGTAGAAAAAATAGTGTATGCAACTCTCATGTAATGGTAATTACTTAATCGTTGCATAATATATTATTAATTTATAGATTGACAATATAAAAACGTAATGGGTGTTATAAATTATTGGATATTTTTCACAAAGGGGAAGGGAAAATATTTTTTTCATTCACCCTTCCCATTCTAAAAAAATATCCATACACTAAGTTTTTCACGAAGGGGAAGGGCGAATGGAATTATTATTTTCCCTTCCCCTTCCTAATGTATGTTTCAAATAACGCAAATTTTGTGCATAACATGAATTTTTTTAAGAAGGGGAAGGAAAAATCGCCATTCCATTTACCCTTCCCCTTCAAGAATGAAATGATATTTTCCCTTCCCCTTCTTGAAGAACATTAGTATTGAAAATTTGGCAGCAGCACAACAGACAAACATACCAACTACTTTTTTTGTGGGTTGCATAACAGTATATTTATACATATTCAGATACATTCAAACACAAACGGAACATAGGGGTTTTAAGCATTGTATCAGAACTGCTTTTGAACTAGTCGACCAACATCCAGCTTCAACAGATTAAAAACACGATTATTACAATCGTTTATTTGGACACCTACAATATATCGTACAATTCCCATCACTCCGTATTCTCAACGGTGGGCGGTCCTTAATTAGCGTCAGACAGTCAGTCAGTCGATCGGTGAGAGTGTCCAAGCCCATAACTTTGTTTCAATTTAAAGAATCCTATTTTGTTTTATTTACGAATTTATTTTTATTTTGAAAGCCGTTATGGCTAAAAGAAATCAAAACATATTATCTTAACTTAATTGTTAAAGAGAATTTAACAATTAATTTTCGATTTTAACAACATAAAACGTAAGCATATTGTTTCAATATGTAGCGACGTTTACTACCCCCATCAAATAATTATTCAATACTAAATCGCAGTTCGCACTTCGCACACACCTCGCACATAACTAACAAATTTTGGAAGGAGAAGGGGCGGGCTTTTTTACAGTGATTCTGAATACAACTGTCCAGATCAATACTTAATATTCATTGAACTGAACTTATAGAAATGTTTTGTTGATGGACTATTTAGATCGGCGAATACACTAAATCCCTATGTTCCGTTTTTATTTGAACGTATCTGTATATATATATAATGCCGATCAAAGGAAAAACTCGACAAGGGCTACGAACACGTATTTTCGCTTCTTCAATTGATTTTGGACAAATTTTACCAGTCTTTACGTGGTTTTCGAACGGGTTAAAGTATTTATGATATAACTGAACACTTTCTTCCTCCTTGATTCTTGGCCAATGTGACGTAGTGACATTGACACCTACTGGCCAATGTGACTCAATCAGAGACAACCCTGAGACGCCCAAGTGCATGCAAAATTTTAGTTCGCAATACTTCACTGGTCCATTTTGTTGCAAAGTGCGGGTAGGTGGCGCGCACGTTGATACAGAGATCTCGGAACTGTTTAAAAAAGAGCGCGAACTACGGAGCGGCTTAAAAAACCGTTCGTACTACAGAGTTGTTTGAAAAATAATAAGACAAATCAACACAATGAATTGTTTATTGATAAATATAGCGGCAAATATTAGAGTGCGTAAACATATTATCGTTATATTATTATAATTAAATAACAGTATTTTTAAATTAGAAATAGCTATTTGTATAACAAGGGAGGAAAGTGCTACTTTTCCTCCCGAGGATGAAGTTTACTGCCCGATTAATCATTCAAGGGAGGAAAAGGCACTTTACTCCCATGTTATACATATGATTTTTCCGCCTCCCTCAAATAACAAGACATTTTCAAATAATTTATTTATGAAAGAATTAAAAAAAAAGAAAAAAAATTGTCCTCGCCGGAATTCGATCCAACACCTACAGACCTATCATGAACAGTGAGCTGTGCTCCAACGCGTTGCGCTACCGAGACTCGTAGGAAAGTTTTGCGGAATCATGAACATAACGTATTGCTGAAGTCAAATTATTAATGTAAAAATCGTTAAATTAAAATAAGAATTTACTGATTTCTACCATTTTGCAAAATACAGGGTGTTCTTTAATTAAACGGTAAAATTTATACTTATATAATAGAATATAGTTTAGGTCGTCAATGCCGTATAAGTTATTTCATTGATGACGTACCATAGCCTCAATTTTACTTTTCCTCCCTAGGGAGGAAAAGTACGACTTTGCTCCCTACAATGAGGCCAGGAAATGTATACTTTGGAAAGAGGTAGGCGGCAAAAAGTATTTTCTTGTAAATTAGGACTTCGTCATGCACATCGTAACTGAGATATCAGAAAGTCTGGAGATCCATCCCAGCAAACAAATTCCGTGTGACAGACAAATCATACCTGTTAGTGCTTTGATGTCAGCAGCCCTTTTTTGCCAAGTGTTTTAAGTTTACGAATATGTGTCTCCTTACTTTTGGTTCCTTTGCAATCCTGATCAACTTGCAACTGCTTCTGTGACAGGCATTACTGCTTCCCATGCAATGCAAAGAACAAAAAATTATTACACTGCAAAAATAAGTACAAATTATGGTTTCAAAGAACTGCAAGTACTACATTGTTATTGTTAAATTATTAGGGCAACTAATTTCGGTCAACTCAACCATCATCAGACCTGTAAGGGTGTTAATATCATAGATCTTAAGAAAGAGCTTAAACATACTTACAAATTATGGAGCCAATTAATGATATTTGGAACCCAAAGGTTCATTGGCGATGAAACCAGATACAGAAAACTCAAATAAGTTTTGTTGAAATTGGAATGAAAGCAGAAAGAATAAAGATTAGAAGAGGAATCAGTTTCATTGCTGACTTAGTTTTCTTTTTTGAAATGCAAGTAATGGTTATTAACAAATACACAATTTTTCTTTCCTTGCTTTTTTTAGATACTTTATCAGACATAAAATTAGTCTGTTAACATACCTTCAATGTAAGATGCTAAGACATGCTCTTCATTTTAACGGTTCTCTAAAGTTTCATTTACCAGCACTTGTTGAGGGTTATATCTGACTCAATGCACGCTTTCACACGTACGATCGTTCAGTCAAACGAACGATCTTTCTTGGGTCGTTAGGTTTGTTATTTCTAATTTTATTTGGTACTCAAATCTACAGAGCGTCTGACGTTAATGTATTAATAACTTTGGTTGAAGCAAGTGCTGTTTTTTGAGACAAAACAAACAGATTTATAAGGATAGAAACTTGATGGAATGAAATATTCATGAAATTATGTTAATAGCGATATAAAGTTAACAACTGAATGAAGACTGCAGGTCAGCTACCGTGACGTACTGTATAAAAATGGCAAGAAATTATCAACGTACGTCAAAGCTACCGTATGTCCAAATTCTCATAGTGTGAAATGAGCATAAGACATGTATCTAGTGAAGGACGTTGCGGAAGAACAACAGACTCTACCTAAAAGGGAACATATCAATTTTTATGATACAAAAGTAATTTGTGAAACCGGTCGAGTACCTAATATATGTTACATTTCTATTGTGGAGTTTGTTATTTATTGATTTAATTTGTTATTTTGTTTAGCCTGTATGTATGAAGAATCTTATCAAGCTTGCAATAAACTGGCAGATGTACCCGATTACGCGGAGAGAGTAACAAAACTTCAGGCGGCTATTAAATATAGCCAAGAGGATGTTTTGTCTGCCAAAAATTTGGTCGAAGCATCGAGTTCTAACGATCCAGATCGAGACGTTAATTTGGGTTGCCTCTTGTATAAAGTAAGTATACAATAATAATAAAAGTTTTTTTTCACTACTAGCCTCTAAACCTAACTTTATTGACTTTTGTTGAGGTAGTAAAGTTGTTCATTATTAACCAAGGTAAAAAATACAGAGTCTACTTGATTATATCTAAATCTCAATCCATTTAATAGAATGTGAGGTTAACTTGTGCACAGCTGTCATGTCATGTGAAACGAGAGTCGACAAACTAATATTTAAAAAAATAAAATGCCAGTAGTGAAGTAGTGAAAAAAATGCTATATGTGCCACGGTAGAAAAGTGTATTATTGTCTCGGATCCATTAAAGACCTCGAAGATTCGCTTCTCGGTCTTTAATGGACCTCGATAATAATACCTCACTTTTCTACCTTGGCGCATAATTACTATTATTGGAATTGAATTAAATGTATACTCTTTTTAAAGTCAATGTGAAGACGTGAGGAAAAGCAAGGTTGTCAGATATATTTTCTGAAATTATTAAGCTCGCTATACAATTGTTTTCCTCACTTCAATAAAATCAAAGATTACAAAAAAAAATGTAATCTTTGGTAAAGTACTAGTTCGTGACGTTCTTAGAAAGCTAGTTTGGAAATATTTTTAAAAAATACAAAGATGTACATTTATTAGTTAGCATTAATAATTACTAACAAAATAAAATTTCTTTTGCTAGCGTACTGAGATTCATACTCTTAGTAATAAGTTATAAAAAATAGCAAACTATATTGTAAAAAATTCAACTATACAGGGTGTCCCAGACTAATTTATCCAGGCTATATCTCTTAAACGAATAGAGATTTTCGAATGAGACAAAAACTGATCTATTACAATTCTAATACACTTTAATATGGCGTAGAAAAGATCTTCCACTAAATATTCATCCCTTAGTTACAGCCCCTAACTTTAAATTTTTTAATAGTACCCTGTACATTTTTATATAATTTTGGATGTGGTCTTCCATCGTTTATTCGACAAATTTTTCAAAATTGAAATGGGTTAATAAGTAATCAAGAAAATATCAGTTAATTTTTTATTTTTG
This sequence comes from Lochmaea crataegi, assembly GCA_947563755.1. Classification (NCBI taxonomy): domain Eukaryota; kingdom Metazoa; phylum Arthropoda; class Insecta; order Coleoptera; family Chrysomelidae; genus Lochmaea; species Lochmaea crataegi. The sequence continues at coordinate 27,195,907 of OX387428.1, read as the reverse complement.
TTAAATTAATCAAGAAAGCCTTAAAGGAACAATAAAAATAAATGTAATAAATATTACATGGCTTGGAGTAATTTGGCGACATGCTTGTCTGATGTTTTCTTTTAATTCGTCTACATATTGCGGTTTTGATTGATAAACAATATCTTCTATCACTGGTCCTGGCCCCACAGGTGAACCCTTTTCCAAAAAGGGTCCAGTACTCAAAATCTTCCTCTTACTGGATGGCAACCAACAAATAATGAACCAACATCAACAACATGTGGCACACCTCCAATGCCAAAACATCAACGTTGGTGGTTTCAATCGTTTGAGTGCAATATATCCCCTATAAGGGTTTGTGAAAACGGCTTCCAGAACAGGACGGAATTCTCCAACAATACGAACTCCTGTAGAACAAAATACTAAACCGTAAATTCCACAACTAATTCAGAACGAGATCCTATAAACCCAGCAAGGGATGACTTCCCAGTCATTAACAAAATTCAGATTCTCGTTCGATGTACTTTTGGAAACCAAGCCATCTAGTAGAAAGCACACAGCGGAAAAAAAGTGACTGACACTTCCTCAACTTCAGTACAGAATACTACCATAGAGAAACCTACCCGAAACATGCATCCGAACTACACTGCTCACTACACCGAGCATGTTCCGCACAGATCAAGTCATAAAGTGCTACACTTCCCTCTATGTAAGCCACGTCATTACAAATGAACGCTTTTATCCAAGACACGACTATCACGGCCAATTGACAATTTCATCCAACAAATAATTCCACTTTGTAAACAATAGACAGAAATAATAAAGTCTGTATTAAGGATTATTCAAATAAATTTGAGCAATAGATAGCACCACAATACCCCCCTGCCAACGTAAACCCCCTTGCCCAAAAGAAAGAGACAAGAGGTGACAAATCAGGTGAACGTGTCGCCCACATAATTTCTGGAGAGTTGTTTGCTATCTAGTGGTTATCGAAACGGTTTTGTAGGTGGTCGCTTACGATTCTCGCATTGTGTGGAGGAGCTCCGTCTTGTTGCTTGTTTCTTGATTACTTACGAACCCATTTTATTTTTGAATAGACGATGGAAGACCATATCCAAAATTATAAAAAAAAGTTAGGGTTTATAACTAAGGGATGAATATTTAGGGAATGATTTTTTCTACTCCATATTAAAGTGTATTAGAAATGGAATGGATCAGTTTTTGTCCCATTCGAAAATCTCTATTCGTCTAAGAGATCTAGCCTGGATAAATTAGTCTGGGACACCCTGGTATACGTTTTTCTTCTTCCCATTTCCTGTAATTTTGAGAATTCATCTCGTCGTGATAATCTCTAGACTTAAATAATAATAGGCTGTCCTTAATAAACCCCATTTTACCTCCACCATGAACTAGTCCAGGAGCCAGTGACAGATTTACATGACCAAGTTCCTCTCAAGCGATAATTAGTGAAAAGCATTAGAGAGTTGTATCATGAAGCTTTGTGAACGTCAGCTACGGTTCCGAGGGGGGGGGGATGAGCGGCGGTAGCCTCCCACGAAAAAAAAATTATTTCAATAATTTCCTCTTACCTGAAAATTTGTTAAATTGTTGCTAACCCAATATCCCGAGAAAAGAAAACAATCAGCTGACTATAACATGGTGGCTTATACGTCAGCTGGTCGCTCGAACAAAAAAAAATTATACTTTCAATGATTTTCTCTCAACTGAAAATTTATCTGATGATAGCTTATATGCAAATATGCATTTATCGCCCATTTAAATGCATCAGCTGATACCGCTAGCTGATTTTTTTTATTAATTACAGCAATGTATTAAAAATCAGCTAACAAATTTTAATATGAGAGGAAATGACGTATCTTAAATTATTCTCTAAAGATTTTTATTGAGGTAGTTCTAAGGATTGAAGCAACACACACTTGCAAAGGATAGAGTATAAAAAGGTATGCTTGGAGGGAATTTTTCTTCTAAATTTTGGGTCCCTTTACCACTCATGCTGTACCCGAAAAGTTTGGGGTATTTTACATCTTACAGTTGACGAAAAACTAATGTCAGCTGCTTGCACGCTACTGAGTGTTTTACACTAGACTGGATTTGTCTGTAGAAACAAATATATCTTTAAAAAGATGCCATTAATTTCGAACCGGTCCTTTACTTTATCCGTGGTTTTTAGATGTTTAATTATTAATGAACGATCTCCCAACAATATATTATATTTTTTTGATGCGTTTATATGATCAGTAGGTAACTACCGACAGAGTTAATAAAGTTCCATGATTAACTTTTCTATAAACAACCAAGACAATTTGTATAAACAGTTTTTGTTATAATAACCACTATAAACGTTTTCTTTGAATTTATTAGTAAAAACATTGTTTGAAATTTGTGTATGTGTGTTTGTGTATGTGTATGTTTACGTTTGATGGTTCTTAGATATACGCGATCAAACAAAACAACCGGTTTTACCTGAAACATGAAAACGTTTCCACTAACCACATTGTTTGTTCGCGAAATTATAGCATAGATAAATTTAAGTTAAAAAAATCTGGAAATCGGTTGACCCTAAAGGCCATCCCTGCAACTTCCCGCTAAATTCAATTTTCAAACGCATGCGATTTTCTCGCTAGTTGCGATGTTTTTGAGCTTCTCGAGCTCAAAAATATGATTTTTGTGTTATTTTGAGCTTTCCGAGCTCAAAGATAAAACTATTCGATGCTTATCAAAGTTCGATGAAACACGATTTTTTTAATTTTCAAACTGCTATAACTTTTGAATGAATTAACCGATTTTTACGCGATTGGTGGCAATCGATGTAGTTTTTTGAGCTCTATAAAAAATTTCCAACAGAAAAATTGATCTGATGAAACATTTCGGAGTTATTACAAAAAAACACTTTTTTCGATTTATTTCGACAACGATATCTCCCGAATGCATCAACCGATTCTGACGCACTTGGTGGAGATCAATGCGGGTTTTCAAGGTTAAGAGCTGATTAGTTTTTGAGGTCGATCGGTTCAGCCAATTCGGAGATATTTTGAAAAAATGAAAAAATAACTTTTTTTTTCACTTTTTCTTCACTTTCTTTGCAATTTCTCAAAATCTACCCGTCCGAATTGGTTCCAACTTACAGGAAATATAAGTTTGGTGAAGCCCTTTCGAATGACACCAACTGCGATCAAATCGGTCAGGCCGTTCAGAAGTTATAAGAGGTTTACATACACATACACACACACACACACATACATACAGACGTACTGACATCATCGTAAAAAAATAGTCAGGAAAGCTTTTTGGGCTTTAAAACGTCGAGATTTGTTGAAACCTCGATTTTTGTAAAACGGGGTAAAAACAATAACTAAAAACTAGAAAATAATTCTTAATTTAAGAATAAAATGATTAACGAGAAAATTAATGTCATTGTGGTAGAAGCGTGGAGTGCTCGATATCAATTGTTATAATTTCTTACTAGTTCTATTATGAAATACAGAGTTAATGTATAAATGTAGTACCCCAGGCTCTACTTAAAGCTATCAGTATAATCCAACGACAAGGTCTAGATACAACAAAGTGTCTGCACATGAGGGGATTGCAGGTAATGAAATGGCGGACCACTTAGCTAAAGGAGACTTCATAGGTCCGGAACCGTTTTGTGGAATCACAAAAGATTGCATAAGAGGGGAAATCTGGAACTAGGGAAATAGGGAACACCAACTCAAATGGAGGTTGGCACAAGGGCACCTCCATACAAAGAGTTTACTGAACAAGGTAGACAAGGAACTCTCAATCAGAATATTGAAACTGGGTAAGAGACATTTGAAGACAGTTACCGATCTGGTACTCAATTCTTGAACTTATACGGATGTCAGTAGCATACGAATTAAATTCGAACGAAAGATTCGAATACGAAAGTCAATCTCAATTCTTGGATGGTATGCGGAAAAATTTCCGTAGACCAAAATACAAAGTTCGCGAGTTGCTCATGAACAGCTCCCGAATCCGCCCGATTTAACCAATCAGCTCGCGAACACATACGTCCACACCAGAAGAGTTTCTTTTAATCCCTCCCACCCGTGTACAGTTCGTCGAGCTCGCTAGAGTGTTCAAGATTTTAAAAACATTCAAGAAATAGTTAACGTCCACATACACACTACGCTCGCCACCTGTTCACGAACGAACCCTTTGATTTTACCGACTGGACTCGGAACCCATACCAAGCTCGGAAAATGTTCGGGAACTGTTCGAGAACAGCTCGCGAACTTGGTCTGTACCCCGCTTAAAGTGGGTAAAAATCGAGTTTAAAGGCTGAGTTACAAACAAATAAACATACAAGTGAAGCTAACATAAAGCGTATAAAAATTAACTTTATATCCAGCAAATGCGCCGAATTCGTTAGAAAATATAAACCACGAAATTAATTTTCTTTTATTCAAAACATAGTACATACACCTATTTTCTAAAAATAATGTTTATATACTTTGTGATGATTTAAAGCAGTAATTTTTTATCTAAATTTACGAAAATATGGGAAATATCTATTACGTATAAATATAATCAATTTTTTTGTACCATAAACAAAAAGTCGTTTTCAAATTCGTCTTATTTAAATCAGGCTCGATTTATTTGGAACAGCATAGATACTTGACTTCTTGTCTCCATTCAACCTCGCCCCCATCAAGGTTTTGAGGTTGAGTTTTCTTTTCTTAGTGAAGGCTATTAAGATGGTTTTGGTGGGGTTGATGTTAAGTCCCACTTGCCTACACCAGCTATTCATACACTTTTGTACGATGTCACAAAGAGTGTTTTCGAATTTGTCCCTGGCTGTTATGACACTATCATCGGCATATCATTGGCAGGATACTCCAAGGTCAGTCAAACCACATACATCCATTTGGATGTTGTGCGGTCTACATCTCTTCAATTTAATGATCTTTTGACAGCCTCATGTGGAGAATTGTCAAAAGCTTCATCAATATCCAAAAATGCACATACTACGGTTTCTTGGTTATCTAGAGCACCTCGGATATCATCCTTCAGTTGTACCAGTGCAGTCTCCGTAGATCTGCCTGCCCGGTAAGCATGCTGATGCGGGTGGATAGATAGTCTCTCTGGAATTTCCGTTCTAAATAGCTTTTTCCATCGTTTTGAGCACAAACGATGCTAGACTAATTGGTCTGAAGTATTTGGGGTTTGAGGTGTCCCTTTTTCCAGCTTTTGGTTACTATTGCCCTTATCCATACTTTTGGTATATAACCCATGTTACGCTACGATAAGGTAATGCCAATTTGCAACGCCTCCAACAATGTTGGGCGACAATTTGTAACGGCTACTCAGTTTAGAGAGCACCTCAGGTGTAGATTCTGAGACCAAACTAGTATAAATTCAGAGAGTAGTCTTACCGGTTCTCGGGTAATCCTACTTGAAATTTATTTTAATTAAGGTACTGAAGTAATTTAATAATTAATAAAAAGTATGAAAGTTAAGAAAGGTAAGTGGGCGCCACCCTGAATAATACTAGCTTATTTGTTACTCACATCAGCATTATAACGACAAATCCTGTAATATTGGAAGGGAAAATAAACTTTATGAACAACGTTATTAAATTTACAAGTTGTATATTGACTCTAAGAAAAACAATTAAACAAAAAAAAATTAAATGACTAGTTTATTGAGTTGTTCCATGTTGAAGAAGCGATCGTTGAAATATATATATATATATATATGTTACTTCCCATGGTTCCAGATAAAGTCCTGGTAATATTCCAGATATAGGTAGTGATATCCTGGATACGGTCCTGGTTCAGATGGAGTCCTTGCTAAAGTTCTTAATCAAGGTACAGATGAGATTCTGGTTTCAGATGGAGTCAGTCCTGGTTAAAGTTCCAGGTAAAGTGTCCCAAGTAAAGTTCTTGTCCCAGGTAAAATGCTAAGGAACAATAATAGTATCAAGAACAAATTTGCCCAACTTTACAAAATCCAGGATGTCTGAAGTATGAATTTGATAACAATGTTAAAGAAAATTATTTACACAGGAAAGAAGAATGAAACCTCTTCGCCACTGTTTAAATACAGGAAATCATATGAAAGATAACAGACTTACGTCTCATGTTCATGTCAAGCTCAGATGCCTTAACCAGGAAAGGAATTTACATTTCAATAGTGAATTCTTAATTCATATTTAATTAATAAGTGGTAGAAGAAGAGATAAGAACGAGGTCGAAGTGGGAATAGCAAATAGCAGTAGCTATTTTTACGACAGACGTAACTCGATCGGCCCGTATAGAAACGTTGATTTCGACTCTCGTCGACAGTAAATATATTCAGCCTTGAAACATTTCTCGGTGTTGGGTATGAGAAAGGACTGGCTATTCGCCGCCCATACGATAATTTATTATTAATTAACTGGAGGAAAGTAAAGTGAACGAAATTAACGTTACACCCAGTTCGACTAATACTAACCAAATGTGGTGTTCATAGCCCATTTCAACCTGTCGTTACTACAAATGTGCTTAGCCATTGTAGTACTTTCTTTTGAAGGTTTGTTATGACCTTCGAGAGGAAAAATTCTGCTACAAGTTTTAGTATATCTACTCCAATGAGGAGAAGGGGAGAGTGGTAATTTTGCTACGCTCATAACTGTTCTTTTTCACCAACATAAGAGTAATAATTTCGAGCTTACCTAATGAGTAGCCTAGAGGGCGCTATTTATTTCTTTTTTTAAATCTACTTATTGAAAACTGAAAAACTGCAGGCGGAGATTTCCTGATGCCTGCAGATGGCGTTAAAGCTCTTTACGTGGAATTGACAATTTTATTTTTTTAAGGACGGCAATTATGAAGAAGCCTTGGAAAAATTTACGAGCGCTCTTCAAAATCAAGGCTTTATTCCGTCATTGGCATACAATGCTGCTTTATGTTACTACAGGTTAAAGGAATACGGACCTTCGCTGAAATATTGCGGTAAGAGAAGAAGTTTACGAGTATTTTAAATGAGAAATCTTTTTACGCGCGAGATATATATGTATAGATTTATTTTGTTGTTACAGCTGATATAATTGAAAAGGGGATAAGAGATCATCCGGAATTGAGCATTGGAATGCAAACGGAAGGTATCGACGTTAGATCCGTGGGTAACACCATTACTTTACACGAAACGTCACTAACAGAAGCTTTCAATTTAAAAGCCGCCATCGAATATCAACTAAAAAATTGTAAGATCGTAAAAATATGCAAAGAAATCCTTAATTTTTCTATTTTATTTTACTATGTAACTATTAAATTTATTAATTCTACCTTTATAAACGCAACTAAATGGTTTAGGTTGATTTTCAATCGACTGGTGCTGCGGTTCCTGGTTATTTTGGTAACGAGAAATAGGAGGTCCAGATTAAATTCAATACTGTTTTCAAAATCTTGGTTTTCTAATTTTAGTCGATTCTGCTAAAGAAGCGCTCACAGACATGCCTCCGAGAGCTGAGTACGAATTAGACGCTGTAACACTCCACAATCAAGCTCTGATGAACTTCGATCTTAATCCAACGGAAGGTTTTGAAAAGTTGCAGTTTCTTCTTCAACAAAATCCATTTCCACCAGAAACTTTTGCGAATATACTTTTGTTGTATTGCCAGCACGAGTGTTACGATCTAGCGGCTGATATTTTGGCAGAAAACGCACATTTGACATATAAATATTTGACACCGGTGAGTGATTATTTTATAATTATGTTTTTCTTGACCGTTTACGTTTTACAAAAAAATAGATAAAATCCTTTTACAAATTTATATTCTTAGAAAACACCTCGTAAGTATGAAACAATTGAAAATAGCCCTCTTCAAAAATTATATCGTACGCTCATGGTAGATGGAGATTTTTACAAATATATTAACCCTCTTCCAAAATTGTATCGTACGCTCATGGTAGATGGGGATTTTTATAAATAAACCAACCCCTTTATAAAAATTTTATTGTAATGGTTTAGGGTTGTTGTTGATAAAAACACTTTTTACCCTTTATACAAATTTTATCGTACGCTCATGGAGCATGTCGGTGACGCGTATACATAAGTTTTGCGCCCATCATGGGACAAATAAATTTTCACTAGTTAAAATCATCTATAATTATTTTAATCAATTTATATTGGAGTTGGAATTAAAACGATCCCAATGGCTTGTATGAAGGGATGTGCAGGGGTATGCAGATGATCTGGCAATACTTGTACTGGGAAAATACCCTAACGTTATATCGGAGCTGATGCAACAAGCTCTGGAAAATGGTGTAGATTTGGTGTATGAGGGATTGCCTGCAAAAACTTCCATTCACTAGGAAAAGGAAGCTTGAGAGACTAAAACTACCAAGCCTCTTCAACGTGCAGCTGTGTCTTAGCCTGGAGGAAAAGTATTTGGGCATAATTCTGGTCGCAAAATTAACCTGGAATTCATACCTACATGACAAAACCATTAAAGGGAAAATGGCCCTATTGGCTGCCAAACGGGCGATAGGAAACACATGGGGACTAAATCCACGGATCGTTCATTGGCTGTACACAACTGTGGTGAGACCCATGGTTACCTATGAAGCCATAGTTTGATGGCCAAAAGCAGATCAGAGGAAAGCCGAACTGGAGCTATCAAAACTTCAGCCTGTCTGTGCATAAAGGGTGCGATGAGAAGCAGCCCGACTGCGACAATGGAGGCCATTCTCAATCTTCCGCCTCTTGCTCTGCATGTTAAGGCGGAAGCGAGAATGGCTGCATACAGGCTGGAATGCAGTGGGAATTGGCTGGAAGAAACCAACACCCACAGTCATTCCAGAATCACACATCTTATCACAAACTCGCTTCTTGATATGAGAAGTGATATGTTGGCCACAATTAACAACAACCAACCATACCATATCCAGCTGAACTGGGATGGGTTGGAGGCATGCAGTCATGAAGGAACGACACAGACGAATCTAAAACTGACATAGGGACAGGAGCTGGAGTCTATGGTGCCAGACCCAGGTGCATCGTTGGGGAAGTTTGCATCTGTATTCCAGGCAGAAATCTACGCTATCGACACATGTTTGCAAATGAACATCGAAAGACGGTATAGAGGCCGTAAGATCCTTATACTCTCAGGTAGTCAGGCAGCACTGAAATCTTTAGCATGTCCCCAGATCAGATTTAGACTGGTCTGGGACTGCCTACAAAAAATTTTAACCCTGGCAAACCATAATAGAGTAACTCTTAAGTGGGTCCTGGGGCACAAGGGTATTGTAGGCAATGAAAAGGCAGACATCCTAGCAAAGTTAGGGTCTGAAACTGCATGCACTGTTCCTGAACCAGTATTTGGAATATCAAAATCTGTTGCACGTGGTTGAACATCTCGGTGGATTCAAACTAAACATCAGACGTACTGCAGACACGTGCCAAAACAGGAACACAGCAAACTCCTGGTCAAAAAACCCTCGGAGTCGTTGACTAACGAAATATTAAACCTCAGCAGGGGCCAGATAAGAACGGTGACGGGATTACTCACCGGTCACTGTTCCCTAAGGAAGCACATGCATACAATTGGCATATCTGTCGATTGTGCATGGAAGAGGAGAAAACAGCCCCTCACATTATCTTCGAATGTGAAGCAGTGTCTCATTGGAGATATATACTCCTAGGACTAGAGGATTTCTCCAATAAGGACCTAGTGAAAAGACTGTTGAGCCTGATAAGGGCTACTGGTCTCTTCACATAAACGGTATAACCAAGAGCACAAAAAACCTAAAGGCTGAGGTGCCGAGGTCCTAAGCCTCTGAGAGGTAGTGCTGAACTAATCAATCAATCAATGGCTTGTATAGTAGAAGCAATAGATACAGTGCCTCCAAAGGTTCCGTCAAATTTTAAACATACAGGATGTCCAAAAAAAAATTAACAAAAATTAAAATTTTATTATTAACAAAATGAACAAATAATAAATTATTTCCTCTTCTCTACTTCCTGAATGTGTATCGTTTAGTGGTGGACAATTTTATGAAGAAAGTTGCTCCTCAGTATCTTCCATTACATATGGTGACGTGTAAATACATGGAGTGGCTGAAGGACTAGGATGTAGACTCATTTTTGATTCTGATATATAAGAATTTGGAGATGATAAAGATAAATGATTATGTACGTCTGTAGGCTCACACAAAATTTGATCAGATAACTTAATAATCCCTATTTTAAACTTTCTCTTCTGCCTATCGGTCATTTTTTGTAAATCCGGCAATAGACTCAACAAAAACTTTTTATCAGCTTCAACATCGAAAGGATCAGGTCGCTGCTGGTGAACAATTTTACATTTTTTAGGAGGTACTGATGTCTCTTGAATATTTTCTTCTTTTTCTATCTCAACAGGAACAGTAGCTTCTTTTTCCACCAGAACATCTTCCTGTTCGACTTCTTCATCGCTAACACTCCATTTCATTTGGTAAATCACATTCTCGAGCTCATCTTTATCAGACTCGGCCTCTTCTATTGACACATCTTCGATAGACGCGTCGGAGGTTTCATCTTCCTTCGTAAATTCGACGTTTTCTTTAACTGGACGCGATTTTGTAAAAGGTAAAATAAATTCCATCAATTCCGACAAATAATAAGGTCTTCTTAATGTAGACGTTGCACCCGACGAGACACTTTTCACGTGTTTCAAGTGCCTTGTGTAATTTCCACGCAAATTCTTCCAGCGAGTCTTACAGTCAGCGATTGTATCTGAAAGGTAAATTTTAATGAGGCACCCTGTATATAAATATATTTTTTTAAGAAAAGTAATAGACAGAGGTGAAAACACAAATAAATTAACTCATTTTAAAAGTTTCATCGTACGGCCATGGTAGATGGAAATTTTTGCAAAAAAAATTAACCCCTTAGAAAAATTTCATCCCACGGCCTTGGTAAAAGGAAATTCTGCGAATAAATTAAGCCCCTTTAAAATTTGTATCCTACATCCATTATATTTATAGAAACTTAATCCCTTATTCAATTTCATCGTACTCCCTTGGTAGATGGACATTTTTGCAAATAAATGAACTCCATTTTTTTTAATTCGTACGTCCATGGTAAATGAAAATTTTTATAAATAAATGAACCACCTTGACAAATTTTAACGTACGCCCATGGTAGATCGACATTTTTGCAAAAAAAAGTACCGATATAAAAAGTTTTAAGATACGACTAAGAAAGAATTAAATTAACCCCTTATGAAAATTTTATAGTACTCCCACGGTAGATTTTAAAAATTTTATCGTTACCCATTCAAAAAGAGTCCAGCGCGCACATGATACTGTAGAGGCGCAACTGCTCACATTAACAAATCGGTGACGATTTCACGTCGTGTTTTCACTTTAAAAACTTACTTATTCCTCCGATTTCTTTCACTATCGTAGACCAGGCTTTTTCTTGTATGTTGTGTTTGTGGTAATCATCGCGTGTGTTATCATAAAGGCATCGATGCTGCTCTACGAGCCCTACAAATTTTATATTAAATTCCTGATCGTTTCTCATTTTTTCTAATCTTGATAAACAAAGACGCCGTAGACGTAGACTAGCGATAGTGGCGGCAATATGGCGCCACGCCACGACAAACATCACCCCACCACTAGAAAGTTCGTTGCGCGTCACGTTCTCTACGTGACCACACCTCATTGCTTGTTACGAAGCAGATGTAGAGAGCCGAGTTGCAAGTTACAAGTAACGGTTATACTGGGTGTTTAAAAAAAAGGTGGCCCCGCTGCTAGGATAACTAGAACTCTGAAAAATAAGCGCATTTTGCTTAGTAAAAAGTTATAGTAAACAATTTAGATACAGGGAGTTTAATAAATATTTATATACACATGTTTAACGATAATGTCGAAAATATTGGCAACATTGTAATTAAATTTGGTATGAATATATTTGGAACCTAACAAATTTTATAAATTGGTTTTAACACTCATAGAGGGCGCTAATTAAACGGTAACTCGTACCGAGTAGTTTCAAACATAACTTTCTTGAGTTACCGTGAAATTAGCGCCCTCTAACGCCTCTTTCACATTACACGGTTTTAATCGTGCGGCGTTTTTACGGCAAACATTGTTGTTCTCACATTGGCACGTATTTTTACCGCAATATTTTTATTTCATTTGTTTAGTACGACAATATGAATCGAAAAAAAACTTTGTACTTTGTGGTTGCTTCATCGTCGCCAAAAAAGAATAGCACGAGATCGTCTTTTTTGGGTACACCCCATTAATCAGAGAGGTGAGAGGAAGGTCTTGCTTCGACCAAGGTTATTAAAACTTCAGCATCAATATCATTCATTCTTAATTCCACTTAAAACAATTAACACAAACTGAACTGCAAAGAATCCCTCAACAGGCTGGCAAGAGACAACAATAAAGTGTCTCTAATATGGGTGCCGGCACATGAGGGGATTGCCGGTAATGAAATGGCGGACCAGTTAGCTAAAGAAGGCTCTAAAGGAGACTTCATAGGTCCGGAACCGTTTTGTGGAATCACAAAAGATTGCATAAGAGGGGAAATCGGGAACTGGCTAGATAGGGAACACCAATTCAAATGGAGGGTGACACAAGGGCACCTTCATACCAAGAGTTTACTGAACAAGGTAGACAAGGAACTCTCAATCAGGCTACTGAAACTGGGTAAGATACATTTGAAGACAGTTACCGACCTGGTGACTGGACACTGCACCTTGAGGAAACATCTGTACAAAATGGGCAAAGTTAGTGAACCTATGTGCAGAAAATGTGAACTTGATGATGAAACACCTACCCACATACTATGCTTCTGTGAGGACTTACAAGAACTTAGACGGAAGCACTTTGGAGAGGAATTTATACAACCATCACAACTACTGAAAATCCCTCTAGTCAAACTAGTGGCCTTTATAGAAGACACGAAGCTTCTGGAATGGAAGTAGATAACATGGGAAATGGTACAAAGATTCAGTTCAAGTGCCTGGGCTGATGAGCACAACCCAAATATATGAATGAATGAATGAAACTGAACTGCAAATACGCCGTTCGACAAAAAACCGTCCAATGTGAAAGCATGCAGTTAGTCATGTAGGCCACTTTGGCGAACACTCCCGTGCGGCTTTTAACTAGGCACGGCACTGGCATTTAACCGTAGCCGTATAATCTGAAAGACCCCATGTCTTTCTCCATTTCGGTACGGTTTTTAACCGCACGATTAAAACCGTGTAATGTGAAACAGGCGTAAGAGTGTCAAAACAAATCCATGGGATATGTTAGCTTCCAAAACATATTCATACAAAATTTCATTACAATATTCAATGTTACCAGAAGTTTTGACACAATCGTAAAAATGTGTATCAAATTTTTTTAAACACCCTTTATCATTAATAAGGATGCCATTTCGAAAAAAATTTACCCAATTTATTTTTCAGTGTTCTACTTATCCTAGCAGCGGGGCCGCTTTTTTTAAAACACCCTGTAGATTTGAAAAATCTCAAAGTAAACGGGTTATCATTTTATATTATTGTGTGATGCAATGTTTTTATTCACCCACACATTTTAAAAATATTTAATGAAAACCTGTGCACGAAATTAATAAAACTTGTATATAGGGTGTGGCATAGCTTTGGATTCGATTGCGAAGTTTTAGTTAAAGATACAATTTTCAAAATTAGTTGTACTATGAACGTCACTATAAATTGGAGAAAAATGGGGATTATACAGGGTCTAGTCATTGTTATGATTATTATTTTCGATTTCAATTAAAGATAATTTTGTAGTACATGTACGAATTTTTGGACGCACTGATAACACAACAGACATCGCCTACAGACGCTTATCAAAAACTTGACGAATTGGCGAGCCGTCACACCGAACAACTACGAAAACTGACTAAACAAGTTCAAGAACATAGAAATCGCAACGACACGGAATTGGTTAAAAAAACCGTCATTGACTATGAAGAATGCTTGGAAAGGTCAGATGAACATATTTTAATATAAAAATTTAATATACATATTATACAGGAAAATATATTTTTATTTTATAGATATATACCTGTACTGATGGGCCAAGCTAAAATTTATTGGGATTTAAAAAATTATCCACAAGTGGAAAAAATTTTTCGTAAAAGTGTTGAATTTTGCAATGATAATGACGTTTGGAGATTGAACGTAGCTCATGTACTCTTCATGCAGGAAAATAAATTCAAGGAAGCCGCTGGATTTTACGAACCTTTAGTAAAGAAGAGTTATGCCGATGTAAGTGTAAAAACCCACTCTTATTGTCTCTCCATTGGTCTTTGTTGTTCTATTATCCTGTCCTATTCTGTTGATTCATATCCTTTTTTGTTTCCTCCTGGACTCCTTTTCCTTTATTCCAACACTCGTTTCTCTTCCAGGGTATCCTTCTGAACTAAATTATTCGTCTGCACCATTTTCCTTATTCCTTTCCTCGCCACATAAATTCACTTTTCCTTGTTCTGATAGAGTGGAGGTGTATTTTTTTTTAGATACTAAGCGTAAATCCAATTATTTTGGCAAATTTGTGTGTATCGTATATTATGACGTCACAAAACGAGGCTGCCGAAGATCTAATGAGAAAAATCGAAAAAGACGAAGATGCTATTGGATTTGAAGAGCCGGAAAAGAAATGCTTTCATCATTGTATTGTGAATCTTGTAATAGGGTATGTAAAAAATAATATAGGTAATCAATACAAAAATTTCAGAGAAATTTTGTTGTCATCTTTGGCACACTCTGTATGTTTGAAAATGTCTTTAATCTTATTTGATGCAATTTTCGATTTCATTTTTCACCTAGTCGTCAAATTCAAAATTTAACGTTTGGGACTTCTGTCGTATTGTCACTAGCCAGTTGATGCATTGTTTGTATAGTAAAAGTCTATCTGTATTTTGACAGCAAGAAAGAAGAATACAAACGTCAACAATGTCAGATGTTCGCGGGTTCTACAGTTGACATATATAAACATTATCTCTGCATATAAATTTCAATTTATTTTTCAGGACTTTGTACTGCTCTAAAGGAAACTACGAATTCGGAATATCCAGAGTAATAAAATCTCTGGAGCCTTACGATAAAAAGTTGGGTACAGATACCTGGTACTACGTAAAAGTATGTTTCTGCAGTCTTATCGAAAACCTTGCAAAACATATGATCGTACTGAAAGACAGTATCATCGATGAATGTATTATTTTTTTGGAAAGTTGTGAATGTAAGTTTTTTTTACAAACCTATACCAAGTGCTTATTTAACAATATTTTTTGTAGTTCACGGTAAAACGGTGAGAACAGTTGTCTACAATTCGCTTTCTGATGCAAACGATACTCCCAACGGCAAGGAAACTGTCACATACGAAGCCAGAAAGATTAAATGTTTATTAATTCGTTTGTTTAATGTTGAATCGTAAAATGATGGTTTTGAAATTATAAACAGTGTATTATTCAATTTTATTACATGCAAGTACAAAATTAATAATAGATTTAAATAAAAAGTACCAGGAGTACTGACACTTCCCGAAATGATTTTTCAGTAATGACAGACGAATTCAGCACTTTACCTGTGTGAATAAACTATTTTATAACAAATAACAAACATTCAAAATATGATTCAACATTTCTGGAAGACTCGCAAGATGTTTATTTCTCCAAAACTATTTATTAATATAAATAAAAATACAAAATGTGGGTAAAAGTTTCATAAATAATTTCCTGAATGTTGTATATCATTCCAACTTGGCAAAATGGAATGTACTTCAACACCTTCACTGCATTGCCCCAGATCCATACCTAATTTCCCTTTCGAAATGCTCAGCTTTAAGAGTTCCATTTATACTTTGACAATCCTTATTAAACACTGAGTATGCACTAACTTCTCCTTTTCTCTTCGGTCGCGTTCGCGTATTAATACAAATACCCACTAAACTAGATATTAAGAAAAATACCGTTCCAAATTGAAATTTAATAAAAATAGCATAAAGTATAACCCATAACGTAAAACATAATCCAAAGTATATGTAGTCGAGTAGAGAAAGAGTTTGTGGAATATCGTCTATTTCACTTTGCGTTTCTTCAGATATACTGGGAGAATTTGAATCGGTGTCTTCTACCAAAAGTTTTTCTTCTAGCTCCTGTAATAAAAGAATAATTATCAAAAATCGATTCCATTCTTTATGACAGGTACATATCTGAAATCATTTGATTATATAAAGGTACAAACACGTCGAGACAGATCTACAGTCACTACCAAATTAGAATCTGCCAACAAATATCTTTGAACAAACATACTGATTTTAAAACCTTACCTTATCTTTCTCTTGGGATTTAATTATTGGAATGTTTTGTTTTTTCTTGCGGTACTCTTCTAATTTCTTAGCAATCTCATTGTAATTATCACTCATTTTTAATTATTTCATCGTCTTGTAGTATCTACATTCGCAGTCGTGTTTATATGGCTGTCACTAGAACACAGATCACCTACCTACCATAGAACTTGAACAGTTCCATAAAATACTAAAATAAGATGACAGGCAACTCGATATACAGAACTCTTCTTCCATGTTTTGTAACCGCCATCTATCAAAATGTTGACGTACTTACAGTTGTAGATGTAATTAATTAAAATTGGTCTTTTTTCATTTTTTGCCATAAATAAGGGATAATTTGCCCAACTCTTGTAAGGGAATGACATTGGCCTTGGCTAATTTTGTTTATATGTATTCAATTTAAAGAGATGTTCTTACTGTTTGTGTTTTATCACAGGAAATATAATCGTTTGGTTTATATTTGTCTTTTTTCGGAGAATGGTGAATCGGATCTAGAAGAAAAGCTCTAGGCATGTTCAGCTACCAATGAAATCGGTGCTCCCGTCCCCTGGCGAAATTAAGCGTGAACTAATAATCGCCTACAAATTGCATTTATGACAAATGATAAGAAACGTCTAAAACCATTGAACCAACCAGTTAACTAAAATTTTAAATCTTTAGCTAGGACCAATTTATAATATTCAATAGACCGTTTTAACGAAAGACATCTTGTGGTAGCGGCGATCGTTGTCCACCTATAGATTTATATAGTAATTAATAGAAGTTAACTGTAATTCTAGAAGGAGACTGTAACTTAGATCTTGAACAGATGTATCTAAGATTACGGGAACGATATATTTCTCCACTTTTTTTAGGGACTCGTCGAGATAACGAGGACACATATAGGTCTCGTATAGTGAACGAGTAAACAGTGACACTTTTAACGTAATCTTGTTAATCTACCAGTTCTGTGGGTACAGTTTCCTTTTAAAATTACAGTTAGCCTCTATGAATTACTATATAAATCTATAGGGGGACAACGGTCGCCCCCAACGATTATATACTAGGAAGGATAGTCTACTTTGACAAATTTGTTTGTGTGCGATGTTGCAGCTATGACGTCACCACAGGACCTCGCGTATATTTAAATACATTGGTTTATACTTACTGAAAATGTGTTTCTATTGATTTTAATTAAAAATAAAGGTTGTTCGGCTTTAAAACTAATTACCTTTACCATATTAGAACACTATATTTGCTTTAAAAAAGAAAACACATTTTTTTTAGTTTTATTTTATTAATAATTATTGTATATCCTTACAAAAGAATAGGAATATCGAAACAGTTTATATCTACAAAAGGAATTCATATAGTAATGTAGCTAGAAAATATTTACAGAATATAATAAAAAAAACACTTTTTATACAGGGTGTTTAATAAAGTTCTTATTTGGGATTATGTAATTATGAGAACAGCTAATTTTCAGATATTTGGCTAGAAGTAGTACCTACCTATAGTAATTAACACAGTATTTAACTTTTAAAAGTTACCTATTGTCAATTTTACGAATGTTCCAGAACTTAATCAAAGAACATTTTAAAATGTGTTTTTTATTTTTCAGTTAAGATAAGCTTAAAAATATACATTTTGGTCTTTATAAATAAAATAAATAGTTTTTGATTGATATAAAATGTACAAAATTATTTCAGATAATGATTTTCATTATTGTACAGATTTTTTTTTATTAGATAAGTACTAATAATTTTTACTTCACATCAATAAATTGTAGTTGCACATCAATATTTTGTTTTAAAAATAAATATTGCTACTACATGGTGCAGTTTCCAGTATAGCAACACCTGTTCTCAAAAAATGTTAAACTTTAATGTAATAAAATTTTTAATAGAAAAAATAAAATTACTAATCAGTTTATAATTTTTTTTAATTTCTTGCTGTTGGCTCTACGATTGTCCTCATAGCTTTTCTCTTTAAAGTTTTATCAGATTCCATTTTATAATTATTATATTTAATTCTTATTATTGTTCTTAATTTACAAAAATCAAAAATTAATTTATATGGGATGTCCTCTTTATTTTTATTTATTTTATTTGCCAATTTTTTAACAATTTGAGTACCTGGACGAAAAGAATTTCCATGATGAATTTCAAAAAACTTATTCCATTTTTTTACCTTTTCTAACCATTGCTGACTGGGTTTAATAAGGCCTCCAAATGACAATTGTTGTACCCAAGAGGGAATATGATAATCACGTTCATTTATGAATTTATAGGTGAAATCTCCTAAATGGGGCACTTCTTTCTTATATTTCTTTGCAAGCCATCCTGCTATATATTCTAGTGCATCTTCAGTCGTTTCTAGCGAGATTTCTTCAAACAAAGATGTACTACCAGATTGATCAGGAGTGCTTACTGAAGAAAATGAACTACTAGAATTTGACCCAAATGTATCTTCAAAAGGTTTTGGGTCCGTCAATTGAAGTTTTGCTTTTTCTAAAACTTGAGGAGTTATAAATTCTTCATTAACTTCTTCTTTTGTGTTAGTTCTTGCATCTAATTCGATAAATGGCTGCCAGTGGAGAAGGGTGCTCATTTGGTCCTCTGCATCGAATTTGTGAAAAAAAATTCTCAAGTGCATCCTGGTTTAACTTATGGGTGCATATATAATGTATGTCAAATCTTGTTTTCATATCTTGAAATAATAATTTTAAAGATTTGATAGATATTATCATTCCCTTTTGGAAAATCTGTAGAGTTTCCTTTCCAATTGGTCTCATTTCAGATATTTGACAAAGCATTTTATCTAAATGTTCGTTTTGCAAATTGAGATATTTACCCCCATAAGCACTTTTGATAGGTACTGATCCATGTTCGAAATAGCTGTTGAAAATATCGAACCATTTGTTAATATCACCAACAAATTCTCCTAAATCAACAGCAAGTTTTTTATCATTTCCTGGTTTATATCTCAAAAGAGCTGTAGATACTGAATGAGAGATAAGTTGAGCAGCTAACTTAACTTTCTGTCTCTGATTTTTTTCACAATCAAGGTGCTTTTGAGAGATTTTCCAACAGGGATTAATTTCCTTATTATTTAAATTGATTAAACTCTGAAGAGGCTCTTTAGTAATTTTTTTATTTCCATATAATATAAATCCTTTATCTAGCAACCAATTCCGAACAAGTTTTAACAAATGTGGTGCATCAGCAAATACATAAATATTGTTACCTGTATTTGGGTGACTAAAAAATGGTTTTTCTATATCAACCTGCATTTGAGACCATAAACCAATATTTCCTCCTCCACAGTCACTCACACAAGCTACCACATTATATGATATATTATGCAGTTCATTTATAATATTCGATAATATGTCCTTTGTAATCTTTTGATCGAAAGCAATATATACAGGCTGTTTCCATTTTTTGAATAGACCTCGAGCTTGTACTACTTGCATTTGTCCATAGGGCCCCAGCACTTGGTCCTTGGCAGCATCGTATTCTTGCACTGATTTCACTTTAACTTCATAAAACTGTAAGATAACAGTTCTTTCACAATCAGTGAAATTCTCTCCAGCCAGTTTCATCAACAATAACACATCTTTTAGTATTCCTGTACTAACATCCAATTGAGATGCCCACCGCCTTAAACTTGATAAAGAAGGTAGAGGGTAATTTAACTGGTTTCTTAAATATAAATAGCAAGTTTTGCTATAGTATCTTAATGTAAAGACCACAGATATCTCTTCTCGAGTCCAGTGAACAATTTTTTTTCGACCAGACAGCAGATCTATTTGATTTTGTGTTAGGACCATTTTTAATATTTTTTGGGCAGTCTGGATTCTTTTACTTACTGTTACTGAGCATCCATAACATTTATTTTTGTAATATTTTAGCAATGTGTTAACACTGTTGACCTTTTTGCCTGATTTTTCCTTCAGATTTTTGTATTTTAGTAACAGCTCTTCATATTTTATTTTATAATCTATTGGTTCAGTTTTAGGTATTGGAATCTTGATTGGAGTAGTTTTTTGAATATTTATGTCATTTAAATTTTCTATATTGGAGGTAGTAGAACCAATTATTTCTTCAACAATGTTTCTATTCGTTTTTTTTTTAGCTCTTTTTGCCCGAAGTGTCTCTTCACTCTCTTCAGAAGATTCAAGGGCTCTTTTTACTTCAACAGTGGGGACAGCTGTCTTCTTCAAAATCTTGCGTAAAGATAACTCTGAAAATAATGTAGGAATGAGTCTTAAGAAAAATTATTTATTTTTAATTAAATTATAATTAAAGAAAGCGGCAGATTTATAATTGTTTTGAAATAAACCATAGAATACACTAAAAAATTGTATAGTGCTTACTTAACAACTCATTCTGTAAGTCTCTTCCATAATCATTTGGTGTAAAGTGTTCAGAACAAATTGTAGACGTATCTACATTAAAATTATCTGCCCTTCTACAACGCCTAACCCATTCTTTGCGAATAGTGGAAGACACTAAATCGTTCCCTTTTGGGAAATAATGAAATATAATAGGAATGCCTTTCTTTTTACAAATAATTTGGTTGTTTTTGCACGTAGCAATAGCACATATTCTACCAGGCATGCCTAGACTAAAATAGAAAAAACAACCTTAAAATAATATTTCTACCAAGTCATAAATCAATTTTACCTTGAATATAATAGTACAAAAACCAAGTTTTCAAAATAAAATAAAACGAATTATGATTAAAAATCACTAAAACTTTACCAGAAACAGAAAAATTCTGACAATATAATAAATGTAAACGTAAACCACTATGTAGACAAACTGACTGTCTGCTATTTAGGTCCTACTGTGACGTAATAACGCATGCGCAATTGCGATCTTGTTTTCAAAATGCTTGAGAATAGGAACTAGTCCATCCTTAGTTAGTATATAATCGTTGGGTCGCCCCTACCACAAGATGTCTTTCGTTAAAACGGTCTATTGAATTATAAAGTGTTTACTTTCGTTACACTACATTATTGTTAGACCATTTAAATTAAATTTAGTTGTACATCAAAATGTGGAAAGATATGTCATCATTATAAATGGGTCTAATCGCGAAGCTATCCCTAGTGTGTGTCAACTGTCAATCAAACCAGCTGTCAAGTTAAAATCAAAAGTAGCAATAATTATTATTTGTTTATTATAAAAGTGTTTTTGTAGTTTATAGAAAATATTAATAGTGAAAAGATGGGGAGTACTGCAAAAGCGATTGTGACAGGTTTTATTTGTAGGTTGTGTTCAGAACAAAAAAAAGTAGTTATTCATCTTTATACTGAAAAAGCTAGGAAATTAGATCTCCTTAAAAAAATTAAACTATTACCCATTTCGGTACGTATTTTGTACTGTTACATATCGCCCTTTCTGTTAAATAAGTATTAGTTTTATAAAATTCAATCAAAAGTGTAGTTAACTTATGTGTAATTTACATCCAGTAAATTACAAATAACAAGGGTTTTAAGAATTATTCTTATTTTAGCTACAAAAATATGATAATTTACCAAAAACTATATGTGAAGAGTGTGTAGTAAGGCTAGATGTACAATATAAACTGTATAAAAAAATTAGAAGGACCCAAGCGATACATAGAAGTCATCAAATGTATCATGTAAGTACCAACCATTATTCTTTCAATCAAATTTGACACTCTCTTGTTAATTTAGCATTGTCATAACTATTGATAGTGAATTAAAATTTAAAAATCATGCCAATCAAATTATAAAAACCATTGCTTTTAAAATTAAATATCTTAGAAGGTTTTCTCAGTATCTTAGTCAATGGGCAAGATTAAAGATGTACAATACCATAGTACTACCTCATTTTAATTATTGTGCAACTGTTTTATATTTTCTTAATCAAAATGAGATGAATAGACTTCAAAAGATGCAAAATCGTGCCATGCAAATTATTCTACATTGCTCAAAATACACTCCAATAAATGAAATGTTGCAAACGCTCAACTGGTTGCCAGTAAAAAAACCGTTTGATTATCATACTCTCGTATTCATTTACAAGGTTAAAGTTGGAATTGCACCAGTATATCTGCGAAATAATTTAATTATTAATAATAAAGTACATAATTACAATACCAGACATAGCAGTAACTATCGGTCACGTAGATATAAGATATTTAACTTTTAATTACGTATTTCTAAAAGGATTAGATGTGTTCAATGCTTTACCATCCGATATAAAAAATGGTATGGGTTTAGGGATTTTCAAAAGGTGGCTAAGAGATTATTTGATTGGGCAGTGATTTCCAATTTTTGAGTTTCTTATTTTAATATTATTAAATAACTATGACTATATAGTTTGTTTTGTATTATTTTATTTTATGTGTGGATGTAGTATTATTGTATTTGTTTTTAGTTTTTGTGACTAATAGATATTTTAGAGCTTTGTGTACCTATATTCTAATGTAAATTGTTTTAAATGTTTAGCGTTATTTTAATTTAGACTGATATATACATTTTATATGTTGTTGACTAATATACCTAATTGTATTAGCTCTTTTTAGCTAAATAAACGTAACATAATATATGTTAGGGTTCACCTGTTCAAATATTATGCGATAGAGAACTTTGGCCTGAGAATGGCAAGCATCTATATCGTTAAAAAAAATCTTGAACAATTAATTCCTATTGATTTTTGTTCAAATGTGAGGGATTCCTTTACATTTATCAATAATATGTTGGCTTGTGGTTACCAAATTTTCAAAATGTGCTTGGCATTCAATGGGTTAACAATGAATTACTATTTATTTTTAGAGTAATGGTAGATGTCCAGTTGAATGTCCTTTGCATGGTCTAGCTGGTCCGTCATGGTCTGAAATTACATTAGACGAAGCTACAAACTCATAATATACCTAATTAATATAACTATTTCAGAATGTAAATATCTTTAGGTTTAGTTTTGTACATTAACTTTGTATATGTGAAAAGTTTTTAATGTTTTTAAATTCATGTATTGGAGGACAAAAAATAAAAAAAAAATTTGAATTAATTATGACCTTTGTTTAGTTTATCAATTTAGCCATTTTACCCTTATTAACTCCCTTATATGCTATAAAAGTGTGTATTGTAGAAATTTTATAGTGTGATCCTGGCTCGATCCCAGGGCAAACACTTAGTCCAGAACCCTCTACATTTAATGAGGTATCCTACTTGTGGTAAGTGTTAGCCAAGGAACCAATCCCAACACCACAAAAAAAAGAGTGAATTGAGCTGATTACAGAAATACTACATACATGGGGACTTGACTGTTTAAGTTGACTATGATAAGAAATGAGGAATTTTTGACCACCCTGTATACGTTTTTCCCCTATTTGCAATTGAACAGGAAAGTCAAGATAAGGACACGTAAGTCGTTTTGCTAAATATTCCACCACAGTTCAGTTATGGTGGGCAAATTATCCCATAAGTAGATGGCAACCATAAAACATGGTATTGAGTTTCCTATGTATCTTATATTGTTCTATGGTCATTGACGAGACGGTTGCTGTAAAAGTACAATTTTAAAATGGTCGGATCAAAAAGTTCAAATGATTTTACAGTGTATTGAAAATAAAACTAGCTTACATATTTTTGGAACTTTAGTATTAAAAAAATATAATCGGGGGCACATTTATACAAAGCGAATACAAAAATCAACAATTTGTGCTTCAAATTTTTAGTTTCTAGTAATCGACACAATATTTACAATGTTTTAACTTATTATATTGTCAACAAATTCTTCATTCAGCTGCTGAAATCAAAATCAAGCCCAAAACATCTGTACTTATTATATTTGACTATAATCTACACAATCAGTCCAATTAGGTTAAAGTTGGTATACAATTTTATATTTACACTTTCAAATAAAAATAATTCAAATCGAGTTCAAAAACGCTTTTAATTGAAATAATTTGTTTAATTTAAACCATACACAGTGTCTCTTGAGGTGATAAAAAAAAAAGAAAATTGATTCTGTATTTTGGTAAATATTTTAATAATGGTAAAATGAAAGAAACGTATTATACAGAGTATTTAAAAGAGGTAACACCGTTGCTAGGATAAGTTAGAACACTAAAAAATAAGTATGGGGTTTGCTTAAGCCCCCTTTATAGTTCACAATTCTTATTGCAATGAATCACAGCAACACTCGCCTGCAACTCGTTTTACATTTCACAATAGGGCATGTCCACCAACTGACAAGTTGACAATAATTACAGTCACCCTGAGGATAAACAATAATTTGAATAGATTTTAGATTTGGATCGTTTATCTAAAGGCCGACTATCAGATGACGTAATGTGGACTTGCAATGTGGTGCTTAATGGGCTAACAATACAAAGTTCAAACCAAGTGAAAGGAAAAATTGGTTAATTTTCTTGAAAGAAATCTAGAGGTGCAGACAAATATAAAAGCAGTACAATAAAACGTGCCTAATAGAATGCAATGAAGAAAAAGAAAATAATGCGAAATAAACACAAACTGAAAGAAATTAGAAAAGAAAGATATCTTATAAGACCGGACCTAAGCAAAAAAGAAAGAGAAATGGTAAGAAATATCCGCGAGAGAGCAAAAAAAAGAAAAACAGGAAGGGAAGGAAATTAAAATTGGTTTAAGGAAGTCAATAATTAATGGCGTAGAATGGAAATGGAATAAAGAGAAAGCAGAGTTAAAGAAGTCAAAAAACTAAACAAGGAGAAGGTTAATGGGAAAAATATAACGAAACAAGCAATTCACAAGGAAACTCGGAACATGGAACATAAGAAGCATAAGTGTAAAGTAAAGAAAAAGAACTAGAAGAGGAATTTGAAAAAAATAGAACTGGATATTTTAGGAATAACAGAAACAAAAAAGAAAGGGAAAGGAACAATGGAATTAGATAACGGTCACATTTTAATATACAGTGGAGTCAAGCAGAATGAAAGAGCAGAAGCGGGGGTAGGCTGCATAATAAGGAAAGAAATATTGCACAAATTAAAAAAATGGAATTGTTACTCAGAAAGGATTCTTATGGTAGAAATGAAAGAAGACGACGGGGATAGATTGTATATGGCCCAAATGAAGACGAGACAGCAGAGAAAAAGGACACTTTTTGGGAAGTGCTAGACGAAATAACTCATAACGGTGTAGGAAATGTCTACGTAGTAGGTGACTTTAATGGACGAGTGGGAAGAGCTGATATACAATACAATAAAACAATAGGACGTTTTAGTGAACAACAATGGAAAAAAGAATAATGGAATACTGCCAACTAAATATACGTTCTCTACTAGAATTTATAAAAAAGAGGCAACTGAGTTGGTGGGGACACTTACAAAGAATGAAGGATACAAGAGTAGTCAAACAAGTATAGCAGGTAAGACCACAGAACAAACGGAAAAGAGGAAGACCGAAAAATACCTGGGATAAAACAATTGAAAAAATCTTAAAAGATAGAAATCTAGCGTGGGATGAAGCGAAAATAAAAACCAAAAACAAGAAAGAATGGTGGAAATTCGTACATGGATGAAAAGCGATTACCTTCCTACACCATACTATATGGTAGAAGGATTTTTGATTATATACAGGGTGTCCCACGAGGTTTTGGACAGTATATATCTCGAAAACTGTTTGAACTACAATATTGAAATTTTGCAGTTATAAACCGTAGGTAGTATTACACATTTTAAGCAATCAGCTACTTTGCTACAATGTCACGTTTCGGGTCAAGTGGTATCATTTTCAGAAATGTTAATGAGACAACCTGTATATTGTTTCACTACTCTAAAGGTCTCTCTTATACTAATTCGGCGATACCTATTTTTTTTCTGTTAGGTACTTAGAAACGACAAACTAACTTTTATAAAGTTTTTTATTTGAAAAACAAAGTGAGCTGAGAAACAAAAAACATATTATAGTAACAGCTATTCTAGTTGTCAAAAGCTGTCAGTGTCAGTGAACAATCGTTCACTGTATTATTGTTGTTAAAAGTTTTGTGACTTGAAACTTATCATGCCTTTACATTTCACTTATGACGAGTCGACGTGTCGATATGCTGATCATCTATGGAGAATGTGGAAAACATACAAGACGTGCTAGAGATTTATATAGAAATCGTTTCCCCGACCGAACAACTCCTTGTAAAAATACTTTTACTTATGTAGAACAAAAGTTAAGACATGGTTCTTTTCCAACCGGAAATCATCAAAATTCTCAACGTAAGCCTTTTGTAACGGAAGATAATATTATTAATATTCTTGCTTATATCCAAGTCAATCCCCAAATTTCAACTCGATGTCTGCAACAAGAATTAGGAATAAGTAAATCTACTATTCAGAGAGTGTTAAAGAAATACAAATATCATCCTTTCAAAATACATTTAACGCAAGGTCTAACTCCTGCAGATCCACAAAGAGGACTCGATTTCATTGCTGAAATGTCAATTAAAATCGTAGAGGACCCATTTTTCTTAAATAAAATATTGTGGGGCGTAGAAAGCCGTTTTCACAACAACGGTATAGTAAATAGACATAATTGTCACTACTGGTCGGCTGAAAATCCCAAGTGGACGCGAGAAACGCATTTCCAAACTATTTGGGGGATAAATGTGTAGTGCGGTTTGTTTAATGGCCGCTTGATTGGGCCGTATTTTTATGAAGGGACTTTGACAGGCGAAAGGTATTTAGATTTTCTCCAGAATATTCTTCCCCATTTGCTTGAGGACATGCCACTAAATGAGAGAGCGACTATGTGGTGGCAACAGGATGGTGCAACTCCTCATTTTGCTCAGCGAGTAACGTCACATCTGAATGTGTATTTCCAAGACAGATGGATTGGGAGAAATGGTACAATACATTGGCCGGCTCGTTCACCAGATATAACCCAGTTAGATTTTTTTCTTTGGGGATATTTAAAAGGATTAGTTTATGTTACAACTCCTGATGATGTACATGATTTAAAAAACAGAATCAGAGCAGCTTGCCAATCTGTTACACCAGAAAGTATTGAAGCAGCATGCACAAGAAATTTACTCAGAAGATTTGAATGCTGCATTAATGAAGGTGGACATCAATTTGAGCATCAACTGTAGTAAAAGTGTTATTGTATTCCAATTCTTTTTGTTTTTCAGCTCTCTTTGTATTTCAAATAAAAAACTTTATACAAATTAGTTTGTCGTTTCTAAGTGGGTACCTAACACAAAAAAAATAGGTATCGCCGAATTGATATCAGAGAAACCTTTAGACTAGTGGAACATTATACAGGTTGTCTCATTAACATTTCTGAAAATGATACCACTTGACCCGAAACGTGACATTGTAGCAAAGTAGCTGATTGCTTAAAATGTGTAATACTACCTACGGTTTATAACTTCCAAATTTCAATATTGTAGTTCAAATAGTTTTCGAGATATATACTGTCCAAAACCTCGTGGGACACCCTGTATATAACAACCAAAAAAAATTAAGTGTACGTTTGTGAGGTTAGATTAGTGTGTCATGTGATGTTGGTAAACCACAGAGTTTCTATCGTAAACGGTAGAAATATTGAAATAAACGAAACAGTTGTTGTTAGATGTAACTCTCTAATCGTCTAGGAACTTTTGTTTTGTTGAAAACAAAAAAATTACTAACTTTTCCCCCAGGATTCCATGCAAGTTGCTTTCAAAAACGAAACGGACCGATTTTGGACAAGAGCTTAAAATGCCAGAAGTAATGTCACACATGCGGTGTGACGTAATGGACAAAACAAATCTTACTGCGGTAAATTATCCCATCCTATCCTGCTCTCGATCTCGAATATTGCATGTTGCAAGAAGAATTGCGAAACAAAAACAATCCGTATTCAAAATACAGGTTGTGGGCAAAAATTTGTATACGCATTTTTAATGTTTATGTCGAAACTGTTGACAACGTTGTAATGACATTTTGTACGAACATGTTTTGGAAGTTGACACAACTCATGAATATGTTTTGACTCTCATCATAGAGGGCGCTAGAATAATTATTCACTTAAAATTTGGACCTCGAAAAAGTTATGTTTAAAACTACTCCTTGCGAATCGTGTAACTAGCGCCCTCTATGGAAGTCAAAACAAATTCATGGGATGTGTCAGCTTCCAAATCATATTGTTACAAAATTGCATTTCCAATAATTTCGAGATAATCGTTAAAAATGTGAATAAAAATTGTTTTTCTACATCATGTAACATGTATCTTGAATACGGATTCCTCCACGAAATTTTTTTACTAAGCAAGCCCCACTTTTTTCCAGTGTTCTACTTATCCTTGCAACAGGGTCATCTTCTTTTGTGGAAACATCCAGTATTAATTTACTTATGGTTGGTTCTACAATGATAAGTATAGTTTAGAATAAGGTAGAAATAAGAAAAAAAAATGAAATATTTGTTGAAGAAAATCGTAAAATTCCACTCAAACCAACTGGAATATGTGAAAGAATAAGAGATATTCCTTATTTTACGCACACACTTCATATGAGGGATTTAAAATCATAACTCACATGTTCCAAAATATTGAAAATTGGGTTAAAACTGTCTTATTGTAATATTACTTATATGCTGAGAAAATTTGTTAGTGTAAAATCCAACTAGATCTTATCTAATTCTGACCGTGGTATTCGGAGTCAAAATTAACATGTTCCAATAATGGAACATGTGAGTTTTGTTACGAATCGCCGTGTCGAATACCACATGATCAGTTTCATCTTCATCCAATCAAATGTCGATATTTCTGCTGCGCTTTGAAAGTTGTCGGTTACAATGCAAGGATAGCAGTTCAGTTGGTGAAATACCTTCAAAACGATCTATAATCCCTTGTAATTGGAAGAAGAATAAAGCTAACGTTGCTAGGTAAGTTGTTCAATAATACTTAACACGCTGTATGCGAATTATGGTAAACAATCGTTAGTTACAGTAGCAGCAATACTAAATATCTGCTTTTTGTTGCAGACATAAACCAAAGTCATTGCCCCAATATCCTACATGAGCTCACATGGACGGATTGTTCAAGTGCCAAAGTTTAACTATAAGAAACATTAAAGCTTTTATTTTACAAAAAACATAACCGAGGGTATCAAAACAATGTTATTATCAAACATGTGGAAATACAAAGCGTTACGAGACGCCGAGCAAGAGCTCTCAAAACACGTAATAAACAGAAACTCAGTAGAACCACACGTTACTTTGTGCGAAGTACGGCCGGTGACAAAATTCCAGTTTTATGTTGATATTAGGTGTCTCGCGTTTTCGTGTAAATAACATTACCAAAGAATACCACAAGACAGGTATTGTAACTGAAAAACGAGGATGATTCAAGCAAGCTAGGAAATATCTAAAGCAGAGAGAAAGCATTTGAAAATTTGTGAATACATTTACGTGCATAGAAAGTCACTATTGTAGGGGTCAGCCGCTCAGGAAATACCTTGCTAGTGATTTGAATTTTAAGAAAATGTGGAGAATGTATAGACCTGAAAACGAGCCAGTAAAATGCAGTTATTTTCGTAGTGTTTAAGACGTACAATATAGGTTTTGGGTACCCTCCGTACTGATGTCTGTTCGACATGCTTACGTCTAAAGGAGCTAGTGAAAAATGCAAAAGACGAGCAACAAAAATCCCACTTCATCATAGAAAAAAGATTACACAGATTAAAGTATAAGCCTTTTATGAAAAATTACGGGACTCTGATTCGAAAATATTTCTTCTTTCTTTTGATTGCCAGAAGAATCTACCGCTTCCTAAAATATCGGATCAATCTACTTATTACAGTAGACAATTTTATTTTCAAAACTTTACGATTGCCATAGCAAATCAGTGCTTAACCAATCTAACACTACATCGTATTGTTGGACAGAGAATGAGTTCTCGCGTGATTCCAACTTAATAGCATCATGTGTGTTTGATTACCTCCAGTCTACTGACTTGACAGAGTATAATAAAATTCGATTGATTTCTCACGGATGCGGAGGCCAAAATAAAAATTCAATTATGGTTGCGATGTGCCATATTTGGCTGACTAGGTTTGCACCTCTTCACATAAACGAAATTGAGTTAATTTTTCCCATAACGGGGCACAGTTTTTTGTCTGCCGATAGGGTATTTGGCAATATTGAGAAAGAATTAAAAAACATAGAGGAAATAGTAAAACCAGAAATAGTTATAGACCTTATATCTCAATATGCAGCAGTAAAAAGAGTAGGGGTAGACTGTGAAGTTGAAGATTTTCGTGTTGCAGCTAAAACCATTCTAAAACCTCCACAAAAATGGCATTTCCTGATTTCGAAAATTAAACGATTATACATAACTCGCGGAAACGGAGGCAACATACGTACTCGTGGGGAAATTCCATACAGATCTGATACTGGAGTGTCTACATCCATAGTTAAATCGGGAAATACTATAAGGAATTATCATCAGGACGTTATTATTAAACGCAACGCTGCCTCTAAGGAGAAGAAGTAAGATGTGGAAAATCTGCTGACTCTGCACTTCAGAGACAACTGGAGGGATAATCGCAACCTGATATTTTATTTAAACATAATCGATGAGAGTCACAATGAGGATGTTGCTATCGAAGACGATTCTGTTTGTGAATCCATACCTACTGAAGAGGTAAACGATCTGGACCAAAGTAGTATAAAGTTTTGTAAACTTTTATATTTCATAATAAAAAATATCGAGATTACACATTGTTCTCATTAAATGCAACTTCTATTATTAATATTATTCTGACAACGGTAGGTCTACCAGAGAGTTGAAACTGATCAGTTTCCATGTCAAAACTAACATGTTCCTTTCTAACTATTGTCAAAAGTCACATGTTCCGATAGTAAGGCTCAAAACCTACATGTTCCAAGTTTTGACATGAAATAAAACGAACAATGTTGAAAACTAGCATTTATAATGTATCAGAATACATTCGTGACATGACCACACATTGATTCTACAAATTTCATGATAGTAATATCATTAGAAATCACCTAAACAGGTTTTTGCGCATTTCCCAATAATATACTTTTTAGAACATGTTTGTTATAATTTAAACCCCTCATATAGCCTTTTAAAATTAGATAATTATTGGAATCAGATTTATTTTCAGAGATGCGCAAAATTAGATTTACAGATGAGATAATGGTTCCGTATTTTGACGTTTGACGTGTTTGTTACATCCAATGACAATGGTTAACAAAACAATCTTTGTTAGCATTACAGGGTATCCTGGAAAGGTTACGAAATTTCTACACAAACACCAGATAGAAATGAACAGAAAAACACTTAAAAATATAAAAAAGAACCGAATTTAATTTCTTCGTAACGTCTTGTATCATTAGATAAAAACAATTCAAATAAAATACTTCATCGGAAAAACCTAATGGAGCAAAAACTACCTTCCGGTAAACCCGCGCCATATTGACGCTATGCTAGCAGCAGCACTATTTACTAAACCTCCTGCCATACTGCTCGCTTGTTGCGTACTAATCATCTGAGGAGTTTGGCTAACCGCTGAACCAGCAGCTATTTCTGGACACTGCACGTGAGGCACCTGGATATAATTAACAAAATTCACATTAAAATAGATAACTTATCATTTTATTTAAAATTTTTAATGTAGATTTAAATCAAAACAATGAAATATGTTAGTACTTTGTATAGACATCTGTTTTTGCAGTTAGTTATGACATTTAGAAAAACTTAGAACACTAAATTATTATTAATATAATTATTATTAAATTTGTATTTAATTGCTGTGGATTGCTTATCCCCTGACAAGTGACAAGATATGGAATATAACGGATGTCGAGGCGTTACACTTTGAATATATAACACCAATCACTACTATGGTGGAGAGGAGGTTATAAAACAATGTACAACAATCTAGTTCCGTTTGTTAGGTATACGTAAGTCAAAAAACACTGAAAATGATTAATTACTGATCTACTTACAGCTTCCCACTCCACTGGGAAAGAATCTCCCTCTTCAGAATCAGAGTCATCACTTGTTTTGAGATCATTCGATAAATTCTGTTCTAGAGCAACAGCTTGATGAACATCATATTGTACAGGTCCTTCCCTAAAATTTAACACAAATCAGGAGAAAATTTCATAAACATAATAAGGGAAATTTACCTTCCCAAATCAGTACTTGGATTCTCGATAAGTTGTAGAATATTATGAATAGTTTTTGTGGAATTCAAAGCACTTAAATCGACCTTTTGATGGAAACATAAATAGAGAATATTGGCATTCAATCGAGCAGTTCTTCTAGTAAATTGTTGTTCGTTCATGTAGCTATTACAAAAATCACTAGAAGCATAATTTGGGGTAAAAATACTGTTTGTTTGAAGTCAAAATAAGATTATTTACCTATATTGCATTTTATATGGAAGTCTAATGTTAAGATAAAAAGATAATACACTTATTAATTGTGCTGTGTACATAAGGGCAGCACTGATGCTGAAAGCTGGATTTGGTTCAACAGAGCTGGCTATATTTGAACCAGGAACTCCATCCTGATTTTGAGCAACTAAAATAAGTAAATGGTCACGACAATGATAACAATAAAACTTGTTAATTAACACAGAAAATATGGAAAACATAGTACTGAACTTTAGTTACAATTGAAAAAGTTGCTTACCCCAAATATTATAAGCAGAGTAATTTCCTGACCCTGGTAATGTGGGTCCCACAATACAGTATCTCATTTCTCCCATGTAATATGAATATTCCCAGCGATCAGTAGATTGGGATGCCTCTGCCAAAGCATTTACCATATCGTCAGTAGATAGTTCTGTTTCCCTAAGAAATACACAACCAGATTTATTGGCAATAAAAAAAATTAATTAGAAACTTACACATTTGGATTAACTAGAGTAATGGGAAAGATATATTTAAAAAGTTGCTGTATTCTCAACCTAACAAGTTTTTTAAGTTCCTCTTGTTTTTCCTTGGTATTTTCTCTAGCTTTTTCAACTTTTTCATGTTTAGAACACACAAAGGATTCAATTTCATGAACTTTGTTATCATACTTTGGTAAACTTTTACTTCTTTTCTCATTTTTATCTTTCAATGTTGCCAGTGAAGTATTATTGATGGCTCGTTTATATTTCTTTTCTTCTACAGCTGATCTTAGTATTTTTGTTCTATCTTTTGATTGTCTTATTTTAGAGCTCTACAATAATTATACATAATTATATGTACTTTAACATGAAAAATGGTAATTATAATCTATATTATAACCTACCAATATATCTGATTTTCGTCTATTATCCAACAATTTAAGACAGTTCTTCTCTAATGTATTTCTATTATCCTCTAATTCTAATAAAGCTTTCTGTTTTTCTAAATAACTAAAAATACGGAGATTTTAAAGGTAAAAACGATACAATCATAACAAACTTACCCTTCAGTGATCTTTTGTTTGGAACTGTAAAATAACCCACTGTGAATACATTCTTTACAATAAAAAACTTTCCTAAATTTGCGACATAAAGGACAACGCTGTCTGTTAGGACTTAATCGACTGCCACTGTCCGTGGAAGTAGATAAATGGAAATCTCTTGGAGCTGTACTGTCCTCTGAACTACTGGTGGTAGCCATAATAGATTTTCATTCAAAATTACGACGAATCATCTTTTTTGATCCTAATGCTCCCTAATGCATTTTCAACACTACGTTCATAGGTTTATTTAAATTAACTACTAAATTAACTGAATTTAAAATGTAAATGAACTTGTAGTATGTTGATTTTATTCGTCATTACTTTTATGTTAGCATGAAAGCCACATAGCGGTAAATTTGAAAGTAAAAGTGAAATCGGATTAGATAATTCTAAAGAGCTTTTAATTACAACCCTATAATAAAAAAAATACTACACTTACCATTTACGATGTTGCTAATTTTGCTTTTCTTATGACATTGCGTTATATTCATCAACAGAGTTTTGAAAAATAAAAATTTCTAATTGATCTTTGTTTAAAAAATCTGCGATTATCCTCAGTGAACGGTCTATTATGTATGTGGCTCACTAGCCACTCCATAGTCAATTTATATATATTTCTTAAAGCCTTATTTTTTGTCTGAATGAATAATTTTAAACGTATTAATAAGCTATTTCGTGCATTATTTTTATTTTTGTAATTAAGGAGAAATCTGATAAGTAAAATGTAGATAGTGGTTGAATGTTTGACTTATGATAAAATAAAAGAAGAAAACACTATTTATAAAGGAAGTCGATAAGAAAGAAATTTTTACATCCTTTAAGGGGCACATGATTGGTCGAATATGTTGTCATCCTCAAAATTCTATTTTTAGTACATAGCGCAAGCGTAACGACAGTAACGACATTTAAAATCGCCATATTTTTAATTTATTGTTGTGATCTAAAAAAAATCATTGAGGCTGTGGGAGATTAAAATGTTATGTAAAATTGGTATTAATTTAATGATTTTGTTTTAATGTATTATAGGTAAGAGTGTCTAACGTCAATGTTAAAGTGTGTGATATAACTAACCTCTGTTTCTTCAAATTTTTTTAGTTAAAATGAAGTTTCGTTAGTATTTTGAAGTTCAATAAATACAAAAAGCGACATGGGAGCTTTTCTTGACAAACCAAAGACAGATAAGTATCAAGAAGATGGGGTGGGAAACGGAATTCGTTATGGGGTTGCGAGTATGCAAGGATGGCGTGTGGAAATGGAAGATGCTCACATGGCCAAGATGAACCTAGGCGAAGCACTAAAGGACTGGTCTTATTTCGCAGTTTTTGATGGTCACGCCGGAGCGAATGTATCAGCCCATTGTGCAGAACATTTATTAGAGACCATTATGGCCACAGAAGAATTTCAAGACGATGTCAAAAAGGCAATTCATAAAGGATTTTTAGGTAATATTTTATGTACTCTATCAGAATAAAATGATTCATATTGGAAAAGTATGGAGTTTTGTTCCAAAATATTCCATTATTAAGGACCACTTTTTTGTAAATTTCCTATTTGTTTTGTATAATTAGTCAAATAATTAGCTAATATGTATTTGATTACAAAACAATATGTCCTACTCAAAAGGTTTATATTTTAGAATTGGACAATAAAATGCGCAGCCTGCCTGAAATGACTTCTGGTGAAGATAAGAGTGGCACAACAGCAGTATGTGCATTTGTCTCCCCAAGATCCATTTATGTAGCCAATTGTGGTGATTCACGAGCAGTATTATGTCGTGACAAAGCACCAATCTTTACTACCCAAGATCATAAGCCAGGCTTACCTACAGAAAGAGATCGTATCGTGAAGGCAGGAGGCTCGGTAATGATACAGAGGGTAAATGGTAGCCTAGCGGTAAGAATTTACAAATCATTATGATTATATTTTAATTAATCCTCTGCTGCATATTAGGTCAGTCGGGCGCTTGGTGATTTTGAGTACAAAAATGTACATGGAATGGGTCCGTGTGAGCAACTTGTTTCTCCTGAACCAGAAATATTTGTTCGAGAAAGGGACGATATGGCAGATGAATTCCTTGTGCTAGCTTGTGATGGAATTTGGGATGTTATGAGTAATGAGGAGTTGTGTGCTTTTATACACCATCAATTGTGTGTTACTGATAATCTTAAAGAAGTTACCAGTCAAGTTATTGACACCTGTTTGTACAAGGTAAGGTATATTTATTTGTTTCAACTTAATATCGTTTGTACTGTATTTTTCTTTATAGGGGAGTCGCGATAACATGAGTATCGTATTAATAGTGTTTCCTGGTGCCCCCACACCAACTCCTGAAGCTGTGATGGCCGAAAAAGAACTAGATGCAACAATCGAGAGGCACATTAAAGGTATTTTATGATTATTTATTTTTATTATTATCGTTATGTTTATTTTTTTAATTTTTGTTTTAGAGGCCGTAGAACAGGGTGATAGACAATTTCAGCAAATTCTCCATAGTCTTATGTCCATTCACATTGAAGGATTGCCACCTGGAGGAGGCTGGGCCTCAAAGTAAGTACTTTTACAATTCCATATTTATCTGTTATGTATCTTCACATATTATTATCATTTTTTTATTTAATTTCTTCCAAGTCTTTCTTTATGTTTGGAAACAATAATTTGTTGATGTCTTCAGACATTTGGTTTACGTTTTTGTCATTTTTATATAATTTGAATGCTGTACGATACTTTCCACTTAATC
The DNA here is from genome assembly GCA_947563755.1 of Lochmaea crataegi. Lineage (NCBI taxonomy): Eukaryota > Metazoa > Arthropoda > Insecta > Coleoptera > Chrysomelidae > Lochmaea > Lochmaea crataegi. Next base: position 27,159,407 of record OX387428.1, on the reverse strand, counting down.
TTCTATGCAAATTTAACTGCCAATGTTACTCTTCTACTTTTATTTGTTTACTTTACTTTGGATACAATTTCTTTTAATGTTTTTGAGGATATTTAAAATCATTCATTTACTTATTTATGATTTAAATTTGTGATCACTTCTGTAGAAGGTTGTATCTAATGTTCCATGGAAACACCCAGATGACATATTGGAAGACGAATTAATGCTTTTCTTTATTTCAGACGTACATTAATTGAACGGGTGTTCCAGGAATTATGTCCTGAACAAGCGGAAACCATAAGTCAAAGTTGTGATTTTTCTTTTAATTTTTAACTTTTTTTTTGTGAACTGATTTTTTTATCGTCAAAATTTGTTACTGTAAGTTGAATTGTCATTTTCATTGTTGAAATAGAAATTGAAAACAAAAAATAATAAGAAGATGGAAGAAAGGAGTTACTTATCAGTTATACAGGGTATGTGTTAATGGGAGAAACAAATATATATATATCGACGATTGCCCCCCCCCCCCAAAAAAATTTACGACTCTAGTTAGGGTTAAGATGTTTTTTTTTAATAATGTGAAAGTTTTTTATATATCATTCATACCTCTGCCTTCGGGTTTTGTGCTAGTTGAGCTTTCACTGAAATTACTGAAAGTTTTTCGATATTTACAACATTCTGATTAATAAAAGTTTTGCTTTTAATCCATATAATACAGGGTGGTATACATTTTCATCCATACAAAAGATTCCACACTTCAAAAAACCTTCGATAGTAGTATACTACTGCGTGTTAATGCCAAACAGCTCCTAGATTTTCGAGCTAGTGTACTCTTGGTGGTGTAGTATATCTATAATTTGATGGAAAATATCAACCCTGCAAGTTCTACCCAATAATTTTTTATTTTTATGTCATCTGGTGAGTTTTAGTTAACGAGATGTGTTCAGAAAAGTATCTAGTCATTTCATTACGGTGTTTCAGATAGAAGTGCGTGGTGATACAGAACGAATTGTATAGCTAAACATAGCGTTAGTTCGTAGCTTAAATTTAAGTATGTTCGTGTTTTATCGCGCACGATCGGAATGGTAGTCTCGATTGTTGAAAAAAAAACGGGTATAGTTATGAGTGAGAGATATTTTAATCAGAGTTATGACAATCACATCACACCCTGTAGCGGCAAAATTCACTTTTTCAACTCAAAAATTCGATAAATTAAATACAAAATATCGTGTGACGTTCTTAGTTCTTTTTGTCTGCACAAATGACAGTTTTTGATGTTTCACAGTACGTCCAGGCGTCACAGTACATATCCAGTAATGGAAATGGTTACTTGTAATTACAAAATAACTATTGAAACGTCAATTATGTCATGTGTTTCAATTTGTTACATTTGAACTACTTTATGGCCTAATATAACTAAAACTCTCATATAAATGATTGTCAAAATTAAATGTGTTTGACACATTATGAGACAACCTAAATTTAATGGTTACTCTGTTAAATAGTTGAATTTGTGACTCTGTGATGGGTTTAGTACAATAATACAACAAATCAATTTTCACCGAATATTGTATTCTTAGTTTTTTTTGTTTGTTTTTAAATGCCTACAGGATGGATGTTTAAAGGGTTTGACATTTTTTTAATGCTTATTTGAGATCACAGTACGTTCAGTCGTGGGCTTAGATATATCCAGTCATAGAAGTGGTTACGAAATGTCTGGTGGAAAATATATGTCGGTAACTCTGTACTATAAATAAGTCAGAGAGACAGCACATGTCACAAAAGTTTTAATAGTTAATATATTGTTATTTTTTGAATTTAAATAAATCTTTCCACATAAATTGTTTATTAACCAAGCATTTTGACAGAGTACTGGTAATACCTTCATAAGAAGATATTTACTACAATTATTTCTTTTAAAACGTACATCAGTTTCTATCAAAACTTCAGTTTTTTGTTGAGTTTCTTTCCATTTCATGGTCCTGAATGGATCTTCATTTTTGTAGCCAAAATGTAGTTGTTCGCCAATTTTAATATATGCAATCCAAGGTAATTCGGTAAAAGTTCTGTCGATTACTAAGTCCATTGGTTGAGAACCATTGGAAACAACCAAAGCTTCAATTTCCTCCTCAACATCATCCAAACTTAATACAAACTTAGTGATTTTCTTACTCTTCACGCTCTGGCCTCCAAACCCAAATAAATTTTGATCAGTTGGTTTGTATGGTAGATTATGAGCAGATATTACTTTTTCTTTTATTGTACCTGGATCTACAAATCCCGTTATATTTAGATGATGACCAATCTTACTGATCTAATGAATTTTTGGATATTATCAACTTCGTTATTTTTATCATATACCAAAGATTATGCATGACTTGAACTTCCTTCGTGTGAAACATTATTTCTGTTCCAAAAATTACGATGAGCTTGATTTTTATTGTGGCTATGAAAATTAGCTTTATTATGGTTATCTTGAAAATAAGAATTCGTTTCCTTGAATCATTTCCCACATATCCTTACTCAGTTTAAAATCATAAGTTTTTTTAAAACTTGTTTTAAAATCTTCAAAAGACCTAATTCTCGAAGTCCTCTCGGTGAACCATTTTCTAGCTGTGTCTATCATATGAATCTTGGCTGTTTCCAAAAACTCTTGCGGCCAATTGTGTAGAACCGCTGCACTCTCAAGACTATTAATTTTCCTAGATTCTCCATTGAAATCGTCTATCTATACTTTTACTAAAGCCGGGAATAATATGGAATTCTTTATTTTCATTTGGTGCATTAGAACTACTTTACGGCCTCTTTTTGTTTGGGATTTGAGTAGTCAGTGGCTAACCGTTATACCACAGAATACACCAACCAAGTGGTGAGTGGTGTATTCTTTGGTTATACTCTGTAACAGTCACATATAAATGATTGTCAAAATTGACACATTATAAAACAAAATGTCAAAATTGACGAAGTTGAATTTATGAATCTGCCGTTAACAAAACTATGGGTTTTGATGTGATTGTTAATTATTTTGTCTCAAAAAAATTTCAGAATTGTCCATGTGAAAACTCAACTAACAGTATAGTATTAATATTGAACTGTTTTTTAAACACTTTTTTTACATTAAGACTTTGTCGGACTTGAAGGCGGGTAGATTTTTTTCTTTTTGATATGAATTTTACAAATATGCACAAAAAAAATGCCAGTTAACATCTTGGCGAAACTTAAACTATTTTCAAACTATATATATATCTTGGTATTCAGGTAATTTTTTCAGATATTTTGATTGACCTCGATTTTTTTTAGATATGTGTACAGTAGTAAATTATATTTTTAAATAAAATTGATTCATTAAAGTATTAAGATGTTTTTTTGTTCAAGACAACACCTTATTAGTTTTTTTAGGAATTTGGATATTTGCTTATTTGAGTCGAGAAGGCATTCTTAAAAGCAAAAACTATCTTTGTCAAAATGGGTGAACAGAGATTAGATTTGGGTTGTAGTGAGAGTATATCCGCCGAGTTAGTATAGATTGCTTATATTTGTTTATAGATACGTATTTAATTTCATAAGTTTTGTATTGCTGTTATTCCCATTGTTCGTTGTTCGTCGTGATTACCACGTTGCGGGCGATCAGTTATTCACAGTTGTTCCCGAGTCGACTAATTTATATTGATTTTTCGTTGTTGGCGATGCTGAAATTTGATTGGTCACAAACGTGACGCATGTCATATGACAGCAAAATTGACGTTACAGATTATTAAGGTTTAGTTATTGTTTCTCGTTTTTGTATAAATATATCAAGAAAGTAAGATAGTAATGAGTTCTTCAATAGCAAATGTATTATCAAAATAAGTGGAGTTTGACACGATTGGCAGATATCAAGTCACATGGCACTAACTTCAGTTTTCAATGGTGGAACTGCGAATCACGAATAACAAGATATAAAATTTGGTTATTTGAGAGCAACGACGAACAACACGACAACAACGGTTTATAAACGCATGTATGTGATATCAATGTTTTATTTTCGAGCAGCGGGAATCACGAACAACAGAGTTTATAAATCCAGCTTTATCTAGAAAGTTGTAATGACCACCAATCGATTCAGGGGAAAATTTTACATACAGGTAGGTATGAGCAAATTTTGAATCAACATTCCCAAGCGTTAAGAGAATTAACATTAATGAGAACGAAGGTGTCGCTGGTGTGTTAGTGTTTATTCTGTGCTCATTGCTCAAAGTTAATAAAATATTAAATAATTCTAAATTCTCACAGACGTCGTTGCCTTTTTTTTAGAATACCTAGGATGGGATTAAAAAAGCTAACTTTAATTCGATTCTTTATATATATTGCTACTCTGGTTGATAAACATTTTAATTAAACTGATTTTTAATAACATAATTTTAGCCAAACATTCAAATATCACTGTTATTCATTCATTCTCAATTATTTGATAGCTTCAGGCGGACAATCTGGTTGATTACTGGGATGGGCTGCTCGAATAGCTGGATGACTTTCTAATTCCCTATCGATTCTCAAAATCGTAGGATACGGTCTTAAATCAACGTGAAACCTTCTAGCGTTGAAAACTTGCGGTATCAAACAACAATCGGCTATTGTTATTTCATCTCCTACACAATACTTTCCCGCACTGGAGGCTAATAATTTTTCCACGGCTTTAAAGCCACGTTTTATCCAATGTTTCGCCCACTCGTCTTTCTTTTCCTCGCCCACGTGAATCAATACCGTTAGATTTTGAAGAGGTTGGATCCCTGATGCTATGACCTCGCAAATTTCTCTCACCTTAAATAGATAATAAAAAAAATTGAGAATTTTGGAACCGTTGGCGATACTAGACTCTGAACATAGATATATACACTACACTGTTGGTGTAAACCATAAAGAAATAATAAGAGAGCAGGTTTTAAAACATATGGTCCTTCCATATGGAACAACGTTTATGCGCAACCTGTAGCGCGTGGCGCTTCAAGCAACTAACTCAACTAACAAACCCCGCCTCCTACTATTCGAAACTTGTCATTTTTAGACTCCGTTTCACGTAAGAAGAACCCACTTGAAGTTGCAGTCGTATGCGCGAACTTGTTGTCAAAACCAGCGCCATATTGTAAAATTGACATTCGACTTCAAATCAGTAGCGTAAGGTTTTCACATTTTGTAGGTTAACACAAAATTAGAATAATTTGGATAATTTTTCCTTTAACACCAACAAGTTTTTTATGAGGCATGGTTTTAGATCAAATGAAACGCACAACTACCTAGACGCCTTAAAATATTCGACAGTAAATGGTTGCTTCAAACACAACCTCAAATGTCAATAATAAAATGGTTGTCGGAATGAAAATCGTTTGTAACGCCAATGGCATGGAACGGTCGTTACGAGGCGACATAGATAAACAAGACCTATTTTGGTTTCTGCGCAAGTCAGTTGGCAAACTTCATGTGGCTTCTTCTGTGAAACGTAGTCTAACATCATTTGAATTTGTAGTAGGACGTTGCCATTTTTAAACGTATTTAGTTTTATTTGATCGACTCTTTGGCCTGTCTGTAAAGTACTTAATTATTTTTATCACCGGATTTTATTATCATTGGTAATTGTGCTGAACGTGTGCTTTTCGATTTTGCCACAAAATTGTGTGACAATCTATAGCAATTGCTTTTATAATTAATGTGTATCATGTAAAATTTGGCGGAAAGGCATATTTTACGGGATATGGAATTAGGAATTAGTCTTAAAAAGCTTAAAATCATAGATTTCCAAATAAAAATTCCAGCTAAAAATGTTATATTTAAAGTGTTGCCAGATTTCTAAATAATCCACTAATCCAGGGAAATTGAAAAAAGCTATTCTACAATATTTGCAGCTGAATGATTTAGCACAATAATGTTATTTTTCATTATACCTTACTGAAAACCCTATCTTAACATGCCTTTTCCTGTGCGCTAATATGCCTTATTGTTTATTTCCATTAGTAACACTAAACAATTGTATTATTACAGCAGATGTCAGTGTATTTGAATTATAGTATAGTAAATACTTACAAGTTTTTGTATTAAGAAAGGTATAATATAAATTATAGTTCATTACACATCCATAAATGCTTTTCCCGTGTACAGCTACGCCTCACTCGGGAACCCGTCGCGCGCACACGGGAAAAGCCTATTTTCTGGACTCGTAATGAAATATACTATTTTAGTCTTTTCAGACTTGATTTGAAAGACTAAAAAACAAAATCATTTAATTGCAAATATTGTACAATATCCTGAAAGTTTAAAAATTCAAAAATCCCGCGTCTTGAGTGATAGTTCATACCTGTAGCCAAGGTAGGAGCTAGTGGTAACTTTATGCCACAGAACGCTATACGTTTAATAGCTCTCTTATTTATTTCTCTATGGTGTAAACTGTGTTCAGTATGAAATCTAAAGATTACCTTTGCCCTTTTGATGCAATCATTTGGCATAAGAGGTCTGTGTGGTCTGGTTTCTTCTAAATATTGCATAATATTTAACGATTCTATCATAGTGCTGCCGTCTATGTGTAAAGATGGAACTTGTTCCATTGGATTCACTTCTCTGTATTCATTCGAATGTTGTTCCCCTCCTGCCTTTATTAGCGAAACTGGTTTAATGTCGTAAGGGATTTCTTTCAAGTTCAGCGCTGTAAATTAATAATTTTATTTTTATTACGGACTATAGGCATTTATAAGTTACAAATTAAGTTTTTTTGTTATTTATAATGTTATTAAACGAATAATTTGTGCTTATTGTTGCTTCAACTTTTGTATCTAGTGATATTTTTAAACATAAAAGGTCAATAGATTACAGAACATTTCAATAAATTATTAAAATTTCTTTATTACCCAACAACTGAAGATAATTATTTTATATTTTGATTTAAAATAAATACACATACGCACAAAATGTCATCTGTATATATAGTTAAATGAGCTGGAAAAAATGAAAAAAGTACTTAATTTCGAAAGCGCATCATTTGGAATGCAAAAATTAAGGTTTAGCATTTAAAACGTTGCAAAATTTACCGTTTTCTCCCCAGATCTACTATATATTGTTACGTCGGACCTGTACTGAGGATATGTAGAGGCCCATAAAGAAAAATAAGAAAACATACATCTAGAACCGTCATCGAAAAGTCGAGAACTGTCTGGAACAGGTGAAAAGTATAAAAGGCGGGACAATTGACATTAGTGAGTTTAGTTTTTTTTTACTTATAGGTACTTATACTTTTCACCTGTTCCAGACAGTTCTCGACTTTTCGATGGCGGTTCTAGATGATTCCAGATGTATGTCTTCATCTTTTTCTTTGTGGACCTCTACATATATCTTCAGTGAGATAAAAAAATGTGTGTGTGTCAGGCACCGGACTGGAGTTTACCTTAAAGGCAAAAATCCTGTAATAACAAAATTATTGTTATTGAAGGTTATTCATATACAAATGTCACAATATAACGAATAAAAAAAATTATCACCGCGACCCGGATTCGAACCTTACGCCTACAATTCATGATTTTCGCAGCCAAACCTTTATACCGCTCTGCTATAAAGAAATAATAATTTATCAAACAAGCTATATATATATATGTATATAGAGCGCATGATGTATGCCAAAACTAAATAAGTGACGTTTAACGTAACGCCTCTTTTTTCGATTTTACTAATCATAAAATTTTCATAACGCGGGCTAAAAATGAAAATCGTTTCTTAATGAAGTAAACTCCTACAAAATAAAAGTTATAAAACTTACCTATTCTCACCCTCCAAGCACAAGAGCTCCTCCAATACGAATATAAAACTGGCTAAAAATAAAATTAAGTTTTTTTTAATACTTTTAATATAAAATTTAAGGTACTTATATAAAATTTTCATTTAAACAAGTGGCTATCGTCTAAACCAGGGTTTCTCAAACTTTCGGCTCCACGAACCCCTGTTAAAGTTTCCAGGTAACAGCGAACCCCTTAACTAATTAATTAAATCACCCTTCCCCCCAAAGAAAATAATAAAATTGACTGTTGAAGAAAATAAGGTTTTTATTTCAATAAAAGGTTAGGAATGAAGTGCCAAAAGAAATATCTTTTTATGGTGGTTGTGCTTGTTTATGTCGCATTTTCAGTCAATTTTAGGGGTAATTTTGGAAAATTTTAACCTTAATTTAATTCTGACTCGGTATCAAGTCGATTTATGTATTTAGTTTTTATCATGACCAGGTGTGAAAACCCACTCTCACTTATAAGTATGTTATAGCAAAGGGTAAAAGGAAATTCACCGCATTGCATGAGAGTTCGGGATACTCTTCCTGTTGAGCTGCCCAAAAATTGAAGAGTTTTATCTACGGACATTTCTAATAATGACTCCTGTTGCTTGATACTCAAACTAGAATTTATGCTCTCGTTCGTGACCGCAAATGGGTTACCAATCCAGCCATCTTTAGCATTATCAATATCCGGAAAATACATTTTCAGTTCGTCGGAGCAGCACGTGCATGCCAGTCATCAAGCCACCATTACGTAAATTTTGTCGCGAACCCCCTGCCGTCGAATGGCGAACCCCTAGGGGTTCGCGTACCCCACTTTGAGAAACCCTGGTCTAAACTAACCTTTTTACAAACAAATACTAAGAGACCTAGCATGCGCGCTATTTAATTTTTTTAAATCTAGTTAGCTTTGGGAAATAGGAGTATGCAGTTTTAATCGGGAATTATAAAAATAGACCGAATAGCAACAGAATAGCGAAAATAGCATGTCGCTATCTTTTTCCTGTCCCGAGATATCTTGTAAAAAGTGTAAATATTAAGCATTTTCCTCTGAGCGATCTCTGCTGCGTCTTCTATTAACAGGAAGATTAAGAACTGTTTACAAGAAAACTAACTTTGCAAAAATCGGTTAAATGGAACGGGAGTTTTTTCATAACAAAGTAGCCACTCTCCCCCACCCATTATTTGAGTAGATAGACTAAAACCGTTGAGTGCAGTGTTCCCATATCTCAAAAAATGTTCTCCCCAAAAGCTTAAATCAAAAACTCCTAAAACATAACATTTACATGAAAATACCCCTAAAAAAATAATAATAAAAAAAAATCATAAATAATAAATTAATAATGAACAACTTTATTACCTCAACAGATGTCAATAAAGTTAGGTTTAGAGGCTAGTAGTGAAAAATAATTATTAAACTGAAATCAGCAGATAACTGAAATTTTGTAGAATTATTTCCAGAAAATTAATTGTTATTAAGAAATTTAAAAAAAAATGGCATCTATTTTAGCGTTAACCCGTACAAATAAATGTGATTGGCTAGATTAAATTATTCCAGGCCAGGCCCTAATTTTTGTAACTTTATTTTTCTTAATAAAAAAAAATAAAAAATGTAAGAAGTCAAGAAATCCCTAAAAATATAACACCCCTGAAAATCCCATCTCACTTATTTACTTCCTAAATTTGGGGGGGGGGGGAACCCCTAAGTTGGAATCACTGATCAGCACCATCTAGTAACAATCAATGACAATGATCAATTCAAATTTTTTTATAAACTTTTATTGAATACAAGTATGGAGTAAGAGCAATTGAAAAAAAAAACACAATTAAAATTTTATCCCCAAAAATACCCCCAAAAAATTCGCAGTAAAGATTTTCCCCCCTAAATTTAGGAAGAAAATCCCAAAGTTGGCATCACTGGTTGAGGTATAAAAAACACACAATGAAAATTTTATCCCTAAAAATACCCCCAAAAAACTCGCAGTAAAGATTTTTCCCCCCTAAATTTAGGAAGAAAATCCCAAAGTTGGCATCACTGGTTGAGATATAAAAAACACACAATTAAAATTTTATCCCTAAAAATACCCCCAAAAAACTCGCAGTAAAGATTTTTCCTCCTAAATTTAGGAAGAAAATCCCAAAGTTGGCATCACTGGTTGAGGTATAAAAAACACACAATTAATATTTTATCCCTAAAAATACCCCCAAAAAACTCGCAGTAAAGATTTTTCCTCCTAAATTTAGGAAGAAAATCCCAAAGTTGGCATCACTGGTTGAGGTATAAAAAACACACAATGAAAATTTTATCCCTAAAAATACCCCCAAAAAACTCGCAGTAAAGATTTTTCCCCCTAAATTTAGGAAGAAAATCCCAAAGTTGGCATCACTGGTTGAGGTATAAAAAACACACAATTAAAATTTTATCCTTAAAAATACCCCCAAAAAACTCGCAGTAAAGATATTTTCCCCCTAAATTCAGGAAGAAATTCCCAAAGTTGGCATCACTGGTTGAGGTATAAAAAACACACAATGAAAATTTTATCCCTAAAAATACCCCCAAAAAACTAGCACTAAAGATTTTCCCCCCTAAATTTAGGAAGAAAATCCCAAAGTTGGCATCACTGGTTGAGGTATAAAAAACACACAATTAAAATTTTATCCCCAAAAATACCCCCAAAAAACTCGCAGTAAAGATTTTTTCCCCCTAAATTTAGGAAGAAAATCCCAAAGTTGGCATCACTGGTTGAGGTATAAAAAACACACAATTAAAATTTTATCCCTAAAAATACCCCCAAAAACTCGCAGTAAAGATTTTTTCCCCCTAAATTTAGGAAGAAAATCCCAAAGTTGGCATCACTGGTTGAGGTATAAAAAACACACAATTAATATTTTATCCCTAAAAATACCCCCAAAAAACTCGCAGTAAAGATTTTTTCCCCCTAAATTTAGGAAGAAAATCCCAAAGTTGGCATCACTGGTTCAGGTATAAAAAACACAATTAAAATTTTATCCCTAAAAATACCCCCAAAAAACTCGCAGTAAAGATTTTTCCTCCTAAATTTAGGAAGAAAATCCCAAAGTTGGCATCACTGGTTGAGGTATAAAAAACACACAATTAATATTTTATCCCTAAAAATACCCCCAAAAAACTCGCAGTAAAGATTTTTTCCTCCTAAATTTAGGAAGAAAATCCCAAAGTTGGCATCACTGGTTGAGGTATAAAAAACACACAATTAAAATTTTATCCTTAAAAATACCCCCAAAAAACTCGCAGTAAAGATATTTTCCCCCTAAATTCAGGAAGAAATTCCCAAAGTTGGCATCACTGGTTGAGGTATAAAAAACACACAATGAAAATTTTATCCCTAAAAATACCCCCAAAAAACTAGCACTAAAGATTTTCCCCCCTAAATTTAGGAAGAAAATCCCAAAGTTGGCATCACTGGTTGAGGTATAAAAAACACACAATTAAAATTTTATCCCCAAAAATACCCCCAAAAAACTCGCAGTAAAGATTTTTTCCCCCTAAATTTAGGAAGAAAATCCCAAAGTTGGCATCACTGGTTGAGGTATAAAAAACACACAATTAAAATTTTATCCCTAAAAATACCCCCAAAAACTCGCAGTAAAGATTTTTTCCCCCTAAATTTAGGAAGAAAATCCCAAAGTTGGCATCACTGGTTGAGGTATAAAAAACACACAATTAATATTTTATCCCTAAAAATACCCCCAAAAAACTCGCAGTAAAGATTTTTTCCCCCTAAATTTAGGAAGAAAATCCCAAAGTTGGCATCACTGGTTCAGGTATAAAAAACACAATTAAAATTTTATCCCTAAAAATACCCCCAAAAAACTCGCAGTAAAGATTTTTCCTCCTAAATTTAGGAAGAAAATCCCAAAGTTGGCATCACTGGTTGAGGTATAAAAAACACACAATTAATATTTTATCCCTAAAAATACCCCCAAAAAACTCGCAGTAAAGATTTTTTCCTCCTAAATTTAGGAAGAAAATCCCAAAGTTGGCATCACTGGTTGAGGTATAATATATAATATATAATAATATCACTCACTTAACGCTAAAACTTGTAATATCAAATAACGCAGAATTTTTTGAAGAATGCGCAGCTCTAGGTACTACAAACGGTTTCCAATATTTGGCTGACCCGTTCTTATTGGAACACTCGGTACATAGGTAAGTAAGGTTAAATCGACGTATTTTTTATACTAAATTAAGAGGTGTAGGTAATTTTTGATTATTCTTTTAGTTTAGTTAATCTGATGTACTAAGTCCGGACCTGACATAACAAGTGATGAAGATAAGTACCTAACTGTAGATAAGTGGATACGGTTTATTTATCGTGTACTAGCTATTGTTGCAAAATATTAGAAAAATGTTATCACATATTAATAGAAATGTTAATTTTTAACGAAATCTTCACTAGACAATGTCAAAATTATTAAATAATAATAAAATGTTAATACCTTTCCTAAAACAGACGTCATGCTATGCTGCACTAAAACATCAACATTCAGATATTTTAATAAAACCACACAATTTAAAAATAAAGCAAACAGATAAAAATCCGAAATTTTAAATAAATAAACAAGATAACCTCAAATTATCACTTCGCCTAGGAGACCGCAACACAACTAACATACATCCGATATACTTTCGGTCTCGAACTTCGAACTGCTGACGATCCAATTTCGCGAACATCTACTAACATCCAGCATTATGCAAAATGAACAGGTTATTTTTCTTTGTATCTTAAACTGGAACTAGTTGTATTTTTCAAACGACTTTCGGGCGTTTTTTGCATTCTGCTAGTCCTTTTATCAGTGATTTCATGCAAATTTTTAGCTACACGTGTTTGTATTGATTTATTGTATACCGGGGGCGACCGATAAGAATCCTAACGTTGGTTGGTGTAAGTCTTGAATCAAACTTTTTCTTAGCGTATTACACAATTTATTGGACAAATAATGTGACTGTTTTTTTCCAGTACTTGTTTTCATTTTTTTTTATTTTGAAATTTTAAAAATGCGCATCAACCTTTAGGGTTTACAATTGATAGAAATACTATAATTATTAAATTTTATACAGTAAGTTAACCGCTTTCAAGAAAAGTAACAATTTTTGAACGTCACAGTTTTCACCGATAATGTCTGTGATTTTATTCGATAAATTATACATTATTCTTTGATGAGCAAAACGGGTACAATCCACTACCGACACTGGAGTAGGGATGGCGATTCTTTCTAAAAAAGATCGATTTTCAAATCGATTCGAATCGTAACCTGATGAATCGATACATAAAAAATCGAGGTCTAAAAGATCGATTTCAAAAAAATCGATTTTTTTTAAGTTTGTATTTTTTACAATGTAAATATAAATCGATCTTTTTTATTGAAAAACAACAAGAAAGGTACCCCTAAATAAACAATCTCTCTCCGGGATCTCTTATCAGTAAAATTGGGGATTTTTTTTAAATTCAGGGAATTCGATAATAATAACAATTATTTTTTTATTACCATATTATTATCACAAAGTATCGGATTAGGAATGTGTGAGATTTTTCTTAATTCAAAATTAATGGATTTGTCGAAAAAATCGATTTTAATAAAAAATAAAATGATTTCTGCGAAAAGATCGTTGATTTTTTTTGGATTGTTTTAAAAATGGAGATGCTTTTCGTATATATTCCGATAATAAACCTAAGAGATTTATTCGTTAACGATATTTATCGGATTGAAAAAAAATCAAATAAAATTATATGAAAATTGTCAAAAATTTTGAAATGTGGTCAATAATTGTCAAAAACTGTTGAAAATTGTCAATAATTGTTAAAATTTTGAAAAATGGCCAAAATTTTTCAAAAATGGTCAAAAAATTTGGAAAAATGGTCAATAATTGTTGAAAAACTGTCAAAATTGGTCAATAATTGTTGAAAAATGGTCAATAATTTAAAAAAAATGATCAATAATTGTTGAAAAATTTGGAAAAATGGTCAGTAATTGTTGCAAAACTGTTAAGATTGGTCAATAATTGTAAAAAATGGTCAATAATTATTGAAAAACTGTCAAAATTGGTCAATAATTGTAAAAAATGGTCAATAATTTTAAAAAAATGATCAATAATTGTTAAAAAATTTCGAAAAATGGTCAATAATTGTTGCAAAACTGTCAAAATTGGTCAATAATTGTTAAAAAAATGGTCATTAATTTTTAAAAAATGATCAGTAATTGTTGCAAAACTGTCAAAATTGGTCAATAATTCTTAAAAAATGATCAGTAATTGTTGAAAAACTGTCAAAATTGGTCAATAATTGTCAATTAATTGTTAAAAATGGACGATTTTTGTCAAAAACTGTCAATAATTATTAAAAAATTGTCAATAATTGTCAAAAACTTCTGAAAATTGTCAATAATTGTCAAAAATTTTGAAAAGTGGTCGATAATTATCGAAAATTTTTAAAAAATTTGAAAAATGGTCAATAATTGTCAATTATTGTCAAAAACTGTTGAAAATTGTCAATAATAGTTAAAATTTTGAAAAATTATCAGTAATTGTTGCAAAACTGTCAAAATTGGTCAATAATTTTTAAAAAAATGGTCAATAATTGTTGAAAAACTGTCAAAATTGGTCAATAATTGTTAAAAAATGGTCAATAATTTAAAAAAAATGATCAGTAATTGTTGCAAAACTGTCAAAATTGGTCAATATTTAAAAAAATGATCAGCAATTGTTGAAAAACTGTCAAAATTGGTCAATAATTGTTAAAAATGGACGATTTTTATCAAAAACTGTCAATAATTGTTAAAAATGGTCAATACTTTTGAGAAATGGTTAATAATCGTCAGAAGGTGTCAAAATTTTGAAAAATAGTCAATAAATATTACGAGAGCCGTTTCTGAAAATGCACTCCTCAAACACACGTAATTTATACAAAATCGATTAATATTACTCGAAAAATCGATAAATAAAAATCGATTATAACAAAATAATAATCGATTTATATAAAAATCGTTTAATTTTTCAAACATCCCTACTTATAGAGTTCCCTTTAAACTTTTTTGAAAAAAAAGCAACAGTGTCTGTCGAGTCTACTGGGATCCGAGCGGTTCCGCTCTCACCACTACTTGCGATGTTGCCGGGGCAATTGAAAAAAAGCCGCTCTACCAAAAATACAAAAAAAAATCGAAAGTCGATTTTCAAGGGTGAAATATCGATTCACTGAATCGATTCAATACAACATATCGATTCAAAAAATCGATTTATTCGGTCCGAGGTATCGATTATTCCATTAATCGATTTCAGATCGCCATCCCTACACTGGAGCCTGACACGTTTCACATATGGATGCCGCAGTATGAGACATCAGGTAGCCGTGGGAGAAACGAGTGTGTCCAATTCTAAAGGTGGGATTACACGTGTCAAGTAGCTAAAGCAAGTCACTAAAGCTGTAACTAAAATTTAGTACATTTTTTCTAGTGAGTGTCTACATTTAATTTCATATTGGCTTTAATTGTTGTTTAGCGGTGGTTTTTAAACATGGCCGTAAAAGTTATGCGTGTAGCAATGCGGAACTGTATATTGAACATTTGTGGTGAACTATCAGAAATATTGGAAGAAGAGATGACGAAAAATAGAAATAAGCGTTGTTGGGTACGAAAATGGATGAGTAGAAGAGAAATATATCTACTTTGTTAAGTGAATTAGCATCTGATGAGGACGTAGCAGAGTATAAAAATTGGTTGAGAATGACCAAAGAACGCTTTGAAATATTGCTGACTCAAATTACCCCCCAAATTACGAAAAACGACACCCTAATGAGACCGGCTATTCCAGCTAAAATAAAATTGGAAATAACATTGTCTTATTTGGCCACGGGCAATAGTTATAGAACGTTGCAGAGGTTATTTCGTGTGTAAAGAGCTGCAATATCCAAATTTATACCCGAGGTTGTGTGTGATGTATTTATAAAAGCCTGGAAGAATATCTATATAAACGTATGTACTTTCTAAATAGTTTTATTGCGGAAAAGTTGTTGAACAAAGCATGTTAAATATTGGAAAAAGCGGCTCTTATAATATCTGTTGGAGAAATATCTTCTTCAAGTGATTCCCCACAAGTAATACGTGTCGATGCATCGCTGTTATATCCGTAGTGACGACTGAAGGGGCAGGAATATCGCTGGTATGTGCAGATGGATGGTACTGAATACCCTGGAGGTCCTGAAGTTTAAAACTTGTGAGAATAGACTGTATGCGTTCCTGTGCTTTTATTGCGGAAATAGGAGTCAACGTCATTAATTGTGCAGCAACGCTTTTACCAAAAACTGTATATTGATTTTCATTAGAAGGGTCACGTGTCACAGCTTCACTTATTTGCTTTAGGTCGTTAACTACTGCAGTAATTTGTCTCAATTTTGACGCAGCCCTATTTTTTTTGTTGGTGGTCATTGCTTCTCCTGGGTTTTCCTCTTCTTGTTCATCAACTGCTTCTTCGCGTCGTAACTACAAAAGAAAAATATTTCTAGACTTATAATAGCCAAAGTAAAATATTATACAGGGTGTTCCGAAATTAATGCACCAAATTTTGATGGCATATTCTATGTCAAAAATAAACATTGATGACATGCAATCATTTCAATTTGGGTGTGGATTTAATTACTATATTTTGAAATTTTCTTTTCATCTTTCAGGTACCTGAGTCTCAAGAAGAATGGAATGTTATTGAAAAGGGATTTCGTCGTAAATGGCAGTGCGATTGATGGGAAACATGTGACTATTCATGCACCAGCAAATTGTGGGAGCCAATTGTTCAATTATAAGGGTACTAACAGCATTATTCTACTAGCTGTTGTAGATGATGATTATTGTTTTCGCTATATAAATGTTGGATGTCCTGGAAGACAATGAGTTTTTCAACAGTCGTCTTTATTTGATGCCCTAGAAAATGGTTTATTACCAGATGGTGGCTTCATCGTTGGAGATGATGCATTTCCACTGAAAATGTATTTGATGAAACCATATCCAAAAGTAGCACTTTCGGAAGAGCAGAAAATTTTTAATTATCGCATTTCTCGAGCAAGAAGGATAGTCGAAAATGCTTTCAGGATTCTCGCTAGCAGATTTCGTGTTTTTGAGATGCCTTTAGCCTGCTTGCCAGAAACTGTTGATAAAATTATTAAAGCTTGTTGCGCATTACATAACTATTTGCGAATCACCTCCAATAACAGTTATACTCCAAAAGGATATATGGATGAAGAAGATATAGAAAGTGGTCAAATTAGACTAGGTTCTTGGAGAAATTAAACTGGTCCTTTGCCGGCAATAAGAACCTTAGGTAGTAACCATTCTTCAAGACGAGTTAGAGAACTGCGAGACCGAATCTGCCAGTATTTTATAGGCGAAGGTGCGGTCTCGTGGCAGCAACGAATGATTTTTTGATTATTTTATTGACAGTACTATAATATACTTACAACGAAATTATCCTGTGTAGGTCTCTTATTATCCTCCACGCAGCTTAAAAATGCGTCCATTTCCTTGAACCATTTTACACTAGGGACGTAAACATCCTCCGATCCTGCTCCCGACTTCATCGAATCTTTTATTTTATTTTTTTCTTAACAATAAGTTGACCTCAATGCCCGTATTTTGTTTTTAATCTCCGAATCCCTCTATTCCCATGATCTCCTCAATTTGCTTATATGCAGAGTCCCGGGCGTGTTTGTTTTTATAAATGGCAGCCTTTGTATCCCATAGGCACTGCTTTTCACGATATAATTCCACAAACTTCCCTGTTGTTGCTTCACTCCAACGTGACATTTTCACTACCGAAAGTACCGAAACAATGAAACACTGACCTGTCTACACTTATTTAGTGGGCGTTTTAGTTGCGTGGAAACGGGGGTGGGAGAACCTACTTGCTCAAGTAAATAGAACACGTTTCTATTCAGTTGAATAAACAGTTTACTAAATGAGGTACTTGCGCAATTACTAAATCAAGCTGTTCACACCATACAAGTAACTAAATTTAGCTACTTGATTTAGTAACCTGCTAAGCCGACTTAAAATTATTTGATCTCTTCTCTTGGTTGGTAGGAATTTCCAGGCAGCTATACTTTTCTTCACGCTCCTCAATTTTGATGGAGATCGAGACCAGCAGTTTTGCCAGTAGCTGATGACTAACTGTTTAAAAAACTTTTTACAGTCTGTCACAGTAGTTCTTGACACTAAAGCACAATTTGGGTCATCAGTTGCATTTTTGGCCTCAAGATATGCCTTTTCGTTTCCGATTATCCCTATGTGTGACGGAACCCATAAAAAACGAATATCTTTATGAGCTTCTTGTAGATTGAACAGCACTCTTCTGATAATTTGTACCAGGGAATTCGAGGAGTGCATTTTTGGAGAATGCTTTCAAGATAGCTTAGAGAGTCGGTAAATAACAAAAAATGTCTTGGTTCGTGGTTTTTTGCATATATAAGGGCTTGAAAGATTGCATACAGTTCTCCAGAACCATTTCAGGTAACCTAATTTTAATGACGGAACTGGGAGTAATAACTGAAATTCCTACTCCTTTTCCCTTTTCCATTTTCGAGGAATCTGTATAGATTCGTGAGTATTCACTAAGTCTGGACACTTTTTCTTGAAATGCTGTTTTTATTAAAGTTTGATTTGTTTCATATTTGTTGAAATTTGATAAGGAAGTATCGCAGTACGGAAGTTTCGTTAGCCAGGGAGGAATGGGATTAATGTTCAACGGAAAAGTTGGAGGAATGGAGGTATCAAATAATATAAGAGATCTATTTATTCTCTCATATAGAGGGAGATCAATTCATTTTCTTTTTGTGTACTCGGAGCTAAAACGATTTGACAGTGTACTTATGTTTTTAAGTGACACTTTTCGATTAATTTAACATACAAAATAATTTTTAGAATTCTTTCATTTTCTTTTCTTCAGTTATAAGACCAGGCGAATTAAATTTTTTGAAAAAAAATTGTTATCTAAAGTTTGGTAGGTGGAAGTTGTAGAAGGAGTTATTACAAACAAGGGAAAAATAAATGCAACAGCTGAAAAGTATAAGGTATGATTTGAGGGGTGAAAAAAGACATTATTGCGATTTCCGGCCAAAGTTGAGGTCATAGAAAAAAAAGTTAAATGCAACAGCTGTAGATCTTTTTGAGACAACTTTTATATTAACGATTTTTTCACATTACCTCAAAATTAGCTCGAAAAACTGCATTTTTCGATTTTTATTTTTAGTTTCGTCAAAAATTGTGTTCGATTTTGATGAAAATTTAGTAGAAGGTAGCTTTTATAGTCACAAATGGTGAAAAAAAAATTCAAATTAAAATATTGACAATTTTTCGAGTTATGACGTTTTTTCGGTAAAAAACATTTTTTTTTTAACGAAAATTCTCATTTTTTTTCGTTTTTACATCTCCTTTCAATTGAAATAAAAAAAATAGTAGTCACAATTGAAGAACAAGCTCTAAAATGCAAAAAAAGGAAAAAGTACGTTTTTCAAGTGCTAATTTTTGCTTAATTGTTATTAATTTGTTTAAATTTTTGAAAAAATCAAAAAACAAACTTCACCATTGAATTCTACGGGAAAATATAAAAGAAACTGTGTATAATTTATTTAAATAAGTTTCGTTTGAAAAAGAGTGTTTTTTACCGAAAAAACGTCATAACTTGAAAAATTTTCAATATTTTAATTTGAAAATTTTTTCATCGTTTGTGAGTATAAAAACTACCTTCTACTAAATTTTCATCAAAATCGAACAATTTTTGTCGAAACTAAAAATAAAAATCGAAAAATGCAGTTTTTTGAGTTTTTCGAGCTAATCTTTTTTGAGAAATACCTACAACTTTGGCTGGAATTCGCAATAATGTCCTTTTCCACCCCCCAAATCATCCCTCCCACTTTTCAGCTGTTGCATTTATTTTTCCCTTGTTTGTAATAACCTCCTCTACATCTTCCACCTACCAAATTTTAGATGACAATTTTCACAAAAAATGAGCTAATTCGCCTGGTCTATATGGTTAAAATTTAGATATATTTGATGTATTTTACATGACTCTATGGACTGATCGTCAAAAAAATCCGGCTACTAAAAATTTGACATCTTCAAAAGTGGTTATACGGGGTACATAAATGTAAAGATGTTTTTTACTCGAAATTTGAAACACCCTGTACGATGGTGTCAAAATGTAGCACCATGCTTTATGAACATTTTGGTTTTTTATTCGCGTTATTATCTCGGTTATTAAAGATTTGTGAATTTTAACTAAAAGTAATTTTGAAGTGAACGTTAAATCTCTTAAAACTGATAAAAACATGAAAATTCTAGTAAAAAATCTTGTAGTGCTACTCGAAAGTGGCTTGTACTTTATAAATCTGTAGTTTTTATGTAGGTACGACACAACTCAATTGTGTTAGTTATCCACTGTGTTTAATTTCGAACTACGTTTGTAGCAACTCACCCTCGTATAGTATCGATAAACCACACGTGAAAATGGATAAAAGAATGTATTTGCATATGAAGAATGAATCGCAAGATGACCAGTTTGCGTAACTAGGTGCAAAAAACGCCCGAAAGTTCTTGTATTTCAAAAAGAACCGGTTCCAGCTAACAAGTAGCTCGAACATGTATGTTCACTTTTATTTTGACGTTTTTATGTATATATGTATATTTTCTACGATCGTTCAAAAAGTGACTATTTTTTGCACTATGTACTGTGCACTAGTGCAAAAAGTACCTTACTTTTATGCACTAGTGCAAAAAACACTTATCAATCAATTTTTTGGTAAAATCATCAGATATATTAACATTGAAACGTCATGGAGGATGGAAATCCTCAACTACATCGAGGAGTCATTTTCCAAAAAAAAAACAAAAATAGCTGTTCAGATTCTAGAAGGTGAACCAAATACCAGTAGGGGAGGAGGGGGCACTTTCGGCCATTTAATATATTTTGATTTGAAAGAAGTACTGACATCATATTTTTTTTAACTAATAAAATTAAAACGATTATCTGATCACTTTTAGTGGTGGCACTCTGGTGGCGGATATTTCTCTTAACCCTTTCTTTACCGGCCACTTTTTTAGTGAAGTGCCACCAATCCCGCGCTTTTGAAAGTGCAATGAAACCCACTGCCGTATATATACGATATATGAATGAAAACTTTTTTTTATTAGTACAAACGGTATAAACATAAGACATAAAAGAAACTAACTAGAAAAAATGGTGATAAGCATAGACCTAGTATACATCCTTCGTATGATATATTTGGAAACATGGGTGGACACAGAGACCAACATTGCACTCAGCACACATGTATCGTGATTCTCGCCTCTTTTTCTGGCCAGGCGGTCTATTCTCGAATTTCGAACAAAATGTGTCGAATTC
This sequence comes from Lochmaea crataegi, assembly GCA_947563755.1. Taxonomy (NCBI): domain Eukaryota; kingdom Metazoa; phylum Arthropoda; class Insecta; order Coleoptera; family Chrysomelidae; genus Lochmaea; species Lochmaea crataegi. Next base: position 27,138,222 of record OX387428.1, on the reverse strand, counting down.
GACATTTGTCGATGAAAATTGTCGCACAACTTGAAATTGTGGTATTCTCAATTGGTTTCGTCTTCCAATTCGCATGAGACATATTTTGTCGAATAGCATGAGCTGGCAACACCGATTTAACGATTCTCAAATATGTTCTATGCCAATGTGTCGTGGGTTTTGGTTTTTTGAAGGTTATATTCACACCCTTTTGGTTATATTTGCATTTGCGTGGTAGATTGGATTATTTGTTTGACGCTTGTCAACGCTTGTGGCAGTTCTTTAAAAAGAAATAACTTTTAATGTCCTAAGTTTATATACCTACTTGTAACAAGTTTTATTAATTATTTTTTTAAGTTGAACTGTTTTACTAGTTTTACTTTTAAAGTTTGTTACTCTTGACTTAAAATAGTTAAATGATAGGATTAGTTTTTTAAGTTTAACTTTTTTTTTCTAGTTTTACTTTTAAAGTTTATGTTACTTTTGAGTTTAGTTTCAACATATATAATGTGGTAAAAAAAATAAATGATCTCATTTTACATATTATTGTTTAATTTAACGATAATTAGCAATGGGTTCCTCTGTGCATTTTCATTTTAGTTTTGATCAATATGAGGATCCACTTCTTCTAACTCTTCATCTGGATTTAGTAGAAGTTCGACTCTATTTTGTATACACATATTATGCAGCTCTATGCAAGCATTTATAATCAATTATGCTTTGTTCGGTGAATAATTCAATGTTCTGTGCTCAAGTAAGCACCCGAATCTCATTTTCAGAAAGCCATTACACCTTTTTATTGTGCACCTTGCTTTTTTTGCGCTTCATTAAATCTTATTTCTTCGTCCGTAATAGGGTCAGCCAATGGTGTAATGAGCCATGGGCGAAGAGGATATCCAGAATCACCTAAAAATAAAATAAAAGAATGAAATACCGAAATCATAAGTGAGAGAAATGTTATTCTGGGTGAGTTTCATTTAAAATAACTGATGCTGAAGTCATCATTCAAAGGTTAATCATCCTGTATGATAGATCATTGTTTTAAAAAATAGTAAATTAAAATCAAAAATTGACCTGTTTCGGGATTTTTTCATATTACTGTTTATTTAGCTAATAATTAATTTAAGTATTACATTATGGATGCACTGTATAGTATAAATTTTTACCTACAAGAAAATACCCCTTTCGTGGAGTTCTAAAAATTCCTTCACATTGCTGCTATGCCAAATATGGGAATCATGGGTACTTCCAGGATATTTTGCATTTATATATGAATAATCTCCATATTTTCATCACATATCTGAAATGTAGGTAATAGAATATTAATAATAATTTATCACCTACCTATCCAGCTGAACATTTATAGAATGATACTGTTTTCGGTTTACAAAAATATGTTCAGGTGCCAATGGATCATTCTTTTTTGGAGGTACAATTGCCACATGGGTGCAATCAATACTTCCTGGCATCCCAAAAATGTTGTAAAATCTAAAACTAACTGAACTAGGTACAAATGCAACTTTTTTATTATTAATAAAAAAACCTGTTTCTTAAACCATTAAGCTCATTCATATTTCTGGGAAATTTTACAAATCTTACAAGAATCTCTGAAGCATTGTATTTCTTTAACATATTTATCTACTCACTGATGACTGGGACTAAGCAAAAATTGTATTATCTTCTACACTACCCTGGTAACATCCTGTTGCATAGAAATGTAGTGCCACAAGAACCTAGAGAACAGAATAAAAAGTTATCAGAAAATAGTGTATAAGTGATACATAGTTATAGTCTATCTATACGAAGTCAATAATGTACGTGTTGTATACAATGATTTAGAAAAGTATCATGCTTACCTTTTCTTCAAGTAATAGTGCAGAAGAGCCATGTCCCTGCTGTGCCAAAAATGGTTCCAAAAGAACAATTAACTCACGCACTAATTCTTTACTTAATCTAAATGCTTTTATTAATTTCTTGTCGGATAATAATCTGAAACCATCTTGAAATATTCCTCTTCTATCTCGAGGACGTTGATAATTTTCTTGATTTTCCAAATTTTCAATTACCACAATCTAACCTTTTAAACCTGCTACTATTACGGCTAACCGCGCTAACCTAAAATAATCCTGTCAAATATTTCTTGTCGCGTTCGACATGAAATTGTCGACCGCTTCAAACCACTCTACAAATTGTCTACTAGTTATCTATCGAAAATTTTCGAATGCGACATTCGAGAATAAGGAATTACAATTTTTGTTCGAAAATGTAAAAATCTCGCATGCGACAAAATATGTCATCGTTTGAGAATAGACCCCCAGGTGTTTTGGTTTTAGAACAAACGGTGCATCTACGAGATTTATTGTAGGGACTAAGGCAGGAAAATGACGACCAGCAAGACGTTCAAGATTTCGGATCGCTGTTGGAGGAGGAACTTCTTGTGGCACATAATATCTAAAAATAGATGGCATAATAAGAAAGAGAATCGGAAGATATGTAGTGTAACTTACCTTTCAAGAAGCTGCCGAATAAGGTCTAGCTGAAAGGTTGCCAGAGGTTGCTTTTCTGGATTCTGTGTCAGAAAGAGCGCATGACTGTTCAGAATACACAAGTCAACGATGTGGAAGAATAGTTTTTTGTACCATTTCACAGTTTTTCTGACACACTCTGTCGAACTGAGCATCATATCCGATCTATCAACTGCTCCCATGTTGTTGTTGTAATCTACAACACATCCAGGTTTTTTTTTGAACTCATTAGTTTTCAAGTCCTTTTTGTTCAGTTGTAACATTTCATCCCTATGCATGGTGGTCAACATTGTAACTTCTCTACGGTCACACCATTTCACTGCTAACAGATTATCACTACATTTTGAAGATGTTTCCCTCGCTCTAATTTTCCTGATAAATGGGGCATGTGTTTCCTATTGGATCGAACTGTACCACATGAGTTTGTCTTATGCATAAGCAGATAAGTGGATAGACTAGGCGAAGTATACCAATTGTCCGTAGAAAGCGAATGACCCTTTTCCAGGTAAGGCCTCATAAGGGTAGTTACAACAGATCCAGATATTCCAAGATCATCATATTTATCTATTTCTGTACTTTTACCACTGTAGAGAATAAAGTCCAAAACGTATCCAGTCTCGCAGTCACATAGCAGGAACAATTTGATTCCGAAACGATGGCGTTTAGTCCTTATGAATTGTTTGAAATGAAGTCTGCCTTTGAAAAGGACCAAACTCTCGTCAATTACAAGGTTTTGGAAAGGTCTAAAACTATTAGCAAAGGCTGATTTTATCTTCTGAAAAACTCTGCGTACTTTATGGTAAGAATCTCCTTGTATCTGTTCAGCATTATCTGCGAAGTATAATCTGGAATCTGTTTCGTCCCATTATTTTTCCAAATATAGGGGTATGTAGCAACTCATCTGTTGACCAGTTTTCGACCAACTTAGCTTTTCTATGACGTGCTGTTAATATCAATAACGCGATAAATCTAAATAAGTCTCGTTCTGTAATTGGTGTCCACTTGGTTGTGTTTTTTTTTGCGATTTTCTATAGCAGCAGTTGAATCAGCATATTTAATAGTTTCTGTTATTATTGTGCTTACAACTTCAGGATTCATGAAAAGAAGAAAATAGTCTATTGCCTTGGATGGATTCGGTAAATTGTTCAAAACAGCACCAGAATTTTCATTATCAAAAGCGTGTATTGTAGGAATAAAATCCCTCTGTTCCCATTTTTCAGAAAAATTTTGTTGCAAAGCATTGTTTACCTCTGTTGTTCTCGCCAATTCGTAATCGTTAATATTGTTATCCATATCATCTCTATTGTCGTTCTGATCTTCGAGGCTTTGGTTCTCGTTGATTTCAAAATCCACCAAAACATTTCCGGGAATTTCTACATCACTATCACTATCGCCCGAATCTGGTTCGTATTCGCTACCGCTATCCGCGAACAGTTCATCTTCGGAGTCCAAACACGACAAAATCTGATCATATTCCTCACTTGTAAGTCCACACAAATTATTTCTTTCTCGCGGAACACGTTTTCTTTTGCGCGACGTAGACGGTGCTTGATCAAACGACGACATTTTTTGGAGCGAAAAAGTGCAAGTGCGACTTTAGCAAGCGTTTAATTTATACTGCCGCATGCACGTGCTTGTCGATTCCACCACAGATCACCACTGGCGGATAGCGACACCGATTCTACTTTGGCTCTGAGCTTTCCGCATGCGCAAATTCGTGTAAAACATAACATAACCTAATGACGTCATCAATTTGATGGCGTAAATGAGAAGCGGATATTTCCCACTTTGCATTCCACGATTGGTCGTCTCAAGGTTACATGAATTTGAAGCTTGTGTTATATTGGTTAAAACTTAAAACAGATATTTGATTAATTTATCGAGAAGGGCAAGGAAAATCATATATAAGCCATTTTTTTAACACTGTATAGCTTCTTCAATGATTTTCCTTGCCCTTCTCGATAACTTAATCAAAGATCTGTTAACACAAGCGTCAAATTTGCGCATGCGGAAAGCTCAGAGCCAAAGTAGAATCGGTGTCGCTATCCGCCAGTCAGATCACCTACCTAGATTCCACAATTATGCATGGTTAAATAAGTACTTATTTAACCATGCAATTATGTTGATTCTTACTACCGAACATCCCCGCCTCGACCCGAATTACATAGCGACGGAGAAATACGGCGGTGGTTCTATAGCCACTTTCACTGGGCCGTCTCAATGCGGCGGTGGTTGCACAGGCACAAAAAAACCTTAAAAAATGCCGCTTTAAAACGGCAATGGGGCCAGAGCATAGAGAAATAATAAGAGAGGTTTTAAAACATATGGAAGGAGCTGGAACAAAGTTTGTGCGCAACCTGTATCGCATGGCGCTTCACCGCAACTTGCTGAACTAACAAAAACAAACCCTGCCTCCCACTACACGAAACTTGTCATTTTCAAATTTTCAACATTATTTATCGTTGGAATTTTTAAATTTATTAATTTCTTGGCATTTCTGCAAAGTGCATCAACTATTCTAATTATTAGTATTAGTTATTATCACAGGATTCATTATCATTTATCATAGGTTAGTTAAAAAAGCATATTTTTACTTTTAACGTTTGAGGTTAGGTTTTCATAAAATAATGTAAAGATTATTTTTCATTTTATCGTTTTTTTTGCAGACAATAACGAAGATTTTCCATAAGTTCTTGTCCCAAAATATGTAGGAACTAAGTACGGTACTAGATGTAATAATGTAATTTAGGATGTAGTTGTAAGTTGAAGGTACCTACTACTTACATATGTGAAGTGCTTCAATATTTTGAACATTGTATCATTTATGTGCTTGCTGTCTAATATTTGTGTGTGCTTCAAGATGCCTCCAGGTAGATTAGTGTATAAGTGTTCAGATGAGAATCAGTTTCTAGTCCTAGTTATTTAACCTGATACCTATTTGATGTTAATTTTTATCCAATGTCCATGATTATTGATGGTAAGTTCAGAGAATTCTGGTAGACTATTTGAATAACTGGCAAATGGAATGGCAACTATTTGTTCCATATTAAGATATAATTGTAATTATGACTCAGTATATTTGGATCAGTTTTTGACCAGCATAAATAATGGAGACAAAAGACAAATCTATAAAACAAAGGATATAAAACAAGTGTTTACCGTAACCGAACACACACTAATAGGTATTTAAATTTTGATACAAGAAAATTAAATTAAAAGTCAAATACTTGATGTGTCAATTCATACAATACATACATACAATACATTCATACATACATACAAAAAGTAAGACAATAAGAAGTTAAAAAAAATTCAGCATTTATCTTGAAAACCAGTGCATACTATAAAATTCATAGACCTTAAGACGGTATTCTTAAGATAAAACTAGTTTCACATATTTTTCTTCATGACTAGTATGTATATTAAATTTTTTATTGCTGTAAGCTGTAAGAGACCAAGATTTACATGTTTTTACAAAAGTATTACTACCTAGTGAATTAAATTGGAATTTGTTATTGTTTTGTTTATTTTTAAATCTTTTGGGCTGTTTTTATAGAAATAAGTATTGTTTTTTTTATCGAGACCTAGTTTGTTCAAACTTAAGAATAAAACTGTGATTAATTTGATTATTTGTTGAAGGCTGTTTTTTATGTATTCGATTTATTTTATATTGACTGTTTTTTTAGTAAGATTATTTGTTGAAAGCTGTTTTTTGTGTATTTGATTTATTTTATTTTAACTGTTTGTGTTTAGTTTAGTTTAGCCTCTGACTGATGGTGCCGAACTTATCCATCAATACCTAGTGAATTAAGATATATTGATATTTATTAGTTTAAGTTGGTAATTGTTATTGTTTTATTTATTTTTAAATCTTTGAGGCTGTTTTTTATAGAAATAAGTATTGTTTTTTCATTGAAACCTAGTTTGTTTAAACTTAAGGCTAAAACTGTGATTTATTTGATTATTTGTTGTCATTGTTGTTGTTTTTTTTTATGTATTTGGTTTATTTTATTCTAACTGTTTTTTGTAGTAAGATTATCTGTTTGAGATTGTTTTTTTTGTATTTGATTTATTTCATTATTTATTTTCTATTGACTGTTTTAGTATGTTATTTTAGATATTTTATTTTGTGAAAGATGTTAAATTAATATTTTCTCACTTGCAAAGGGTTTTTTTTATTCTCCTACCATAATTCCCTATAATATTATAATATAGCTAATAAAATATTTGCAGCTGAATGATTTAGCACAATCATGTTATTTTTTAGTCTTTTAAGCCTCGACTTAAAAGACTAGAAAACAAATAATATTAAAGTGCAAAATCATTTAATTGCAAATATTGTACAATATTACGCGTATCCTGAAAGCTTAAAAATTCAAAAAGCGCGCGTCTTAAGTGATAGTTCATACCTGTAGCCAAGGTAGGCGCTAGTGGTAACTCTGTGCCACAGAACACTACACGTTTAACACCTCTCTTATTTTTTATTTCTCTATGGGCCAGAGGCTGCTAAAACTTCTAGACTGACGGATATATATGTTCTTGGGATCTTATGAAATTTCAGCGGAGAACGTATATATACGGCGGCGGGTGAGGTGGCACTTTTGGCTCTTCCGGATATATCCGGCGACGGTAAAGAAAGGGTTAAATTGTAAGTAATATTTAATTTATTATTAAAAATAAAAATGTTTACATATTGGCCGAATCTACCCCAGCATGCGGTAGATTCGGCCGGTGCTTGGGGCACTTTCGGCATATTTAAATTTAAAGCAGATTTTGAAAACATGGTGCATCATAAACACGATAAATTCAGAAAAATGTAAAGTTTAATAACTTTTAACAAATAAAATACAAAACTTAAAATTATTCCTTAAAATCTTGAAAACAGAAACCAAAAAATATATTTAAAATTATGTAAAAAAAAAAATTATTTTACATTTAGTTCTTCAAAATTGTAGTAAAATGTGACGGTTGAATCTCGTCTTGACGTCGAATATTTTTTTAAAATTCCTATTATATTCACCTTATTGCATGTTTCTGCGTCCTCAACTTGGGGAAAGGAAAATTTATTAGTTGTTCCCCTTCTCCGAAAATATTTTACCGCAAATGAGTCACTTGAAACAATTTTTTGCACATGGCCAAAATATAGTCATTTAACATTTCAGAACCAGCATCATCTTTAAAAGCTTCCAGACTAAGATTACTCTCTGTTTCACTACAATATTCAATATCTTCTACATCGGATTCACTGCTGGAAGTATAAAAAATTTTCTGTTTAACTTACTTAATTTTTTTGGTTTAGTTTCATTATTTTTGTCTTCGTTACACCTTTTCTCACTTGTTTTGCAGATTTTTGTGCTTGTTTTTCAGATTTTTTCGCATGTTTTCTTTTTTTCTCTTCCTCAAGTAATGACGTTAGTTCTTATCACATGTGCTTCTTCTGTTTTTGTATTTATTGTTTCTTCCTTATCTGGTGTAGTTTCTCCCTCAACTAGTGTAATTTCTTTCTCAACTGGTGTAGTTTCTCTGGCAGCTTGTATAGACGGTATATCTATTTGATGATCATTTGCTCGCTGATTAGTTACTAAATGTGCAGGTTCATTATAGACGTAGGTGGCATCAAAATCAGTGTCACTAAACGATGAGGAATTAAGAGGCCAAATCCCTGGTTTCATAAATGAATTTTTTTTCTTACTTGGGGAAAATTAGTACAAAAACGGACGTTTCGTCAGTTTTGGGATCAGCTTGACAGTAATGGTTCTTCCAGGGTTACTTGACATCCAGTCATTAAAAGACACCGCACATCTACTTTTAAATGGCCCAAAAACCCCAAGATCTAGTGGCTGGAGTTTGTGAAATGAGTGGGGAGGGAATAACAGGAAAACAATACCATTATCTCTAGCATACGAAATCGCTGCTAAAGTTACATGCGACTCGTGATTATCCAATAAAACCAGTATTTTATTGCATTTAGTATGCTTGACAACATGTTCTAATGTTTTAACAAATAAGTCGCCTGTCATCCACCCAGACTTATTTCCAAACGCAACACTTGAAGTTGGACTGTCCTCTAAATAATCTTGTATATCTCGCACCCTTGGAAATATATACACTGGTGGGAGTGCGTTACCTGTTCCACTGTTTATGCCAACGATGGTTACTAATTCCCTTCTTTCAGCAGATGCTATAAGGCCTACTTGTTTTTTCCCCTTTGGAGCAATAACTTTGAGTGGATTGAGAACAGTTGAAACTCTAGTTCCATCTAAATTATAGATTTGTTCAAGAGTAAATTTGTACTTGTCTAAAACCTTTCTATAACATTGAAAATATTTTTCCACTCTGGTCTTATTAAAACCAATTCCTCTAGCTAGGCTGGTGTTTTCTGGCTTACGTGAAGATAGAAGAGATTTGTGCCTTTTCATAAATCCATACAACCAGTCAATTCCTGCTTTTTTATTAGGATCCCATTTATCTGGATACACAGTGGCGGATTTAAGACATTGGAGGCCCTAGGCAAGGCTTTTCGAGCGGCCCCTACAACCGGGATGTATTTTCTAAAATTTAACCGAAAATGGCAAGTTTTAAGGTTTTTTAAGGGCTATTTTAAAACAAATTAAATCTCAAAAACCAACAGGAAAATTAATTTGCGGTTGACTTTCTTTGAAATAATTATTCCATGTACGCTTGGATGTTTTAAAATCACAAGTTTGTAGCCTATCCAGTTCAGAAGTTAACTACTTTAAGATTAATATTTAGATTATTTTGATATGTAAATTGAAAAAACGGAAAGAGCGGCTTTTTCACTCTATGCGGGTGAAAAGTCAACAACTCTTACTCTTAGAAGTGAAAAAGTCATTCTTTCCAATTTAGAATGTGGATTTGTAAAATATTAACGCACAATGACAAAATGAACTACAGTGTATTGTATTATGTTCAGTCAAATACAAATAAATCATATATTTTTATACCTAAACTCTAAACTTTTCTTGCTTTTTGAGCAGCAAACTCTTTAATCAGTTCATCAAATTCCAAGTTATTACAAAGTTCAGCATTAGCTACAAAACTTGCTAAACTAGACAATCTTGCGTCAGAACTAGCATTTCGTAAATCATTTTTTATCCTTTTTAAAATGCTAAAAAATCTTTCTCCAGACGCGTTTGAAGTCATCATACACAGTAAAATTCGCAGGGTCGTGTCCAAGTTTGTGAAGAGAATAAGTTGTAGGAACTCCAAAGGTAAATTTCTGTGCTTTGTCTTTTCTTTTTCTCTTTTACTTTTATCTTCTTCAAAGAACCCAAGTCCTTCAACAAAGTCCTTAAAGTGTACACATTCTTCAGCAAAATCACTCCCAATGTCTGATTGGTAAATGTTTGCTAATTGAGTTGCTTTTTCTCTTATTTCTTCGTTTGCCATTACACTTAAATTGTTCAAAAACTGGAATCTCTTATTTAAGGTATAGTACACATCTGATCTTTTATTTAATTCTGTTGAAAGCCTATCAATTACAATCAAGAAAATATTAATCTCTTTCCCTCTAAACACAACTTCGGTATCACGCCCTTCTCTAACTTCATCAGCCATGGGTTTTCTTTTTGGCCGTCTCTTTGTTTCCAGATCAATAGCTTAACTTTCTGTTCTTGACAACTCCACACCTTTTCTCTCATAAACATCATAACTATCTCTCAGTCCTTCTACATATTTGTTCAAAGATTGGTACACATGACAAGTGACATTTAGGTCAGTAGTTATTTTTTGTACAGTTTCACTGCTTTTGTTAAACCGTTCTAAAATATCGAAAACTCTTTGCAGAGTCCATTTGCTTCTGCTCTTGTAACATTTGTTTCATCTGGGTCATCGGCTATTTTTCTCAAAGCATCATGGTAGCTCCAGTAATTGAGTAAAAAACCTCTTACTGCGTGCCATTTAGCATCTAGTCGTATCAAGTCTTTTTGGAAGTAGATTTTTTGTTGTTTCACTGTCTTTTACCAAACCTACAACCTCTGCCCATCTTGACGTGGATGCGCTCAAAAATACATATATTTTTTTAATAAACATGAAAAGTTTTGTAGCTCGCAAACAGCAGTCTGCTGCATTAGTACCCACTAAGTTCAATGAGTGGGCAGAACAAGGAATGTATTCAGCCAAGATGTTGTGTTTTTTCACGAGCGCTTGCAGGCCATTGTACTTGCCTGACATATTAGCCGCATTGTCATACGACTGTCCTCTCATGTCACTGACTGCAATATTTAACTCCGAAAGACTGTTCAAAATAATTTCTTCCATGTGTGCTCCAGAGTGGGCTTTTAATTTGATGAAAGATATAAATCGCTCAATTGGACTACCATCACTCAAAACATAACGAACAATCAGAGTCAACTGGTCTGAATGAGTAATATCAGGAGTTGAATCAACACTCAAAGCGTAATATTTACTTGCTTTGAGTTTTTCTACTATTACAGACACAACCTTCTTATACATTAGCTCAACAAATTCATCAGAAATGGTTTTTGGTAACTTTACCAGAACCAGGGTTTCCTCGGGTTTGAATATGAGTTTTCAGAAAATCGTCATATTCAGCCAAAAGCTCTAAGGCTCCCATAAAATTGCCGTTTCCTGGAGTACCAAATATTTCTTTTGAACCGTCAGAACCACGGAAAGCGAGCCCACGCGTGCCAAGGAATTTAATTACATGGACAACGCGTTTAAGCACTCGATGCCAATAGTCAACTTCCTTCAAATAGTTTTCATGTAAGGCGGAGTCTATTTTTCCTAAAACATTGGCACTTATTACAAATGTTTTTGTATGCAGCCTGTGATCTGCACTCTTTTCATGCTCGGAAAACCGGCTACTGTTTTTCCAATCATTAAATCCCCTGCAATAAGAGTTCTCATTTCCCGAACCCGAAGGCTGAAATAGCTTGCAAGGAACGCAGTAAACGCATCCAGAAGTGTTTGAATACATGAGCCATTCTCGCTTTTTCAACTCCCCGCCATTCTCGCTTTTTCAACTCCCCATTTTGTAAACGAGTAAAAAACATGTGTTCTTTTGCTGTTCTCACCGTGTCGGCATATTCACGTTTGGATTTGGAACAATGTTTAGGAAGGTTCTTTATAATATAGTCGGTCAAGACTGATGTCAAAGGTCCCCATGTACTCGAATCTAATAAGTTGCATTCATTTTCACAAGATCCATTGGCAGACACTCTCAATTAAAACTTCATTGTCTGGAACTACTTATGTTGAAACAGTAAAAGTGCTTGGAGCAGCATAGTCGTCTTTTATTTCACCAGAAATAGAACTGACGCTAGCCCTAGCCTGGACCAGGTTGTTAACATTGGCGCCTCTCTAATCGCTGCTAACTAGCAAACTAGCCAATGTTGCCAGGTCTGGTGAAAAATCACCAGATTTTGGCAACGTTGAAACTAGCATTGCATTGTCGCGCAGCTTATTAGTCCATTGAAATGTTACATTTCTAAGGCCTTACTTTTAGATGTGTAGGGGGGGGGGGTCAGTGTAAGGTTAAAACCAAGTTTGTGGGGTCGCCACCCTTGTCCCACGGCCGCAATCTTGGAAAAAGGGATGGAAATGGTTTTTACGGTTTATCTCGTAAACTATTGGTCTCATAAGAAAAATTTAGAAACATTTTTTATTGCAAATTAAATTATCTACAAGTTTTGTTATAAGCGAAAATGTACAGAAATTAGAGAAAACATTTATATTATATATATATAAACATATATATTATACGTTGTAACGTGCCTCCCTTCTTACACGTGGCTCCTGCCACAAGAACACGTCACTATGGACACCCTTGATGCAAAATTCGGGTTTTTAAATCTCGGGCGCCAGATTATTAACGTGGTTTGCTCCACGGCCCCTTGACCCTTAGCGTCAAGAGTTCCAGATATCCTCAGATGGAGGTTACGGAAAATTCCAGGGGTCTTGTTGAATTAAATTTAACTAACTAGTCAAAATCCGGAAAAGCCAAATCTTGGTTCTCCAATCAATAAATTGCGGTTAAAAATGAAAATAATAGGAATTCAAAACTTTGATCTATTAATACTCTGTGGTCTATTTTACGAATAATTCTTTTTAGTGACAAACAAATTAACCGGGAAAAGAAAATGAGGTATGTATTACCTATATCTGGGATTTTAACGGACTTAACGGTCAGGTTATCAAATACGGTTCAAATCTACCGGGTTTAACGGGTCCCTAATGCACGATTTAGATCTGCCGGGTAATCAGACAAATTGTGGCTAAGCCTCTTCCAAGTCTGATTAACCCTTGAATCCAAATGAAACCGGCAACTATTATTCCGACGGGAAAAAAAATAAATAATGATTCTACGAAACGGGAAAAGAACGACTTAGATCTGCCGGGAAATCAAACAAATTGTGGCTAAGCCTCTTCCAAGTCTGATTAACCCTTGAATCTAAAGGAAACCGATAACTATTATTCCAAAAAAAATAAAAATTAAGACTAATTAGATCTGCCGGGAAATCAAACAAATTGTGGCTAAGCCTCTTCCAAGTCTGATTAACCCTTGAATCTACTAAAGCCGGTAACTATTATTCCAAAAAAATAAAATTTAAGAACGAGTTAGATCTGCCGGGAAATCAAACAAATTGTGGCTAAGCCTCTTCCAAGTCTGATTAACCCTTGAATCTACTAAAGCCGGTAACTATTATTCCAAAAAAATAAAATTTAAGAACAAGTTAGATCTGCCGGGAAATCAAACAAATTGTGGCTAAGCCTCTTCCAAGTCTGATTAACCCTTGAATCTACTAAAGCCGGTAACTATTATTCCAAAAAAATAAAATTTAAGAACGAGTTAGATCTGCCGGGAAATCAAACAAATTGTGGCTAAGCCTCTTCCAAGTCTGATTAACCCTTGAATCTACTAAAGCCGGTAACTATTATTCCAAAAAAATAAAATTTAAGAACAAGTTAGATCTGCCGGGAAATCAAACAAATTGTGGCTAAGCCTCTTCCAAGTCTGATTAACCCTTGAATCTACTAAAGCCGGTAACAATTATTCCAAAAAAAAAATATTTTCCCACGAGTTAAACGGTACCCAACTATCGACACACAGAGTAAAAATATTCGTACTAGCATAAAATTAAAATATTATAATCCACTTGGATATCAATTTAATATAAAACTACTGACAAGCAAAAGCATAAAATAATTCGAGAATCCACTAATAACTCATATCAGTTAATTAATATATAATAAACGCAGTAAATAAAATTCGAAATCAAATTACGGTTGACAAATCTTTATTTCCAGATAAGAGAAACAAAATAAAAAAACCAAATTTCAGTTCAACAACAAAAGAAAAAAAATAGCCGGTCGGAAAATTTTCAAAGAATACATTCAACAATTTAATAATAAGCGGCGATACGGAAAGTTTCGAATACACAGTTTATTTGTAAAAATGATTTACCTTGTTAAATACAGCTTACACACAATCGGAATACGGAATACACAAAATTTTTCGCACTACGGTTTTTCGGAAGAACGTTTAACGGAGAATCACTACTTTTTGAGCCGGTATAAATCGGAGCGCGAATAAGAAGAAACCAAAAATGAATTGTTTCCGAATTTATATCCAAAATTTTAGTTACATTCTTCGGCCGTAATTCTGGTGTGGGAATTAAAACGTGAAATCTATCTAGTTTCGACAAAAACTTGTAAGTATACTAGACGGCTGCCGTTTTAATTAAAATGTTGTATATACCGGGCGTCCTTTCAGTTGAAAAATTTAAATATCGGGAATGAATAAATTGTGTATGCTAGAATTTGGATTTGCGTAACTCGGACTTATACTAAAATATACAACGGTAATAACAACAAAAAAAATAAATCAATGCGGTAGTCGAAAGGGTTGTAAAGTAACGAGTTATATACACCCTAGTGGCAAAATAAAATATATTACGGAACAAAATAAAAAATTAAACTTGCAACAAAAAATAACTCGTTACAACGTATGTATTAATGATTTGCACTAATTGTACTGTAAAACCTTAACTATTGACTAAATTAAAAAATGTTTTGAATTAAAGTTGTTCCTCAAAATACGATCTACAAAAATGGTCTTGCCTTGCGGCCCTAGGCGGTTGCCTAGTCTGGCTAGTGGTAAATCCGACGCTGTGGATACATGCAATCAGGTAACACTTGCATATTCATAAACAAATCCCCTCAGTTGATCACGAATCAAACCATAATTAATGTTTGCGCACTGTGTGATATACTCACGTGATATCCTCACGGGAAGTAGAAAAAATGATTCTGGTAGCGTATTTATTTTTTTCTTCCGTGTCACTTTGATATCCATCATCTTCTTTCTCCAAATACTCCTCTACAGTCATTTTTTTTAAATATTTTGTATGCGTGACTGTAAAATCGTCCTACTTATTCCAAAAATTCTTGATGCTTCTCGCTGGCCCAAATTTTTTGATAAAATTTGTCGCAGAGCATTAGTTATTACTTTTTCATCTAAATCGGACCTGTTGGTCTTTTGTTCATAATTTTGCACCATCTGGAAATAATATTTTGCTATGATACATTTTTAATATACTATCTGGGGCACGTTCGGCCACTGGCCGATCCTGTCCCATCGAGATGGCCGAACCTGCCCCAACTGTATTTTTCGGTTTATAAAATTTGGCTCGGCAATAAGACCTAACCGATACATGAGACAAAGATCCTCAAGAAAACTATATTCATCAACGTATTTAGAGCCAATTTTTTAAACAAATATAAGTAATATAAATAATAAAGATTTCGATAGAACCAAAATTACAATAAGAACTTACCTTTTCACCACAAAAACACAATTTTCATTAGTAATTTTTAAGCACACGTGCTAACTAGCTCAAAACATAATGACAGAAAACGGAAGTGCTTTTACCATTCTTTCCATATAGAAATAGCGCGAAAGTATGAAAAATTTAAATTTTAAATAGGAATAGGATTTAAATAGGAAGTGAAAAACCTGATGAGACATCCACAAGTAGAGATGAAACCAAAATTCAAAAAAATCAGTGGAAATGAATAAGTTTGTCCATCACTAACAATTGTAAATTGTTCTAATCTAAATCAACTCAAAAAAGTAAAATTAGCACCTAATTTTTGTTGTAGTTACCTACTTTTTGTAAAATACTGTAATAAAATTTGATATAAAAACATATTTTATTGCGATCGTAGAAAAAATGTTGTGTGCAACACGTGCAAAAAGCATATTTGTTGCACTCAGCAAAGCTGCAGCTCTCTCGACTTCGTCTCGACCAACTTAACTGGTGTATTCTTTGATTTTACCGACTAGTGGGCGTGGGAACTAAAATTCGCGTTCCGTTGCCGGTCGGGCCGGTCTAGTGCGCGCGAACCTTAAAAAAAAGGCACAAGATTTCTCGCGAAGGCTCGGTATTCATAATTTTTGTAGCAGCAATGGTTGGTTGGAAGGGTTTAAAAAAAGAAACGGTATAGTTTTCAAAGCAACTTGTGGAGAAAGTAACGCTGTTGATTGTAACAAATGTAGCCAATTGATTGAAGACCTGCCAGTTCTTCTGCGCAATTATTCTGTAGATGATATTTTTAATCGCACCTCTATAACTGAAATAACCTGTATTCTGACCCCTATTAATCGAACCCTCTGTATATGATATTTATTTATACCTGGATATCTGAGACACTGGGTAAGTGGAACACCTGAGTAGTGAGACAAATTTGCAGGTACCTTGATGTCTTACCTAACCAGGGTACTAACATTTGTGACATTTTCAAAAGCAACGAGTGTACGTTTAATTCAATAACCATGTACCCAATATAGGTACTATGGTTACTGGAAAGAAAAGAATACAGATGTGTTAAAAAATGTATAATTGAACGAACTAACTTACCAGTTGGAAATTAATGGTCTTATAAATAAAGCTCGGATTATAGGCAAAATGCCTTTTTGCCTATTCTAGATGATTTTTGTATATTTTGCCTTTTTTCGTAAATTCCGCCTTTTTGTGCCTTTTTAAAAGTTTTCTGCTACCTACTGATGATGTTATTCATATTCGGTACTTCATTTTATTACTAAACCTTTCTGTAATAAAATTTTGGGGTAGTAATAAAATATTAATGGTTTGTTTGTTAATGGTCTTCTGGGAAAATTTACCTACCTATTTGCGGATTAAGAAGAGGCTTAATAAATGGGAAATCTCTAATGTTTTGACCTTTATATCAGTTGTACAGACGGTTACTGAATCAGAGTTTAGTGTTGTTGCGTATACCGAAAAGTAAAGAACACACATTTTAAACAGTTTTAGACGTTTTTTGAGTTTATTTAGAAAGATGACTTCCAAGTTAAGTGCTTGGATCCGATATCCGGAACTATCTCTAGAAGGAGATGGAGCATTTTGTAAACCGTGTGGCAAATCAGTAAGATTCATTTTTTCTTTCTCTCAGTCACCGCATAACTACATAGTATTAAAATTCTAATTAATTATTCTTATTTTTTTAAATTCTCAGATTTCAAGTACAAAAAAGTACTTTATTGACCAGCATTGTGGAACTCCACTTCACAAACGGAATTTGGAAAAATTAAATTCCTCTAAGTTAGTCCAAACATCTCTGCAGGATAGTGTAAGCAGTTCAAAAAAAAGGAGGAGGACACATTTAAATTTGATTTATGTCAGATGATGATTGCACCTAATATACCTCTGTATAAAGTTAGTCATCCTAGTTTTAAGTTATTTTTTTTAAAACATTTTAATAAATCCTTACCGGAGGAGAGTACGTTGAGAAAACAATGGAAGTAATGGTCAATTAATTACTAAAAAAATGGAATTTGTTTTTGACAAGAATGAAGGTGTCTCCTTTTTATGTGATGTTGCTAAAGTTGTCAATGGGACATTTTCCTAAGAATTGCAGATTTATTATCCTCCCTTACATATGCGCCAATTACATCTGTCGATGTAGAGCGTTCATTTTCTATGTAAGAATTAATTTTAAGTGAAAGAAGACAGAGTTTTAAAACAGAAAATATACATAAGCACTTAGTTGTAGCTATTGATAATAAAATTTTAAGTAGTTACAATGTTTAATTATTAATTAACAATTGTTTAGTTATGTTGTGCAAATATATTTGTGTTAAGTTAATGTTAAGTTAATTCATTTTGTATATTAAAATAAATTCTTAACAACTTATTATTAATAATCAGGGAATTAAAAGCATTGCCTATATGTTAAGATTTCTGCCTTTTTCAATAAAACTCTTTGCCTATATAAGCGCCTTTTTCTTCAGGTTTTGTTGCCTATAAATCCGAGCTTTACTTATAAAGTATCTAATTGCAAATATTAAGCTCTTTAGACTCTTTCCCGCAAGGGCGAGAAACAAGTGTTTTAACTTCTGCAATTGATTTAGAAGTGTAGTTATCTCTTCGGAGATATTTTTCTGAATATACAAACCTTCTATCGTTTTTTCTTATTTTTATAAGACTGCAATCTTTTTCTATTTCTACATTTCAATTAATTTTCTTCAACATGCATTTTAATTCGCTTTTTTAAATGAAATAGAACTGTCAACAAGTTGGTAAAGCATCTTTTGTTACATCTACTATTTATGAAATTGTTCTAATTATATCAAATGCCAAAAAGAAATTTATGCAGAAATCTATTGCCTGTAAACTTCCTAACGTTGTCTATATTGGACAAACCAAAAGAATTGTTTAAATAGGGTGTAATGAGCATATTTTTGTGACAGATTGAACAATATTGAATTCTTTTGGTTTTGAAAATTAATGGTTAATTATATAAAATATGGGTTATACGACTAAAGTGAAATTTCTTCTTCTCGATTGGTTTTTTTAATTTGGAAATTTTGAGAAATAAAACACGGTAGTTAAGAGAGATTCAGTCATTATTCTTCAGGTAATTAAAAGTTTAATAAAAAACCTCTTTTTTACAAAAACTTAATAAATAACAATCACTTTTTTTTTCGAGAAAAAAATAAAAAATAAATTACTATGTGGAATGAAAAAGTGGGAGGTGAATTCGGATGCGTATGTACTGGTACGTACAAAAAAAATGGGTACAAATATCACATTTACCATTATGGTAAAAATTAGACGATACCAACAATCCCACCATTTTTACATATTTTTAACCAATAGAACGATAAAATCATCATAATTTTTCATGCCATTTTTCAAATGGCATGGCAGGAGCGATAAAATTTCTCCATGGGAACTGAACTAATTTTTCGTAAAATTAAAATCATTTTTTTGAGAGTAACAAGCATAAAATAGAGTTTATAAATGAATTCCCCCCTAAGTACCCCTTCACATTTTTTATTCAATATTTGTCTAATTAAAACTTTTATATCGTTAAAAAACTACAAAGATGCATATAGGCGTAACTGCAAGATTGTAATTAAAAAAATTAAGCCCTTTTCTAATTTATTATGTATATTTGTAAGATATGACGTCAATTTGACGTTCTTCCATCTTTATTAGGCATGCTCAGCTCATCAAGCTCACTGGCCATCTTAAGACGACTAAATCCCATCCATATGTTAACTCATAACTTGAAAACCGGTAAGAATATTGAGAAGCGATTGTAAGTTAACCTTCTCGATGTCCTAATGTTTTCAAGTGCTGCTGAATCAAATTCCCCATGTTTATTTTGACTTATATCGTAATATTGGTTTAATTTATTATGCGTTATCTGATGAAATGTATGTAAAAATTGCTGGGACACCGTGTATCTCAATATACGAAAGCAACAAAAGTATGGAAGAATGGATGTGGAGATGAGATGAGGTTGTATGAATAATACATATTATGGCACTATGATTTTATTGAAATTTTAATGTATTTAACAATATATTTATATATTTATCCCCGACTATCTACTTTTTTTTAACAAAAATGATAAAATGAGAAGAAAAAAAAATGTACGTCGATATTCAAGATTTTTAAAACGTCGGTAAAAATTCTGAATATCTCATGATACAAATTATTTGCAGAAAAAAAATAATCGGTGCAAAATCGGTAACCATTGCTGATGAACAATTTCCAACTTAAAATATACCAAACCCAACTTTATAATATTTAAGTTAGAAACGTAAAGAACGTACTAATCCTAAAATACAGGGTGAGTCAATAGTTTTAAAGATGTAAATAAAATGTCCGGTGGTGGACATTTTTTAATAGTTCTTGCTTTGAGTATTTATTGTTAAATCACCCTAAATATTTCAGTGTGCGTTAAAACGAAGTATATATATTATATGTAACTTAAACAAAGCTGAAAAAAATTATCACACATTTCTATTTGACCCGTGCTTTTTACAATCTTAAATTGACTTGTTTAAACTCATCTAAACGGTTATCTACAAAATAAGGTCCATATTTTTCAAGATTCTAAGTTGGAGAAGCAAATGAAAATTATATACAATTTATATGGTATCTAATGCTCCAGTTGAATAAATATCGTTATCAAACATTGTGTCGCCATCTCTTAGTGAGTAGTAGAAACTGAGTAATACGTCGTTAAAAGTTAAAGTAGACATGGGATTTACTTATTATAATTTCTGACATCCATAAGATGACATTTCTATAAATTAAAGATTTAATGTCAATGACATTTGTGACATTAAGTAGAATAGTTTTGATGAATTTAATCAAGTCGAATTAAACTACTCACAGCGATAACAAAGCAGATTCATTCCTATCTGCTTGCATTAATTTTATGTATAAAATTTGTGAATCCCCACTATATAAGACCAGTCAACTTTTTTTTTATCGTCACTACATATATATAGGCCTTTTTTGTGTAATATTATAAACATATATTATATCAACATCAACTCTTTACATGCAAATATCAACATTTCTCATATTATTTTTATTTTCAAACAAAAAATATACTTTTCAGTGGAAGGTAATTTATATATCTCTAAATTAATGATATTAATATACCTACATATATAAAAATAAAATATTTACAAATAACATGGTTTTTTGGATGTATTTTAACACAATTTGATGAATATTTATAACTTAGTATACACTGACTGTCAAAAAGAATACGGCCAACAAAAATTTGATACATTTTCATTCTATTGAAACACTTATTTAGAATAAAAAAACCAAAATGTCCATAACGCATGGTGCTACATTTTGACACCAGTTGATACCTTCTGTTGCAGTTGCTGCTTCCTACTGGATGTTTCAAAATCCAATGAGTGGTTCAAAAGATAACCGCTTTTGAAAACGTATCAAATTTTTGGAGGCCGGCTTTTTTTGACGGACATGGAAAAATGAAGTTGGGTATAAACCAAGATATCTTTAAAACGTTTTAATATCAGGAATTTAAAAATTTGTGATGCTTTTTGACTTAATTTAGGATAAGATGAAAGTCCTGGACCCACAATCGATTTACTTTCTAAATAATGTTGCAGAAAGTTCTTAAGGAAATGTTCACAACATAAACTCATGGACAAAATTAAGGCAATACTGAAAATTTTGCTTTTTTTTATTTCAATAATTCTTTTAATTTTCAACCGATTAAAATGATTTTTTTTGGCACATTGCAGGAAATTATCACAAGCATTTTGAATTAAAAAAATAAATAAATTTGACACCTCTCTTGCTTTAATATTGACACAATAAAAGAAATATTTCTTTTATTTGTCAAAATTGACTACAAAAATTGTAGTTTTCTACAAAAAGATATTGGAATGAATCAAGAAACAAAATATCGATAATTAATTAGTCTTTTTAATCTTTTGCAAAGAAAAAATGTGTAGCCTTCAGTTTACCCTACAGTGTGTTTAGAATTTAAGGTACATAAATATTGTTTCATTCCACCCGGTATAATAAATTGTCAAATTTATCTTTATAGAAATTCAAAATGCTATTAATAATTTTAATGAATTTCCAACAATGCCAATACAATCATTTTAATCGGTTGAAAATTAAAAGAGTTAACATAAATCAAAAATAAGAAAAATTTCAAGTGTTGCGTTAATTTTCTAATCTGGAAGACCGCTATTTACCTTTTTGTGACAAAATTTCTATCAGGGTGAATAGAGTTAGAGAGGGTAGAAAAAGACTGTAAAATAAAAATTGAGAGCAAATGATGTTACCCAAATTATATCGATGGAGTGACTGAAATCAGCATAAAAAAGCTCCAAACTTTAATTATAGTGTTGCAGAATCTCTATTTTACTTTATGGAATTTAAGATCAATGCCAAACACTTTCTCTATCAACATATATGTTCAAGAAAGTCTTGAGTGGATGAGTTCATAAGTTCTAAGTGAGACAACCAAAAGCTTTATTGAAGAAGTTTTGTGCAAGTCCCAAAACTTTCATATTCAACTCCTCTAGGTTCAACATCATAATTAAATTATGTTTTAAAAACATCTTTATATTCAATAAAGGATAAAATCAAAATTATTAGCTCTGCAGACTCGAAATTAGTCAATTTTTAAAACCTGTATATGTGTATGTGGAGAAAACGTTTTAACAAGTGCAGAATTTTTTCTCAAAAATTTCAGACATTCTGATCTTATCCAAAAAATATCCAAATGTCTGCTGGAAACCTGGGGTCGAATCAAAGCAAGGATGAAGAAGATAATACAGCTAATGTATCATTAGGTACCACATAAAATTTAGAAAAAGCGCACCTTCGGGCAACGACACCTTCGCATTTACTTAACAGAAGTGAATATCACAGCAACAGTTTTTTTTGCGAAGAATTTTATATATTTATACACAAGTCTGGTTATTTTTTTATACCATCTCTATTATACTAGATATTCGGTATTTTACGAGGATATTAAGAAAATTTTAAATTATTATATATTTTTAAAAATAACCAGACGTTTGTATATATACAGCATGAAAAGCCTAATATGAAAAAATGTATCTCAAGCAACAACTATATATAACATGTCACCCGTTATCTCCTATAATTGTATCATTATAACATTAAATATAATTTTTTTTTCAGGGTTTGTTCCATAATATTAAGTGATTATATTTATGTAATAAGTCAAGTATATGGCCACCACAAACATTTAGACGATAAAACTATGAATGTGTATAAATTTCACCCGACATCTTCTAACTTGGCTTTTTCGATCACGAGATTGTTGAAGATTAAATTAAATCCAATAAAAACATATCCCAGAAGTTCGTACCAAAAATAATGATAGTACTCCTTAGACACCCTGTACCTAGATTGTATTAAGAAACATCGAACATTTAAAGTGAATACATTCAACATTTTTTTTTAAATAAATCAGTCGGTATAAACAGTCTTGTTGAAATTACACCCTGTGGCACACTGTGACGCTAAATAAAATTATTTTTTCACAAGAAATTCTTCGAAAAGAAGCGCTATCGTCAAAAAAATGTCTAAAAATCTTTATAAGCACTTTTCGTTTTAAATTTTCTGTTTGAGGATCAGGCTAGACTGAGGAAAGGGTGGGTTTAAAACATTTTTTATCTTGAAAAATCCTTCATATTTAAATTGACATATTTACTGTTTTAATTGGAAAGTTAGAATGGCAAAAATTGGAGAACTCTTAGTGACAGTTGTTGTGTGGTGAAATGTTGTCTAAAAGGGTCTAATAACTGACTCATTGATTAATGCCCATCCAAAACCTTTGGACCCAAAAGCTGAAATTTAGCACATAAATACATTTTATAATGTAGACAAGGAACTACGCAGAGGATTTTACCTGAAATTTCTACAGGATCAGAAATAAAAGTGTATAAATTTAAAAACTTCTCGAGTTACGAATCACTCTTAATGTGAGCAACCCTGTATATATTATGATTAATGTTCGATGGCCAAGTTAAATGATGCATAGTGAGAAAGTGTATTCAAACATTAACAATTATTAACAACATGCTATAACAACAATATATGATTTGAGTCACATTTATCTTTGTATAGTTTATAATCCATATTATCATAAATTGTTTTATGATAAAAGATCTATGAGAAGTATGTAACGAAGTGAATTTGCTATAATTATGACTATGTACACTATTATCCTATTCTATTATATAATATATTATGCCCTCTTTTATTTTAAAATATCCCATTTTATATAAAAACAAACTCATGATTGGTAACATTTTTTTATATACAGAGTGTTTTGATATTCGACCGAAAATGATCTAGCTCTCGTTAATTGAGGAGCGGGCGTAGTTATATTGAGATACAGGGTGTAAAAAGTTTGAAATCAACAATACGTCATAAAACAAGAATGGCTTTATAACTTTTTTTTAAATTTATTTTCAAAAGCCAGTCTCGGTAACTGGACTCTTTAAAAGTAAATGTTCTTATATTAAAATTCACCAATTAACGAGAGTTCTGTCTGATAAGAGTGTCGGTATAATATCAAAACACCCTGTATATACTTACTGAAATCGCAGATTCTCCATCAGCTTTATTTATATCACTTTATTTACGATTTAGATCAACTCAAAAACTACCCATCACTATTTCAGTTACTGGCTAGACCCAATAATAACGAACAAAAATATATAGGTACGTTTGAGAGATTTGATGCAGGTACACATTTCGGAAAATTCAAAAACAAAGAAGGCAAACATTTTCAGTCAGATATTTTTGACAAATGCAAGGCTAGAATTTAGAAATTAAAAGTCCAAGACAGGTTTCTATGAACCATATAACCACGAGAATGGAGTTAAATTATAATATTTTATCTGCTTTTTTGTTTGCCTTCTTTACAAATTACCAATCAGAATATAAAAAAAATATACCTCCATAAAATTGGTCTCAACAACCCAGCCCAAGAACGTCTGAAATACCCAAAAATGTAGTACTTTTTATGTGCTAATTGGTGGCCCTAAAGGAAGCATTTTGTTGCTCAAATAGCAATAACACGGTAAGCCACTCTATATTCTGGTCTGTAGCAGCATTATCGATGCTTCAGACAGTCGTAAGCGTTTCTGAGGGTTTTCCAAAATTTGGTGCTCATACAACAAGCTTGGAAAGGCTCCAAAGACGTGTTGGCCTTGGAAAATAGAGATCTGTAGCAATATTGCTGCTGTAGACAATCATGAGCGTTTTTGAGGGACTTTCCAAATTAGGTGCTCGTACGACAAGTGAATTCGAGCTTGGGAGAGCTGCGTAGCCATGTTGACCTTTGAAAATAGAGTCCTTCATCATTATTGCTGCTGTAAATATTCATAAGCTACTGAAATGGTCTTCAAAAATTAATTGGTCAAAATAGAGTATTCTGTAGCATTGTCGATGCTTCAGACAGTCCTGAGCGTTTCTGAGGGTTTTCCAGAATTTGGTGCTCGAACAACTGGCGAATTCGAGCTTGGGAAAGCTGCAAAGCCGTGTTGACCTTGGAAAATTGAGTTCTTTATAATTATTGCTGCTGTAAATAATCATAAGCTACTGTAATGGTCTTCAAAAATTGTTTAATTTCATGGAATTCTAGAAGAGTTCCAGAAAAATCCAAAGCTGTGTTGATTTTCAAAAATTGAGAACTCTGTATCGTTTTTTTTCTTCTTTTAATGGGAAGAGTACCGGCAGTCCTTAGGAGCTTTAAATGTCTTGAACGATGAGATGCTAACTATTATAGTAACTCATACAATATGCAATTTTAAATTTTAGTAAGCTCCAAAAGCGTGTGAATTTTGCTCAAAATAGAGTTCTGTAGCTCCAAAACAGTTTTGACCTTGAAAGATAGAGTTCTTTTAACGTTTTATATCATATCTAAGTAAGGCTGTTGCTTTTTGAGCACATAAAGAGCTCTTTAGATATTTCGGACTTTGTTGAGCTGGATTGTTGAGACCAATTTTATGGACGTCAAAAATATTACTAATTCTATAGGCAATCCTCACAGCAGAACCTGAGTAGAATAAAATAATTGGGAAGGTATGTGATGTCAAACAAAGGTTTGACAGTAGAATTTTCTAAATACTCTTTTTAGTGTATATTGAAAAAAACTACCCCAGATTGCCTTAAAATAATAAATTTTTACTAACTAGATTAAAGTGAGAGCAACAGTGTGAGAGAAGCAACTTTAAAACGTAGAGAAGAAGGTTTGTACACTGTTGCCGTATTTTTTTAAATGTATTATTTTTAAAGAATTATGGTATAATGATCGAATGTTAAAAAATTGATAAAATTATATACATTTAATCTATATGAATCATGGAAAGAGAAACTGAATGATCGGTACATACACCAGAAGTGAAAACATGAATGATTTCATCACATCTTCGATTTAAAATTTGTAAAATTCTAAATCTACCTGTAAAAAATCAGATCGCTTTACACCAAAAGGCAAATATTTTCACATTTTAATTGATTAAAAAAGAAATTTCCAGTTGAATTTGTATTAATTAAAAGTAATCAAAGTGTAATTAATTTTTTTTTCGTATTAAAAATGTGCCAATCGGTACATTCACCTTTTGAAGAAGACATTAGACTCCTTATAGTTAAAAAAATTAACAAAAATATACATACACGTCAGTGACGTAGGTAATTATATTTTATTCCATAGTATATATTTTTTTAAAATTATACTCGGGACGCCACTGAAAAACAACATGACTTAGAGTTGGTCCATCATTGAAAACAAAAAAATAAAATTTAAATTTACATGTAAACATACAATAAACATTTGCTAAGAATAAAAATATATATTTAAAATTTTTTTTGAAAAAAATTATACTGTACAAGGTACAGTTCATATATATAACACAAAAATAAAAATAAAACATACACAAGTCTTTTTCCATTTCCCATTTTTTTCCAACTGAAAAAAATTTAAGACGCATTCATTTGGACAATAACTACAAATCGAAGAACTGGAAAAAGACCCAGATGGACACAAAAACACGGTAACAAACGTTTCCGACATTATAAAACAATTTTTTAGAAAAAAAAAACCAAAATCAGTTACGATAATCTTCAAAACACGTTTTTTTTCTTAAAAAAAATTTGGCGCATTAAATTGCCAAATTTCAAAACGGCACACAATGGGAATGTATAAAGAATAATAAAATAAAAATTAGATGACAATTTACAAGTTTTGAAGATCACCCAACGTCCTACACCACAGACTACTCGTCATCGCACCAAGATTGTCCCTTGGTAGTACACAAATTTGAGGTTAACTTTACGTCCTCTTCGTCCATTGATCACTGGATCGCGAGTGTACCAAGTCCGTTATTCCGCGCTCTCTTCATTTCCTCCTCGTTTATTCGCTGCTCGATTAGATACTGCGCAGTCGTAATAGAATGCGGATTACCCGTTATGGTAACGATACGGTTACGCGTACCCGGAGCAAAAATACCTTTTTTAGAAATCTGGATACTGGCACCGCTGATTTGTTGGATTTCTACCAACGATCGCCCACCAGGACCTAACACGAAAAAAAAATTAGAAAAGCATTTTGACATTTGAAGGAAAACTTACCTAGTATTGCGCCTACTATAACTTCGGCGATTTCAACATTCTTGGAGTCTTTCGAACAGTTCAATTCAGCAGGTGTGGGACTCTTGCTCATGACAGTCATCTGTTGTCCGGTGCCTAGGCCAAAGCTGTTGTTATTTAACGAAATTGGAGCAGTAGCAGCCGATACTTGATGCCTGAATGGATCGAATGCAGATTCGTAACGTTCTAGGTTAGTTCGCGGAGCTGCCGTGTTGGCACCTGAAATTTTAAATCGGATTATAGTCGAGGGAAGCTAGTGAGTGAAGGTAATTTTTGCTGTTGCTAATCTTGTTTTGTATTAAAATAGCCGATTTATAAATGATTAATTGATAGTTCGGCACCACCAGTCAGAGGCTTAGAGACCTCGGCACCTCAGCTTTTAGAATTTTTGTGCTCTTGGTTATACCACTTATGTGAAGGGACCAGTAGCCCTCAGGCTCAACAGTCTTTTCACTAGGTCCTTTTTGGAGAAATCCTCCCTTACATACTCTAGTCCTAGGAGTCTATATCTTCACATTCGAAGATAATGTGAGAGGCAGTTTCCTCCTCTTCCATGCACAACCGACAGATAGGTTCCTCCCTATATAAGCCAGTAAATACAGTTTCAGACTGTAGCTTTGCTAGGGTGTCTGCCTTTTCATTGCCTCCAATACCCTTGTGCCCCGGGACCCACTTAAGAGTTACTCTATTGTGGTTTGCCAGGGTCAAAAGTTTTTGAAGGCAGTCTAGACCAGTCTAGATCTGATCTGGGGACATGCTAAAGATTTCAGTGCTGCCTGACTATCTGAGAGTATGAGGATCTTTTGGCTTCAATACCCCCTTTCTATGTTCATTTGCAAACACGAGTTGATAGCGTAGATTTCTGCCTGGAATACAGATGCAAACTTCTCCAACGATGCGTGGACATTGCACCTGGGTCAGGCACCATGGACTCCAGCTCCTGTTCCTATGTCAGTTTTAGATCCGTCTGTGTACCACACCAACGTTCCTTCATGACTGCATGCTTCAAGCCCACCACAGTTTAGCTGGATATGGTAAGTTTGGTTGTCGTTAATTGTGGCCAACATGTTATCACTTCTCATTTCAAGAAGCGAGTTTGTGATACCATCTGTGATTCTGGAATGACTGTGGGTGTTGATTCCTTCGTGCCAATTCCCATTGCATTCCGGCCTACATGCAGCAATTCTTTGAAGTTTTGATAGCTCCAGTTCGGCTTTCCTCTGATCTGTTTTTGGCCACCAAACTAAGACTCCTTAGGTAACCATGGGTCTCACCACAGTTGTGTACAACCAGTGAACCATCCGTGGATTTGTTTCCTATCGCTGTTGCTAATCTTATTTTGTATTAAAATAGCCGATATTTGATACTCGCCAAGATATACCGTTGATTTTCTACTTGCCTTGCCTACAACTGTGCATAATAAAATTCAGAATTTTGAACAACTAGGTAAACTTTGGCGAGTATTATACTTACCCAAACAATCTCCCAAACTAACTTGTCCGATAGCTCCAAACACGCCGGCACTGGCATTTTGTGCACTTCCGTCCATAACACTAAGGTAATTCGATACAGGTATCGTTCCTGGGTGGGGCTGGCCTATACCTGAAAGAAAATATTTCGTATTACTTTCCAGGTTTTTGAATTTTTTGAAACGATGGTAAATATTTTAATAAGGGAAGGACAAAAAGCATTTTGTCAGTAATGGGTTAATTTGTATGGGCAACTTTTTGCTTTAAGAAGGGGTTTGAAAAGGTTACTACTCATCAGTTCTTATATCTTACTATTTAAATGTTGTCGTCCACTGTACAGTTTTGTTCTAAACCTTAAAAAGCGCCATCTGTTAAAAGCAATGGGATTGAAGACGACTTTTAATATTATATATATTTTTTGTGCAATGTAATTATTCCCTCCCCCTTCTCGAAAAAATATTAAAGAATTTGTATTCCACATGAAGTTTTCCAAAAAGAAGAAGGGATAGTATGGGATTCCCTTCCCCTACAAATTCCCTATACAAATTCTTTGATATTTTTTCGAGAAGGGGAAGGGAATAATACTATCCCACAAAAAATATATACCTTCTGATTGGTGGGAGCCTTTCTGCAGCTAGGCCCTCGTGACTTTTAACTTCAAATAAATATTGATTTATTAGGGGGATTATTTTTAAAATTTTTGTAAGTTTGGTTAGAAAACAAAAACATAACGAACGGTAAAAACCTTACCAAATCGATCAGAGATAGAACTCGGTTTTCAAGGGAAGAAGAGTTAAAATTCTTCAATTTTTTTTTAATTCGTCACCTTCTCAATACTAAAAAACAAAATTACAAAATAAATAAAAAAAGGGAGGTGCTGCGTGTGATGAAATCATAAAAATTCCACTTGTCAGCAACGCAAACTTTCCAAACAGATTTGCCTAAATATATTATCAAAGTTAAATATACTTATCTTTGTTGGTTTCGAAAGTCAGTATTTGCTTTCCGTCCTCTCTGGTTAACAATTTATATCGAAAAGCACTTAGATAAACATTTTTTTCATATAATATGACTAGTCTAGATTATTGAGAAAGGTGACAAAAGCAAAAAACTGAAAAATATATGAACATATATCTACGAGCCAAACCCTCAAAAATGTTTGATTTTCTTTTAGAAAAAGTACTAAAAATCATCCGAATTTAATTTTGTTATCATTTCTTTTAAATCGCCTTCCAGATTTAGCTCCATATGCTGAACATTTATTATGTAATTCCGGGTGTAATATAGAGCTGTATTTTATCATTGAATGCTAACTCGCCAAACTTGGAATCCAATTTCAAATCTCCATGAAATTTTTATGGTTACAACGAGAAAAGTAAATTACATTTTAAAGGTCTGCCTTAAGACGCAAACTTTGTTTCTTTCTAGTACAAAGTAAAAAAAGGTAACGATATTTTAATAAAAGGTAACGTTATTTAAAAAAAACTATTAAAAAGGTAGCGCTTTTTAAATAAAGGTAACGTTTTTAAAATGAAGGGTGATGATATTTAAGCTACTTAGAAACGGCATAGTCCATTTAATAACCAGGAGGAGTAATTTCAAAAGCCCTACTTACTCCAGTAAAAGTTGATACTTGGTGTGTTCCGAAATAGTCAACAACCGTGTTCAAAATCTACAGGCCCTGATCGACGAGGAAACAAGCCACACATAGTGTCAGT
Source organism: Lochmaea crataegi (assembly GCA_947563755.1). Classification (NCBI taxonomy): domain Eukaryota; kingdom Metazoa; phylum Arthropoda; class Insecta; order Coleoptera; family Chrysomelidae; genus Lochmaea; species Lochmaea crataegi. The sequence goes on along the minus strand of OX387428.1, from coordinate 27,108,046 downwards.
ATGTAGTCGATTCTTAAGATGTTTTTCTGGTAGTCTTCTAAAAGGCATAAGCTCAGCCGTTTTTCAATCAATTAGCAGATGATGTCAATGCCAAAAAGTACTGTATGAAACTGGGTACTATTTGACTAATCAGAAGTGTACAGAATTGCCAACTCCTTCTGGTTCTTAAATAAAGCATGAAAAAAGATCGCTTTTTTAAAAGAAGGTAACTCTTTTTGAAAGGTAACGATTTTTTAAAAAAGGTAATGCTTTTTTAAAAGAAGGTAATGGTTTTTTTAAAAGGTAACGCTTGTTTGTTTTTAAAAGGTAACGCTTTTTTTAGGTAACGCTGTTAAAAAAACTATTAAAAGACACAACGCTCGTCCTTATTATTTACATACTACGATACAATTTCCGTTGAATTTAGGAGAAAACGAGTTTAACAAAATTATTGATTCCGAACACCCATTTTGTAATTAATAATAATAGACTTCTGTATTTTCGTATATTTCCTAAAATGTTTCGGCGATGAACAAAAATTAAAATACACTGACCCACTTTTTATTATTCATATTAACATAGATTGATAATATTTTACAAATGCTAATGAAACATATTCTAAATTTGAAACATTAATTAAAATTCAGAACATGGTACCTACCAATATTCCGTTAAATATAAAATCGTAGTTACGGTTAAAATGAAATTTATATGATTAATATACTGGTGAAACTTACCAAATGCAGTGGCATACTGTGTCTTTTATTTGAAGGCAATAAATACGACTAATACATTTTTTTGAGTCCTACACTTTTTTTATATATCACAAAACTCTATCCCAATTTAAAAGTGATGAACGGAAAAATTTACGCATTGAAATCAAATATTTCAAAGCTGCATGGGTTCAGTCCATCAAGACTTTTTTCAAGGTCTGTCGTTTTCCTAAATCGTATAAAGCGGCACCCTTCTCACGATGAGGTTCCATCATTAACATTTCCTGAATACCCTTTCAGTTTATATAAATGACCGTGTAAATTTCCGTAAGATACGCCCATGGCTAGCGCTGTGCCAATCGAAGGTTGCAGCGTTGCTTTCCGACCAATTCTGGAAGATATGCGTGAAAAAGGATCGAGCAGGAGAGAAAGCACAAGTGGTTGAGAAGTTAGACTCGATAGATGTACAGGGTGTTTCTAGATTTATGCGAAAAAACAGGGTGATTTATTAAGAATGTCTAATCCTCAAACTGTAGATTCTAGACCCCGAAATATTATGATTTAGCCTAATATGCCTTATACAAATATTGCTGGTTTCCGAGATAGTTTAAATAATGAGATAAAACAATTTAATTTGTTTAAATCTCCATTTTATTTTGAACTGATGTTCAATTTAAAATTAGTAACGCGTTTCGCTACACAGTAGCTTTATCAAACTAGTGAAGATATAATGAAAAACTTTTAATTTATATGGTGCCTTAATACGGAATTCTAAGATATTGACAAAAGTATTATAAATACGGAATTCTACGAATATTAAGAAAGGTATTGAAAAAGTTTAACTGGAAATTTATTTACAACCATCACAACTGAATTTTCTTCTACCTTATAGGCAAAAAGGGTTTAATAAGGGAGAATGATTGATATCTATTTGGACGTTAAGAAGATTACCTGAATATTTGTTTTTATTAATCTCAAGGGCTTCTTTATTGAACATCCGTTCAAAATAAAATGGAGATTAAAACAAATTAAATTGTTTTATTTCATCGTTTAGTATGGATCTTCATCAAGTAAAAGCCTCATCAATTCAAGTGTAAATAATTTTTCATGTTTTAATATCTTTTATTTGAAAATTGGTTAAGTTAAGTTAGCATTGATAATAGAGGGCGTTTAGTAAATCGAAGCATTTATTTTTTTCTGTTGAACTTTACTTTAAGTAATAAAAAAAATTTAAAACAGGCTCTACAAAAAAAAGTTGCTTTTGCTTAATTCGTGTAACTGGATCTGTGTTTGACTTAATTTATTTTAAATATTCAATGCATTTCGCTTTAATGAATTTTTTAAGTAGGCTTGTGTCACAATTTCTCTTTTTTTTTATACATAAAAAATTATTGTTGAATTCAGAATCCAAATTTAAACTTTGAAGCTTTTTTTTTCACCCCCTCATCTGAACCTGTCGAAATTTTTAGATCTGGGTAGTAAAAAAGTGTTTAAATTATGACCACAATTTTTGTGCCTCAGAAACCCACCTCATACCAAATTCCGTTTAAAAAAAAGGTAACACTTTTTAAATAACGAGTAATGCTTTTTAAAAAAGATTACACTTTAAAAAAAACTAAAGTTCTGGCCAAAATTTGAGCCTGCGGTCGGTTTTTTTGTTATATTTTAAGATATCAAAAAAATTCAAATCATTTTTTGTAGATCCCGGAAACATGTAATATTTGTATGACATAAATGGACTAAATCTACTTTCAAGTGGTATCGAAGAATTTAAAAGTTTAAAAGGTTGTATTTTGTGTAGAAACACCCGATCATATGCTAATTAAATTCAAAATTATTTGTCTAAAGATACACTACTAGAAATAAAACGAACCAATGAGGAATGATTGTTTAATATGTATTATGCAATAACAATGAGGTGAACAGATAAAAAAAAATGAATTAATGTAACGTTCTAACAAAAATCTTTCGTAACAATTAATATATATCTATAGAATTTAAGAACTTTCAACAAAAGAACGTAGATTGAGAGATCTATCCAACCTTAGTGTGACAACCAACAACAAAAAATTCTTGCCGGCCGCCAAAAGCACTTATCCTATGAAATTTTTTTTTGGTTTTCACATTGAGGTTGCATTAACTATAACAACGTATATATTTATTAGACTGTTTCAAAAAAATCGATTACTTTTTTTTCCTTAAATATACTGAAAATATTGTTGGCCATGACGAAAATAAAATACTGTAAAAGTTTGAACTCTTAATATTTATATTGATAATTTCTCTTTTCCTTTTAAATAACATGGAAACATGCTTTGAAATTTTATATCTCACGTAGGGAGTAATACTTTGGATTGACTAGAATATATTCTTGTAGGAAATTTGACGCACTACAAAAATGGGACTCTTGTAATTTTTTTATATTTTTACTTCTTTCAAAGTTATTCAAGGTTAAAGTTAACTTGGTAATAAATTTTGACATTTTTTCAATTTTTCGACGCTACAATCAAGTTTGGAAAAAAAATTTAGGATATTTTTTGTAGAGCGTTTTATTGGCTATAATTTATATTTATAAATTTTTTTATATCTCTTATGGGTCGTAAGGGGGCGTCCATAAATTACGTGAGACATTTTTTAGGATTTTTCGACTCCCCCGCCCCCTCTGGTGATATTTCGTAATATTTTGCTTTACTGCCATCCCTCTCCCCAAATCTCACGTGAGAATTTTTAAAATGTGTTAAACCCGTTGGATTTAAAAAAGAATACAAAAAAAATAATTTGTTCTATTACTTTAATTTAAGACTAGCAAAGACTAGTATACAATTGTGATTTGAGAATATTGCCGTAGGTTAAAATCATTGTGATAAAATTAAATAATAAATACTTCAACTTAAATTATGCTCCGCGAGGTTCGGGCGAACACTATTGTGTCGAATTTTGCCATATTTTTACTCTAGAAATTTCTTTTTATTAATTTAACTTTACTTTCAGGCATTTTACATGGTTTTCTATTGAAAAAAATTACGTGATATTTGTTAAAACCTCCCCTCTCCCACAAGTGAGATTTTGAATGATTTTTCTTGACCCCCTCCCCCCCTTGAACACCTCACGTAATTAATGGACGCCCCTAAGTAATTCGCATTAAATTGAAAATTTTCATAAATAATAATTTATTGTTTATAATTAATTATTATAATTATAATAATTAATTATTATTATTATAATTATAATAATTAAGTATTATTATTATAATTAACTATTTATAATTAATAATTTTTTAATTATATTTTTATTAATTGTAATTATTGAACTAAAAGATTTTTATTACAATTAGGAAATTTCTTCCTGTATTGACTTATATTATTTAATGAAGTTTAATGCGAATAACGTACGACCCATTAAAAATATAAAAAAAATTTAGAGAGATAAATTATAATTAACCTTGAATAACTTTGACAGGAGTGAAAATATCAAAATATTATAAGAGACCTTTTTTGTAGAGCGTCAAATTTCCACAAGAATATATTTTCGTCATTTTCAGTATATTTAATAAAGAAAAAAAAAATCTATTTTTTGAAACAGTCTATATATCACGGCAAATTATGACTAATTTGATGGTGTATAGGCTGGAAAAAAGTAATCGTAAGCCCGTTGTACACGCTACGATTTATATCGGACGGTTTTAAACCGATGACCGACAAATTAAACTCAATTGTACAGTTTTCAGCCAAAAAAATATTGGTTATCTTTTTGGTAAGTTTGTATGGTATTTTTTGATATACCGGAGTGTGCAAAAGTTTGTTTTGTACAGATTGGAAAATCTAATAGTCTTTTAAGCCGGCTATATACGGAAAAAAGTGAAATATTTTAATTAATTAGTTTGAACTAAAATCTAGTGTGAGCCTATATTTGTCAATCCAAACACAATTTTCCAGCCAATAACTTATATCAACATATTTAAACCCTTCTTTGTCTACGCCCTTGTTCAACATACATACAAATGCCAATATGAAATAACACAGACTTAACCTTCTGACCCTCAAAAGTGAATTTTACTGTGTGAAAAGTGAAATTTCGCTAGATTCAAGCAAAAACCGAAGATTTAGCAACACTGTAAATGCTACTCGAAGAAAAGTGTATAAAGGTCAGATGGTTGTCCGAATATAATGGAAAAAAATAAAAGACGAGAATAAATGGAAAACCAAAAACTTCTAAAGACATTCTACTCAACAACAACTATGCCTCATTCTGTAGGCTAACCACAAATAACAATTTATCTGAATAAATTTATAGTATTACCTAATCCTACGGAAATCACTCCATATTTGGCTAGAACGGCGAGCGCCGCGCAAATTTCGACAATTTGAGAATCTGCTAATCCAGTGGTTCTCAATTGCATCTGCAACAAAAAAAATCAAACTCAAAATTGAAAAAAAAAATAACGAGTACTACTACCTTGATGTGGTCCAGCAGCTGTGCGGTAACGTTGGAAATATTCTGTCCCGGTGCGCTCAAATTTAGACTGAGATTGAGTCCGCCATTGAGTAGAAGACTTTGTGAAACGGCTGTACCCAAAGTGCCGTTAAGACTCGTCGTGGAAGTGTTGAAAGGATTAGCTGGTTGTTGGTTAGCGAATGGGGATCCTGTTGGATTGTAATTTGCCACTGGGCCGTTTACGTCGGCGTATGATACGTTCAAACAAGTACCGCTCTGTGGGTCTTCGACTACTTTACCTTGAACAAGAAAACTGCAATTAATATCAATTTTTTTGGAAATCTCTAAGAGAATGGGACACTGGGTACCTTTCAATGCGCATGTGCAACCTTGTCATGCGTCAAATGTCATGAATACGAACTGAAATTAGTGAAAATTAGTTAAATGGGTTTTTTGGAATGTATATTGTAGCTTGAAAAAGTGTAACGAAATTTTTGGAAAAACTCATTTTTAACTTAAAAAGTCTGTAAATACCACGAAACTGAGAATATTGAGCTGAAATTTCAGCGGAGTACTCTTAAAAGACCAATTTGGAAAAAAATATTCAAAATACCAAAATTCACGAATTATGTAAATCGTCAAAAAATATTGTAAAATCAAATTCTGGAATAAGAAAACACGTAACTCCTACAATTTAATAGTTGTCATGACATGAACAGCAATCATTTCAGGGAATAATTTTACAAATGTACGTAAATTTTGAATCAATATTTTCAAGCTTAGAAGAAGTATCGAAAAAATTGTCAAATCGTGAAGTTTTTCCTCACTTACTCCTCTATTGTTGACTTGAATAACCCCAAATTTTGTAAAATGGGTTTTGGGACGAGAAATCCACTGGTACTCAGTTCGACACTGAACACTGTTTACACCACCACTACACCAACACTAACACTTTACACTATCTTACGCGCGTTTCGATAACCAAGTTATCTTCTTCAGAGACTGGAGTTAGTTTATCTTCAGTCTCTGAAGAAGATAACTTGGTTATCGAAACGCGCGTAAGATAGTGTAAAGTGGTAGTCTTGGTGTAGTGGTAGTGTAAACAGTGTTCAGTGTCAAGTATCGCCAACGGTTCCAGAATTCCCAACTTAGTGGTACTCAGTGTTTTGACAAAATAATTCTTTTAAAGTTCATATAATTGCCTTCTTGGTGTGCGTCATTGATTGTTAATGTCTTTCTAACACATTACGTTGGAAGAAATGGAAAAAAAGGCAGGTCTGTGATTAATCCTAATCAAAATATCACAATAATGAACCGTTTAAACGTAGTACAAACGTTAACCCTAATCTTTGCCGCTACGAAAGGAACGTCTGCATCATATTTTGAACGATGTAATTTCGCCCGATTCATTGGTCGCGTTTGCGAGTAATCTACACATCAACCAATCAAATTTTTGTAAGTCAAAGATTAGGGTTAACGTTTGTAATACGTTTAAACGGTTCATTATTGTGATATTTTGATTAGGATTAATCACAGACCTGCCTTTTTTTCTATTTCTTCCAACGTAATGTGTTAGAAGGACATTAACAATCAATGAAGCACACCAAGGAGGCTATTATATGAACTTTGCCTTCAAATAGTGTCAAGAAGTTTTCGAAAAAAACGCATTTTTAACATAAAAAGTCTTCTAAATACCACAAAACTTTGAATATTGAGAAAAACAAATTTGCTTTTGTTTTATAAATTATCAATGTAAAAGTGAAAATCTTCGAAGACCGAAATTTTAAATTTTAAAACCAAAAGGAACATCGCGAAACTATCCAAAAAAATTATTTATCTACAAAAACAGTGAAAATTTGTAAAACAGAGATTTTTGGAATGAAAAATCAACAGGCGGTGGTCTCAAAATTTTAACTTAAAACAGCGTAATTAAATTTTCGAAAAAAAAAACAATTATCAACTTAAAAAATCAGGCAAACCACAAAAATATGAATATTAATTTGAAATTTTAACTGGACACTCATGAAGGATAAATATAGCTAGAAAAAATTCAACAGTGTCATAAATGATGACATTTTCCAGAAGAATTCGCTAATTTTTTGGTGAAAAAAATAAAATTGTTATCTAAAGTTTGGTAGGTGGAAGTTGTAGAGGGGGTTATTACAAACAAGGGAAAAATAAATGCAACAGCTGAAAAGTGGTAGGGATGATTTGGGGGTTCAACAAAAGAATTGTTGTTTTCCTTATTTTACCTGAAGCCATGTAACATATACTGCACGTTATTAACGTATCTAAGTGCTAATAAAACTTTTATTAAAATAAGATATACATAGTTTCTTTTGTATTTTTTCCCGTATAATTCAATGGTGAAGTTTGTTTTCTGATTTTTTCAAAAATTTAAACAAATTAATAACAATTAAGCAAAAATGAGCAGTTCAAAATACTATATTACATACCTAGGCCAGTAAAGTAAGAGATGTGTTAGATCTATACTATTTTTCTGTTCGACGGAGCCGGAAAACGGCTACTTCGTTTAGCGCAGCGGCCCGAAAGTTGATGCTTTCCGGCCGGTGGACAGAAAGCGTACTTTTTCCTTTTTTTTGCATTTTTGAGCATGTTCTTCTATTGTGGCTACTATTTTTTTTATTTCAATTGGAAGTAGATGTAAAAACGAAAAATATGAGAACTTATTTCGGGAACTTTCCAAAGGAGAATTTTCGTTTGAAAAAAAGTGTTTTTGCCTTAATTTTGACTAGTTACCGTGGCAACTACAAAAATTTCCGGATGGAAATTTTTGACAGTTGAAAAGGTAAACATATGATCTACAACCATTAAATAATGTAAATAATGCAAAATTTTTATAAGAATTTTTCAACTTTTCGTCACAAAATTCAAAAAACTTTCCTTTCCATACACTTGATTTTGATTTTTTCAAAATTATGGTGTGAAAATTTCTTACCGAATACCACGCAAGCTTAAATTATTCCTGGAAATTTTCTTTCGGGCACGAATATTTTAAGAAAATTTCCGGAAATAATTTAAGCTATTGTGATATTATAAGTGAAAAAACGCCATTGCTCGAAAAATTCTTGATATTTTAATTAGAAATTTTTTTTCGTAGTTTGTGATTAGAAAAGTTACCTTCTACCAAATTTTCATCAAAATCGAACAATTTTTGCCGAAACTAAAAATAAAAATCGAAAAATGCAGTTTTTTGCGTTTTTCGAGCTAATTTTGAGGTTATGTGAAAAAGTCACCAACACAAACGTTGTAGATCTTTTCGAGATCTACAACTTTTACATTCAACTTTTTTTCTAGGACCTAAACTTTGGTCGGAAACCGCAATAGTGTCTTTTTCCACCCCATACTTCATATAAAATTTTTTCCTCACTCCATTTGTTAACGAGCTATAGGTCTCTAAAGTTGGAAGTGAAAAATGGTTTTCAATTTCTAATTATCAAATGGCTTATTGGAAATTAGTAAAATTTTAACCGTTTATAAACACCATAATTGCACACATTTTGGCGTCATAAACGAGTCAACACTGCACTAAGTACAAAGGTTGATGCGGCAATTTTTTGTTAAATATAAGTTTTTTTCAGTTATAAATGCAACAATTAACTTTTTTAGCATTTTTAAAGAAAAAAAATCCTCCTGGGACATCTCGTTAAAATTAACAGCTCAAGAGATACGGGCAACTTTATAGCCCTAAGTTCGTTAAGGAAAGATGTAAGGGAAAAATTTTATATGAAGTACTATATAGTATATTGTGTCACAAGGGCAGAAAATGAGCTTTAGCAGCCCGATACCATTAGATGCACGAGCGAGCATAGCGAAGCAGTTAATAGTTAATAGGTAGAGCGTTTCCTGCATGTGTGACAAACAAAAAATATAACCAAAAGCTTTGACATTAAATCAACAATGAAAAAATTTACATTAAACGTCAAAGTACTCAAGTGACAGATGATGTAAAACTTCAAAAACTGTGACGTTAAGAATTTTCCGACTGCTAAACAATACTTTCCGCCCTATTTTTGGAGTTATTATGATTGGTTTTCCGGTAAACAAGTTTTTGGTACGAATTCCTGGAACAGTGTCTTGCAGAGGGAATCAAAACTGAGCTAAATATTAATAATATACATAACAAAAAACTTACTTATAATCATCATGCACGCCTGCTTGTTCTGATCCTTTTCTCCGATGACCGTAATGCATCTTTCTTGTAAACTAATATCTTTGGATTTCTGCGAGATCTGTACGTACGAACCGCTAGCTTCTTTAATCTGTTTTATATAATTACCCGCCTTGCCGATAATCATACCGGCCGTGGAATTCGGCACCAAAATTTTCACTTGTTTCTCTCTTTCGTGCATCTTATTTTCGGTGTCGATTAGCGTCTTCGTCAAATCGGGCTTCTCTTTGATTTTATTCATTATAAAATCGAGTACGTTCAATATGGCTTCTACGCTGCCGGTTATCAAACACACTCGTTCCGTCGTACCTGGAACAAACACGCTTTTCAATGTTAAGGATAATGGAATAAAAGACACTTTCGGTCGAATTCAGTCTTTCTATAGGACAATAACAAGGGCACTTATACGAAAGGACAAAGGAAATCAATCAGTATTTTAAAAGCAAGTGACGTATTTAGACTATTTTTGCAACACTTTGGTTTATGTCCATGAAGCAGTAAAGGGATTTGTGGAGTAGGTACACAGGGAGATACTGAACATTACATTCTCATATTCGCATTTACACAAATTCCATCAACTGTTTATAAAAGTTGCAATCCGGCAACGTCATTCGTGCTTACTCTCTATCCGTTTGAATTTTCCGCTCAAATTTTACTATTATACACGGATCCGGTGTTGCCAACATGTTTCTGTCCGACTTACCGTTATATATATATATACTGGGACACCCTGTATTTATTGTTGTTGTTCATATCTATTTTAACTTTGCGTGGTTAGATTTTAACCATGAAAAGTAAAATTCTTTTTTGTTGAAAACGCAGAACAAATTAATAAATAATGAATAATCTTGTAAGTATTTTAAGTGAGCTTTTGGAAGCTTTTGAAACGGCCCTGTAGCAGAAAAGCGTCAGTCAAAATAGCGCCGCACAAAAATAACGCAGAACAAAAACAGCGGCGGACAAAATAGCTTATTCCCTTCCCCTTCTCGAAAATATATCAAAGAATTTGTATTCCACACGAAGTTTTCCAAAAAGGGGAAGAGAATAAGCTATTTTGTCTGCCGCTGTTTTTGTTCTGCGTTATTTTTGTGCGGCACTATTTTGACTGACGCTTTTCTGCTACAGAGCCCTTAAAACTTAGTAAAGTACGAGTGATTATATCAGTTTAAAAAAAAAACTTGAGACAATAATTTTATTTTTCGAAAATTTAGATACTCCATTTTTTTTGTAGATTTGACCTACCAATTTAAATAAATTCTTCTAATATTAAACGAAATATATTTATTTATCAAATGCATCCAGTATCCACTCTTATCGTTCTTGTTTTTGTTTAAAATTTTGAGTCCATTATAATATTGATAAAACAACAAAATAATAATTACGATTCGAACTTACTCTTATAAAACATTGGAGATAATGTATTTTAGGAAAAAGAAGTCAAAATATTTTCGAATTGTTACGATCTTAAGGTCAACGTACAAAGATAAACTAATCATTTTACAAAAACGAGATTATACGGAGAACAAGCACGTTGTCCCATAATAACATATCAAAACTATTACGATAGCGTAGCTATATTTGGAATTGAAAAAAAAAATTATAAAGTGCGCTACCTTTTTTTTAAGTAATATGTAACAATGTATTACACCGCTAGAGGTCGTAGATCACAATAATAACACAAAAACATCATTTTTCTATAATAAATGTATTGTTATATGTGGTACCAACAGAAAATTTAAATATTCGTAATCATTAGATCATTTTAAGTAAGTTTGCTCCAGTACTTTTTCCTCTATCTTGTAAAATAACTGGTAGGGGTGAGTAGGAAAGCTGACTCAATAAAACTGTAATAACTTTTGTTCCACTGGAATAAAACGATGATATACTATTTTATTATGCATGGAATTCCCTTTCAAAGGATACTAAGTTTGTCAAAATCCATAAAGCGGAACAAAAGTTATAACAGTTTTATTGAGTCAGCTTTCCTACTCACCCCTACCAGTTATTTTACAAGATAGAGGAAAAAGTACTGGAGCAAACTTACGTAAAATGATCTAATGATTACGAATATTTAAATTTTGTGGTACTATAACGGTACATTTATTTTCGAAAAATGATGTTTTTGTGTTATTATTGTGAACTATGCCCTCTAGAGGTGGAGTAGAAAACTTGAAAATAATATCCAGAAGTTTCTCGTATGCGAGTTTGTAATGTAGATTTGTTTCTCTAAGCTGTACGATAAATAGTTTCTGAGATACAGCGGGTTACCTCATTTAATCTGACACCCGGTACTTAATAATTTTAACACTGGGATGATTTTTTTATAACATTGTTTACTGAAGAATTTTGAATTTTTTTGTTAGGGAAGGGTAAAAATTGAACATTGACTTGTGAGTGCTGAGTTGAGCGGTTCCCTTAATTTTTTTGAAAAATTATCCAAACCTATAATTATCATACCACCAATTTCGTTAAAAATCCTTCATATATTCCACATCCAGGATATTAAATTACTTGCATCATCAAACAAAAAAAAATCATGATTACCATTAGACGCACGTTTGTTAATTTCGTTTTGATGATGCAATTTTTAATCGAACGAATTAAACACGAGGATTTTTAATTGATTGAAACGATGAAAAACAATTTTCTGTACAAACTAAAATCCTCGAACTCGTGTACGTAAAACACAAGGTTATGTCGGAACACAGCTCAATTAAATTACCAAGAAAACTTGGTACACACACCAAAACCTAACGAGTTTCATTGTAAATTAATTAGAGTCAAGGTCCTATATGCTGACGTGCATTTGTTGCTATTGCAACGAACAACAAATCGAAATGATAATGAAATTGTGACAATTGATATATTAATTTTTTTATCAACAACAGTATCTTTATTGAGTCTATTTATGAAATAATTCATAGTCAAAACATTCAGAGCAAAAAGAAATTTAAATTGAATTTAAGTTTTAAACTTTATTTCTTGTGAAATAGTTTTAAAAGAAACATTTTGTGTATAGACTAGGTAGTATGGGCGTTAGAAAAAGTACTCTTCAAAGACCAGGAAAAAATTTAACATAACTATAGCCGAAGAGGTTTTCATTTTATAAATCATCAAAGTAAGAGAAGTTAAAATCGAAATTAAAGTTTCGAAAAAGTGCACACCATGAACTTTAAAAATCGTACAAGCTACAAAACTATGAATTTTAAGCTTCAATTTCAACAGAGTACTCTTCAAAGACTAATCTACCAGGAAAAAATTTATTATAACTATAGCCAAAGAGGTTTTCATTTTATAAATCATCAAAGTAAGAGTAGTTAAATTCGAAATTAAAGTTTCGAAAAAGTGCACACCATGAACTTGAAAAATCGTACAAGCTACAAAACTATGAATTTTAAGCTTCAATTTCAACAGAGTGCACTTCAAATACTAATCTACCAGGAAAAAATTCAACATAACTATAGCCGGAGAGGTTTTCATTTTATAAATCATCAAAGTAAGAATAGTTAAAATCGAAATTGAAGTATCGAAAAAGAGCACACTATGAACTTGAAAAATCGTACTAGCCACAAAACTATAAATTTTAAGCTTCAATTTCAACAGAGTACTCTTCAAAGACTAATCTACCAGGAAAAAATTTATTATAACTATAGCCAAAGAGGTTTTCATTTTATAAATCATCAAAGTAAGAGTAGTTAAACTCGAAATTTAAGTTTCGAAAAAGTGCACACAATGAACTTTAAAAATCGTACTAGCCACAAAACTATAAATTTTAAGCTTCAATTTCAACAGAGTACTCTTCGAAGACTAATCTACCAGGAAAAAATTTGACATAACTATAGCCGAAGAGGTTTTCATTTTATAAATCATCAAAGTAAGAGTAGTTAAAATCGAAATTAAAGTTTCGAAAAAGTGCACACCATGAACTTGAAAAATCGTACAAGCTACAAAACTATGAATTTTAAGCTTCAATTTCAACAGAGTGCACTTCAAATACTAATCTACCAGGAAAAAATTCAACATAACTATAGCCGGAGAGGTTTTCATTTTATAAATCATCAAAGTAAGAATAGTTAAAATCGAAATTGAAGTATCGAAAAAGAGCACACTATGAACTTGAAAAATCGTACAAGCCACAAAACTACAAATTTTAAGCTTCAATTTCAACAGAGTAGTCTCCGAAGACTAATCTACCAGGAAAAAATTTAACATATTTAAAGCCGAAGAGGTTTTTATTTTATAAATCATCAAAGTAAGAGTAGTTAAAATCGAAATTAAAGTTTCGAAAAAGTGCACACCATGAATTTTAAAAATCGTACAAGCTACAAAACTATGAATTTTAAGCTTCAATTTCAACAGAGTACTCTTCAAAGACTAATCTACCAGGAAAAAATTTAACATAACTATAGCCGAGGAGGTTTTCATTTTATAAATCATCAAAGTAAGAGTAGTTAAATTCGAAATTAAAGTTTCGAAAAAGTGCACACAATGAACTTTAAAAATCGTACAAGCTACAAAACTATGAATTTTAAGCTTCAATTTTAACAGAGTACTCTTCAAAGACTAATCTACCAGGAAAAAATTTAACATATTGTTACGCGAGCTACTGCATTAATATGCTCACTTAGTGCCCCCAGTGAAATCCCCATATGAGACGACTATGGTTCCTCCGCCCAATTTTCGAGAAACATCGAGAATATCCAATGCGCCCGCGAGAACGCCGAGATGCTTCTAGAATTACGGCGCACGAGTATAAATAGGCCACAAGCATCGCTGCAGTCAATTAGTCAATCAATCAGTGTTGATACCGAAAGAAAGTAATCGCGCCTCGAATAAGTGTTTATTAAGCGACTCTCATATAAATTATAATTAGTGTGTTTAGTGTATGGCATAAATTATTAAATAAGGACTGAATTACATATAAATCTGTAAATATAAATTAATTGTAAATATAAATTAGAATAAACGTTACAATATTTAAAGCCGAAGAGGTTTTCATTTTATAAATCATCAAAGTAAGAGTAGTTAAAATTGAAATTAAAGTTTCGAAAAAGTGCACACCATGAATTTTAAAAATCGTACAAGCTACAAAACTATGAATTTTAAGCTTCAATTTCAACAGAGTACTCTTCAAAGACTAATCTACCAGGAAAAAGTTTAACATAACTATAGCCGAAGAGGTTTTCATTTTATAAATCATCAAAGTAAGAGTAGTTAAAATCGAAATTAAAGTTTCGAAAAAGTGCACACCATGAACTTGAAAAATCGTACTAGCCACAAAACTATAAATTTTAAGCTTCAATTTCAACAGAGTACTCTTCGAAGACTAATCTACCAGGAAAAAATTTGACATAACTATAGCCGAAGAGGTTTTCATTTTATAAATCATCAAAGTAAGAGTAGTTAAAATCGAAATTAAAGTTTCGAAAAAGTGCACACCATGAACTTGAAAAATCGTACAAGCCACAAAACTATAAATTTTGAGCTTTAATTTCAACAGAGTACCCTTCAAATACTAATCTACCAGGAAAAAATTTGACATAACTATAGCCGAAGAGGTTTTAATTTTATAAATCATCAAAGTAAGAGTAGTTAAAATCGAAATTAAAGTTTCGAAAAAGTGCACACCATGAACTTGAAAAATCGTACAAGCTACAAAACTATGAATTTTAAGCTTCAATTTCAACAGAGTGCACTTCAAATACTAATCTACCAGGAAAAAATTCAACATAACTATAGCCGGAGAGGTTTTCATTTTATAAATCATCAAAGTAAGAGTAGTTAAAATCGAAATTAAAGTTTCGAAAAAGTGCTCACCATGAACTTGAAAAATCGTACAAGCTACAAAACTATGAATTTTAAGCTTCAATTTCAACAGAGTGCACTTCAAATACTAATCTACCAGGAAAAAATTCAACATAACTATAGCCGGAGAGGTTTTCATTTTATAAATCATCAAAGTAAGAGTAGTTAAAATCGAAATTAAAGTTTCGAAAAAGTGCACACCATGAACTTGAAAAATCGTACAAGCTACAAAACTATGAATTTTAAGCTTCAATTTCAACAGAGTGCACTTCAAATACTAATCTACCAGGAAAAAATTCAACATAACTATAGCCGGAGAGGTTTTCATTTTATAAATCATCAAAGTAAGAGTAGTTAAAATCGAAATTAAAGTTTCGAAAAAGTGCTCACCATGAACTTGAAAAATCGTACAAGCTACAAAACTATGAATTTTAAGCTTCAATTTCAACAGAGTGCACTTCAAATACTAATCTACCAGGAAAAAATTCAACATAACTATAGCCGGAGAGGTTTTCATTTTATAAATCATCAAAGTAAGAGTAGTTAAAATCGAAATTAAAGTTTCGAAAAAGAGCACACCATGAACTTGAAAAATCGTACAAGCCTCAAAACTATAAATTTTAAGCTTCAATTTCAACAGAGTACTCTTCAAAGACTAATCACTAGGAAAAAATTTAACATAACTATAGCCGAAGAGGTTTTCATTTTATAAATCATCAAAGTAAGAGTAGTTAAAATCGAAATTAAAGTTTCGAAAAAGTGCACACCATGAACTTTAAAAATCGTACAAGCCACAAAACTATAAATTTTAAGCTTCAATTTCAACAGAGTACTCTTCAAATACTAATCTACCAGGAAAAATTTTGACATAACTATAGCCGAAGAGGTTTTCATTTTATAAATCATCAAAGTAAGAGTAGTTAAAATCGAAATTAAAGTTTCGAAAAAGAGCACACCATGAACTTTAAAAATCGTACAAGCCACAAAACTATAAATTTTAAGCTTCAATTTCAACAGAGTACTCTTCAAAGACTAATCACTAGGAAAAAATTTAACATAACTATAGCCG
Organism: Lochmaea crataegi; assembly: GCA_947563755.1. Lineage (NCBI taxonomy): Eukaryota > Metazoa > Arthropoda > Insecta > Coleoptera > Chrysomelidae > Lochmaea > Lochmaea crataegi. Next base: position 27,091,854 of record OX387428.1, on the reverse strand, counting down.
AAGAGGTTTTCATTTTATAAATCGTCAAAGTAAGAGTAGTTAAAATCGAAATTAAAGTTTCGAAAAAGAGCACACCGTGAACTTGAAAAATCGTACAAGGCACAAAACTATAAATTTTAATCTTAAATTTCAACAGAGTACTCTACAAAGAATAATCTACCAGGAAAAAATTCAACATAACTGTCATTAAAATAAGGATAACAAAAACTGGAAGAAATAATTTCGCTCCTTAAATTCATTGAGATCCAGGAGTAAGAATAGGTATAAATAGTAAATTCCGTTGAACTATAAATTCTCGTAAAATATATTATTTGAGAACCATATAACTTTGTGCATTTGATTCTCTTCCAGCTTATTTACGTTAAAATAATTATTATCAAACATCTGTTTAGCTAAAATGTGCACACTATTTTTCATCGTTATTATTCTTGATAAATGCATGCATAATTTCAGACTCATAATCTATTTTAAAAATAACGTTGACAGAACTACTCGACATGACTAAATCATTATTTAAAAAAAAAGTATTATGTAACTAATTAAGTCACATTTGAAAATACCAAGTATCAAAGGTCGAAATTAACATTATGAAATATTTTAATATTATAAATAAATTAACCAAAAAAGAATTTATTTAAATGTATGCTATTGCTATTGTTCATGCACTATTTAAACAAGGGCGTTCTACAAAAATTATTACAGTCGTTTGTCTGTCTGACTGAGTGCGATACACTCAAAAATTACTGAACCGATTTTCATACGGTTTTCACCAATGAATGGAGTGATTCATGAATACTGTTTAGGTATATGTATGTTGGGGTGACATTCACTGAGACCTAGAAGATCTATTGCGCCCCCTTACTTCTACTTAGTTCCTGAGGAAAGTCTCGGATACTAGTAGCTCCTTTAGTCCCATTTCCCGGAGTAATTGTAGGATATCTGCAGGCTTTAGTTTAGGTAAATGTCCCTCTTCTATCCAGTAATCTCCTAGGTATTGTGCCCTAAGATTCTGTGCAATTCGCAAATATGTGGATGGAGGTTTCATCTTCCATACCACAGAATCTTCTTCCTCCACTATTATGAGCTTTTTCAGGTGCCCATTCAGGCGACAATGTCGCGTTAGGATCCCTGTTAAAACTCTTAGTGCAGTTTTTCTTTGACTTATGCATTCATTTGATCTCAACGGGTTCTAGTCACCCAGAAGAATCTTTGATTGTCTAAATCCTACTATATCTTTCCAATGGTCAGATCTCCTTTTCTCGGCTTTGCCTATTTCTTCCAATATTAAATTGGAGCTGATACCGCAAAAGGGTTCCGATCCCCAAAAGGGTGTTTCACTTTGCTTTTTCATTTCCTTATATTCCAGTGTGTCCTGGAATCCACCTATATTGTTCTCGCCTAGTTCATTGAATTTGCCTAGGCATTCCAACACCATTTTGGAACTGATTACAAAAGAGCTCAGTGCTTTAATGGCTGCTTGACTATCCGACATTATGAATGTTTAGGTGTATAATTTCTTTGTCAAAAAAATTGGAAAGTATGAAAATTAAAATTATGTAGATCAAGTTCCTTTCTAACTGTAAGCCACTGGAGGAATTTTTATTTCAGTATAAATTTTCCATTTTCCAATAATTTACGAATGTAAATACTTTTTTGGCGATATTCAAAGTTTATAGCACAATAAATGGATTCAGTGTGAATATATTTTTCTTTCTTTCACTTTCTGGTAATAAAAGTCTTATGAAAATAGACACAGGCATGATTAATACCTTGAAAATATCTGAAAATAACTTTTTTGTGTAGAAAATCCAAGACAGGTCAGTCTCTTAATACTTCTATTATTTTCCAGACAGATTATTGGCTCCAGAAAATTATTGCAATAGTATTCTTTTTGCTCAAGTCAGAGAATACCTTGTTAGGTATCATCTTCCCAAGTTAGTTTTGGGGAAATAACTCACTGATAAAAGCAGATATTGATCTATTTAATAAATATCCCATAATAATAATTAAATATTTCATAGCAAAGACAGACCAACCTGTATACCCCGTTCGTATCTTTAAACTACAAAAGACACACGGTATATGTCTATCGCTCGGCTGGAACTTAAAAATCCCGAAAAAGAGTAGCATCGTAGACCGAGTGAGATAGACATTGCGCTGGGAGGAGCTTAGAGTGAACCTACTATCTCCGTTCATAGACCAATATTCATTTTCTATTCTAATGAATGATTTTAGTTTATTTTTTATAATTTGATGTTCCCAATTAAATACTAGAACGTATCGTACATCAGCCCCCGTACCAAACACTGCATCTATAAATCAACAAGCTATGAAAGTAGTAATTCGCGCGACCCCTGTATATACGACACACGTGTGTTTTAACGATCGTTTTTCGGCATGTCTTTATCAGCGCTACATGAAAGTGCCGACGGCGAGTGAACCTACTATTCAATGTCTATGTACGGTGATCAAAGGTCGAGAAGAGTATTTGCATTCGATTTAAGAGTTTTTACATTTTTTTATTACTTGTGGAAAAAGTCGCCAAGGGCGAGGAACACATATTTTAGCGTTTTTGAACAAACTTTACTTTAATTTTTTTTTTATATATTGTTTCTCACCTGGATAGAAGTCATGCGATTTTGACATTTTCACTCTGGCACCAGTTTCTTTTTGTAGTTGCGCGATGGTTTCGCCTCCTTTGCCGATAATGGCGCCAGCGGCCACACTCGGTACCAACAATTTGAAATGAAAAGTCCCATCTCCTCCTGAAACCAAATATAATTTTTATTAGTCCTCGAAAAAGTCTAAAAAGGACCAGATTGAGTGAAAATATGTTATAAATTACTCTATGGGTTCATCCGTATCTCAAACGTGGGTAGAAACATTTTTCCCGCTTATTTTTAGAAAATTATTACTGGTCTAACGACTCGAAACAATTTTCAAAATATTCTTTATCTTTTAAAAAAATTAATAAATCGGTTTGATGCTCGCGATCTTTTGTCACATTCAATGAAAAGTTGCATCAACAAAAGTTTTTGGCGACAATAGAGTCTGAAGGACATTTAAATATGTATCCTTTGATCCAAGTTCTAGTTTAAAATTTAATTTTTTATATTGGTTGGGACAGAATCAACTCCATTTAGTGCTAGATAATTTTACGAGAGGAAGATTGGGAAATTGTTCACAGGGGGAGAAGGAGGAGGGGGGCAGGATTCGGGAAGTCCAGAATACTAGGGGGGTAGGGAAAACGAAGGGGGTATGGCCGGTAGAGAAGTGGGAAGTAGAGGAGGGGGGAGAAACAATAATGTAAGGAAAGCCCCAGGGATAGATGGCCTGAAAGGTGATATGATGAAGAGGCTGTTGGATGACAATGGGGAGTACTTCTGGGAACTATTCAACAGGGTGCTGAGGGAGGAATAGTTTCCGGAAGGATGGAAGGTGGCCAGGGTGATATTGTTGAAGAAGACGGGTAGAGAGGGGAAAAGGGCGGGGGACTACAGGCCCATCAGCATGCTGCGTGGTATGGGTAAATTGATGGAGGGGATAATAAAGGATAGGATTGAGGAGGAAGTTGGTAGGAATGGGGGATTTAGGGTTTGCGAAGGAGAAATCATGTATCTCGGCGCTGGGCAGGGAAATGGCTTGATGGAGAGGGCTAGGGAGGGCAACTGGAGGAACAAGAAAGTGTCCCTACGTCGGGAACAGTGTCAGCAAACGGTCGGTGTTGAGCGCGTTGCTGAGGCTTGGAATGAGGGAGGGGTTGGTTAATCTGGTAGAGGACTACCTGACGGGGCGTGTGATATTAGACTCTAGAGGGAGGAGGTATGAGACGGAGGCTGGAGTGCCCCAGGGCTCGGTTCTTGGACCGACGCTGTGGAAGTGTGTGTTTGATGACCTTTGTGGAATAGTATGTGAAGAGGGATGTGAGATTACGGTGTATGCGCACGATGTGTGTCTGGTATGTACGGCGAAGGGAGAGGCGGAGATAGAAAGAAAGGCGGAGAGGATGTGTAGGAAGATTGTGGAGAAGATAGAGCGGTGCGGACTGAAAGTGGGGGAAGATGAGACGGTGGGGTTGCTAGTGGGGAGCAAGACGAGGGAAGTGGGGGTGATGGTGAAGGGAAGGAGAATTCGTATGGAGGAGTCTGTGAAATACCTAGGGGTGTGGTTGGATAATCAATTATCCTTCAGAACGCACATATTAAAGGCGGCAGAGAAGGGGATAGTGAGGGCAGCATGGCTGGGGAGATTGAAGCCGGGAGAGTGTAAGAGGAGGGTAATTCGTAGGAAGGTAGAGCAGAGTATGCTATACGGGTACGGAGGTGTTGGGTGAAAGATCGGGGATGAATGCGAGGGTTGGGCCACTCCTGCGGGTGCAGAGAGGGATACTGCTGAGGATGGTGGAGGGGTACAGGGCAGTAGGTGGACTGGCAGCATCGGTGCTGGCAAGGTCCTACCCATTGGACGTGATGGCTAGAGCCAAGAACAAATGCTGGAGAGGTGCGACCAGAGCGGAAGGACTTGAATGGATGGAGGAGGAAGTGGAGAGAAGGTGGGAGGAGTATGAGGGCGCGCTAAGAGGAGCGACTGGGAGTAGGAGAGATTGGATGGACCGGAAATTCGGGAAGGTGAACTACTTCTTAATACAGGTGCTCATTGGACGTGGGTCGAGTGTAGGGTACCTCCACAAGATTGGGAAAAGAGAGACTGGAGTGTGTGAAGTGGAGGATGATGTGGGGCATGTGTTTAGATACTGGAGGAACGAGGAAGTGCTGAAGAAGTTGGCCCTTGGGGATGAGTCCAATTGGTCCTGGACCCATTCGAACATGAGATTCCCATCTCGACCCGAGAAAAAAAAGATAATTTTATGAAGGATATATTCAAAATTTTGTCTCGATTTTTTTTAATCTCCCTCGTATATTATTATTGTAAAATAACAATATACGTAACTGATTGTCACGTAACAATTGTTCGATGTGCGTCAAATGGTTTTAAATTATCATAATGTCCATGATATTGAACAATTTACTAACATTAGATCGAGCTCTTTCGCAAATCGACCTAGTGTCCAGTTCGAAAACTAAAAACAAGATATGTAGTAAACTACATTCCGCATAAATTTGATAAAAACAAGTTATTTATATAATAGACGATGCAAAAGGTTTAATAGATAATTTGTTATGTATATATGCAATGCAAAGTAATACGTTTTTAAAAATATAATGTACAATATTTTGATATCTTCAGGAAGTAGGTGTCGAAAGCGTATTTTAAATAGGACAATCTGTAATGTACTTATATTTAGATTTCTCTCGTAATATTATTGGGTGTGACCATTTTTATATCCAAATTGTTTTAAAATCAAATACTATGTATATAATAAATAATTATTTATTTTGCTTAATGAGTTGAAGAATATGGTCTAGTCTTTAAGCAAATTATAATAGAAATTTTATGCGAATAACAGTATACAGGGTGAGATGAAATGAAAATTTTTTTCCCATATTCAATGGGACACTCTGTATATTTAGATTTTTTTCTGTAATACTCGTGTGTTGGTTGCGGTAAACACTTGTTTCATACTCTGTCAATGTTTTATTGTCAAGAATATTTTAATAATATTTTAAATTAAATTTAAATCATTAATTAGTAAATAATCACCAAACCTGAATTTTCATGCCAAATGGCTGTAATTGCATATTTGAATATAACTTTTAATTCAAAATAACTTTACTTTATAACATTCCTCTGTATTATAAAAAATAAAGGTACTTTACAATTGAGTAAAATTTATATTTTTTGACAAACCTAGTATATGCCTTAAAAAATTGATATCTTATGGTGGCTATTCAAGTTTTGGACCATGTAGAACTTTTTATCAAAAAATAAATTTTTTTCATAAAACCAATAATAAAAAAGTTTTCCATATGGTTCCAACTTAAGTAGACACACTGTATATATTTAACCGAAAAAATTTAATTACCATCTAACCAGAATACGTTTCCATAAGTACGTTTTGTTCCGCACTACCTACGACCTTCGTTATGAAATATGAAACATCAGTACACAAGTCATTAGATTTTTTTTGTGAAAATATAAATAACCACAATTATTTAATACATAACCTTCACTAAACCATTCAAATTAAGTAAGAGAAAAAAATTGGAGGTTCAAAACGAGTAGTTTGTAAATGGTTTTCACATTCGTCATCATCAGGTGACCCAAATTAAATAAAATAAAGTAGGAGGACAAAATCATGGTAACAAGAAAGTTTAACCTAAGATAAAACTAAAACGAAAAATAGTTACAGTTTCCAGTAAAATATTTAATAATATTTAAATCAATAAAAGTATCAAAAGAATAGTTTTATTATTATTTCGACACTTTACATAGTTTGAAAGACATCAATTTCAAACTATTAAGAAGAAACAACTACTTTCCGGGATATATGCCCCGACGGACACTGAAAATTTTCTTTACTTTCTTTTCAACCCCCTTTAAGTGAGAATTTCCAGATGCGTCCTTACATTTTTACTTTGGGCACAATCGATGCAATAACTTTTCTAAAAAATTTGATTTCAAATTAAATATTTTTGACATTTATTAAAATGAACCTAACTTTTTGGAGGAGGCTGAATATATGATTATAACGTGAATATAGAAAATGAAAATCAACTCCAAGAAAATGAGTTTAAACATAAACAAAGCAAATGATGCTAATTTTTCTCTAATACTTAAGAAATGGGGGACTTCGGTCCGAGTTGCCAACCCAAAAAATTTCATACTTTTCTAACACTGAGGAAGGGAAATTTCAGAACGAATTTTTCATGTGAAGATTCGGATTATTTTTTTATAAATATCCGTAAACGGAGCCTCGTCTCTTCAAATTGGGTAATTTAATGCAAAATATCGATATTTGTAAAGATCATGTTTGATTGGCCGAAAGTTGTGTTGGAGCACCTAATTTCATGACAATAATGTAATGGCGACATATCTCTTATACAATGACGATATTATTGACGTAAAATCAGGAGCTCCAACATAAATTTCAGCAGCCAATCGGACACGATCTTTACAAATATCGATATTTATAATCAAAGCGAATCTAAACATAACAAATTTGTTTGAAAATTTCCCTTCCTCAGTGGTAGAAAAATATGAAATTTTTTGGGTTGGCAACTTGGACCGAAGTCCCCCATTGAAGTTTAGTAGGATTAAGGCTATTTTTACATTATTTTAGATTGCTGAAAACATCTAATTTCACAATAAGATTTTTGAGTATATATTTTTTCATTTCTTGTCAATCTTCTAGATTATAGTACGTTTAAAAATGATCTGTCGGCCGAAATTTCCAGAAGCATCCATAATTTTTTAATTTTTGTTTAAAATTGGGCATAATAAATGAAATTCTTTACAAAATTGATACAAATTTGATTATCTCGATACAACGTTTAATCACAGACGTTTCATTCGACATCAATCTCTTTAAAATTTCCCTTAATTTTGAATTTTGGTATTAAACTTTGGTTTTGATGTTTATTGAGCCATGAAAATTAAGTTCCAGAACATTATTTTCAACTTGAAACAATGTAAGGAGTGCTTTTCGACTGATGTAATTAGTCAGAAATTTAATTTTAGTATAGCTTTGAGTCCAATTTTACATAATTTTAGTTTACTTTTTTTTTAAACGGAGAAGTATCAAAAATCAAAATTTCCAAAAATCATGGTATTGCAAATATTAATATCAGTCGACACCTGTTGTAACTTACAGGGTGTTAAAAACATTTTTAGAGCGAGATTTGTTATTTTTTTTTAATTAAAACGTTCGCGAAACTATTGTAGATTATAGTCTATTTGAAGATGATTGATTGCATATAGGGTGTTTTAGGACTTCGTAACTTTGAAGATTATACAGGGACTAAAAATAATGATACTACTTTATATAAAATGTATTCTCTATACCATTCGTTAACGAACTATGGCCCTCTAAAGTTAGAAATTGAGAAATGTTTATTATGTATAAGTATTCGACAACTTATTGGAAATAATTCAAAATTTAACGTACTATCTCATATTTTTTTACCTCTCTATCATCGCCCAAGTTCTTAGTACGAACACCTGGGTATATACAGCACATCTTCGCCACTAACAGCATTCTCTTGGTAGTTGTAGTTACTTAATTCTAATGTACGTTTTATTATGTTATTGTAGTTTGGTTGGGTCCACTGTGAACCAACTTATAATACAAAAACATGTAACATGTCTATTGACCTGTTTCGATTTTATAGAATAAATCCTTTTAATTAGCGCTCGTCGTCACTAGCCACATCCAATTATAGTTCTGTGATCCCAAACTCTTCAACCCTGACCGTAAGACAATTGACGTCTGCCAACGGACGCTTCCATTTTTTGCACAACGCCACAAGAAACACCCCTTTCCGTTTTCGACCGCCTACGGGGAAACATCATCTTTCGCTATCTTTCATATCTTAAGTACCTATCTTATGAATGTTGCTGTGGTAAGTTCAAAATCATAATTTATAATTAATAAGCTTCTTCTAAAGTACTGTCTGATATAATTTTCGTATGCATCCTTTATTTTTTTACAGAGATAGACGAAATTAAAATCAACACGTGGTCATAAACTGTTCTTTAATACAAATATGGTAGTTTTAAACCAAATATTCTTTTATAATTCACTGTTTTACTTTTATACAAACATTTTCAAGCTTTTTCAGTTGCGAAATAACTCTTTTAATTATAAAATAACATTTTTATAAATTACTATTAACCTATAAAAATATTCTTTCGTAACGCCAGTGCCGGTTTCATATATTTCCTAAGCACGATATTTTTTCATATAACTAAATAAATAACTTTTTGCTATGATTAGTTTCTTTCGGATCATTAGTATATTTTTTTAATTTAGCCGATAATTGCTATTTTTACTGTTTTAACATGGAACATATAATGTTGGAAAGCTTTCAGTAAATTAAATCAATTTTTTGACTTTCAAATAACTGCCTTCCTTTTCTTTAACCTGAAAAGCTGACCAACATAATGTGCCATTACATTCAAGTTCCTACATATCCCTGATCCACCTGTACTAGGTAAGCACAGCCTATAGGCTAGAATATAACGCCGAGGATATAAACCCAAGAATATAACCCTAGGCTAGAATATAACCCCAAGAATATAGCCTAGGATACAACCCGAGAATATAACCCTAGGCTAGAATATAACGCCGAGGATATAAACCCAAGAATATAACCCTAGGCTAGGATATAACCCAAGAATATAACCCTAGGCTAGGATATAACCCAAGAATACAACCCGAGGATATAACCCCGAGAATATAGCCAACCCCAGGATACATCCCTAGCTCAAAATACCGCCCTAGAACAGAACTCATCAGTCCAGATCAAGACCTGACTTCTTCTTCAGGAAACCACATCATTTAAGCTAAGTACCTATAAAAGTACAAATTCCGTTATTCATTTCCTGTGGCAGAATAAATTAAAAATTTGTTTTTAATTCTTTTTTTATTAGAAATCCTCAACTATAAAAGTTTAGGGAGATATCGCCCGGGGTGATTTTTAGTAACTTTTTTATTTTTTAATTTTCATTTAAATTTTACAAGGCGTTTCTACCTTTTCCGCCTTAGTTTTTTCTTAGTCCTTTCTATCGTCAAAAAGGTAGTGGCGCCCTCAACTTTTACAACCCTTCTGTTATCCTTGTGTGACATAAACTTGGGGTCGAATCACCCTTGAGAGGAGTCTCTAGCCGGAGCCCTTCGAGCTGGTGCCCTGTGAGGTACAGACATTTACCGTTACAAACAATTCAATGTCAGTCATTTTCAAATAGACTATAGCCGTTTACCGAATGACCTTGTAAACTAAATTTAACAAATGCACATTCTTATTAATCTTTTTTTTTGGTACTTTACATGCAACAACAATAAACAATTCGCTTCTTTTTTGTACTTGACATAATAGAATTACGCAATTTTTCGCCGTGATCTCCCGGACACGTGATTCACATGCCTAAATGCGCTCGGAAAATCGATATTTACCGAAGTCGGTGTTAAATAGGCGATAAGAATAAATTGCTAGTAATGAAGTACGGATGGATATTTGAGAGGTTCGATATAAAATCGGAATGACATTTCATATGCGGAGGCATAACGTTTCAATAAGCAGTATGTGGGTCAGAAGCCGTAACGGAGATTAATGTAGGGCGTGAATTATGAGGAAGTGTTACATTACATCGATGTGATATTTATACACAAAGATATTGATAAAATATTAAAAGTGTTCATAGGAAATCAACTAGAATTTACTATATTTCATTTCTGCATGGATAGACCAGGAGTTTGTTGTTAAAAATATATGTCGACTGTAAAATAATCTTGAATTAAAACGAAATAGTATACTCGTATTTATACAGATCTAGCTGTATTGATGAAAACATTGGAAGAGAATATACGGGACAAACAAGGTCCAGACTTATAAGCTACATATTCCGAAAATTGAAAAAGCGAAACCATTGGGGAATCGAACCCGGGACCCCTCGGTTAGAAAGCCCTTACGTAACACTCTGCGCTACGGACGGTTCCTACCTATCGATATTCGGATCGGTATTATAAGCTACCATTAACCGCGACTGCGTCTTACATTCGGCCATCCTGCACCGCTCCTCTTCCTCGAGATACCTAGAGTGCTGGACCTGACGTTTGTGCCTACACCTATCTCATCTACTCGTTCGTGAGCCTGATGCCTTGCCTGCTTACGCCTATCTCGCTATACTGGCGAGCCTGACGCCTGCACGCCCATTCCAGTCACCCTCTTCACTATCACATCAAATTATGGCCTCATGTGGACATTTCGTAGATCAAATCCCACTTGTGATATATAAGCTACATATTCCGAAAATTGAAAAAGCGAAACCATCGAGGAATCGAACTCGGGACCCCTCGGTTTGAAAGCCCTTACGTAACACTCTGCGCTACTGACGGTTCCTACCTATCGATGTTCGGGTCGGTATTATAAGCTACCATTAACCGCGACTGCGTCTTACAAACTGGTGAAAAACTGCAAAGATCCCGTAACAAGCTGGCAAGACACACCAAAGTGTCTCTATTATGGGTGCCGGTACTTGTGGGGATTGCAGGTAATGACATGGCGGACCAGTTAGCTAAAGAAGGCTTTAAATGAGACTTCATAGGTCCGGAACCGTTTTGTGGAATCACAAAAGATTGCATTAGAAGGGAAATCGGGAACTGGTTAGATAGGGAACTCCAACTCAAATGGAGGTAGTCACAAGGGCAGAGTTTACTGAACAAGGTAGACAAGGAACACTCAACCAAGCTATTGAAACTGGGTAAGAGATATTTGAAGACAGTTACCGATCTGGTGTCTGGACACTGCACCCTGAGGAAACAACTGCATAAAATGGGCAAAATTAGTGAACCTATGTGCAGAATATGTAAACTTGATGATGAAACTACTCTGCTTCTGCGAGAACTCACAAGTACTTAGACAGAAGCACTTTGGAGAAGAATTGCAACTACTGAAAATCCCTCCAGTCAAACTAGTATCCTTTATTGAAGACACGAAGCTTCTGGAAAGGAAGTAGATAACATGGGAAATGGTACAGATTCAGTTCAGGTACCTGGGCTGTTGAGCACAACCCAATCGAATGAATGAGTGAATACAGATCTGGCCATTCTTTTTACCGACCATAGGACTAGAAATACATACCACTTCCATAAATAACCTATTCACTTAAGATTCATTGTGTATGCCCGATAGTCTTTAAAAAGCAATATAGTTTATTCATAAATCGGGCGGAGCAATAAATCAATCAATTGGCCAAATTCCATTAGTTTAAGAATGCGTGGCTCAATATAAGCTGTAACTTTTTATATTCAATATTAAAATAAAAATTCGGCATTCTCGTTGTTTGCATAAAATAAGCCAAAATATAAACAATCAATTACTTTCAAATTATACAATTCAGATTTATTCAAAACATTTATTTCATTCCCACCTCACGTCACTGACTACCGTAATAACTTAATTTTTAATCTCTTGATAATAGAAAATACCATAAACTCGTCCTGATACGGGGTGAAGCTACCTGCCCGACGCAGAAAATTAATACTCACGATAATATTTTTATATTACTTGGATGGTTTTGCAAGGGTCACGAATATTTATTACTCTGCCGCTTTTATGAATAAACTATAAATGGTTACAGGGTCGGATTAAAAAGGGTTCAAACTAAATAAAATAAATAATATTTATCCCACACTTATGGAGCATATAAAGTACCACTTTATCCACTAGTGGAATAATGAAAAATACAATCTTAAATAAATTACATTTTAGTTATTTATTAACATTTATATTAACAAGCATTTACTTTTTTGTTTTATTTCACTTCGTTTCCATTAATAACAAGCTTGTAGTTGTCATCGGTTTCAGAACGCATAGTGCTTGTCGAAGTTTTTGATAAATCTGTAGAAACAGTGGATGGCTCCTCTTGTAAGGAACGACTAGTACGAGGAGTACCTTGGATCTTCCTTGCGATATCAAGCTTATTATTAGATATAGAAACCTCGATATAACTTTCTGCTATAGCGAAGCTTCTCCACCCACCATGTCGTTTAATTGTTGTAAGGCTCCTCGTATGTTACGTGTGTTTTAGTATATTTTGTTGGTACATGTTTAGTTTTATGGCATGCACAAACTTTTACCAAGAATAAATTTTGGTCGAATAACACTTAGTAAACAAGTTTCCCATATGGTGGGGATGATAGTGTATAAAATAACGACCACCTCTAATTTATCGCGAGTGAAGTCACATTCGACAATTTTTAACCTAAACCAAAAAAATTTGGAAACATTATTGTTTATATTACCTACCTTAGATTTCGGGTATTATTATCTCAAAATATTATAATTATCTTTCCAGAATCCAACCAACGATAACTATTTATAGCGCCACAACGTGCGTGTGCGTCGGCGTCGTCAACAATCTTTCAACATGTGGTCGACTTAAATATTTGCAACTCCCATTTTTTTTCTTCTTGTTTCGAAATTGGAACTTCATCTGTTTCTATACACGCCTACCGATGACCCAGAAAAAAAATGTTTGCTATTTTCATTTTCCATAAAGTATAATTTCACACTCTTCAGTCGGAAAGATAGATAAGTATAAGTTCTATTTAGTTTTTTATTAATGAGATTTTTCAACTGTGCTATGATGCTATACGAGATATTTTGTTTTCTGTATTTTCACGTTACGTATCTAGGTCAACGGTATTTTTGTTGGCATTGTTTTAATACATTTTCATTGTTTTAAATAAAACGACACAAAAACCCACAGACCCAAAAAAGTAAGTCTAACTCCTGTGTCTCGCTATTAAGAAGCATAAAAAGTAATAATATATACAGGGTGTTTCATTAAGAATTGTCCATATAGAAACTGAAGAAACCTTAGCACGAAATATGAAGATTTAAGCCAAAACACTTGAATAAAATATTCCTCCTAACCGAGATATAGGGTGTTTTATTTTAAATATTCTAAATGATTCTAGCCCATGGTTTTGACACCTTCCAATATTTCTTATTCATACTTGAATTGTCATTGACTCATGTGAATTTACGATTAGAATTAACAAATTTTATCATCAAGGTGGTTAAATTATTAATGACACTTGTGTGAAATAAGCAATAAAACAAAATTGGATATTTTAAACATTACCTTTAAATGCAATTAACTCGAAAACTACTCACTCTATCGCATTGAGACAAGAGGATGTTATTTACGTTGAAAGTGACGAAGAATCAAAAAAACAAGGTGAAACGATGATTACGACAGTGGGGTAGATTGTAGGGGGATAAAAGAAAGTATCCATCCCTACCGCATGCCTCTGGTAATACAGGAAAACTATCTTTTACCACTGTTTAAAGTAACCTAACATGTGTAAACTCTTTGCCAAGTATGAACAAAAAATATTGGAAGGTGTCAAAACTATGGGCTAAAATCATTTAGAATATTTAAAATAAAACACCCTATATCGCGGTTAGGAGGAATATTTTATTTAAGTGTTTTGGCCCAAATCTTCATATTTCGTGCTAATGTTTCTCCAGTTACTATATGGACAATTCTTAATGAAACACCCTGTATATTATATACTCCGGTCAATTTAGACATTTGAAATAACAAAAACTGGAAAGCTGAATTTTCGTGGAGAGCTTGGGTTTACCATTAGAAATAAAGTGTCAAAACTTTCCATCCATCCCATGTGAGCTAAAAATAGTATATTGTGCAACAAGTGAGAAACGTACTTTCCCCACATCTTACACACTATACTTTTTCTACAACTGCACACATTTAAAGAATACAACAAAGTAACTTAATATTTATTTTTATGGTTAGTAAAACAAAAATAACACTAAAGTATCCTATCTCTAAACTGTTAAATAATTTTATTTAAAATTATAGTTGATGGTGAAATTTGTACAATTTTGTATGGTCAAACCCGGAACGTCATTTTAGAATTTAAAAACTTTTAATATAATCTGACAGTTTTGTGACAACTAAGTAGGTATTTAAAGATGACAGTAGCCTACTAAGTTTTTGTCGATTTTATTTGATTCTCCATATAAGTATGTGGCGTGGGCAAAGTGCCGTGAGAAATAATATTTCTCACAGTATGAGCAATATTTGGTTTTGAAATTAAGTAAGATATGAGAAATACGTCACTTTTCATAGCAGTTGTAGAAAAAAGTTATTCAAAGGTCAAAGGTCAAAGTTTGAGATTTTTTGGATTTTTTTCAAAAACGGTAGGTTTTATCGAAAAAGTACTTCAGACCAAAATTGTATATCTTAAAATTATCTACAATAATGGTTCCCATGATTTTTTTTCTAAGAGTCACCATTTCTGAGATATCGCGATTATAAGAGTCACAATATACATGATATTATGCTCACACTTCCATGCCACCTGTGAGGTAGTGTAAGCATGCTGGTGACTGAACAATACTTCTTTTACCACCGTACCATTGTGAACTGAATCCAATAAAATTTGAAGACAGAAGCTCTTTTTAAATAAGGAATAGAATTAATTTCTTCAGAAAAATGGAAAAAGGGTTACATTAAAAATGTGATAGATGAACCAATTCTGGAAGCAGTTATTCCACTTGCTTGTTGGTACATTCAAAATAGATTTTTTGAAGGCATTACTGCATCTTCTGGGGACTAGAGCCTCTGACCACGCAGTTCATTCTTAATTATTGGAAAATTAAAAAAGTCGTTAGGACTTAGGTCGGTACTGTATGGAGGATGTATGTATGTATATTGGGTTGACACTCACTGATGAGACCTAAAAGATCTATTGTGCCCCCTTACTTCTACTTAGTTCCTGAGGAAAGTCTCAGAGACTAGTAGCTCCTTTAGTCATATTTCCCGGAGGAAACTGAGCCCCCTTGGTATCCTGCCCTAGAACTGAAGGTACATTGGCTCGTGTGGCCTTCGCCCTACTCTGGAGACCGCAGGCTAAATCTGGACTCATCGGTGAACAAAACGCGCCCCCATTCATTTCACCCCAGTGCTGATGATTTCTGGCAAAATGAAGTCGCGCAACACGATGACGCCTAAGACGTTCTGGGCCTGTTGCAGGTCTACGACTGGTAAGATTGGTTTCTCCGAGTCGTCGTCTAACTATCCGTTCGCTTACGTTGCTTTGCCGGACGTGGGGATTTCTGATTTCAACAGCTGTAGCATGACGATTTGGCAGATTTTGTAAGATGATAAAACGATCATCACGAGCGCTAGTTCTGCATTGGGAACCAGTTCTAGGTCGTCTGGTGTAACCTTCAGTTTCCAAAAAACGTGTAAAAATACGGTGCACAGTGCTATTGGAGACATGATACTCTCGGGCAACATATTCCGTCTTCAAGCAACGCAACAATAGAGGCCGCTGTGTTGGGATTAACCACCACAATAAGTAAATAAACGCAGAACAACTTTCAAACGTGTTTCGATCTGTCACATTCCTCACAACAATGACAACAGCATTATTGACATGGATGATGGCCAACTATGCAGTTATAGGATCTAAGGAATTTATGATTAAATTTTAAGTTTGTTTAAAAATATACCCACCTTCAATTGTTGGTAAATCGTATTCATGTTTTCCAAAGAAGTGGCAATGTATAGTTACAGAACATGATTATAATTAATAACAAAACAATGACTATAATGATAGAGGTAGGTAGGTAATTATGATATTAAGTAGATAAAAAGTGTAGAAAAATTTGTCTACAATATAATCTGATTTGGTTTTTTTTTCGTATTTATAAATTGTTTTCAGTATTTGAACATTTCTATTATGGTCACCCTGTATATTATCGTGTCGATCGCAGTAACTAACCATAATTTAAAGTTGTTCCAATGACAATGAAATAATTGATAAATAATTAATTGTCGATTACAATAAAAATCGATTTGAATAATGCAAGAGACCTTAATCGACTCGAACGCATTGTTACAACTAACAATAGTTAATATTTTGTGACGCAGTTACAATAGAAAAGCCTATTAACGCGAAAATAATGCATTTCTATGGTTGAAGAGAGCAAAGAGAAATGGTATCTCTGTATCTGTAGAGTAGGGAGGGTGAGTTTAGGCCCACAGCACTTAAGCCACATGTGACCGATTGTACGTACGTCATCCCGAGGAGTCGTCCTCTTAGGTCATCGTTCATCCTGTCCTTTCCAGGAAGGTGGACAGGTTACTAGGAGACATCTCCACCGAACACACACTCTCTCATTGACAATAACTTCGGGCACTCGCATAAGACATGCCTGACAGTTTCGTCTTCCTGTTCACACATCCTGCATAGAAGAGTGTTCATTAGCCCCATTGTATGGAGGTGTTTCCTTAGCTGACAGTGGTCAGTAAGATATCCTACTGTTAAACGTAGGTTTTTCCTGGTCATCGCCAAATATTTCTTCGGTGATCCTGGCAAGACTGCATCCCTTCATTTCATCACATCTCTTTTTAGGGATTGAGCATGGGTGTAACGTTTAGCTAGTTCCGCAATTACCGAAGTCGTTAGTTCGTTGGAGTCGATGGGTCCTTAAAGTCTTAGTCCAGCTGCTTCCCTGTCGAGCCCTTTAACCCACCTCAGGCTAATATTGTTATCTACCGAGGCGTTAGCTAAATCTTGATGGCGCTCTAATAATAGCCCTGATGTCAGTTTAAGGCTAATAGGGCTTGTCTGCTGTCAGTGCAGAGAAATGGTAGATTCAATAAGGAATGTTTTTTAAAGAAAAAATTTAAGGTGTGTTCAGCCAGTGCTGGGTAATTACATGTACTTTAAAAATAATTACAATTACAAAGTACTTTTCCAAAAAAGGAATTAATTACAATTACAAAGTACATGTCTTAAAAATAGGAATTATCAATTACTTTTATAATTACTTTGCGAATAAATCAACACATTATGACAGAATGGGGGAGCCAGCCGATAGGAATAAAATTTCAAAATAGGTAACAGCCAATTGCAGCGACTTTCTTAAGGATTCCTTAAAGTTAAAGATATGTTAAGGGTTGTTTGTATAAAGCTTACTTCGAGTTAAACTCGGTTTGAGATGACACATGACCAATTTTGTATGGCGTAGATGCAGTCTAAACGCCATTTAGCAATTAGGGCTTGTTGCCCGAAACATTAGACTGCACCTATAGTTATAGATCGGAAATTGACATGTATCACCTAAAACTGAGATTAACTTTAAGTAAGCTTTATACAACTTAAGCTCGCCTTATGGGAAAAGGCAAAATCCTTAATAAGTAACAAGTAATATAAAATCGAAACAGGGAAGTTAAAATAAAATTTTTACTTAAAAAGTTTATTGATTCAAACGAAACAAAAATACAAAAGTTCGTGTACCTACCTGTGTCTAGGTACATGATATATGTATTATATGTTAGGTATAATCATATCATACAAATCGGGCAACATCAGTATAGGGTTCGGTTCGAACAGGGAATTTCTTGTTTTTGTAACACATACATCTCGTAAACACACATTTAAAAGCAATTGTAATTAAAAAATGTGATTGTAATTGGAAAAGTAATTGTACTTATGTAAGGAGAGTACGCCTCTGTGGGACGGTTTACCCTTCAGATACCTGCCACCCTGACCGAGGGACGAAAATAGACGATTGATATAGATAGTTGATTATTGTTGTAGAGTTGTGGTTGCATTTGGCTGTAAAATAATAAAGTGTGTTTTGAAACGAATACGTTTTTTAATGTAATAAAAAGTGGGTGTAGCACTTATGAGAAGTAATTGTATTTAGATAATTCAAATAATATAATTACAAAGTACAATTCCTCCACAGATTTTGCTGCAATTACAATTCCAAATTACTTCAAGAAAAAAAAGTACTTAAGTACAATTACAAATTACATGAAAAAAAAGTAATTGTAATTATTAATTACTTTTTAACTAGGAATTACCCAGCACTGGTGTTCACCATATAGTCCTGATTTAATACCAAGCGACTTCTTATCAAGGTTAAACGATGCGTGGACTTTTTATGATGATTAGAATTATTTAAAATCTTTTATAAATAATATTAGACGCAAGTGCTTTAGAAATTTCAAGCTTGGTAAAGAAAATTAGATTCAAATAGTAGTAAAAGCAAAGAATACTTGAAAAGAAGAGCTAAACAGGAATCTATTTGAATTAAATAAGACTATAGGTATAGTACGTTTTTTTTGGTTCGCTCTGTATAAAATATAACAGTTGCCGAATAACGTTGAAATCATATGACCGGTTTTAATTTTATTCCCGTGACCTTCGGAAGTGTTCAGTCATTGGTTTAACTTACATGTCATAAAGGTTATAATTTGTATTATATATATATATATATATATATATATATATATATATATATATATATATATATATATATATATATATATATATTTGTATTTGGACAGTCATCACTTTATTTGGAATTTTACGTTCGGAAATAAATGTTTACATTGTAAGTTAGATAACAATAGAAATTAAATTAATTATTTAAATAATGTGAAGCGTTTTAAGACATACACTGTGTTCATTTGAAAAGGAACCACCCTTAATATTTCAGTAATGCGACATATTAACAGGGCCGGATCTACGTATGGGCTTAATGGGCTCCTGCCCAGGGCTCCCGAATAATAAAATAATAAACCAGTAAAAAAATAGAAAAGAATTTGCACAAAATTGTAGAAAAGTATTTTTATAAATATATTATTGTTATTTATTATGTTAATTTATTAATCCTCTTTCATTTAAATTATGTTTGTTAAGAATTTATGGCTTTAATTTTTTGTTTACCAAAGATAAATTGTCTATTTTGACCTAAGTTTATAATTTATAAGGACATCTAATTTTTCCGAAAAAACACGTTGCCAAGTAATATTTTAACAAGAAGCATGAGTGCTGGTGGCAACCAAAATCCGAGTCGAGGGCGAACGCGAATTGTTATTGGGGGAAATTAAGACGAGGAAAATAGTCGTTAGAAATTTCGTATGTTTAATTTTCCCGCATAATCGTTTTTTCTTTAGGAAAATGACAAATATTTTAATTATTTCGTGGGTACCCCGGATATCTTTAGTTCAGGGCCCCAAAGGTCGCGGTCCGGCCCTGCATATTAGAGAGAAATGCCGAAACACATAAACTTTTAACTTGAGGGGGACACTTTTTAGCGTTAATGTCACAAATGTCAAATTCACACCCTCCCTACTGGATATACCCCTTACATTTTTTCAAATGGCATTAGGTATCAAGTTATACCTTATTTAAAAGGTCTGGTAAATCTCTACTTTTCGTATGCCCCCGTATTATTTTATGACATAAAGACTCTTTAAAGAATAAAAAATTCACAAATAGTATAAAGACAACTGTTAACAAGAAAAAACTGCTATTCAATCATGTGTCAAAGTGACCACCGTTAACATTCAGGCAATAAAAGTTGAAAAAGAGCCAATTTTAAAAAACAATTAAATAACAATGGAAGGCTGGTATAAAAGGCAAAACAAAATGATTGAATAGAGATTTACCAGACCTTTTAAATGAGGTACGACTTGATACCTAACGTCATTTGAAAAAATTTAAGGGGTGTCTCCAGTAGGGAGGGGGTGAATCTGACGTTTATGACAATAGCGCTAAAAAGTGTCCCCCTCAAGTTAAAAGTTGATATATTTATAATTTATCGCATTTCTGAAATATTAAGGGTCGGTCCTTTTCAAATAAACACAGTGTATATTAAAATGAATTAAAGCCACTTATAGTAATCCCAAGCTAATTTTTACCGCTTCTCTCCTATTTTATCTCCGTTTGGTCGCTTGTTTAGCTGGAAATTACCAGAAAAGTCGCCTATACTTAACCAATTCGCCAAATTAACAAAAAAGAAATTTCGTTGTGAAATTAAATTAAGAAGACTCAGTAAAATGAGGTCGCTTAGTCTGAATAAAACAGAAAATAAACTTTTTTAGTGGAAAAATCGATGCAGGTAGTATTTTTTTCAAATTAATTTTCCGATGAAGGTTAATTTAAACAGAGGCGTAATTTAGTTAGGGATAATAAAAAATAACTAAATTTCTTCAATAGATGAAAGATACAATTTACTTCAAATAACTTTTTTATTAATTAATTAATTTATTTATTTAGCAACGTTCCAAGTAATAATTTGAATCAAATTGGTAATAAAAATTTACAATGACATCCTGTGGATTTAATTATTTGGAATTTGGTGTGAAATTGGAACGAATTTGAAGAAAAAATCATATGTTTCACATGACAGAAAAGAAGATTCAATGCCTTGGATGGTTTCCTAGCCTCGGCTATGAAACACCAACCGCGGCATTAAATCTTGTGCTTTTCTGCCTAGTAAAACAAATAACTATTTAGAGTCTGTATACTTCAAGCTGGTGTAATAAAATGTAAAATTACAATGACAAGACCCATAAGACAGGAGTATGGCAAACTTTTAATATTAATTTTCAAAAATTCCGAATTTTTAACCGACTTCTAAAAAAGGTCATAACTTTTTTGTTTATAAACCGACTTCAATGATTATTTTTGCATTAGATCTAGTATAGCTCCAAGGTAATCCCATTTCAATTTCAATGATATTGGACCTTGTATTTCGAAGCTACACCAAGAAAACAATCAATGCAATTAGGAAATTATTGTTTATTGTGTAATTATTGATTGTTTTATAATCTTGCATCGTACAATTCAGCGATTTTAAATGTAAACTCGTTGTTTGCTATTTTACTCATAGTAGCAAGGTATAGTAAAATTAATACCTATTTAGAGGTACCAGCCGTTTTAGTAACTTAACGTATGCGGCTTCTTGAACCATCTGACATTAACATGAAATCAAAATTTGACGTAACTTCAAAAACGTGACATCTAATAAATTAGTTACGACGTTCATTTTTGTTGGTAATTTTTTGTTTCAACCGATTTATTAATAATAAATAAGGATGGTCTTATTCTAAATGGGTATAAAATTTACTATATATAATCGAGTTACAATGGAATAAGAATATTTATATTATTCATGAATAATATAATATTAAAAGTAGCGGAGAACAGGGTACGGTGAAGGGTCACTTTATCAAAATCAGTCATTTAAATTGGTGTTTCTTTTTTTATAATATCAATTTATTGTTAGTTACATGCCTTTTTATGAATAGATAAAAAATACATCATTTTCACTCAAAAACTTCGAAAGAAATTACATTCATGCAAAATAGTTGTGAAATTAAAAAAGAATCTTCTATTATGAAGCAACAAAACAAAAAAAAATCATATTCACCTGAAGCTGTTCTTTCCTCATCAGATCCTCCATCTGAAATAAACCAAATTTCTCAATTCAATTTATCGAAAGCCAATTAAAACGTTTACAACGCTACATTTCGACATACATACTTTTGAGTAATTGCAAGGTTTCAAAAAAAAAATCAATTATCTGCCATGGCAACAAGTCTATACGAGGGGAGCACATTTAAAAATTCACATTTTAACTTCGAACTTCCGACCCAAATCAGTAGATAATTTTTATTATCAAATAAATAAATATAACATGAAAAAATATTAATAAAAATCAGATTCCTATTTTCGTATAATTACCTTTTAATCTCAAGGTACATGTACGTAATAAAATTATAATCAGAACACAAAACAAATAGTTTTATCTTTTTCTAACGAGGTAATCGAATGTAATCTTTTTTTACAAGTTATAAATGTCAGATTTGATTAAGATTTTTTTATTATACATATTTACTATGCTGTTCATCCACTTTTAGATACGTTTCAAAAAACAGTTCTTCTCGTGGTCTCCATTTTTTGTCTAAAATGTTTTGGCCACACTGTTTTTCCTAAATTTAAGTAATCAAAAATATTCAAAGATAAATAAAGTAGGAAAGAATATTTATTATGATAGACTAAAATTATATACCTTAGTGAAAACAAAAATACATTCAGCTAAATATTTTACCAACAAACGATCAAAATTTTCGATATTTTTGGAAACGAGGACAAAAAATGGCTTCCTTATCCACAAAATATTCCATTTCTATTTCCTAACCTCACTTACCTCACACGTGAACCGCGAACTGTCAAAGGAGCTAACAACCAATAAAACATCATGAACTCGATTTTTATGATTGGCTGTTATTGTTCTGCCGTCAGATGTTATGATACGAATTCTTTTCATATGACTGCCTTTTATTAAAATGTCATCTAATCGGAAATTTCATTCCCGTTTATTGTTATTTACCAGTCATTGAGATTTCCACAGTTTCCTAAAGGAAATTAATTTTCAATGTTCCCGAGTTATTCTCTACAGTCCTTACTTGTCTGTCTGAATCGCTTTTACAATGCCCGATTGACATTTTTAATTATTCACTCATGACTATATTTAGTATCCAGATATAACTTGTTGAATGGTGTTCAGGAAATATTTTTTATAAATAAAAATTGTGTAATTTTGCGTCTAACTAACATTGTTTATCAATTTAAATGTGGTAGATATTTCAGTGGAGTAGCTAGACTTAGTTTAGACAAGGTTGACTGAAAATTTTTGATTTTTCTTAAAAAAATAACGAAAAACATCCATATTTCTCAGAAAGAGCATTTTTTAAATAATTTAAGGGGTGGTAAAACAACAAAAAAGGAAAAATTCATGGGAGTACAGTTAAATGAGTAGGTACCAGAGAATGGCATTGACATTTTTGGTATCTTCCTCGAAAATCCAAAAAAAAGACATTAATAGTACTTTTTTCAATTTGGTATGGTGGCGTAGATGACCAAAAATTCTGGAAAAATCATGGATGTACCGTTTAATATGTACTTGGGAAATTACCATAAAAATGTTGTAATATCTTCCTCGAAAAAACAACGAAAAAAAAACCGAAAATTCTCAAAAATACAAAAAATGGTACTTTTTCCATCAAATTTCTTATGATGGTCAGACGTCCAAAATTTCTGAAAAAATCATGGAAGTACTGATTAATGGGTACTAGGGAGAGACCATAAAAATTTTGTGGTACCTCTTAAAAAGCACCGATAAAATCTAAAAGTTCCCAAAAAATACATTAATAGTACAGGGTGATCAGTTAAGCGGCCATATCTCATAAGATATTAGTCGTATAGATTTAAAAAAAAATCATGATAAAAGTCGCCAAGAGAAATTGCTGGAAATTATTTTCGAGTTTGTCAAACGTCCGCTAGAGGGCGTAACAACCAACAATAAGTAGAAAAATGGGATTTTTATAGAATTTTGCCTAATGAAAGTATATCGATGATATCATTTTCATATTTACTGACTATTCACCTACACTTTTTGACTAAAATGTTTTGTTCTATCTATCAAAATAAAGCAGTGGGGAGAGTTCAACCCCCTGACTTTTTTTCGTTAGACGAACGGTTTTGGATTAAAAAAATCAAATAAATTTACATGGGGCGCCCATATCTCGAAACATACTAATCCAAAACCGTTTGTCTAACGAAAAAAAGTCCGGGGTTTTTTGTTAGCAACTATTAAGTGATTACGAAAATGATTTTTATTTTGATAAAAAGCAGTGGCGTGCCATTTTTTAATGTAATAAAATTATATTTTGTTCAATAACAACGGTTCAAAAAAAGGTAGATGATTAATTTTTTTCATTAAATTATAGAAAAATGTATCCTCTTTTAAAATATGTAAAAATGAATATACCATTACATTTGTTTTTTTTTGAAAAAAACTCAAAAATTTGCTACCATTTCAGTTAACGCCATCTAGCGGCGAAGACGAAAGTCAAAAAGTCAAAACCAAGTAAGCGTTTTGTAGTGTAAATTATGCTCTTTCATATGAGCCCAAATTTGTTAAAATCGGTCAAGCGAAACGGGAGAAATCTTGGTTTGTTTAAAAAAACAATTGAGCTTCCCCCACCGCTTTATTTTGATAGATAGAACAAAACATTTTAGTCAAAAAGTGTAGGTGAATAGTCAGTAAATATGAAAATGATATCATCGATATACTTTCATTAGGCAAAATTCTATAAAAATCCCATTTTTCTACTTAGTGTTGGTTGTTACGCCCTCTAGCGGTCGTTTGACAAACTCGAAAATAATTTCCAGCAATTTCTCTTGGCGAATTTTATCATGAATTTTTTCTTTCTAAATCTATACGACTAATATATTATGAGATATGGCCGCTCGCTACCCTTAACTGATCACCCGGTACTTTTTTCAATTTTATATGGTGGCTTAGCTAACTAAAAATTCTGGAAAAGTTATGAAAGTATCGGATAATAGGTACTAGGGGATAACCATACAAATTTTGTGTTACCCTCTTTCTAAAACCACTGAAAATATCTGAAAGTAGATATATAATAGTACTTTTTAAATAATTTTATGATAGCGTAGATGACCAAAAGTTCTGAAAAATCATGGAAGTACTGTTGTATAATAATTTTGAAGTACCCTTTTTCAAAAATCACCGAAAAAATCTAAAAATTCCCAAAAAATACATTAATAGTACTTTCTTCAATTTTATATGGTGGCTTAGCTAACCAAAGATTCTGGAAAAGTTATGAAAGTATCGGATAATAGGTACTAGGGGATGACCGTACAAATTTTGTGGTACCCTCTCCCAAAAAGCACTGAAAATAGACATATAATAGTATTTTTTCAATTTTTTATGATAGAGTAATTGACCAAAAGTTCTGAAAAATCATGGAAGTACAGTGGTATAAAAATTTTGAAGTACCCTCACTCAAAAAGCACCGAAAAAGCATAAAAAAATACTTTGATACTTTTTCAATTTTTTATGGAGGCGTAGCTGACCAAAAATTCTGGAGGAGTTATGAAAGTAATCGTAAAAGTATGGTGTAATAGGTACTAGGGAATGACCATACAAATTTTGTGGTACCCTCTCCCAAAAAAAAACAATGAAAATATCTGAAAATAAACATATAATAGTACTTTTTTTAATGTTTTATGATAGTGTAGGTGACCAAAAGTTCTGAGAAATCATGGAAGTACTGCTGTATAAAAATTTTGAAGTAGCCTCCCTCAAAATCTAAAAATTATCAAAAAATACATTAATAGTACTTTTTTCAATTTTATATGGTGGCTTAGCTAACAAAAAATTCTGGAAAAGTTATGAAAGTACTCTTGAAAGTATGGTTTAATAGGTACTAGGAAATGACCACACAAATTTTGTGGTACCCTCTCCCAAAAAAACAATGACAATATCTGAAAATAAACATATAATAGTACTTTTTTCAATGTTTTATGATAGTGTAGGTGACCAAAAGTTCTGAGAAATCTTGGAAGTACTGTTGTAGTATAAAAATTTTGAAGTAACCTCCCTCAGAAAGCACCGAAAAATCTAAAAATTATCAAAAAATACATTAATAGTACTTTTTTCAATTTTATATGGTGGCGTAGCTGACCAAAAATTCTGGAAAAGTTATGAAAGTACCGTTTAATAGGTACTAGGGGATGACCATACAAATTTTGTGTTACCCTCTTCCTAAAAGCACTGAAAATATCTGAAAGTAGATATATAATAGTACATTTTAAATAATTTTATGATAGTGTAGATGACCAAAAGTTCTGAAAAATCATGGAAGTACTGTGGTATGATAATTTTGAAGTACCCTTCTTCAAAAAGCACCGAAAAAATCTAAAAATTCCCAAAAAATACATTAATAGTACTTTTTTCAATTTTATATGGTGGCTTAGCTAACCAAAAATTCTGGAAAAGTTATGAAAGTATCGGTTAATAGGTACTAGTTGATGATCATACAAATTTTGTGGTACCCACTCCCAAAAAGCACTGAAAATATCTGAAAATAGACATATAATAGTACTTTTTTCAATTTTTTATGATAACGTAATTGACCAAAAGTTCTGAGAAATCATGGAAGTACTGTGGTATAAAAATTTTGAAGTACCCTTCCTCAAAAAGTACCGAAAAAATCTAAAAATTCCTAAAAAATACATTAATAGTACTTTTTTCAATTTTATATGGTGGCTTAGCTAACCAAACATTCTGGAAAAGTTATGAAAGTATCGGTTAATAGGTACTAGTTGATGACCATACAAATTTTGTGGTACCCATTCCCAAAAAGCACTGGAAAAAGACATATAATAGTACTTTTTTCAATTTTTTATGATAATGTAATTGACCAAAAGTTCTGAGAAATCATAGAAGTACTGTGGTATAATAATTTTGATGTACCCCCCCCTCAAAAAGCACAGAAAAAGCATCAAAAAATTCTCAAAAAATACATTAATGGTACTTTTTCAATTTTATATGGTGGCGTAGCTGACCAAAAATTCTGGAAGAGTTATGAAAATACTCGTGAAAGTATGGTTTAATAGGTACTAGGGAATGACCACACAGATTTTGTGGTACCTTCTCCCAAAAAAAAACAGTGAAAATATCTGAAAATAAACATATAATAGTACTTTTTCCAATGTTTTATGATAGTGTAGGTGACCAAAAGTTCTGAGAAATCATGGAAGTACTGTGGTATAAAAATTTTGAAGTACCCCCCCTCAAAAAGCACCGAAAAATCTAAAAATTATCAAAAAATACATTAATAGTACTTTTTTCAATTGTATATGGTGGCTTAGCTAATCAAAAATTCTGGAAAAGTTATGAAAGTATCGGTTATTAGGTACTAGGGGATGACCATACAAATTTTGTGGTACCCTCTCCCGAAAAGCACTGAAAATAGAGATATAATAGTATTTTTTCAATTTTTTATGATAGAGTAATTGACCAAAAGTTCTGTAAAATCATGGAAGTACTGTGGTATAAAAATTTTGAAGTACCCTCCCTCAAAAAGCACCGAAAAAGCATCAAAAAATTCTCAAAAAATACATTAATGGTACTTTTTCAATTTTTTAT
This sequence comes from Lochmaea crataegi, assembly GCA_947563755.1. Classification (NCBI taxonomy): domain Eukaryota; kingdom Metazoa; phylum Arthropoda; class Insecta; order Coleoptera; family Chrysomelidae; genus Lochmaea; species Lochmaea crataegi. Next base: position 27,064,369 of record OX387428.1, on the reverse strand, counting down.
AGTGGCGTAGCTAACCAAAAATTCTGGAAAAAATTCCCAGGATACAATTTTATAATTTAACAGTATTTTGTTGTTCGGGGTGGAAATACTGAAAGTACCGATGTAATTTTTGTAATCGAAAAGGTAAAAACATTTTTGTAAAACAACTTTGCTATCAATAATTTTCAAATAGACTATAAAAACTTTTTTCCTTCTTATTTTTATTATATATTATTAAAAATTATTCCTATTTAGTCCGGAAGTGTACTATATAATACAAACTGAAAAAATTTACTACATATAAAAAGTATGTTAACGATTTTTCAAACTGAAATACGAGCATTTACACAATCACAAAAGTACCATTAAAATTAACCGAGGATGTGGCCACTTTATACATTCTATACAGTAACGATTGACATAAATTGTACTCTGGAGAGACGAGGATGTTGCTATTACATGGGTAGATATATTATAAGAGCGCCAACTTGCTGTTTTTATAATTTCATCCCATTTGTATAAAAATGAAACTCGGCAATTTTTTTTATTTCTAAAAAGTTTGAGTGGCTGCGAGATAATATGCAAATTTAAATGGCAAAATAAAAAGGTGCTTTAAAATCTATTTGGAAAGCCAAAACAATAAAAAAAGAAATTTAATTTATCATTTATTTATATAATAATTATATTTTTTTATTAATTTTTCTTGGTAAAATTATGAATTAAAGGCTAATTACTACCAGCTAAGGATAACGCAACGTCCAAAGAAATTTTTGTAGAAAATGAAATGCCATAATATTATAAATATGACTCTCTAGATACAATTTAATTACATTAAAAACCTACATTTCAAGCGGATTTGACTCTAAAGAATTGCCCACTGGCTGTTCGTAAAGTTTAAATTTTAACGAAAGTCGAAAGAAGATTTAGTATCTAACGGTTCTTTTGATATATTATGCAACAGTAATCCTCAGACGTTGAAAATAGTTATCAACCATAAAAATATGATTAAACTGTACTATACGGACGTGTATAAATTTTACATTTCAAATTTATCTCAACAAATCATTAATAATGGATTTTTTAATATATCTTCCATTGCTATTTTGACGTTCAGAAACGTATTTTTTATTTAACCTACTTTTAATTTACAAATGGTACGACGCTGAAACTGACAGCCGGAGCTAGCACATTAATGAAATCGTCGTTACCTTTTGAATTAGGGAACCACAAGAAGCAATTGTTTTCCAAATAATATCAAATTTCACAAAAAAATGGCTATTAGAGTACACAGAAAAAGTTTCATCACATTTCTATTATGCGCATAGAATATACAACCCTTTTTGTGAAATTTAATAGTTTGTAAGTTTTTAACAGTGTAGATGGCGGCGGTTTTAGCAGTCGATAAAACTAAACGATTGTTTTGAATATTGGAGTGTTCAGTAAAAGTTTTATCAAATTTTTATGATGCCTATAGAATCAACAACATTTTTTGTGAAATTTAATATTATATAAATTTTTTAACAGTGTAGATGGTGGCGGTTTTAGCAGCCAATAATACTGAATGATTGTTTTGATTATTGGAGTATTCGGTAAAAGTTTCATCAAATTTCTATAATGCGTATATAATCTACAACATTTTTTGTGAAATTTAATATTTTATCATTTTTTCAACAGTGTAGATGGGAGCGGTTTCAGGTTTTCAGTCGGACATTTTTTGAGTACATGAATTTTTAACGATGGTAGTTTAATGCATGTTCGTCAACTTTTTGTCCTTGGAGTCGGATTAAATAAATATCCAGTACAAAAAAAAAAAATTTTGTCCGATAAAATAGTTATTTGTGTATTTAGAGCGTAAAGTAACAGATTGCCGCTTGAGACAGAATCTTTCGAAACCGGCAATTTTACTTTACGCTCGAAAAACACACAAGTTTTTCTGCAGTCGCCCTTTTAATAATTAAAACAGTTTTTTATATTATCTTAAGTTATAATAGGATCATTGATCATTGACCGTTTTTCAAAATTAGTGACCATTTTTCCAAATTTTGATAATTTTTGACCATTTTTCAAGAAGATGGCAATTTTTAACCATTTTTGACAGTTTTTGACAATAATTGTCAATTTTTAACAGTTTTTAACAATAATTGACAATTTTTAATCATTTTTGATAGTTTTTGACCATTTTTGACAATTTTTCAAAATTTTAGACCATTTTTCAAAATTTTTTACCATTTTTGATAATTATTGACCATATTTAAAAATTTTGATAATTTTTAACAATCATTGTCCATTTTTGACAGTTTTTGACAATTTTTGATAGTTTTTGACAATTATTGACCAATTTTGACAATTTTTCAAAAATTTTAACAATTTTTGACCATTTTTGATAGTTTTGGCGAATTATCGACCATTTTTCAAAATTTTAACAATTTTTGACAATTATTGACCAATTTTGACAATAATTGTCCATTTTTGACCATTTTTGATAGTTTCTGACCATTTTTGACAATTTTTCAAAATTTTAGACCATTTTTCAAAATTATTGTCCATTTTTGATAATTATTGGCAATTGTTGACAATTATGGACCATTTTTGACAATTATTGACCATTTTTAACCATATTTCAAAAACTTTAACAATTTTTGAGAATTATCAACTATTTTTCCAAATTTTGACAATTTTTAACAATAATTGTCCATTTTTGATAGTTTTTGACAATTTTTCAAAAATTTTAAAAAATTTTCAAAATTTCTGACCATTTTTCAAAATTGTTGACCATTTTTGACAGTGTTTGACATTATCGACCATTTTTCAAAATTTTAACAATTATTGACAATGATTTTCCATTTTTGACAGTTTTTGACCATTTTTGATAGTTTTTGACAATTATTGACCATTTTTCACAATTTTTAAAAATTTTTGACAATTGACCATTTTTGAAAATTTTTTAAAATGTTTGACCATTTTTCAAAAATTTTGACAATTCACGACCATTTATGACAATAATTGTCCATTTTTAACAGTTTTTAACAATAATTGACAATTTTTAACCATTTTTGATAGTTTTTGACCATTTTTGACAATTTTTCAAAATTTTTTACCATTTTTGATAATTATTGACAATATTTAAAAATTTCGACATTTTTTAACAATAATTGTCCATTTTTGACAGTTTTTGACAATTTTTGATAGTTTTTGACAATTATTGACCATTTTTGACAATTTTTCAAAAATGTTAACAATTTTTTACCATTTTTGATAGTTTTGGCGAATTATCGACCATTTTTCAAAATTTTAACAATTTTTGACAATTATTGACCATTTTTGACAATAATTGTCCATTTTTGACAGTTTTTAAAAATAATTGACAATTTTTAACCATTTTTGATAGTTTCTGACCATTTTTGACAATTTTTCAAAATTTTAGACCATTTTTCAAAATTAATGACCATTTTTGATAATTATTGGCAATTGTTGACAATTATGGACCATTTTTGACTATTATTGACCATTTTTAACCATATTTCAAAAACTTTAACAATTTTTGAGAATTATCAACTATTTTTCCAAATTTTGACAATTTTTAACAATAATTGTCCATTTTTGACCATTTTTGATAGTTTTTGACAATTATTCAAAAATTTTAAAAATTTTTAAAAATTTCTGACCATTTTTCAAAATTGTTGACCATTTTTGACAGCGTTTGACATTATCGACCATTTTTCAAAATTTTAACAATTATTGACCAATTTTGACATAATGATTTTCCATTTTTGACAGTTTTTGACCATTTTTGATAGTTTTTGACAATTATTGACCATTTTTCACAATTTTTAACAATTGACCATTTTTGAAAATTTTTTAAAATGTTTGACCATTTTTCAAAATTTTTGACAATTATCGACCATTTTTCAAAATTTCAACAATTATTGACAATATTTGGCAGTTTTTGACAATTTTTGACAAATATTGACAATTGTTGACAATTTTTGACAGTTTTTGACAAAAATTGTCAATTTTTAACAGTTTTTGACAATAATTGACAATTTTTGACAATTTTCATATATTCTTATTTGATTTTTAATTTGATAAATTGTTGAATATTCACCAATTGAGTTAATTCGGAGGGCGTGGTTTGAATAAATAAGCGAGCGAAAAAGATTCCATTTTTGCGCTAGAGCGTAAAGTAACAATCCTCGGCATTTGTCGACTTTACGATTTCATTTGAATACAGTAATTAGTCATTTTACGCGCGACTGCAGAAAAAAAATGTTACAATCTGCCCCGTACTTTCCCATTACTTTTAATACATTTTTTCACTCCCAAAACATACTGTAACCGGTCCTAAGTAAGAATTCCTTTATTGTTAATCATCCTTCTAATGTAGATGAGAACCTCCCAGATCGCTTTGACTCAATGTCGAATGCAGAAGATAAACAATAAAAGACCTTGTGTTGAAAAAAAAAACCTTCATATAATTACTACACATAATCAATTCTCATCCCACGTTCAAGACGTTCTTTTAACAAATAAATAAATGAATTGATTTGAATGGTATTCGGCATTGAATAATTTTATTTAGTTTCACACTTTTTCAATTTCAAAGACCGAGAAATTGCAATTAATTATCGTACGGAGAATATTTTTATACTTTTGACTATTATTTTATTTCATTTAACAAAAAAAAAATTATAAAGACATGAGTTAATTCCAGAAAAAAAATTGAAAAAAAAATGTTGACAGACATGGAAGTGACTAGCAACTTTGTTACAACTTGTGTATTAGTTTTTTTGTTAATTATTTTGGGAAATTAAATCACAATATTTATTATATTGTAATGTTTTTTTGTTATTTTTTAAAAGTTTTTACTTATGGGATAAAATTATACACACTATGGCTAATTACTATCTATTAATTTATTGATTCAACTTAATTTATATACACACTTCTCAATGTCTACTAATTTATTTACACTCGGTATAATAGTTCTAATTTATTTTTACAACTTGAATATTACACTATTTATCTTCACTATTTCATTCACTGTCCGATTACTAAGAACTTATGTGAACTAACTCTTTACTGTCTGTTTCACTAATTATTCTCGCACTCAAAAACCCGCGTATATATAGTCCTTCTCAACTCTAGAAAATTCCAGTACCTTCCGCGCTCGTCCTATGCACAAACAAAGCGTTTTACTTGAATGTTCTTGAAAGGGGCGCAGCCACCAAAATTGACAGTCGAGTGACTGGGCCGGCTTTGAGTTGGTGACCTCGTAACAATATTTTTTAATTCAAGGTTTCGGTAGCGTTCCAGCTACCGTTTTCAAGAACAATTAAGTTTTTTCAATTTTTTGATCCCTATCTGACAATAACGAAAAAAATCGACATTTACACTCGGTATAATAGTTCTCATTTATTTTTACCACTTGAATATTACACTATTTATCTTCACTATTTCATTCACTGTCCGATTACTAAGAACTTATGTGAACTAACTCTTCACTGTCTGTTTCACTAATTCTCTCGAACTAACTGTTTCAATAATTCTTTAGGCACTCAAAAACCTGCGTATATATAGTCCTTCTCAACTCTAGAAAATTCCAGTACCTTCTGCGCTCGTCCTATGCACAAACAAAGCGTTTTACTTGAATGTTCTTGAAAGGGGCGCAGCCACCAAAATTGACAGTCGAGTGACTGGGCCGGCTTTGAGTTGGTGACCTCGTAACAATATTTTTTAATTCAAGGTTTCGGTAGCGTTCCAGCTACCGTTTTCAAGAACAATTAAGTTTTTTCAATTTTTTGATCCCTATCTGACAATAACGAAAAAAATCGACATTTACACTCGGTATAATAGTTCTCATTTATTTTTACCACTTGAATATTACACTATTTATCTTCACTATTTCATTCACTGTCCGATTACTAAGAACTTATGTGAACTAACTCTTCACTGTCTGTTTCACTAATTCTCTCGAACTAACTGTTTCAATAATTCTTTAGGCACTCAAAAACCTGCGTATATATAGTCCTTCTCAACTCTAGAAAATTCCAGTACCTTCTGCGCTCGTCCTATGCACAAACAAAGCGTTTTACTTGAATGTTCTTGAAAGGGGCGCAGCCACCAAAATTGACAGTCGAGTGACTGGGCCGGCTTTGAGTTGGTGACCTCGTAACAATATTTTTTAATTCAAGGTTTCGGTAGCGTTCCAGCTACCGTTTTCAAGAACAATTAAGTTTTTTCAATTTTTTGATCCCTATCTGACAATAACGAAAAAAATCGACATTTACACTCGGTATAATAGTTCTCATTTATTTTTACCACTTGAATATTACACTATTTATCTTCACTATTTCATTCACTGTTCGATTACTAAGAACTTATGTGAACTAACTCTTCACTGTCTGTTTCACTAATTCTCTCGAACTAACTGTTTCAATAATTCTTTACGCACTCAAAAACCTGCGTATATATAGTCCTTCTCGACTCTGGAAAATTCCAGTACCTTCCGCGCTCGTCCTATGCACAAACAAAGCGTTTTATTTGAATGTTCTCGAAAGGGGCGCAGCCACCAAAATTGACAGTCGAGTGACTGGGCCGGCTTTGAGTTGGTGACCTCGCAACAATATTTTTTAATTCAAGGTTTCGGTAGCGTTCCAGCTACCGTTTTCAAAGACAATTAAGTTTTTTCAATTTTTTTATTCCTATCTGACAATAACGAAAAAAATCGACAACTAGACAATCAATAATATTTTGAAGTTTAAGACTGCAAAAAATTAGTTGTCAAATTTTTAAGGTAGTAGATCATATCCTTGATTGTGGTTTAATTTCCCAAAATAATTAACAAAAAAGGAACATACAGAAGATATTATTAACTTTTCGGATTCTACGTTGAATTTTAATGCAGCTTTGTGTAAAATACCCTATATGTACCTAAAATGAATACTTTTCCAGATATTTTGATGAAAAATTGACAGGTACTGATCGTTATTATGAAAAATTCTAGGTGAACAGCTTCAATACCAAAAAAAAAATTGCTGCTTGTCGGGTTAATTAGTAGAAAAATCAAGATCATTGGTAATATGTGAAAAACTGCTTTATTGTATACAGGGTTCGTAAAAAGTGATGAAAAGGTCAACTTCACAAATTAATGTCCAATATCTCAATTTATTTAAATAGATCTAGCAATTTTTTCCTTTTTTATCAAAATCCTAGGCCAAAAATAAGTTCACTTTCCTATACCCAAACTTAAGCCTTTTCGGGATATGAACATGCATTTAACAATTTTATTCATTTCTGTTTTATTGTTGCTTATTATACAGGGTGTCAATTTTAAAACTTACAATGAGCTGTACCTCGTGAAAGAAAAGAGATTTCAAAAAAATTTCAAAACCGTTTCTAGGATAGAGAGGGGGAACTAAAATGACATGAGAGAGAACGCACCCCCATCTACAAAAATTTAAATGGCAACCCCCTACTTTTGATTCGTCGTTAGAAGGCCCGTAGAAAATGCTTCTCAACAGTCTAAGTCATAATTGTACAGGGTGAAACAATAAAGCAGAAAAATTAATTTGACAACAAAATGAAAAAGTGTTAAATGTCGAACTACAAAAATGTTAATTAATTTAGTAAATGTTCAAAATGGTTTCCATTATTTAGTAAACAATAGTACAACCTATTTTCAAACTCCATACGAACGTTGGCAAATGTTGCTTTAGTATTCTTCGTCGTAAATCATCGATTGAGGTTGGTTTAGTTTTATAAACAACCGACTTAAGGTAACCCCACAGAAAAAAATCGGGTGGCGGTAATTCTGGTGACCTAGGTGGCCACTCAATGGGACCTCTCTTTCCAATCCATCTATTTGGATAATTATTGTCTAACGAGGAACAGCCCATTGTAAGTTATAAAATTGACACCCTGTAGGTAGTCCATGTTATTTATTGTAAACAATGGAGATTACGTAAATTTACATTTAATTTATGATGGGTGTGACAGAGTTATTACTAGAACAGTGCTTTATTTGCTACAAGATAACCTGAAAGACCACGACCCACTCGCGGTATCGTGAAGAGAATACTTAAAAATTTAAAACAATTTGGTTGTTCTCAACCAAAAGTTGAGAAAGTGTTTATCTTAAAGTATTCTCGTTAAACGGAAAATTTCCATTTTATTAACCTTCGGATGACCAAGGGGGGTCAATTTTGACCCCAAGCTATGTTTTTCTTCAATAAATTCAGCAATATATTAAATTTTTAACCGATTATTTTTTTATCTGACTATATTATCATTCTTAGTATCATCATATTTTGTAATAAAAAAAATTCCCCATATTTCACGAATAAAAAATATTTTCTGGTTTTGGGGTCTTAAGAAACCCCCCTTAGCCTTCTATATTCCAATTTTATATTAAGTAAATATGGACAATATCTGGATTTCCGAGTAATTTTGCACTGCGCATTATCAAAATATATTTGTAGACCCTGTCTATCATAGGTACACCTGTTACGACTGCCGATGCTACTGCGAAAAAATCGATTTTTTTTGTATTATTTTAAAAAGTACATGCTTTTCATATTCCGGTAATAAACCTAAGAGATTCATTCATTAACAATTTATCAGATTGAAAATCAAATCAAATAATATGAAAATTGTCAAAAATTTTGAAATATGGTCAATAATTGTCAAAAACTGTCGAAATGGTCAATAATTGTCAAAAATTGTCAATAATTGTCAAAAATGATCGATAATTGTCAAAAACTATCAAAAAATGTCAAAAACTGTCAAAAATATTCAATTATTGTCAAAATTGGTCAACAATTGTCAAAAATTTTGAAATATGGTCAATTATTGTCAAAAACTTGGAAAAATGGTCAAAATTTTTCGAAAAATGGTCAATTGTCAAAAATGGACAATTATTGTCAAAATTGGTCAATAATTGTCAAAAACTATCAAAAATGGTAAATAATTTTGAAAAATGATCTAAAATTTTGAAAAATTGTCAAAAATGGCCAATAATTGTCAAAAACTATCAAAACATGGGGAATTATTTTTAAAAATTGTCAAAATTTTGAAAAATAGTTGATAATTCTCAAAAATTTTGTAATATGGTCAAAAATGGTCAATAATTGTCAAAAATCGTCAAAAATTTGGAAAAATCGTCCATAAATGTCAATAATTATCAAAAATGGTCGATAATTTTGAAACATGGTTTAAAATTTTGGAATATAGTCAAAAACTGTCAATAATTGTCAAAAACTGTTAAAAATGGACAATTTTTGTCAAAAACTGTCAATAATTGTCAAAAACTGTTAAAAATGGACAATTTTTGTCAAAAACTGTCAATAATTGTCAAAAACTGTCAAAAATTGTCAATAATTGTTAAAATTTTGAAAAATGGTCGATAATTGTCAAACATTTTAAAAAAATTTTGAAAAACGGTCTAAAATTTTGAAATATGGTCTAAAGTTTTGAAATATGGTCTAAAATTTTGAAATAAGGTCAAAAATGGTCGTAAATTTTGAAAAATAGTGCAAAATTTTGAAATATGATCAAAAATGGTCAATTATTGTCAAAAACAGTTAAAAATGGACAATTTTTGTCAAAAGCTGTCAAAAATTGTCAAAAACTGTCAAAAATGGACAATTATTGTCAAAAACTGTCAATAATCGTCAGCAATTGTCAAAAATTTTGAAAAATAGTCAATAATTGTCAAAATTTTTGAAAAATTGTCAAAAACTATCAAAAATGGTTAAAAATTGTTAAAAACTGTAAAAAATGGTCAATATTTGTCAAAAATGGTCAATAATTTTTAAAACTTTGAAAAATGGTTAATAATTGTCAAAATTTTGAGAAATGGTCAATAATCGTGAAAAGTTGTCAAAATTTTGAAAAATAGTCAATAAATAATATGAACCATTTCCGAAAATCGATTTAAACACGTAATTTATAAAATCGATTTACTAAAAATCGATTAATATTACTATAAAAAATCGATAACTAAAAATCGATTATAAGAAAATAATAATCGATTTATATATAAATCGATTATTTTTTAACATCCCTAGTTAGTTATTATTTTTATTTCCTGGCGAATATAATATAGTTTCTCAGTGTTTTATGTGTGAAATATGGCCCGCACATAGCTACTGCAAGCGATTTTCATGAAGATATAGAAGATGAAATAATATCAGAAAACGAGGATGTATTTATTCTTAGAGGACGATTTAAATGCTGGAAACTGTTCAACAGACGCCGGAGAAGAAAATGACGACGATTCAAACCAAGGGGAAAATATTTTGGCGAAAGATGGCACATTGTGGAATAGACAGAAACCTAAAAGCTCCAAACGTTTAGCAAGGAATATCCTACCTAAAAGGCCTTGTAGTACTGAGCTCAAATTTTACCACGAATGCTGAAGCTTTCAAACTGTTTTTTCTCGATGAAATTATAGACTAACTAATAATCGCGCACAATAAATTTTAGGCGATAACTGGAACCCCGTCAATATGCCTTTATAGGATTATTACTTATTGCCGGATGCTTCAATGCAAATCACTAACCAATATAGGAGGTGTGGAGTACAAAAAATTCGGAGTTTCAAAGGCCTATTTTGCTCGCCAAGAGAGACACGCTTCATACAAGTTAGCCCCAATAAGAGAGATACATGACCTTTTTGCTCAAACTGTAAGAAGGCCTATTCTCCCCAACCCTGATGTTTGTATCGACATACATAAACTCAAAACTAATTATTGTAAGAATCTTATAAGAATTTTATAGAAAGTATGGCACAAGCCATACTTTCTATAAAAAGATAATCATATCAATTGAATTGAATTGTAATCAAGCCTAGAATCTGGAGTCAATTTCTAATTATTGTGGGTACAATGGTGTCCCCCTCCCCAACATATATTTTAATTTTTATCAATTGGTAGAGTCTTTTTTATACTTTTATAATGATATGTGGATACCTACCTGCTAAGGAGAATACTAATGTAAATAATTTTTTACAGAACCGTCAACTTCAAAAACTTGTAGGAAGACAGTAGATGAAGCTGGAACTAAAAAATCGTAGCAAAAAACAATAAATTCATTTGTAATAAAAACTACAGTAAATGACAAAGAAACATTTGATAAGCAGTGTGCCAGATTTATTTTTGCTACAAATTCAGCTTTCAAATTTGTGGAACATCCAAAAAGTTTATTAAGTATTCCGAGATGGTCCAATGTAAGAAACGAGCCCATAATATGTGCCTGTGTTGTAAATGAGGATGCAACTATATTTTTGGTCAATACAACAGATACATCTGGTGAATATTTGACAAGTTTAACCCTAAAAATAATTGAGGACACTGAGAAAATATTTAAATGTCTTATAAGAAGTGTAGTAACAGAAAATAATGCCAGCATGACAAAAATGAGAAAACAAATTGAAGATAAAGATAATGTGAATGTTATTACATATGGATGTTCGGATCATTTATTAATTCTTCTGTCTAAAAATTTCAATGTTGAAGGAGTTATGAACAATGTAGTCCGGATCAACCATTTTGCAAAAGTAGTATTATCATCTGAAGGTGGATCTTCCCTGCCATTGCCAATTGAGGTTCGCTGGAATAGCTCATGTGACTCACTTGAGGCATATTTAAAAAACTGGCACAAATTGGTTATGATTTGTGAAGAACATCGCAGCAACATTGAAAATGAAATTAATAAATTGGTTTCTAATATATAGTCATTAAGCGTAATGCTGAAGATCTTCTGGCCCGACTAAAACCTATATCTTGTGCTCTGGATTTAATGCAAAAAGAGAATTGCACCATTGCAATTGTTATTTGGAAAAAAATATTGATAAGTTTAGATGAGGTGTGTCTAGACCTCATCTCCAAAAAAAAAGTTATGTACAGATATGTTCAAGCCGTAGATAAGTCCCACTTTATTGCACATATGTTAAGCCCAACGAATCTCAAGGAAAATACTGGGTGTCCCAGAAGTTTCTTACCCATTTTAACTGCAAAAATCTCGGAACGTTAGGGAGGTGCGGTTTTCGTTGAACAATTTCTTTTTATATAAAGTTTTTCAGTATAAATGTTATATTAGTGAAATCTTATATAGGATGTTTTAAAAAAATGGTATTTTTTAATTGCAAATATCGTCTATTTTTATAATGAAACACCCTATATATTTTTATTGTATCTAAAAGCTGAACTCTTTCCCGTTCCGAAAATGTATAATTTTTGAAGTTTAGATGAAAAATGAGTAAGTTATTTGGTTTTTAATGATTAGGTAGACACATACGTTTTAAATCAAAAACAATTACAAAAGTTGCCTGCTAACTAATACAAGCTTATAAAAATATTCAAGATGTTCCAAGTGTTGTCCATTTTGATCCATGCATTTCTGGGGTAATTTCTGGAAATGTTCGGACAATGTTGCCTCGCAGTTATTCCAGAGTCTCTGGAATAGGATAATCACATCTACCTTCGTTAAAAAACCATATAAAAAAGTCTGGAATCGTCAAGTCAAAGCATACGCCTCTAGATGCCTACATAACAGCCTATCATTAAAAATCAAATAACTTATTCATTTTTTATCTAAACTTCAACAAATTATACATTTTCGGAACGGGCATGAGTTCAGCTTTCAGATAGAATAAAAATATATAGGGTGTTTCATTAAAAAAATAGAGGATATTTGCATTTAAAAATACCATTTTTTTAAAACACCCTATATAAGATTTCACTAATTAAACTGATTATTTCCTTCCTATTAATTTTGACCAATCGCTATCAAGAATTGGTATATCAAATATAAATTTTAAGTGGAAAAATTACTTAACAACTGTCAACTTAGCTGTCAGCAGTTTTTCCGGAAAAAAAATCGACAAAATTTCATGCAAGTTTGACAAGTTGACAATGTTTATTTAACTCAGGAAATAATCTTACCAAATATTTTCCTGTGGAAAAATTGGAACACTCGTTTCTAAGTAATCTGTTTTAATAAATAGCATGAGCGAAAGTGGAAAAATCCTCGTCTTCGACTCGGATTTTTAAAACCACTCTCGCTCATGTTATTTGTTAAAACAAATTACTTAGAAACTCGTTTTTCCGAATTTTTCCGGAAAAATTAAATGCACTAGGGATATTACCCCCGAGAAATTTATGGGTTTTTGGATACAATTTTTTTTAAATTACACTATCCAGAGTTCATTGGGAAAATTTTACGAGCTTCCAGTACGAGGAGCAGGAAAAAAGTGAAAGGTGTCGTACTAACAATAAAAGTGTTTATTTGTGATATTTATTGAAAAATTTAGAACATTCGATGGAAAATTTTTAAAATCACACTAGTCACAGTTCTTGAATAGAATTTGAAAAATTTGGTGTACAAGGGGTACGCAAGAAGTAAAAGGTATCGCAGCACTACACTAGAAGTGTTTATTTGCGAGAAATTTTGAGTTTTTGGTGAGCTTCTTTAAAATTATACTAGTCAGAGCTCTCGTGTATAAGTTTTCTGTACGAAGAACAGAAAAAAAATAAAAAATATCGTGGTACTAACATTAAGAGTTATTTGCGATTTTTAGTAAGAAATTTAGAGTTTTCGGTGAATTATTTTTACAATAACGTTAGTCAGAGCTCTTACGTAAAATTTGACGAGTTTCCTATACGAGATGCAAGCAAAAAGTGAAAGAAATAGTGGTACTATCACTAAAACAGTTTATTTGCAATTTTTATCGATAAATTTTCGGTGAAAAAATATTGAAATCACACTAGTCAGAGCTCTTAAGTGAAATTTTACGAGTTTCCTAGACGAGGGACTGAGAATAAGTAAAAAATATCGTATTACTAGCATTAAAAGTTTTTATTTGCGATTTTTAATGAGAAATTTAGAAGAATATTTTTTAAACAATGAAATAGAACAATTTAATTTGCTTAAATCTTCATTATAATTTGAACTAACGTTCAATTTAAAATTTTTGACGCGTTTCGCTAACACTTATAAAACTAGTGAAGGTATAATGAAAATTTTTTAATTTATACAGTGCATTAATACGGAATTTCAAGGATATTGACAAAAGTATTATAATATGTTTACATGGAAATAAAGTACAAAAAGTGCCTAAATACGGAATTCTACGAATATTAACAAAAGTATTGGAAAAGTTTACATCGAAATTTATTCACAACAATCACATCTGAATTATTTACTAGGTAAATAGGTTTAATAAAGGAGAATGATTGATATCTATTTGGAAGTTAAGGATATTACCTGAATATTTGTTTTTATTAATCTCAAGGGCTTCTAAGAGATTTAATTTAAAGGATTTGGGTTCTACATGCAAAATTTCAAAATTTGAGGTGTAAGTGTGTTGGTTTGCTAATAAATGATTTGAATAGTTAGAATCTAATTTGTTGTTGTCATAGCTACGTTTGTGTTCTGAAATTCGCGAAAGTGGAAAAATCCTCGTCTTCGACTCGGATTTTTAAAACCACTCTCGCTCATGCTATTTGTTAAAACAAATTACTTAGAAACTCGTTTTTCCGAATTTTTCCGGAAAAATTAAATGCACTAGGGATATTACCCCGAAAAAAAACTATAAAAAGAAATTGTTCAACGAAAACCGCACCTTCCTATCGTTTCTGAGTTCCGAGATTTTTGCAGTTAAAAAGGGTCAGAAACTTCTGGGACACCCAGTATAACCTTAATTGAAGAAGAGAAACATAGGGCTTTGGAATGTGCAGGTAGTGAATTTCCAAAATTGTTACCGGTGTTGTTAAGATTTCATGCAAAGTGGTCCCCTTATAATCAGCTGCTAATGCAACATGACAGATATTCAGTGGTTATCCGCAGGAGGTCGAAAGAATATTTTCATCCTTTGGATTGGTACATTCAGATTTACGGAATAGACTAGGAGTGGAAAAAGCTGGGAAATTAACGTTTCTGATGAAAGTTTTTAATAAATAAAATTATAAGTTGCACATGTATTTTTACATTAGTGTTCAAGACAAAAGTGAAGCCACCAATAAATATTTAAAAACCTTGGAATAATTTCAGAAGAATGTATTTTTATTTTAATTATTTAATGAATACTTTATTTTTATTTGTTGGTGAAACACGTTATGTTATTTTTTATGGTTTTATTTTTGAAAAATATAAAAACTTGTTTTTCGTTTTTTTTTAAGTGAATTAATTCAAAAAAAATTCGATTTAATTCAAAAAGTCAGACTTTTTGACTTAATCATGTCATCATGACTTATTCCAACCCTGAATCCAAAGCTCTTACAGGGATAATTAGAAAAAATCGTAAAGAAGTACCCAAACAATTTATCCCCAATAAAAACATTCAAGCGAAAAAAATATGCCATTTTAGGTTCCTATGTACCGAAAAAAAAAATAGTTCAGGAGCTTTCTGCTGCTAAGTACGCAACATTGTGACCTAAACGTGTCGAAGGAATAGCCTATAAGCACCAAATTATTTTGGACTATAACAAACACAAAGGTGCAGTAAATAGTTTGGATAAAATGATCAAGGAATATTCAAGATTTGGACCTTGAGCTAATTACATTCTTTATACAATCCCGACCGCGTCAAGGTTTAGATAGAAACATTCAAACAGCCATAGATATGGTATAGTGGATCCAATGTCAGTGTAACGACAGTAAAATAAAGCAATGTTGTCAGATATATTTTCTAGAATTGTTAGGCTCTCTATACAAATGTTCTCCTTACTTCAGTAAACTGTTAGTTCGTGATGTTCTTAGAAAGCTAGTTTGGAAATATTTAAAAAAATATACATAATATAAATTTATTACTTAGTAAGCAATAAAATAAGTGGACTAAAATTGCTGGAAAAAGAATAATTAATTAAAAACAACTTTATGTATGTTACTATATTTGAGAAAATTTTGAATACTGGCAACGTAGTAACATCCAGTTCACTATCTGGCATAATATAAGGAAGTAACCGGAAAGTTTTAACTCGGCCAACTGGAAAATGCAAGTGTTGAACATCTGGCCTGACCTGAGTTTTTAAACGTCCAGGGGTGTGCGTGAATAATTGTGTTGTAGAGAAAATATTATCAATAATATACTTGAGTGAGTTCTTAGTTGTAGAAAAGTGTAGTTAATCTAGAGTAGAAAAATTAGTAAGGTTAGTTGATTAAGTGAAGTGAGTGAATTGTTATTAATATAATATTTATATGTTCGTAGACGTTAGGGTAAGTTTTACAAATACAATTTGTTAGTAATTAATTAGAATGGCATTTTGGAGACCATTTGAAACGACGGTTCAAGATGATGTATCGCGGGAATATAATAATTTGGTGCCACAGACAAATGAGTTAGCAATAAATGATAGGTCCGAATTTCAGAACAAGGATTTACATGTTCAGTGTCAACGCGTTGTTTTAAATATGTACGCCTGTTTGAAAAAGGAAAATTCTGATAATGCGGTTATCGTGAGAATTCACGAATTAACGAAAATCGGGTTTACAACGATTTATAAAGTAATTAAACTAGGTACTGTTACGGATCATTATTTAAAGCGAAAACGACCAAATCAAAAATTGATTGACAATGCTACGAAAAACGATTGTTTACGGGTTTTACAAGGACAAAATAGTACCAACTTTAGAACAGATTCGTGCTAAATTGCGGGGCAGACAATTTTTCCAGATTGTCTGGCTAAATGGGCATTATTTACAGAAAATTATATTACAAATTTTATGAGTTTTTTATGCAGGTTAATTTTAATCTACTATATTAATTTGAATGAAAAACAATATTCGAATTTATAAATAATTTATATGCACGCCATTGGACGGCACTTACCTTCAAAAGGATTAAAAATATGGGTCATTACATTATGCCTAGAAAAACTATACTAACAAAATGTTCAGAAGATTCTGAAGATGAAGAGCCAACTGAAAATCACAGGAAACGCTGCCGATGTAAAATTTGATTCACATCGAAATGTTTATTACATCATTTAATGATACAATAGATACATTCAAATTATGAATGCATTACTTTATTTCCCAAAGCAAATGGAGTCATTTTTGACCCCCTTTGGTCATCCGTGTAAGTTCTGCTCGAGCTTGACACATTGCAAATATCATTTTTACGCGGACGACACTCAGCTATACTACTCATTTAGGTTTTGTGATATTG
The DNA here is from genome assembly GCA_947563755.1 of Lochmaea crataegi. NCBI lineage: Eukaryota > Metazoa > Arthropoda > Insecta > Coleoptera > Chrysomelidae > Lochmaea > Lochmaea crataegi. The sequence continues at coordinate 27,047,226 of OX387428.1, read as the reverse complement.
ATGAAGCCAATGTTCTTATTAATTCAGAATTGAATGAAGTTCTTGATCTAACTAACAAGCACTTACTGAAAATCAATTCGAAAAAATCTGTCGCTATTCTTTTTGGATCAGATAATCAGAGAAGTGAGGCGCTCAATACCTTGCATATACAAATTGGTAATGACACCATCGAATTTGAAAATATTTGTAAGAATCTTGGGCTTTTCATGGATTTTGAGCTACGGTTTAAATATCATATTACCCAAAAACTTCCTTGAAGCTCATTTAGGGGCATAGACACTTTCTCGACTCTAAATTAAAAATTCAACGTTGTGATAGTTTGGTACTTTCTCATTTCAATCACTGTGATGTTGTTTATGGCCCGTGTATCGATAGCATTGATAGTAGAAGAATCCAGAAAACACAAAACTCAAGTTTGAGACTGATATTCGGGATTAGACGACCACAACGTATTTCCCACACATATTGATGAACACTGGTTAGCTTAGCATGTTCAATCGTCGTAAACAGAATATGGCATGCTTTTGTAAAAAATTTTAAAAAGTAAAGTACCGGACTACTTATACCGTAGAATTACATTCCGAACGGATATACATAATCTGAATTTGAGGCGTAGAAATATGCTCATGATTCCCAAGCACAAGAAGCAATTATTCAAACGGTCTTTTTCTTATAATGTTACACTTTTTGATGATATAATGGTTGTTCCAAATTTCTCCTTAAATATGAGGCATTCAAAATTTGGTACAAACTATTTCTGTTTTCTCGACAATGACTTATATTACACATTATTATTCTTTATACATTGAACATTTCTAGATCACATTTAGTCATTCATTAAAAAAAACAGTAATATTTTTAGGTAAGAGTATTTTTAGGTTAGGTATTTTCTGTATTTTCGAGGAAACTGTGGAAGAATCGGCCACTTGGCCTAACAGTTCTCCTATTATTCACTCACTTATGTTTCATGTAACTTGTATGGTGAATAATAAATGTATTATTATTAAAAAAAGGTTGGTCATCGGAAGGTTAATATAGTAATAGGTATCATGTTAGCTCTATCGCTTCACCTTTGAACATTACTACACCTGCAAATTATCTCTAACCAAAATTTTGACTCGTTTCCAATTAACCGTATATTAATATTAATCAGATGATTTAAAGTACCCGCTTCTTACTAAGTTTTCCAATGCATTTGTCGCAAATATACATTTAATAAAATTCTAATTTTATCCTAACAAACACTACGCCAATGCATTCCACAACCTTGTACCTAAATAATTTTGTTTAATTTTAAAACAACACAATACCATTCGACCACACTGAATGTACATGATTTTATGATGTATTTACCTTGTAAATGTGTGATAATTACAAAGATCTCATCATCATACATCGAGATGAATCATATAAATGCAAAATAATTATTGTTCAGTTTTCAAATTGAAGCGCATATCGATATCTGCAGCTGTCAAAAAGGTTAGGTATATATTTATCAATATCTATATATAAGTATTTTCATTTTACACTATTCGAAAATTTCACCATTTCGCCCGGCAGCGTGATGTTATTTTCCAGTGCCGTTATAAACGTCTATAAAGTTGGCACTGCCAAATGAGCACACTCGATTTTAATTAGCACAACGATTTAGTGCTTTTTTTGTGCTAATTATTTGCGCAATTTTTAATTTTTGTGCTCTTACCATTTCGCTAAAATCGATGGCTGTGTCAGCTTCAAAAGAAGCTCACAGCCATATATGAAAAATTATTAATTTTGATTTTTTCTGGCACATCGTTTTAGTGCTAATTATGTGCTTTCAGAATATGCCATAGAAAAAAATTTCGGATCACGATTGGTAAAAAAACCACCCCCAGCCCGACGAGGCGCAAGATTAAGTCCTCGAAATTCTCAGCACAATCGAACATGAATAGTCGATTTTAAATGCATTAATAATGGGCTTTCAAAATACTTTTGTAGAGTTTTATTGCTCAACCCTTTCTGGTAAAAAACCACCCCCAGCCCGACAAGGCGCAAGAGCAAAGTCCTCGAAATTCTCAGCACAATCGAACTTGAATAATCGATTTCTGACGCATTAATAATGGGCTTTCAAAATACTTTTGTAGAGTTTTATTGCTCAACCCTTTCTGGTAAAAAACCACCCCCAGCCCGACAAGGCGCAAGAGCAAAGTCCTCGAAATTCTCAGCACAATCGAACTTGAATAATCGATTTCTGACGCATTAATAATGGGCTTTCAAAATACTTTTGTAGAGTTTTATTGCTCAACCCTTTCTGGTAAAAAACCACCCCCAGCCCGACAAGGCGCAAGAGCAAAGTCCTCGAAATTCTCAGCACAATCGAACTTGAATAATCGATTTCTGACGCATTAATAATGGGCTTCCAAAATACTTATGTAGAGTTTTATTGCTCAACCCTTTCTGGTAAAAAACCACCCCCAGACCGACAAGGCGCAAGAGTAGAGTCCTCGAAATTCTCAGCACAATCGAACTTGAATAATCGATTTCTGAAGCATTAATAATGGGCTTTCAAAATACTTATGTAGAGTTTTATTGCTCAACCCTTTCAGGTAAAAAACCACCCCCAGCCCGACAAGGCGCAAGAGCAAAGTCCTCGAAATTCTCAGCACAATCGAACTTGAATAATCGATTTCTGACGCATTAATAATGGGCTTTCAAAATACCTATGTAGAGTTTTTGTTGCTTAACCCTTTATGGCAAAAAACCACCCCGAGCAATAAAACTCTACATACGTAAGTATTTTGAAAGTCCATTATTAATGCATTTAAAATCGACTATTCAAGTTCGATTGTGCTGAGAATTTCGAGGATTGCGCCTCGTCGGGCTGGAGGTGGTTTTTTGACCAATCGTGATCCGAAATTTTTTTCTATAGCATATTCTGAAAGCACATAATTAGCACTAAATCGATGTGCCAGAAAAAATCAAAATAAATAATTTTTATCATATATGGCTGTGCTAGCTTCTTTTGAAGCTGACATAGCCATCGATTTTAACGAAATGGTAAGAGCACAAAAATTAAAAAGTGCGCAAATAATTAGCACAAAAAAGCACTAAATCGTTGTGCTAATTAAAATCGATTGTGCTCATTTGGCTGTGCTAACTTTATAGACGTCTCTTATAATATGAATGCAAGCAAGATTTTTCCTTCCCATTCTCGAAAAATTAAACATACATTTTTTCAATAAAAGGAAGAGTTCAACCAATCAAAAGTTTTCAAATCCACTGGAAAGGAAAATCTGGCCGCCCGGCAACTTTAGGTAAAAGGTCAAAAGTGTTCAAGACAAAAGTGAAGCCACCAATAAATATTTAAAAACCTTGGAATAATTTCAGAAGAAACAAAAATATATTGATTGACAAGGCATTTCCGAACTGTCAGTTAAGGAACATTAATTTTCTATATACAGGAATTATAAAGTCTGTTTGAAGGTCAAAGCATTTGAAATACCCTTTAATTAAAAAAAAATGGTACTGTCTAGCTATCTCATACAAACATATGTTCGTCATGACTCTAATCCACAAATCCACACCGTTTAGCAAAAACGCCGCGCGATATAAAGGCCGGAGGCTGAAGTCGTTTCTTTGCTTACGTAATACTATATACATTTTTTAAAAAGCCATTCAAGGTCTCGTTAGAAAACGCATGTGGAACGAGGAACTAGGTTAAGAACGCGAAAATAAAAAGAAGAATATCACTTTTGCTTGTTTGCGTTGATTGAAATAGAAAATGCAAGTTCAGTTACGGAATAGGAATTGCAATTTCGCTTAATTGCTCTTATTTCTATCACACTTGCAATACCAGTGATTTTTATCGATCGGTATACTTATACCAGGGTCAATGGAAAACTTTTATTCGAACTTTGTTGAAAATAATCGCATTTGTTAGATTTTTTTTTAATATCTATACGAACTGATGTCATTCTACCAGAACGACCATAAAAACCATATTACAGTATTCGCCAGCTAACTTGATGTCCCAGAAATTACCAACTAAGAAAGACAGAGTAATAATGCCCTGCCTACTCGGATGCTATTGGTGGTAAAATTTTGACAAACGCCAATCGCATCGAACCTTATCAGGTGTTAAGATTTTCAGTAGCGTAGCGTCACACAGTTATTGTTTCTGCTTTGTTCAATAAAGTGTTTGTAAAACAAACAGATATATTTTATGACGCCAACCCTCTTGTGATTACTCTAGATGAAAGTGATTCCAGTAGCGGCAGTGAGTCAGATTCGTCGTAAAGATTAAAACTGTTTATACCTATTCTTAGAAATATACCTAGCTTAAATAATTTCCCATTATCTTGTCTTTCTTTTATTCTTATTACTACCTGGAAGAAATTATTTTGTTTCTAACAAATTTTAATTATAGTCCGTCCGAAAATATAAGATCCTAACTTTATAATCTTCAATTAGATAAATAACATGTTATTGTAATGGGTACCTTATTGTTAAAATATTATTTATGTACTCAGAATTCAGGTATAAAGCAGATCCGTTTCTATTAAAATCAATATACCAATAATTATAACAAATAATTAAATATTATTTATTAAGTTAGGATCATATATTTCCGGATGGACTTTACTTTATTAATTGTACAAGATGTGTTAATTTGTAACAGAAAGCATATCCCCAGAACTTACACGGCACTGTTTACTGTAAATCAGTAAAACCTCCTAACGCCGCCCATGGCGAAAGGAATGTAAACTTGTCGAAGAGTGTATGGAAAAAACAAAACAAACCCTCCGCTCCCCGCACAGTCCCTTGATATTTTTTGTTCTCCGGTACTTTGGCGCCGAAAGGCGGTTCTGTTACTCCGGGTAGTGTGCGAAAGGGAGAAACAACGACCCCCCCCGCTCTGGGTACGGGTGGTTTGGGACCGCAACGGATTTATGTGCCATATAAGGAGATTTTTCCGAATCCTAGTCCTGATTGCCTAATATGAATTGGACCTCTAATAGGTAATGCCATGTCAGACCATCTCAGGACCACTGTAAAATCCCGTGACCCGAAGAGGACGGATGTAGCTCTCTACAATCGCCTCTGAAAAGGTGCTCTGCGGGAAACAGAGCTCTTGACTCCTGGCAATAATGAGTAACTGGAAAGGTACACAGTATCTATTCAAAACAAAATAGACATTGCCTATAAGGAATCCTGTCCGATGAGGATGGTCCAGACAGATGGCAAAACCAATACTTGGTGGTGCCCTGAACTGGAACACCTTAGAAAGACAGCGAGAACGACCTTTAACAAGGTAAACGAACAAAACTCAAAGAGTACTGGGGAGTCTACCAAGCCAACCTCAAAGAGTTCAAAAAAGTCTGTAGACAAAAACAAAGAGCAGCCTGGAGAGCCTACTGTGAGGCAGTCAAAGATTACACACAAGTTTCTAGGCTACAGAAACGACCACCATAAGAGTATCGGCATCCTGACGAGGAAAAATGGCGACAAAGCCGCCAACCTCCAAGAGAGCGCTGATATTCTTATGGAAACTCACTTCCCAGGATCTGTCTTTCCTGGAACGACGAACTGGGCGGAAGTACCAACAACGCCCTTACAATACGACTGGCAGTTTGCTAGTGCAGTAATTGATGAGGACAAGATAAGGTGGGTCATTTCGGGCTTCTCCCCTTTCAAGTCACCAGGACCTGACGGTATAAGACCATCCCTACTTCAGTGGGGAATGGATATCCTTATGCCGCACCTGGTTGGAATATTCAGAGCCTCTTTAGCTCTGAGGTATATTCCTAGAAAGTGAAGAGAAGTACGAGTGGTATTTATACCAAAACCAGGAAGGATGGACTACACCTTACCAAAAGCATTCCGACCTATTAGCATCACATCGTTCTTTTTAAAAACAATGGAGAGGTATGTAAGAGATGAAGTGCTAGTTCACAACCCACTTCATCCAAATCAGCATGCATATACTCCGGGAAGGTCCACTAATTCGACCCTTCACCAAGTGGTTGGCAGAATCGAAAGATCATTGGACAATAAAGAATCCACCCTTGGTATATTCATAGATATTGAGGGAGCGTTTGATAAAACAACCTTCCCAACAATTAACCAGCAACTTAACTCCAGGAATGTATCCCTGGTAGTGGGATAATGGATACTTAAAATGCTCTCTTGTAGAGCAATAAGTATCAATGTAGAAGACACACCTACGGCCTGATGACTTCGACAATTGCGGAACTAGCCAAGCGTTACACCCATGCTCAATCCCTAAAGAGATGGGATGGAATCAAAGGATGCAGTCTTGCCAGGATCACTTTGGGCGACCCTGGGAGCCGAAGAAATATTTGGCGATGACCAGGAAAAACCTACGCCTAACAGTAGGATTTCTGACTGGCCACTGTCAACTAAGGAAACACCTCCATTCTATGGGGCTAGTGGACACACCTCTATACAGAATGTGTGAACAAGAAGATGAAACTGTCAGGCATGTCTTATGTGAGTGCCCGGAGAAGTGGGTGTGTCTTCGGTGAGTCTTGGCCTACACCTGCCGATATAAAGGAGATGTCTTCTAGTGACCTGTCCACCTTCCTGAAAAGGACAGGATGGACGATGACCTAGGAGGACAACTCCTCGGGAGGATGTACAATGGGTCACATGTGGCCTGTATGTCACCCTCCCCACTCTACAGATACAGAGGTAATGCCATGAAAATAGAAAACGCAATAGGTGGCCAGAAACTCTCCTGTCTCAAGCAAACTACAGATACTAGATGTGATTTTATGTCCATCTAACCTAATTTACCTTTAACCAAAAGTTTCTCCTTTGAACCGCTAGAGCAGGGGTCGGCAATCTACGGCACGTGTGCCAGACTTGGCACGCCTGGCAGTTTAAAATGGCAAGCATAAGTTGGGAAGTGAAGTTTGGTGTATAATATTTTAAAAACAGGAGAGGAGAGATCCTGGAGAAGGTGTTAACATCCAACGGGTTGGTGGTGCTGAATGATGGACTACTGCCCACCTTCGTGAGGGGTGACGGGGGTTCATCATTCATTGATATAACAGCATGCGATGAATGGCTGGGGGAAAGAGTGAGTAGTTGGAGGGTGCTGGAGGATGATGAAAGCTTGAGCTTACATAGGTATGTGGAGACGGATATAAGGAAAGGGAGAAAGGAATTATTGGAAGAGTGGGGATGGAAGTTGACGAAGGCCGAGGCAGAGAGTAACAGGAAGAAAGTAAGACAAGAGATAGGTAGGGGACTTGGACATGATGCAGATGAATTGTACAATGTGATACAGGGCTGTAAAAGAGAGGGAAAGAGGAGCAATAGGCGTGAGCGGAGGGCCAATTACTGGTGGAATGAGGAAATAGAGGAGCTGTGGAGGGAGTGTAAGAAAGAACGAAGACGGATGCTGAGGGGAAGAGGAAGGATTGAGGGAAGAGGGGGATATAAAGAGAAAAAGAAGGAACTGGAGCGTAGAGTGGAGGGAAAAAAGAGGGAAGTGGGAAGAGTTACTGGGGGAATTGGAAAACAATCCATGGGGAAAGGCGTACGAGATGGCGGTGAAGAGGATAGGTGGAAATAGGAACGAGGTTTTAGAGGAGGATTGGGAGAAGGAGATTATAGAGAAATATTTCACAGAGGGAGAAGGAGGATATTAGGGGGTAGGGAAAATGAGGGGAATTAGGCCGGTAGAGAAGTGGGAGGTAGAGGATTGGGGGAGAAACATTAAAGTGAGAAAAGCCTCAGGGATAGATGGCCTGAGGGGTGATATGGTGAAGAGGCTGTTGGATGACAATGGGGAGTACTTCTGGGAACTATTCAACAGGGTGCTGGGGGAGGAGGAGTTCCCGGAAAGATGGAAGGTGGCCAGGGTAATACTGATGAAGAAGGCGGGTAGAGATGGGAAGCGGGCGGGGGACTATAGGCCTATCAGCCTGCTGAGTGGTATGGGTAAATTGGTGGAGGGGATAATAAAGGATAGGATTGAGGAGGAAGTTGGTAGGAATGGGGGTTCTAGGGTAAACCAGCACGGGTTCACGAAGGGAAAATCTTGCATCTCGGCACTGAGCAAGGTGATGGGCTTGGTGGAAACAGCTAGGGAAGAAGAAATTGGCCCTACTCGTGTTCTTCGACGCCGGGAACGCGTTCAACAGTGTCAGCAAACGGGCAGTGTTGAGCGCCTCAAGTATGGAGATGTACGTTGGAACATAACCTAATGGTCCGTAAGTATAATGTATCTAACATTCCATTCGCAATAGTAGAAGGATTCTGAAAACCCAGACTCATAGAGAAACGACCATTGATAACTGATTTACCAGTGAAGAGCTAGCAGGCTATTTGCTCAAGAATCATAAACTCACAATACTCGGAACTCTACGCAGAAGAAACAAACGTCAGTGATCAAGCGACTTTGTCCAAGGAAGAAGATTTATTTTTTCCTACAATATTTTCTATTTCAAATGTTGGAATACTTGGAGCACGATTTCTAGGGTCGACGTTACCACGTGCAGTAGGATTTCACGTTATCACTGAAGAGTTAATAATTGTGATAATGTTGCATTTAATTAGGAAGTGTTAAACTACATGACTTCACTGAAAGAAGAATTTGCTGAAGGAGGTCAAAATTTTGATAAACATGGTCATGGGATAAAACCAGACTTAATGGATTTTACTAGCATTCCTTTGAATTATTCTCTTTTCGCATGGATGGAAATTAAAGATTTTGAGCTTCAGCATATTGAAATTAGGAACTCCGAGTTGTGGACGACAAAATTTGTGGAACTAAGAAGAGTTTTAGAAGGTGATCCTCAGGATAAATCAAACGACATACTGAATTGTTGGGCTAGTTTGCCAGATAAATTTATTTGCATAAAAAAGTGGCATTTGCAATGCTTTCAGCATTCGGATAGTCCTATATGTGTGAGCAAGTTTTTCCCATATGAAAATCATTATGAATCCATATCGAAGCCGGCTAATACCAGAAATAGAAAAGCTTTCACGAGAAACACAAGGACAAGGAACGCACTGAAAACGTTTCAAATTTTAAACAAAATATAAAAACATATATAACAGTAAAGTCTGAGCTATGTTTCCTTTTTGATTAAAATTTTTAGAAATATTGTTGATCGTTTTTTTTTATTTTATTAGTTACCTTCCTTATTACTTTTAACAATTTTATACATAATTTATTCGTATAAAAATTATACAGTTTTTTATAGTGGCACTTTGGCTTTGTTCAAAATTGCACATGGGCACCTCTTTGTTAAAATGTTGCTAGAGAATAAGCTAATTTGCTCGAAATTAAAAACAAACAGTAACAATTAGTGAGACGAGTAAAGAACAAAGTATAAGTTGAAAGCTGAATTATACTCTGTTCAAATTTCATTTACGCCGCGTCAAAACAGTTATCCTCACCTGACAACAGCTCCAGCGGTAGACGTTTTGCGTTCGTATCGGTGGACAAAAATAGTTGGGTATCGAGTGCAATATGTAGAAGGCAGAAATGAAGCAAAATATTATTTGTGAAAGATTGGATAATCATTTTAACATTTTAGTTTTCTAATAAATATCAAGAGGACAATTTCTAATTTCTCAAAAAATATCCACTACGTAACAGGTTAAGTCACCACACATTATTATAATGAGTTTGTCATCAACTTTATGATAGTCATTATCTCGGTCGTTATACATAATTTACACAAAATTATTCATAGATTTCCCTGCTTTAAATTTTTAATTTAATAAAAATAAGGTAGGCAACACCGGAGAAATAGTCCAGAAAATGAAGATTTAAACTACCATTCAAAATTAAAGTCTGCACTTTTAAATGTAAGTTTGTTTTGACATAAATTTGAAGAATTCATAGTTAAAAAATATTGAATTCTATTTAGGGGGTTAAAAAAAGTTAAAACTACCCCCAAAATAACTTTTTTGAAAATATCTCGAATACATACGAAGACATGGAACAAAGTTTTAAATAAAAAAAGTAGATATTTGCAATAATCAATCATTACATCATTGATGAATTATTATGTCTTCGTAGCCGACTGGTATAGAGGTTTGGCTGCGAAAATTATAAATTGTAGGTGTAGGGTTCGAATCCTGTTCACGGCGATAATTTGTATTTGTTATATTGTGAAATTTGTATATATAATTACTGTCAAGATTTTTGCCGCAATTAAAAAATTAAAATTTTTGATATAAATTTGAAAATATTGGTCCTATAAAAAAATTATTCTTATTGAAGGTTATTCATACAAATAGCGGCTGAGCTATAAATTAGATTTCTTTATTGCAAATATCTCGGTTTCTATTGAAAATACGTCAAAAGAGATTATGAATGATTTTATAAAAAATTTTGATATCTACATTTTTTATTCAAACCTTTTTTCCATATCTTCGTATGTTTTCGAGATATTTTCAAAAAAGTTATAATATGGGTAGTTTTTAATTTTTTTTACCCCCTAAATAGAATTCAATATTTTTTAACTATGTATACTTCAACTTTATGTCAAAACGAACTTACATTAAAAAATGCAGGCTTTCGTTTTGAATGGTAGTTTAAATCTTCATTTTACTGGACTAAAAATAATTTTCTAAACCACAGAAGAGACCAATTTCATTCAGTTAAGCAACAACTTAAATATTTAATAGTTTATTACAACATACTTTGTCAATCCGATTCTTTTTATTTATCCATCAAAACTTTCAAAAATTTTTTTTTAAATCGTCCTTAACAAATAGAGAAACTCAATCAATTATATATTGACACACGGGGTTTAATTCATTATAAATCGTTTTTGTGAAACATTTATACAACTAAATTTGTTTATTATTAATTCCACCTAAACTTTACGAGTTTATAAATATACAGGAAGTCCCAAAAACTGGTACCAAAAACTTGGGAGATGTAGGGTGATTAAAAGTAGATATAAGTATAGTAAGTACATTCACATATTATTAACTTTTTGTAATTGTAATTTGGAGAAATTCGTCGTCAACCAAAGAGAGCAATTAGGATTTTAAGTGACGCTAGTTTTCGTGATCACTGTAGGTCGTTATTTGTTCATCTACGGATAATCACTCTTACCCGACCTCATTTATTATCGAGATTGAATTTTGTGAAATAAAAATATTATTTAAAATCCCTGTTCTTAAAGTTTTGGTAATTTTAGAACACAATCTTCTTGTACTTTGAGTCAATTTTTGCAGACAACTGTTTAAAATGTATTTTTTGCAAATTTCAGTCAGCGCACAATAATTTTGTATTAAATTATAATAATTTTCAATCAAAAAATAAAAAACTAGTAGCGTAACCTCAAAATACGAAGAGAAAGAAGTAGTAGAAATAAGATTATCCTGACAATCTGACAACATCGCAACTATAGGTAATATGACTATTTTTTTTATTCGGTTATTTGAATCGGTCTATTCCTGCAACTTAGGCTAATCACCGACGCCGGGAGCACTCTACCCCTAACCGGAAATTTTGCCGAATTAACTAGTGTTCCAACCAGTGCCCAACATCCATGGACGCGGGACCTCGGTTTTACGTCTCACCCGGTATATGCCTGCGAGCTGTGATATGCTTCTGACCCTAGCAGTCTAAAGTGTTTCGCTGCAGGCTGTACAACGGTGTTTCCCCAGTGGTCACCCATCCAAGTACTAACCGCGCTCAACTCTGCTTCACTGTAATTATCGCATCAGAGGCGTTCCACTACAGACGCCCATTATAACGATTTAAAACAGATCATTGATTAATTTATCGAGAAGGGTAAGGAAAATGATTGAAGATGCTATATTATGTTTAGTGATCCTGAGGGTATCCTGAATATTTTAGTACAAATGATTTTCTTGAAATCGAAAATGTTGTGATCTTAGAACCAATAGATTTGGAGAAAAAAAATGGAATAGGATATCATGATTTTATTAAATAATAAACTGTTTCCATCTTTCCTTAAATTTGAGAAAAAAAATGTACTCAGCACCTTTGAGGGGTGATATATTCGAAGGGATGGGCTGAGGAAATTCTATCCCATTAATTTAGAAATACCCTGTATATTGTGAAATATGTAATGTAGTCAAATAAATCTATCTATCTATTAAATGCGTCCCCTCAACGAACTATATTTAGTCATTTATACAAGATGTTGTCATTCGACAAAGCATATAATTATTATTATCGATGCCGATCAAGGTACGTTAAATTTTCAAGGGCAAACAGTAATTTTTCTATTTATTCAGTCGACAAGTGTGTTAATTGCATCGTAAAAACATTTACTCAACTGAACCACAGCAGCACGTGGCCGGAATTTAACTATACTAAATTTCCTATTGCATAGGAGCACAAGAAAGGGTATGACGGGACTGATGCTAAACATGGCAAAAGCAATGGAGGACATGCAAGAAGAAAAAACAAGAAGACGAAGCTGCTCAGAAAGCGTCCGAAGAAACGCGCAAAGGACTGAATCCCTAAGCAACGACAACAACGAAAACGAGGAAATGGACTTCACTGAAGTGATGTCCATTCGAAACATATAAAGGGATCAGAAAAAAGAAGCAGCCGCCAGAAGAAATACAGACGATGAAATGATGAACGAAGCCATCAAGCAAAACAAACAGAAGACACACCGACCACCACCCGTCATCCTACGAAGCACCCACCACAGGGGCTCTGCAAGGAAAGTCATTTACCGTCTAGGTATAAAGACGAGATACATAACGATAAGAGAAAGACTCGGGGAGAAAATCCCCTGCGAAGGACCTGAGGACTACAGGAACCTGACAAGGTACCTGAGCAATGAGAGCAAAGAAATGGAATGGTACACCTACACACCACGGGAAGAACAAAAAGGAAGGATTGTCCTCAAAGGATTGACAAGCAACGAACTAAAAGAAGAAATCGAAAAGGAAGGAGTCCGAATCGGCAAAATAAGCCAAATCTGCTCCAGATTTGGCGAAAGAAGACCACTGCCTATCTACATGGTGGAACTAGAAGTGGAAGAAAAGGAAAAAATCAGGAAGATACAACACATCCAACAAGTGAGGATAAGATGGGAGTAACAGAAGAGAGGAAAAGGACCAACGCAGTGCTATAACTGCCAGGGATACCACCACGGACAGACGACGTGCAGAGTAAACACCAAGTGTGTCAAGTGCGGAGGACCACACCGCTCCATCGAGTGCACAAGAGAAAAGGGACAAGCTAGCCACCAGCGCAAACTCCCAGGGAGAACACCCAGCGAACTAGAAGGGATGTCCACAGGCCCCAAATAACAGGACGACGAGAAAACCACTCTCAAAGGAAACGAAGCCAGGAGTCAGCTACGCCCAAGCGACATCCAAGAAGACGACGACGACCCCGAAGAAACAAGAGATTCTCGAATAGGTTACAATGTTATTAGCTGAGCTAATGGCCTAAAGACATCTATAGAGAATCTCAAGAAGACCCGCCTACGAGAAGGCCTGACACATCCATAAAAAGATGAGTCGGCATTTCAACTAGGTCAACAGAAACAAGTGGATCCACTCTATAATGTCGTCTTTAGTCGTAATAAGTTGGCCAAGGATTTGCCCCGTATAGAGGCAGCAAAAAAACACACAACAGAAGATAAGAAACAACGAGAAGACCGCCGAAGATATAATCACCGAGGTTACACGGCTGAAAAGAAGACAGCTCGACTCCAGCCAACAGCCATTCGGCTAGGGACCCATCGGATGAGATGGGGGGGTGGATGGAAGGTTCTCCCCGGGATGCATCGCTCTCTGAGGGGTGCATCCTGGGAGGGACAGGGCTCATATCGCGCGCGTGTGTGTGTGAAGAAAGGGTCGATAGCCATAAAGCGGCAATAAACCATTGGCGTTACATATATAAATTTATCCTAATACAAGATTATTTAACATAATAAAAAAAACTGTAAGACCCATCCCTACTCGGCAAAACCCTTAAACTGACTGCACGACCTGTTTCATCATTTTATTCCACATAGAAATAAATAAATACTCGCTCTATATTTATAGTACTTTTGAATAAATAATGATGAGGCACTTTGCTCCTACGGAAAAAGAAATGTAGTATATACATACTATTTATGACCTTGTCGAGGGCGTGATGTAAAGATTTTTTTCCCAAATAAAATTTCCGACAAGTGGGAAAATTTTCGACAAGAGGGAAAATTTTGTCAACCAATTAAGCTGAAAATTCCACACCTGTAATTTTTAACCAATCAAAACGTGTTTTTTTGACAGATCACGGAACGTGTTTTTTTGACAATCCGGAAATTTTTTCTCGCTCATGAATATTTTTAGAAAATTTTCAAAATATTCATGAGCTCGAAAACATTTCCGGAAATAATTTGACCTCTAGTGGTATTACTAGTGAAAATTTTTAAAAAGACTCTCTACGAAATTATAAAGGGTGTGTAACATTTTTTCTCCGGAAAATTTTAAAAAGCGAGGGAAAATTTCGGAATTATTTTTTCAAATTTTCGGGAAAACTACATCACGCCCTCAAGAATGCAACCAGGGACATTTATGTGCATTTTCATCTTATTGGATTTACAACATACCTAGAAAAAACGTTTAGAATAATTCCCGCTTCACCTTAAATCGTTTTTGAGTTTTAAAATGTTTTAATTTTTTATTAGTTTGCAGTACTATATTTGTCGGACACATATTTTTTTATAATCAGTACATTATTTTAAATCGAAAAATATTAAATTTAAAGTTGTATGTATGGGGAAACATAATGACGTCATATCGACATCTTCGGAGCAGCATGATTTTTGTCGGACAAGTTGACCACAATTTTTTAATTAATTTTATTAAACAATTTTCAAAAAAATTAAACTTGTATATACGGGGAGTCATCGTGACGTCATTTCGACAATTCCGGAAACCGGGCAGTAGAAAACGCAGCGACGCCGAAAGTTTTCGCATAGAAAAACTTTGTCGGACTCATCACAAAGAAGGCGCTCACAAAGTTTGGCATTTGTATGTGTCATAAAAATTTAAGGTCCTAGTACTGGGGACTAGTAGACTAGGTCTTCAGAAATAAAAAATTGTTTTTTTCGTTGACGAAAGGGAACCTGTCAACACACTCAGTCGATTATCCCCTACATTTAATAGGGTAGATTCTTCATCGTATTCATTCATTAAATCATCACTTTCGTCTAAAAGTAACAAAGGGGCTTTTGATTTTTGGATCAACTTTCGTTTAGCTGAAATCAGTTATGTAAGAAATATTCGTTTATTTACTATTTGGAACTTTTTCTAAACAGAAAGAGTCGAAATTTTTTTTGCGGAAATGCAACCAGTTACAAGAAAATACGTTTCTTTTTTACATTTTAGACAATTTTCTAAACATAAACACGCAAAAAACTTCTTGCGGAAATATATCGTTTTCATTTATTGATTAAATATTGTAGAATTTAGAATGATTCGAAGGATTAACTTTAGGTGCGTGACGGCAGCACCCCCAAATTCGAATTTTGCAAAAAACCTTATGCCGTTGGATTGCCCAACGTTAGCCCACATTTGCCCAACCAATAAATTATTTTGCCCACCCCCCAAAAAAAAGTTAAAGGCAAAACTAATTTTTCTAAAAAAATTAGTTCCAGCACCCCCGTCTTTGAATTTGGCAAAAAGCTTGATGCAGTTGGATTGCCCAAGTTTTGCCCCCATTTGCCCATCCAATAAATTTTTTTGCCCACCCCCCCAAAAAAAGTTATGAACAAAACAAATTTTTCGAAAAAAAATTTTTTTTCCGAATTCCACAGAAAACTGCACGCAGTTGGATTGCCCAATGTTAGTCCATATTTGCCCAACCAAAAAATTATTTTTCCCACCCTCCGAAAATAAGTTATGGGCAAAACTAATTTTCCTAAAAAATTATAAAAAAAAAACTTTTTCCTCTTTTTTCTTCCTCTTCTTCTTCTTCTTCCTCTTCTTTTTCTTTTTCTTCCTCCTCCTCTTCTTCTTCTTCATCTTCTTCTTTTCGAGTTTCTCGGGGAAGGAGTTTTCCTTTTCGGGAACTGATTGCATTTTCGGAATGGCCGTACCCGAAAACCCCTTTATGCAAAGTTTCAACGGAATCGGAGACCAAAAAAATGTTGCTCTTGACCTTTCACATTAATTCACAAATTAAAGGTTAAATCTAACCTAACAAAACCTAACCCCAACCCTAGTTAGATTTGAAAAAGTTGGGCATGCGTTCTTCTTCCTCTTCTTTTTCTTTTTCTTCCTCCTCCTCCTCTTCTTCTTCTTCATCTTTTTCTTTTCGAGTTTCTCGGGGAAGGAGTTTTCCTTTTCGGGAACTGATTGCATTTTCGGAATGGCCGTACCCGAAAACCCCTTTATGCAAAGTAAATAAATCTAACCTAACAAAACCTAACCCCAACCCTAGTTAGATTTGAAAAAGTTGGGCAATCCAACTGCGTATAATTTTCCGTAAAATTAACATTTGATGGCGTACCAAGAAAAATCCAATTCTGAAAAATTTATTTTGCCCATAACTTCTTTCTTTCTTGGAGGGTGTGCAAAAAAAGTTATTTGTTGGCAAATATGGTCTAACATTGGGCAATCCAACTGCGTGCAGTTTTCTGTGGAATTCGGAAAAAAATTTTTTTTTCGAAAAATTTGTTTTGTTCATAACTTTTTTTGGGGGGGTGGGCAAAAAAATTTATTGGATGGGCAAATGGGGGCAAAACTTGGGCAATCCAACTGCATCAAGCTTTTTGCCAAATTCAAAGACGGGGGTGCTGGAACTAATTTTTTTAGAAAAATTAGTTTTGCCTATAACTTTTTTTTGGAGGGTGGGCAAAATAATTTATTGGTTGGGCAAATGTGGGCTAACGTTGGGCAATCCAACGACGTAAGGTTTTTTGCAAAATTCGAATTTGGGGGTGCTGCCGTCACGCAGCAATTAACTTTCGTTTAGTTGAAATCAGTTATGTAAGAAATATTCGTTTATTTACTATTTGGAACCTTTTCTAAACAGAAAGAGTCCAAATTTTTTTTGCGGAAATGCGTAATTTTCATTTTTTCGACTTTAGAATAGCTGAAACCAGTTACAAGAAAATCCGTTTCTTTTTTACATTTTAGACAATTTTCTAAACATAAACACGCAAAAAACTTCTTGCGGAAATATACCAATTTCATTTATTGATAAAAACAGGCTTGTACAAAACCGATTGTCTCTCGAGATTTTTGAAGCGATATTAATAAGCTGATAAGAATAGATATTATTCATTGATCTGTGTTAAAAGTCGGGAAGAGAATTAAACTCAATTTTTACATTGTTTATATTATTTATTATAGTTTAATTATTAGTTCATATATTCTAAAGTCGGGAAAATAATGCATTTCCGCAGAAAGTTTTTTGTCATTTTGTATTTGGGGAGGCATCTATATACTGAAAAAACTTTTTTTTTGAAACTGGTTTCAGCTAAAAAAAAGTTCACCCGAAAAGATTGTCGGACTCATCACAAAGAAGGCGCTCACAAAGTTTGGCTCCTAGTACTGGGGACTAGTAGACTAGGTCTTTAGAAAAAAAAACGAAAGGGAACCTGTCAACACACTCAGTCGATTATCCCCTAAATTTAATAGGGTAGACTCTTCATCATATTCATTCATTAAATCATCACTTTCGTCTAAAAGTAACAAAGGGGCTTTTGATTTTTTTACGCTTAGAATTTGGAGACGACCCTGTTATTTTTAACCCCTCTCTATAATTTTTGTACGAATTCTCGGAACGCCCTGTATTTACATTGTTTATTTTATCGTATAAAGCTTGTATAACATTTATTTGTTTATTTATGTATCTATTGTGATAACAAAGTACTATATAAACCACTCAACTAACTGTATTTCAAACGTTGGATCTAATTTAAATTACTCATACTATGTCGGAAAAATGATCCGATAACAAATCGCAAATTTATAGTGAATGACATAACTCTTGATTTCCTTTCCATGCAACACACTTTAACCGCATGACGTCACTAGTACGCCATGATCAATGGAGCAAAGAAGGTGAATTCAGCGCGATTATAAATATATAGGTCAAGCCGAACTACGGACAAAGAAAAAGAGAGAAAAGCGAAAAAAATTAAACAAAGTGAAAACTAAGATTATAATTATCTAATAACGATGAAAATAAATACAAAAACAGCGTGACCCAAATGTTTATATTGCCAATAATTTACACGCTTCAACAACAACAAAACAATTTTCATTCCACACCCACAGATCGACAAGCTCAGCTGATCGCTGGCAGAGAGTGCGAAACTTAGTCACCTACCATCATCGTCCATCATCACTCACTAGGCCTTTCGGTAATTAGAACGGCAGGTAGCCTTCAATGTTATACCCAGAGCTTCACTAGGTTAATTACGTTCTATTTGACATTGAAACGATGACAGTTGCATACGTCATAGCGCGGACGAGGAGAGAGAAAAAAAAAATTCAAAAATAAATTTCGAATTTGAAAATTACTCACCTGAACTAAAGTGCGATCGTTTGTTATCGCCGTTTTCTGCGTCTCCGTCGAGTGGTCTTTTCCTGGAATCAGCGATTTCAGGCGAAGGACAAGTATCCATTCCCGAATCGGCGGCCATCTTGTACTTTAAAATTGAAATGTCATTCGGCGCGAACAGCAGGAAAAATTTCGCACTGAACACACTTCTCGTTACACAAGACGGGCACTCTCACTTCGTTAAGAAAACAAAAACGACTGTTCCGTTGGGACTTTCCTGCTGTGTTGTCGAACGAAACGAGATCTGCGCGCTCAACGCTCACTTGTTAACTATGCGCGCGACACCGGTGGCGACACTATATTTGCTTCCTTGTGTGTTGCTATACGCGATACGGGTCTGGGTATTTGGTAGTCGCTAAATAATGCCTCTCCTGCTGCTGATTCCAATTTGATAGTAATCAATCTATTATCCCCCACTTTACTAACCAACTTCGCTAATCTATATATTATCTGACCTTCGGAATCAGTTGTTATTATTACTACTCTTGGTATATTAGGTACTCATTTGCTGATTTATATTATGTAGCTCTGAAATGTATTACGATATCATTATTATACGTATTATTATTTTAATATTTATATCTCCAAGGACATTCATGAATTAGTAAAAGAAAGAATGTACCTAATTAGAATTAACAAACAATTTAATTTTTTTTTTAAATTTGGTATAATGAAACTGTCACAGTATCGGTTGGTTTATGTTATAAATAACCTATCCACTTAAGACTCATTGTTTAGGACCGATAATCTTTGAAACTAAATAAAATAATTAATATTGAAAAATAACGTTTATCTAGACCACCATTGAAATTAAGCATTTACAAACTCATATAAATAGGTGAAATTACGTTTTATACATACATCTATGCGTGCGAAAAAGAACAATGCTTTTTAAATGGAAGTTTCATTATAACACCCAAAAGAGTGCGAAAATAGTATATTGTGCAACAAGTGGAGAAAAGTACTTTCCCCACATGTTGCACACTATACTTTTTCTACAACTGCACAAATTTAAAGAATACAAGTAAAGTAATTTAATATTTATTTTTATGGTTAGTAAAACAAAAAGAAAAGGTGAGCGGTCGTCGGACCGCCGATAGAAGCTTGCTTCTTATGCACAATAGAATGACCATTTTTGACCATTTTTCGTAAATTTTTGACAATTTTTCAAAAATTTTGATAATTTTTGACAATTATTGACCATTTTTTCAAAAATTTTGACAATTTTTGACTATTTTTTCAAATTTTAACAATTATTGACCATTTTTGACAATTATAGACCAATTTTGACAGTTTTGACAATTTTTCTGAAATTTTGACCATTCTAGACCATTTTTCCAAATTTTAACAATTATTGACAATTTTTGACCGTTTTTGACAGGTTCTGACTTTTTGAACATTTTTCAAACATGTTGGCAATTTTTTACAATTATTGACCATTTATCAAAATTTCAACAAATTATTGACCATTTTTGACAGTTTTTGATAATTATTGACTATTTTTGACTATTTTTTCAAATTTTAACAATTATTGACCAATTTTGACAGTTTTGACAATTATTGACCAATTTTGACAGTTTTGACAATTATTGATCATTTTTGACAATTTTTCAAAAAATTTGACCATTTTAGACCATTTTTACAAATTTTTACAATTATTGACCATTTTTGACAATTTTTAACGATTATTGACCAGTTTTTTATAATTATTGACCATTTTTTCAAAATTTTGACAATTTTTGACCATTTCTGACAATTTATCGAAAATTTTGACAATTTTTGACAATTGACCTTTTTTTCGAATTTTAACAATTTTTGACCATTTTTGACAATTATTGATCAATTTTGACAATTATTGATCAATTTTGACAATTATTGATCAATTTTGACAATTTTTCAAAAATTTTGACCATTTTAGACCATTTTTCCAAATTTTAACAATTATCGACCATTTTTGCCAGTTTTTGAGCATTTTTGACAGGTTCTGACAATTATTGACCATTTTTGACAACTTTTCGAAAATTTTGACAATTTTCAACAATTATTGACCATTTTGACATTTTTTTATAATTATTGACAATTTTTTCAAAATTTTAACAATGTTCGACCATTTTTGACAGTTTCTGACAATTATTGACCATTTTTGATAACTTTCAAAAATTTTGACAGTTTTTGATCATTTTTCAAAATTTTAACAATTATTGACTATTTTTGACCATTTTTTAAAATATTTGACAATTTTTGACAGATTCTGACAATTATTGACCATTTTTGACAATTTTTCCAAATCTTTGACAATTTTTAACAATTATTGACCATTTTTGACAGTCTTTTATAATTATTGATCATTTTTTCAAAATTTTGACAGTTTTTGAAAATTATTAACCATTTTTCCAAATTTT
Organism: Lochmaea crataegi; assembly: GCA_947563755.1. Classification (NCBI taxonomy): domain Eukaryota; kingdom Metazoa; phylum Arthropoda; class Insecta; order Coleoptera; family Chrysomelidae; genus Lochmaea; species Lochmaea crataegi. The sequence goes on along the minus strand of OX387428.1, from coordinate 27,026,295 downwards.
TGACAATTTTTGAAAATATTTGGCAATTATTAACCATTTTTTCAAAACTTTCACAGTTTTTGACAATTATTGACCATTTTTCCATATTTTTGACCATATTTCAAAATTTTTGACAATTTTTTAAAATTTTTAACATATTCTCTAATATAATCTGACAGTTTTCTGACAACTAAGTAGGTATTTAAAGATGACAGTAGCCTACTAAGTTTTTGTCGATTTTATTTGATTCTCCATATAAATGTATGTGGTGTGGGCAAAGTGCCGTTGGAAATATTATTTCTCACAGTATGAGCAATATTTGGTTTTGAAATCAAGTAAGGTATGAGAAATACGTCACTTTTCATAGCAGTTGTAGAAAAAGTATAATGCTTTTTAAATGGGATCATTATAACACTCTTTTTTATTTGTAAATTTATTGGGTGCACCTGAACTGCGCCAAATTTATCTTGAGGATATAATCCCTCACCCGAACTGCGCCATTTTTTTTTACCTGCTTACTTGGTTTAATCCTAGTCCGAACTGCGCCAAAATATTGCTATTTTTATATTCACTAGTCAGTCCTAAATTTTGAATTTGGTTTGGTTTGGTTTGGTTTGGTTTGGTTTGGTTTGGTCCATTTTTATACTTAATTGATTTTAAACTTTACCACCTTACTCAAACGCAAACGTAAAACTAAAAATAAAATTGATATAATTTGCTACCCTTCCTCCTGTTAGAAGACAATTAGGAGTTATCATAATATTTTCAGAAATGTTTACTTTTAAATAAGATTTGTTAATTCCTAATAAAACGATAATCCCTATAATCGGCGCAATTCAGGCAAGAGATTAAGACCTTCCATAACTGCAATTCTACCTGAGGATTACTTTGGCGCTATTCGTGTGCGTCCAATTTATTAAATTACCTTAGATAATTGGAGGAAATTAAAATTGGTTTCCGGAAGTTAACAATTAATGGCGAAGAATGGAAATGGAATAAGGAGAAGGAAGAGTTACAGAAGACAAAAAACTAAACAAGGAGAAGGTTAATGAGAAAAATATAACGAAGCAGGCAATTCACAAGGAAAAGACATGGAAACTCGGAACATGGAACATAAGAAGCATAAGTGGCAAATAAAAAGAACTAGAAGAGGAATTTGAAAAAATAGGAGTGGATATTTTAGGGATAACAGAAACAAAAAAGAAAGGGAAAGGAACAATGGCAGTAGATAACGGACACATAATAATATACAGTGGAATCGAGCAGAATGAAAGAGCAGAAGCGGGGGTAGGCTGCATAATAAAGAAAGAAATATTACACAAAATACAAAAATGGAATTGTTACTCAGAAAGGATTCTTATGGTAGAAATGAAGGAAGACGACGGGGATAGATGGCCCAAATGAAGACGAGAGAGCAAAGAAAAAGGACACTTTTTGGGAAGAGCTTGACGAAATAACAGGAAACGGTGTAGGAAATATGTACGTAGTAGGTGACTTTAATGGAAGAGTGGGAAGAGCTGATATACAATACAATAGGACGTTTCGGAGAAGACGTGAGGAACAACAATGGAAAAAGAATGATGGAATACTGCCAACTAAATAACCTAATTATAGCAAATACGTTCTACGAACATAAAGACATACACAAATTCACAAGGGTGGTAGAGAGCAGAAGAGAAAAATCTTTCATAGACTACATAGTTGTAAATAGGGAATGCCAAAAATACATTTTAGATGTGAGAGTTAAAAGAGGGCCAGAGATAGGAAGTGACCACTATCTGGTAGTGGCAAAGATCAAAGGCAGTACACGCACTAATCCAACCCAAAAGAGGAGAGACAAACTAGATCATGAAACAATAAAAGCGTATGAACTAAATAACCCAAGCATTGCAAAAAAATTTGAAACGGAAGTTGATAGGAAATTAGAAAGACAAATGGGAAATACTGAAGATGTGAATGTAGAAGAATTGTGGCAAAAAATTAAAAATATGATACTAGAGGGGGCAAAAAATTCATGTGGCACATTGAAAACAAATAATCGGAAAAAACAAAAAACATGGTGGACGACGGAAATTAAGAAGCAAATACAAGAAAAGAAAAGAGCTTGTAGAAAATGCTTGGCAAATAAAACGGGAAGTAATTATGACGAATACAAAAAACAAAGAAAAATTACCAAAATATCAGTGCAAAATGCAAAAAAGAAGTCGTGGGAAGATTTTGGAAATAAAATGGAATGGAACAGTAAAAATAATCAAAAACTTTTTTACAAGGTATTAAAAAGCACCAGAACGGAAAAAGCAACGATAACCTTAGGAATCAAGAACACAACAGGAGTGATCCTTACAAAAGAAGAAGCAATAATGGAACGATGGAAAGAGTACTTCAGTAATTTACTAAACACTAAAGGGAATAAAACACGAAATATAGCAGAAACGATACCTTTTCAAGAAGAAGAAGAAATATCAAAAACAGAGCTAGAAGAGGCTTTAAAATTATTGAAAAACGGAAAAGCTCCAGGGCACGACAAGATAACGTCTGAAATGATCAAAAAAATCGGAGAACAAGGAAAGGAAATAATCAGAATACTATTTAATAAAATATGGAATAAAGAAGAGATTGGGAAATGGGTGTAATATTACCAATTTTTAAGAAAGGAGATACCATGGACTGTAACAATTATAGAGGAATAACATTACTAAGTACCGCATTAAAACTGTATGAGCAAATTTAAACCGGAGATTTATAAAACAAGTAGAACAAACACTAACAGAATCGCAAAGTGGATTCCGGAAAGGACGTAGCATCCAAGATCATATTTTTACATTGAAGCAAATAATTGAAAAGAAAACCGCTAATACACAAAACGTATATCTTGCCTTTTTGGACCTAGAGAAAGCATTTGATAGTGTACATAGGCAGCAGATATGGGAAAGCCTTTATAAAAGAAATGTGAACGAAAAGCTGATAAGTAACATTAAAGCACTTTATAGAAGAACGGAAAATTATGTAATAAGTAAAAATATGATATCGAATACATTCATAACACACGACGGACTGAGGCAAGGAGGTGGATTGAGCCCAATATTATTCATTATATTTATGGATGACATCATAAAAGAGTGTTGGCTATCACAATATGCAACGAATCCAAATAGCAGAGTGCGCATTTGCTGATGATATTGTTATAATGGCAAACACAAGAGATAGCCTGCAAAATAATGTCAATATATGGAATGAATCGATGATGAAACATGGAATTAAAATCAACGTGCAAAAATCAAAAGTTATGGCGATTACAGAAGAACGACAGGAACTAAGCATATTTATCGATAATTCGGAAATAGAACAAGTGAATGATTTTCAATATTTAGGGGTCGTAATCGAAAATACTGGCAAGCAAGAATTAGAAATTAACAGGAGAATAAACAAAGCCATTAAATGCTATTATGCAATGAATAAGAATTTTATCAACAAAAACGAAGTTTCTAAGACAACTAAAACGAAAGTGTATAGCACTCCATATACAGACCAATACTCACGTACGGATGCGAGTCGTGGGTTTTAAACGACAGGCAGAAAAGTAAGATCCAAGCAGCAGAGATGAAATACCTGAGAAGAGTGAAAGGAATAACAAGAAGAGATCATATTAGAAATCAGACAATAAGAGAGGAATTAAAAGTAGAACCTCTACTGGAATTCATAAAAAATAGACAACTGAGTTGGTGGGGACACCTACAGAGAATGAAGGATACCAGAGAAGTCAAACAAGTATGGCAGGCAATACCACAAAACAAACGGAAAAGAGGAAGACCGAGAAACACCTGGGATAAAACAATAAAAAAAAATCTTAAAAGAGAGAAATCTAGCGTGGAATGAAGCAAAAATAAAAGCCAAAAACAAGAAAGAATGGTGGAAATTCGTACATGGATAAAAAGAGATTACCTTCCTACACCATACTATATGGTAGAAGGATTTTTGATTATATATATATACCTTAGTTAATTTTGTGTTTTGTTTTCTGTCAAAGGTTCTGTAATTGTAATAATTTTGTACTGTCATTGAGAAGTGTGAAACGTGAATGTTCAATAATTGTCAGAATCTGTCAAAAATTGTCAAAAACTGTCAAAAATGGTCAAAAATTGTTAAAGATTGTCAAAAATTGTTAAATATTTAAAAAAATGGTCAAAAATAGTCAATAATTGTCAAATTTTTTGAAAGTTGTCAAAAATGGTCAATAATTATCAGAAACTGTCAAAAATGGTCAATAATTGTTTAAATTTTGAAAAATGGTCTAAAATTGTTAAAATTTTGAAAAAATGTTCAATAATTATAAAAAACTGTCAAAAATGGTCAATAATTGTTGAAAATTGTCAAAATTTTTGAAAAATGGCCAAAATTTTTGAAAAATTGTCAAAATTTTTGAAAAATTGTCCAAAAATGGTCAATAATTGTCAGAAACTGTCAAAAATGGTCAATAATTGTTAAAATTTGGAAAAATGGTCAAAAATTGTCAAAATTTTGAAAAAATGGTCAATAATTATAAAAAACTGTTAAAAAATGGTCAATAATTGTTGAAAATTGTCAAAATTTTTGAAAAACGGTCAAAATTTTTGAAAGATTGTCAAAAATTGTCAAAAATGGTCAATAATTGTCAGAAACTGTCAAAAATGGTCAATAATTCTTAAAAATTCTCAAAATTTTTTAAAAATAGTCAAAATTATTGAAAAATTGTCAAAAATGGTCAATAATTCTCAGAACCTGTCATAAATGCTCAAAAATGGTCAATAATTGTTAAAATTTGGAAAAATGGTCTAAAATGGTCAAATTTCTTGAAAAATTGTCAAAAATGATCAATAATTGTCAAAACTGTCGATATTGGTCAATAATTGTCAATAATTGTTAAAATTTGAAAAAATGGCCAAAAATTGTCAAAAATTTTGAAAAAAATGGTCAATAATTGTCAAAAATGGTCAAAATTTTCGAAAAATCGTCAAAAATTGTCAAAATTTTGAAAAAATGGTTAATAATTATAAAAAAACTGTCAAAAATGGTCAATCATTGTTAAAAATTGTCAAAATTTTTGAAAATTGTCAAAAATGGTCAGTAATTGTCAGAACCTGTCAAAAATGCTCAAAAATTGTCAAAAATGGTCAATAATTGTTAAAATTTAGAAAAACGGTCAATAATTGTTAAAATTTGGAAAAATGGACTAAAATGGTCAACATTTTTGAAAAATTGTCAAAAATGATCAATAATCGTCAAAACTGTCAAAATTGGTCAATAATTGTCAAAAATGGTCAATAATTGTTAAAATTTGAAAAAATAGTCAAAAATGGTCAAAAATTTTGAAAAAATGATCAATAATTGTCAACATTTTTGAAAAACGGTCAAAATTTTCGAAAAATGGTCAAAAATGGTCATTTTATTGTGCATAAGAAGCAAGCTTCTGTCGGCGGTCCGACGACCGCTCACCTTTTTTTTGGTTGGTGTAACACTAAAAAAATTAAAAATTAGACGGAAAATGTTCTTATTGCATATTTCTCGGAAAAGTCAATGGAAATCATCAACGTTATGGTCCCATTATTCAATGTTGAAAACTACCATAAATTTAAATTTAAACATTGATATAAGTAAATTTCATAAACTTATTACCTTCATAAAACGACAATCAGAGAGCCATAAACCAAAAAAATCAAAAATTTTCACAAGGGAACAGATTTTGGATTTTATAAATGGAGCACTAGATAATGAATTTCTTATGATGAAGGTAGGCAATAATTCAAACACAATTATTAAAAAGAGAGGTTATGTAATGTATAATTAAGGGAAAGTATTTTTAATGTGGTCGTAGATAAAACTTTGTATGATACTCATGCGTGAATTACTTTTGCGCACTCGTTGCGAAAAAAGGCACTAGTCACAGTATAGGTTCGCTTATGTTATAAATACTTAAGACTCATTGTTTAGGACCGATAATCCTTTAAACTAAATAAAATAATTGGTATTGAGAAATTACATTTTTATTTATTAGCAAATTGAATTTAACTGGATTTGTTGAAATTGTACAACGTTAGCTTAATGTAAAAATACTAAAATATGATCAAATATAAACAGAAACGCCCTACAACAAAGACAGTCTAAATACGGACAATTGGGATAGTGGGGAAAGAATGGAAAACACAAGATAGACTAAAAGAAATATTGAGAAAAAAGGATTGGATAAAAATGATGAATGATGAATGAAGATTTAAACAAATTAATTTGTTTTATTTCATCAGTAGTATGGATCTTCATCAAGTAAAAGCCTCATCTATTCAATTTTTTAAAAAAGAAATGCATAAAAATTGGAAAATACTCATAATTCTCCGGACAATTTAGAGATTTGAAATAACAAAAACTACCGGAAAGCTGAAATTTCGTGGAGAGCTTGGGTTTACCATGAGAGAGGAAGTTTTCAAAAGTCCCCATTAATCCCATGTGCGCTACAAAAGTTATTCGAGGTCAAAGGTCAAAATTTGAGGTTTTTTGGATTTTTTTTCGAAAACGGTAAGCTTTATCGAAAAAGTACCTCAGACCAAAGTTGTAGATCTTAAAATTATCTACAAAAATTGTCCTTGTGATTTTTTTTCTAATAGTCACCATTTCTGATATATCGCGATTGTAAGAGTCGTTATACATGATATGCACACATTTCCACGCCGACACGTTTTTTTTAACCTGGTTTCTCCAGTAGGCCTATTGCACGAACTATTATTATGTAATTTTCTTTTTTAATTGCATAATGAAAATTGATATTGGATATTGACTTTAATTGTAGTTTTGATTTTTTTATATTGTAATCTGATTCATAAACTTCAACGTCTACTTCAAGAGTAATGTCTTCTTCTTCTTCCTATTCCTCTTGCTGGATATTTATCAATTATTCTTCAAATTAAGATGAATCAGTTGTCTCTTCATCGAAATCCCATGAATCTTCCTCTGTCGTATTTAATTGTACATTTGAGCAAGACTGATCTCGGCAATTGGTACATGCTGCAGAACACAGTAATCCCCCTTTTTTGCAGCCACATATGCCACTGCAACCTTTTTTGCATTAGCAAAAAATAGAATTAAGGTGTTTTTCTGGAGCGGGTGGCAGTAAACTTTGAATTGGTTCCAAAGTAATATCTATGAATTTCCAACTCCGGTCTTCTGGGTTAAGTTGATTGCCTAGCCATGTCTGAACTTGATAGAATACCGTCAAAAGGGGTTAAATGAATAAAAAAAATTGGGAAATCGGTTGACCCTAAAGGCCATCCCTGCAACTTCCCGCTAAATTCAATTTTCGAACGCATGCGATTTTGTCGCTATTTGCTAGCTGCTCTCCGAGCTCAAAGATAAAGCTATTCGATGCTTTTGAGCTCTTCGAGATCAAAAGTCTTATCAAAGTTCGATGAAACACGATTTTTTAAATTTTTAAACTGCTATAATTTTTGAATGAATTATTAACCGATTTTCACGCAGTTGGCGGCGATCGATGTAGTTTTTTGAGCTCTATAAAAAATGTCGTAAATTTTAACAATTATTTACCATTTTTCAAAATTTTTAAAATTATTGACCATTTTTCCAAATTTTTGATAATTTTTGACCATTTTTCAAATTTTTAACAATGTTTGACAGTTTTTGGCCATTTTTGACAATTTTTCAAAACTGTAGACCATTTTTCAAAATTATTGACCATTTTTGATAATTATTGACAATTATGGACTATTTTTCCAAATTTTTGACCATTTTTGACAAAATTATTGACCAGTTTTGATCATATTTCAAAAATTTTGACAATTTTACAAAAACTTTAACAATTTTTGAAAATTTTGACAATTCTCAATAATAATTGTCAATTTTTGGCCATTTTTGATAGTTTTTGACAATTATTGGCCATTTTTGACAATTTTTCAAAAAATTTGACAAGTATTGGCCAATTTTGAAGATAATTGTCCATTTTTATCAGTTTTTGACCATTTTTGATAGTTTTTGACAATTATTGACCATTTTTGACCATTTTTCCAAATTTTTGACAATTGTCCATTTTTGACCATTTTTGATAGTTTTTGACACTTATTGACCATTTTTGAAAAATGTTGTCCATTTATCAAAATTTTTAAAAAAAATTTTACAATTGACCATTTTTGACAATTTTTGATCATTTTTCAAAAAAATTTGACAATTATCGACCATTTTTCAAAATTTTAACAATTATTGACCATTTTTGACAATTATTGACCATTTTTGACAGTTTTTGACAAAAATTGTCCATTTTTAACAGTTTTTTCAATTATTGACCATTTTTGACCATATTTCAAAATTTTGGACATTTTTCATATAATTTTATTTGATTTTTAATCGGATAAATTGTTAATGGATGAATCTCTTAGGATTATTATCGGAATATGAAAAGCATGTACTTTTTAAAATAATACAAAAAAAAATCGTTTTTGTCGCAGAAACCGATTTATTTTTCATTAAAGGAGAATTTTGACAAATCTATTAATTTTGAATAAAGAAAAATCGATTTTTATTTAATCGATTCTTAAGTCAGGTCAGAAGTCAGAAGGGCGGTTCGATAAATATTCACCAATTGAGTTAATTCGGAGGGCGTGGTTTGATTAAATAAGCGAGCAAAAAAGATTCCTTTTTACGCTAGAGCGTAAAGTAACAATCCTCGGCATTTGTCGACTTTACGATTTCATTTGAATATAGTAATTAGTCATTTTACGCGCGACTGTAAAAAAAATAATGTAGGTCCTGGCACTCTTTTCGAATGGCTCTAGTCGAAAATAATGTAATGTTTTTGTAATTTATTTAAATAGTTTTTACTTGTGGGATAAAATTATACACACGCTAATTACTATTTATTTATTTAAAGAAACACATACTGTACTAAACTTAATTTATATACACACTACTTAATGTCTACTAATTTATTTATACTCGGTATAATAGTTGTAATTTATTTTTACCACTTGAATATTACACTATTTATCTACACTATTTCATTCACTGTCCGATTACTAAGAACTTCGGTAAACTGTATGTGAACTAACTCTTTGTAGTCCGTTTCACTAATTATTTTCGCACTCAAAAACCCGCGTATATATAGTCCTTCTCAACTCTAGAAAATTCCAGTACCTTCCGCGCTCGTCCTATGCACAAACAAAGCGAATATTCTCGAGAGGGGCGCAGCCACCAAAATTTAAAGTCGAGGGACAGTACCGGCTTTGAGTTGATGTCCTCGTAACAATAATTTTAAAAAAATTAAGGAAAGGCTTTAATTTTTATTGTAAAATCTGATTTACCTTACCCACCACTTTGGGTAAAATGAATCAGGCACTAAAAATGCGTGAAAACCCATTTTAAAATACTCAGAGGTGAAGTGAATGAAAAAAAAAATTTTTTAAACAAAATCGAGGCTGAAACTTGAAAAAAAATACGGAAAAAGTAACAAAATAATTATTCTGCATCACAATATATCATAGTAAGGTAATAAATAAACTAAAACATCACCATATAAAAAATAAAAATTTTATCTTTCACAAAAAAATATGAATAATGAAAACTTAAAGAAATAACAATTATTCTAACCTTTTCAATTCATCGTTGTCGATGTTAAAAGCAAACTTTCCCCTTTTTACTGATATTTGGTGAAGTTTTCTAATTATTTGGTCACGGGTCATGGAACAAACGTCTTCAATTTCCTGATAAAGAAAGTAGCCTTTCTCAGAAATTTCTTTCTTTCTCATGGCATTTATTGTAACTTGATCACCACAAATGTTTTCTATTTTGCCAGCAAATAGTCTATCTCGCTTCTCAGTGGCGAACTTTACTATGACAAATTCCTTAACGGCTGGTTCTATGGAAGGCAGTACCATCATGTCATTTTTGGTAGCTTGTGATGTTGAAGGCTGGGGGGTAAAATCTTCCAAGTCATCTTCAATAGTTTCCGGACCGCTTAAGGTAAATTCTTCATTTTGCTCCTCGTTTTTCTTTTTATTATTTATTGTTTTGGACGGTCTTTTTTTTGGTGTTGGGGGATCTATTAATGTTGGTAATAAATATTCGCTTGAGCCGCTCCTTCCTGCTTGGATATTAATTTTTTTACCCCTTTTTATCAATTGATTAGGTGTAGTTTTCAAATTTTCTAGCTGATTCACAATTGTTTGAGTCCATCATTTTCTACAGTGTCTCTCTCAACATTCCTTGGAATTTTATTTAAAACTTTGTAGGGATTAAAGGGCACAATTCCACATGCACTAAAACCTGCAATTGAATTTTCTTTAGATCTCAAGCCAATCTTTTCAATAGCCTCATAAAGCAGCTTTGGGAACATCTAGTCTTCGGAATCACTCCCCGGTGCTGTAGTCTCCACTTTTCCAAGACTGCTCTCTAAGAAGCTTTTAAAGGCCTGAAGTAAGCAACATCAAGCGGTTGGAGCAGATGTGTTGAGTTTGGGGGCAGAAGGACACATTTAATGGAATTATTCTCACATTCTTGAATAACATTGAAATGAGGAATAACAATAGTGTTGAACCAGTCCTCAAACAATTCTGAGTCAAACCACCCGCTCATGCTTCTGTTGTATCTAGCTCCCTCAATTCCTCCCTCTGTCCCCTTTTGCCCCTTCTATACATTGCTGATTTTGTATCGCAGCAGGTTATTGCATGTAAAAATAAAATATGCTTTTGGCATTTTGGATAAACAGATAAACTTTGTGAAGAATATATAGCAGTCTTTTCAGTGAGTAGTATCTATTAACAAATCAACATCTTCACCAACTGCAATTGTGTTTGTTGCATTATATTTTTCTATTGCTGTTTCAATGATAAGGACATCTGCGTCATTTTGAGCATGTTTCTCTGAAATATTTGCAATTATTGTCAACACCACGCGGGCTATACCAGATGTTATTCAAGGCCATGCTGGTAGAGGGGATTCAGAGTTGGGACTGCTTGTCTTTTGAGTTTGAGTGTATATTTTCAAAATTGTATATAGTTATTTCGCCATCAGAAGAGAGTAATAAAACCTAATTATGTATGCAAACTACAGCAGCGGTGGCCCAAAAAAAAATCAGTATATTTGCAAATTTTTACCATAAAGCACTAACAAATTTCTTTTAGTTTAGCGGTGCCGACCAGTATACCTGATATAACAATAGACGACTCTTTTGTAATCGCCGAGAAACTGGTCAATAATCCTTGCATAAGCGTGGTTCTGGGTTTAATAAAAGGGGTAAGATAAAACTACATTTTTAAGTAGTTATATGTATATTGACAAATTACTTTATTTGGCATAATCAAACCAACAGATTTCAATGGCTAAAAAAGTTATTGATAGTGACATCAAATTAACCTGAATATTTCAGAAAGTTTAAAATATTTTTTAACAAAAAAATTATGTTAAGTTTTCACCAAACTATTTATGTGATTACAAAATCTTAAAACAGTTACTCACACAGACTTTCATCGCTATCAGAACTACTAGTGTTAACAACAAATGTTACAGGTGTTACGTCTGTAAATAGGGGTTGTCCATCTAATGTCACTTGTAGAATTTTGTCCATTTCTCACATTTTCTTTTCTTCGTCTACTACATGCTTAATACATTTTTTCCCAATTGTCAGCATGTACTTGTTTTATAGAGTTTTCCAGCAGTTTCCAAATATCGTTCAACTTAAAAGTTGTATTTTTCCGAGCTACCTCTCCTTTAACTTGCGCCCAAATGAGCTCAATTGGATTGAGCTCACAGGCGCAACACATTATAATTTCATGTGCTGCTGCAATTTCATCAATTGAGTATCGTACAGGAGATCTATTCAACTGAACTAACTGCGGTAACTCAACTTTAAGTAAATCTTCACTACAAACAATCTTTTTCTTAAACATTCAACGATCTGAGGTTTGTTCCATGACGAAGTAGGAAATTTTTCAATGTGCCGTGAATGATAACTAGCATTATCCATTACTATCACTGACCCTTTAGGAATGAACTTAATCATTTGCTCGAAATATTCTTCGAATACAATTCATATCCTCATGGTAATCACCAGTTTTTTTATACAAATATGAGACTACCTTCATTCAAAAAACCTTTGCTACTTCCAATGTGTACAACAATTAATCGCCGCCCTTTACCCGACGGAGGATAATCCTTCCATAAAAGCTTGACGTGATCAAAGATTACAAATAAAATATAAGATAGTTCACTTGAAGGCGGTCCGATTCTTCATAGTGTTTTAAACGATCACCGCACTCATAAATCATATTTACGGCTCGCTTTTGTTGTAAATAACGACACCGCTAGGTACCAGGGCATTAGAAAAGTATATTTTATTCCAAGCTATAAAGGGATAACTTGAGAAATATATATTCAAAGTAATAGGATGATTTATTAAAGGTTTTTTTATATAATGTTTTTAAATGTTAATTATTTCGAAAAATGTTCAGGATATGAATTTGAAAAGGAAAGTTTAGGTATAAGTAAAAAATATATCAAAATTTTTAAAATGAATCAATTGACAGATTTTATTCAACATTTTAGTAATTTTGTGATACTTATTGATGATCTAGCGGTTATTTATACAGATTATCACAAATTGAATTATATATACTTACTGGCCACCAGAATAATAGGACCACTAAAACAATTTTGAAATTTAAATTAGACACCCCGTATTTTTTGGATTCACAAGGTTAAAACATATTATGCAGCTGCAGGATATATTTATTAATAAATAAGATATGTTAATTTTCAAATTTCTATGAATACCCAGTAGGTACCTAACTAAGTACTAAATAACTAACTAATTTTTTATTATCAAATATCTTTGTTACAATAGTAATGAAAAAGTTGAATTCCGTATTTGATAATATCTAATTTAATACCCACCTCTCAACGTCTTTGGGACAACGATAAAAGGATATTTCTGGTTTTCCCACCTTGCTGGAACAACCCATCACAGCACAACACACAGGCATTTTAAAACCACAATTATAATATTATTAATGTTACTTTTGGAAGACAAGAGTTAAAATAATGCGAACAAGAAATTTTACTTCCGGAACGTTTCCCGAAAGACTAAATGAAATACTTATACAAAGTTCCTAGAGATTGTAGGCACATTTCTGGCCCTTAATTGCTTCTCTATATTTTTTTCTTTGTTTACATTATAAGAACTTAATACCAAGACTGCATTCAAAATTCAGAATTCAGAATATTTTTTTTGTAATCTTTGACGTGATGTCTGAATATTTTTATCTTGCCACATCTTGGATACCGTGTGTCCCTCGTTTACCCATGTTTCATCCAAATAAAAAATTTGCCTTCCCTCTGAACGGTATTGCAATATGGTTCTTATATATTTTCTTCTCCAACAAATAATTTCATCCTTATCAATAAGGGTCGATTTTCGACCATTTAAAATTTAATTCTTTGAGAATTTCCCATAGTTTGGTTTGTTTTATATCGGGCAAATCGGAATCTTCTTTTATAGCATTAAAAATTTTTGCTAATGTCGGAATTTATTTTTTAAAATAAAATTCGTGTACCTTACACGTCTAATAGCCGTTTTCGTTTCTTCTGGAAGTACCTGTTTTTTTTAGCTCCGCTATGTTGTTTTGGTGGATTCAGAACTCCTGACTTTTCCTCACGAAGGAGTCTGTATATCGTTGATTTTCCCACGCCTGTCATTGTTGATGTTCTTTCGATGTCGCTGTCAACAGTTCCAGATGAAAGCTCTCTTTTTACATAGTCATCCACTTTTTTAATAATAAGTTTCTCATTTAACGATAAAGGAATACGTTTCACAGGACTACACTCCAAACTATTTTCCATTTTCACTCCCTCTGTCTGTAAATTAACACTCAACCAATTTGATCTTTCACAACAAAAACGAAATAAAATGTTAAATACTAACACTACACAATACAATGATGACAAATGAGGTATCGTTGAATTTGTTTTTGAATCATATATCCAAAATTGTAATATTATACCGGTTGTCCCATTTAAAAAAATTATGTTGGGGTCACGTTACCCGAAATGACAGGAGAAACGGAAGTCATTTTATAATAAATATAAGCATCAGTTTCGACTGTTTATATCTGCCAAATTTCATACATGTCTTATGAACAGTTTTCAAAACGTCGTGGGACACCATGTATAGTGGAGGTTTAAAATAATAATTTAGGAACTCATTAACTAATGACATAATGAGTAGGGTAAAAGCCGGATAGCCTAATAGCTCTTTGTTTAATCCCCTTAATACCTACCTACATCCGGTCAGAACAGTAAAATTTCCAAATTATTGTAATTTCTTGGTAAAATGCAGGTACAATTGAAAAATATTGCAATATGTTAAAGTTACTTCAGTTTAAAATGACAATGACATTTTGCATATAATCCAAGCTCAACATCTTTCACATATAACTTAAAATTAGTACCTAATATTTGTAACTGGCGGCGACATGGAGTCTAAAGTAAATATTTATAGACTATTATTATAAATATAATTCTATAAATGTACGCCCATGGTTTACTGGTTTCCGATAATTTTAATACTCTCTCCTGATGGCGAAACAACTATAATATTCAAAAACAACATTTTTATTTATTAGCAAGTGGAATTCAACTGGATTTGTTGAAATTGTACCTACAACGTGAGCTTAATGTAAAAATACTAAAATATGATCAAATATAAACAGATACGCCCTACAACATAGACAGACTAAATACAGACAATTGGGATAGTGCGGACATTTGGAAAGAATGGAAAACACAAGATAGACTAAAAGAAATATTGAGAAAAAAAGGATAAACATAATTGGATAAAAAGAAATTGGAAAATACTCATAAGCACTTGAATATGCACATACCCTGAAACCAAATATTTGGTAAATAAGGTCCCGATTATACAGGGTGTCCCGTAAATAAGTACCGTAAATAAGAGGCATGATAGATCGTTAAGAAATATTTAAAATACCCAAATACAACTTTTCTCTAACCTTCTTAGTTTGTGAGATACAGGCTGTTGAAGGGTGCAGAAGAAATACACATTTTATTGCATATCTTCTCGGAGGATGAAAGTACAAATTTTTGCAAGCATTTTTTTGCAGGTTATTGTCGCTTCAAAACACATCAACGGTATTAATTCTGGCAAATTCTAATAAGCCAGTGGCGTGGTACGAGGTGTTCGTAAACTTTTATTATACCATATCTTTGAAACACCCTGTATTTAGAACTTAAGACTTTTGTCTACAATTTTTTATTAAATTTCCTACAGAAAAGGTACTTTTTGTTGAACTCGATACAACACTCCATTTTCATGATTTTTAAGTTTTTATTGCAGTAAGACACTTTTTTAAGTTGTATTTTTTGTTTAATAAATTTGTAGCACCTTCTTGCAGATCATTTCCAAATAATTTAAATACAAACGATTTTTATGGGTTTGTAATTCATAGTTCTTCAATTAAAAAGAGTAATTTGAAATAACCTCCATGAATAAACTTATTATTGAAGCTATTTTGTATGTAGTAGTTAACTGCAAGCCGTTTCGACTCTTTCTCTGAGTTCACCCACCGAATTGACTAGTGTAGATTACTTTTTGTTTTAATATTCCTCACACGGCATAATCTATAGGATTACATTCAGGAGACTGTGCTGGCCATTTGACCGGTGCATCTACTCCACGGTCTATCCATTTACCCGTAAAGTTTTCATTTAGCAATTCCCTAGCTCGCAATCTAAAATGTGGCGAGGCCCCATCGTGCATAAACCACATTGACAGACTACGTTGATAAGGTAAAGTGTCCTACAGCAATAGAAAGTTAAAAATCTTGAAAATGAAGTGTTCGAGTTCGAGTTCAACAAGGAGTACCTTTTATGTAGGAAATTTAATAAAGTATTGCAGACAAAAGTCTTTAGCTCTAAATACAGGGTGTTTCAAAAATATGGTACAATAAAAGTTTACGAACCCCTAGTACCACGCCACTGGCTCATTAGAATTTGACAAAATTAATACTTTTCACGTGTTTTGAAGAGACAATAACCTACAAAAAATTTAAAATTTTTACTTTCATCCCCCGAGAAGATATGCAATAAAATGTGTATTTCTTCTGCACCCTTCAACTCACAAATCTCACAAACTAAGAAGGTTAGAGAAGAGTTGTGTTTGGGTATTTTAAATATTTCTTAACGATCTATCCTGCCTCTAATTTACGGTACTTATTTACAGGACTCCCTGTATATACAGGGTGTTCCGATGCAAAAAATTCGGGAGTGAGTAGACGTGAAAATAATGCTGAGACATAAAAAAAATTTCTCATATGATCCCTCGTTTCTGAGTTATAGGCCTTTAAAGTTGCGAAATCAGAACTTATATTTAATTATATTTTCTAAATTATACATTGGAACATTGGATGATTACGTATGTCCATGTTTGACGGAATAAATAATTCTACACTACTATCTGAAGGCCAGAGGCGGCTCATGCCCAATGGTTAACAATCCCTAACTTTTACAGGGACAACCTGTACAATCTAAAGATAGCAAAAATGAATTTTTCAATCGATTCTTCAACAAAAAGGTTCTCTTTGTTTAAATCGATAAAATTCATGGTTTAGGAGATATGTAGATTTTTAGATCGAGTACCTTTTTGTCAAAAAATCGATTGAAAAATTCATTTTTGCTATTTTTAGATTGTACAGATTGTCCCTGTAAAATTTTCGGATTGTTAACCATTGGGCATGAGCCGCTCCTGGCCTTCAGATAGTAGTGTAGAATTATTTATTCCGTCAAACATGGACATACGTAATCATCCAATGTTCCAACGTATAATTTAGAAAATATAATTAAATATAAGTTCTGATTTCGCAACATTAAAGGCCTATAACCCAGAAACGAGGGGTCGTGTGAGAAATTTTTTTTTATGTCACAGCATTATTTTCACGTCATCTACTCACTCCCGAATTTTTTGCATCAAGTCCTGGAACACCCTGTATATATATAGTTTTAGATTCGTACTAGAATCTGTAGTTATACTGCAGAATATAATGAGACACACTGTATTTAAAGAAATTGTCAAAAAACAATTAAGTACCTGAAGCTATAATGTAGCGGACACTGAAGAGTGCCAACAATTTTGGTGGCAATTTAGAATCGCTTATTTTTAATTATTATTTTGATGAACTAAATAGATTTTGCTGGTCTTTTTGGATTGAAAATAAAGTTTAAAAATCATGTATAAATAATATATCTAACAATATATATATATATGGTAGGTATGTACCTACAGAGGTTAGATTAGGTAATTTTTTATCTATCACTTAAGTTTCTGTGAATATGACAATTATTTAATAGAATTATGATTTTAAAAAGTCCTTGGAGATATAATATTGAAGAGATAGGCGCTTTATCAAATATAAAAGTTATATTTATCTTATTTCGTAAAATGTCAAACCTCATTATTTACTTGTCAATAGCAGTGGAAATTTGATATTTTAAATGATATAAAAATATAAATTGTACATACCTCAATGGACAAAAAAGACCCATAATTTAGTGGTTTCCCGAAATGTGAAATGGAAACAGCACAAAAAATTTATGTAAACGAAAGGCAGAATGAGTGAAATGTACAAAAACTAAAACAGTTGAACTGAATAATTTGACAGATAATAACGCTGATTTAACATGGAATTAAATAAACTTGTCATTTTGAAGATTTAAATTTTTTTTAAACCGGTGGCGCCATCTATTTATTGGTAGAAACCAAAGCAAAATAATGATTGAAGTAATACATATTACGTGCGTAAAGCTCTACTTTTAGTTAAATCATTAATTAAAGAAATAACAAAATATACTTAGCTAACCATTATTTTCTATATATATATATATATATATATATATAATTTTTCCATATACATACATTCTTCCAAATATGACTAAAACTAAAATAAAATAATTCGACGAACAATAGCGCTGAATCAACTAACGATATACAATTTGAATCTTCTACGGTGATTAAATAAAGTCACTGTAGAATCTTTGAACTAATATCGCCATCTATTGGGTGGTAGAAAAGAAAACAAAATACTAAATGAAGAATTACAAACATGATACTCTTAAAAACTTTTGCTTTTAGTCAATAGAAGTCACTTTTTATTTTTAACCAATTTATTGGAAATTGCTGCATGATACTAATTCTTCTTTTTCCGAATGAGATTCAAGTATTTATCTATCATAGATTCGATACGAATTAACACGTAATGATTATTTTATGTCATATCATCAGTTTGTTTACAATAAACATAAGCAGCGTTGCCAATTTCAAGGATTAGCTAACTGGATTTCTTGGTTTATTTGCCAGTTTTTGATAAAGTGGCATAATAGAATTTTTCTGTCGATCATGCATTTTTAGGATATATTGTTGTACACAAAACCATTCATTATTATTACATGAATCACTTTTTCCAATAATCACCTATGAAACAAATAAATATTCATACTTTCAAACAGGGCCGGACCGCGACCTTTGGGGGCCCTGGGTTAACAATATTCGGGGAACTACGAAATAATTAAAATATTTGCCATTTTCCTAAAAAAAAGGATTATGCGGGAAAATTTAGCATATATTGTATTTTTTTAATGGTTTATTATTTTATTATTCGGGGCTTCTGGCTGGAACCCGGGGTCCCTGGGCTGGGGTCCATTAAGTCCATACGTAGGTCCGGCCCTGCTTTCAAAATATTGGGTTAAAAGGATACACCTTGTACAGTAGAAACTCTATTTGATAATATCAATGATTTTTAGAGATTTTAAACTAGTAGTGGCAACGTGGCAAGTGTTGACTGACGCTGACGTATATATCCTTCATTAGGGTCGATATTCGATATGTCAACAAGTCAACCAAGATTTACGATTTTCAAAACAAACAGATTTTTTCGATTATTATTTATTGAAAGTAATAAGCAAATTCATGACTAATTGGCGAACTCAGTAATGATACAGGTATACATGTTTCAGATAAATATTCAATAATAGATAAAATTCCAAGAAATAAGTCTTCCAACTCAATGAGTAATACATTATTTATTATGTTGATAGAAAGTGACAAAACTTCTATTTGCAAGTCGCATATGTGTTATGTCCAGTTTTATAACTGATATACGTGTTGAAGACAAAGCAAAGGTTATCGCATTGTTAATAACAACAGATATACATATAAGGGGACTTATGTTGTGAATCAGTTTTTTTTCTACAGTAAAGATTTGCATTTCAGGAATTTATTTCATCAGTCGATTTTAAGTAGTCGAAGTGTCAACATACCATTTTAAAATGATATTTTTGAAGCAAATTTTTCTCCTAGTATTTTGTATACTAGGAAGTTTACAAGGCCAGATCCTAGAATCGGAGGTTGATACTCAACTTACTTCTAGCATTTTAAAATATTTGAATGAAAGAAATCCTTCTTATTTTTATAAATCAGGAATCATTCTACAAAAAACAGTTAGGGTGAGTATATTTTTGTCATTACCTATACTCAAGAGACTATTTCTTATATTGATATATTTAAGTTAATTCCTTTTAATCAGTTGTATTTTTATTTGTGCAAGCTCTGGATTTATTAATAAACCAAAACCACTAATTTTTTGGCATAGGACCAAGTAGTAGGTCCTCATAAGAATGTTAGGCTTTGATCCAAGATTAATAAAACTCCAACAAAGGTTTTAATTTTAAATTCAATTTTTCCTTTTATTTACACAACAAATGTTTTAAAATATCCTCAATATGTATAGGTTATCAATTGGTTTGACTTTTATCACATATTCTTAACACTTTAACCTTTAGAAGATATATATTCATACCAATTTGAACAAACCAAACCAAAAGATGTATTTAAAGCGCAATTTATGACAATCAAACAGGATAAACTATTTTTAGGTTATGCAAGATAAAGTTAAACTTGATTATAAACAAATATTTGTAGATGTATTAACTTCTATTAATAAATTTATTTACGTTGATTAACTGGTACAACAATGATTCAGCCATGTGAAATACAAGGTTTTATTTAATATGGGTGTTTGCTGAAATTTCGAACTGGGTCTTACTTATTAATTAGCGTAAAAATCAAACTAAATGATCCTTAAAACAATATTTATTATAACAATAATTGGAATTACATTTTTAAACCAATAGATGTTGAAGAAATATTTTAAGTTGACTATGGTATTAAGGGAAAAACTGAATTTTCCTAAGTAATTTATAATTACAATTTAAACACTTGCAGCAATGTTGTATTTGACTCATCATATTTTCAGCAACTGAATATAAATAGGCCGTGGATAGAGTTACGACAGTGGGTTTTAGATAAAGTTATGACAGTCACATTATTATTGTATGTTATGCCGAATTTGTGTAATTGCAGTTTGTGAAACAATTCAATATTTACATCTACAAACAAGACTGTAATATACCCAAATATTATTAATCTATGGCAAATAAAATAATTATTCCTATGTCCCACTATTTAGAATTTTTGTTTTGATTAAAACAGATCATTGATTAATTTATCGAGAAGGCAAGGAAAATCATTGAAGAAGCCATTTTTTAAACACTGTATAGCTTCTTCAATGATTTTCCTTGCCCTTCTCGATAAAAACTACAACTATAAAATCTCCTAGCGGTTAAAAACAATGAACAAAATAAACTGACTAACTTTTTATGCGCGTTTTATATAATTAGATTAGAATTGGAGTGGCTCTTTGTCCTATCCCACTGCGACCTTTGCAGATCTATTGTGGTCCTCCCCCATATTTAGAGCTCGATATCTAGCTTTATTCTTTTTATTAGACCTATTAGCCTGGATACCGCCTCCTTTGCGTAGCTCTCTGCCCTCGGTTTTTCTTCTCCGAATAGGTGAAACCGCACCCTTGCTAGGCCTTCGCACTCACAGAGTAAGTGCTCCGCGGTTTCGTCTTCTTCCTGGCATAACCTACAAAGGCTGTCATCTACTAGGCCAATTGTGTGCATATGCTTCCTTAGCCTACAATGCCCTGTCAGCATTCCCACCATTTTTATATAATGCCTAGTCAGTTTATAATTTGTGCCGTATTTCATATATAGTGGAGTAAGTTCAGGCAATATATATATACCGGCTAGACAGTATATATAATGCCTAATTTCATACACTGACTGTAACACATGTTATAATATCACTGTCGTAACATTATCTAAAACCGCTATCCACGGCCATATAAATATTGGTTAATGGTTATTATAAATATCCAAGGTTAATTAAAACAAATGTGCCAATAGAATACAAAATTATTTAATTTAATGGCTTTTTGCCTAAAATTAACTTTTGAACTTTGATATTTTCAAATTTTTTCAACAAGATGTCTAAATGTATTGGAAATACCCCAAGTCTTATACAGGGTCATTTATTAATAAGTGAATATTTTACTCAAACAATCCTGAAAATTCAACAAAGTTGAAGTTAATAATTTGACGGGGGTAAACCGCTGACCCAAAATGTGTACACCAATACCCATTTGGGGCATTACTTTGTTTTTTCATAACTAATGCCCGCAATGCCTCAGTAATGCTCGCAATGCCTCAGTCATGCTCGCAACGCCTCAGTCATGCTCGCAATGCCTCAGTAATGCTCACAATGCACAAGTAATTCCTTGAATGCACATTAATTCCCACTTAAATACCTGTAATGCCCAATAATTCCTACAATGCCTTGTAATTTCGCAATGCCCACAAATAGTACAGGGTGATTAATCTTATTTTAACCAATGGATATTTTCGTTATTAATCTCGTGATTAAAACCTTCATAAACCCGAGTGGGGTACAGCTGTACCCCAGACATGAATTTTTGGGTATATTTTCTAAGATAATTTTTTTTTCTGGTATACAAAATTTTGAATAAATTGCTTTTTATTGTAACTAATTATAGAGAGTTTTGTTGCTTGGGGTCCAGCTGCTCCCCGCTCGGTATGTAACGACAGGTATCAATTTTGCCTTCGTTAAAAACCAACCGGGGTACAAATAAAAGAAAAAGTAATCGGTGGCCGATGGCAATATTTTTTCATCTGCTGGACATTGGTGGTATCAATGCCTATAAGCTTTGGATGTTGAAAAATCCAGATTGGAAAAAAATCGCTTGGAGAGAAGAACAATGTTTTTGTTGGTGATGGGCCAAGAATTAATTAGGAAAAACATAATTCGTAGATACCAAAATAACAAGTCTTTACATTCCTGTATAAAACAATCCATGTTAACCATTTTGCCAGAATTAAACGTAAGTAACGAACAACCTGTTCCCGTTATTGGCAGAAAGCAGCGATGTATCTTATGCGACAGAAGTAAAGACAGGAAATCTCAAAAGTTTTGTATTCGGTGCAATCAGTTCGTATGTGCAGAGCATTCAAAAAATATAACAGTTTGTAACAAGTATGATAATTAAATCATTATTTAAAATGTCACTAAAATGCTTGTTCTTTTTTCATAAATATTTTTGTTTTTCTTATTCCTAATCATTTCATATTATTTTTTCAAAATGCGTTTACTCATTTATCAATGCTGACAACTTTTTTATGTAAAAATATATTTTTTTGTAAGCAGAATGTATTTTATTTTTAATATTCCCTAATTATAACATTAAAAAAAAGAATAATAAGCCAAAAAAATGTTGGGTTACATTTGGACCCCACTCGGTATTTAATGTAAATTTTTGACCACGGGTTTATGAAGGTTAATGGTCCTAGAAAAACGTTTAAATTAGCAAAGTTAATCGACTTTTCCTGAACCTTCAGAATCTGAATTCAGAAAAAAACATAACCATTACAAATGTCACATTTTGACAGGTTGAATGTTTTTTTAAATGGGTCACCCTATATCTTAATCCATATTTTGTTATAGCGCATTACTTTATATTGATCTTTGAAAATAAACCTTCTATAATACCTTGATTCTTTGTCTAACACGTTACGCCTTTTTCACATTACACGGTTTGTAATCGTGCGTTTAAAAACCGTACGGCTGTTGAAATGGAGAATGGCATGGGGTCTTTCACATTATAGGGCTACGGTTAAATGCCGGTGTCGCCGTGTTCGCCGAAGTGGCCTACGTGACCAAATGCATGCTTTTACATTAGACGGTTTTTTGTCGAACGGCATTAACAGCGTATTTGCAGTTTAGTTTGTGTTTATTGTTTTAAGTGGAATTAAGAATGGATGATATTGATGCTGAAGTTTTAATAACCTTGGTCGAAGCAAGATCTTCTTCTCTCCTCTCTGATTGATGGTGGTGCACCAAAAAAAGGCGATCTCGTGCTATTCTTTTTCGGAGACGATGAAGCAAGCACAAAGTTTTTTTCGATTCATATTGTCGTACTAAACAAATGAAATAAAAATATTACGGTAAAAATCCGCGCCAATTCGCCACAAAAACTCGGAAGCACGATTAAAACCGTATACTATGAGAGGCGTTAAGTTTACAGAATAAACAATCGCTTCTATAAGATTTATATTTAAAGATCAATATGAAGTGTCTTATATCGCCGAAATCATGGTAATGCGCTCCATTTAAAAAATCTTCCACTTGTCAAAATGTGACATTTGTCATGGCTTTTTGTTTTTTCTGAATTCAGATTCGAAGTTTCAGGAAAAGTCGATTAACTTTGATAATCTAAACGTTTTTCTAGGACCATTGATAACGAAAATAGTAATCATTCAAAATAAGTAATTTATGTGATGTTTTACCTCGGTATACGTTAGGAGAAACCTCTGTTAGGCGATTGGAGTTTTTTTTTTCGGGTCGAGATGGGAAACTCATCAGGACCCAAACAGTGTTGAACTCATCCCCAAGGTGATGCCTACCAACCAAACCCACCTCAAACTCGCCGTTACCCCCGCCTCGGAATCACTACCCTAGCATACTTCGAGACGGGCGGCGGTCCCTCGCACACTCTCCACTCACACCGTCGTCTTCTCCCTAAATATCACTCTTACCTCTCATGCCATATTGAGTCCTTCTCTCCCCCTAACCATGCTCTCCACTACGCCACTCACCTCCATCCATTCCTCCTCCCCCCTCAACATTATATCCACCATGTTCTCCCAATACACCGCCTCCCCTAGTTTCCTCTCCAACTTCTTCAGCACTTCCTCGTTCCTCCAGCCCCAAATCATCCTCCACTTCGGTCCTCTCGCATACTCCAGTCTCTCTTTTCCCAATCTTGTGGAGGTACCCTACTCTCGACCCATGTCCAGTGAACACCAACCTGTGTCAAGAAGTAGTTCACCTCCCCGAATTTCCGGTCCATCCAATCTCTCTATGAATAACAGCAAAAACATGGAAAATAAAATAAGCAGTATAAAATTAAGAAAAATGCAAAGAGGTCAAAATTATGGTGAATTATGTATGATTGCATTTGCGATTTTACTATGTATTTTTCTGCAAAATTAAATTATGGTACGCCTGGTAACACTGAACAGCATCTCCCGTTTCAAGCAACATATGTCTTTACCTTTAAAAGTCTATAGCAATTCCCATCTAAATGCCTGCATTTTTTAGTAATTCCTAGAAATCTTAGATAATGCACTGAAATGCCCAGTAATTCCTGCAATGCCTGTGCAAATCCTATGCAATTCCCGCAATGTCCAGGTTTTGTTCACCATAATGCCCCAGTGGTTTACCCCCATAATTTGATTAAAAGCAAAACTATGTTTGGGTTATGTCTGGATTCCAGATTAAATGCAAATCACTCAATCTCAAGCAACTGCTCTAATAATTTAGCTAAATATTTTTATAAAGATAAATTGAAATAAACAGTATACAACATTTTTTGTAGATAACCCCTGCTAACCCAGCTTTTTACATTCAAAATTTGTTTATTACATTTTACCAATAAATGTATTTAATTATAGAATGACAAATTGGAAGTATCTTTCGATATAGAAGCCATATGTGACTTACCATGTTTAGGAGGGATTTTACAATGCCAAAGTATTTACCATAAGATAACGGGGGAACCACTCTGGCATATTGCCGGTGCCATTTGTGCTCCAAAAGAACCATTGTATAGTGAACAAAGAAAAAATTTTGCTACACACAATGAACAACTTCCATCAGAACAAGATAAAGTTCCTCAAGTACACATGGTTCAAGAACCTGCTATTGTACAGGCATTCATTGAAGAACCAAAAACGGTTCAAAATCCAGTAGAACCTCAACCTGTAAGTCCTCTTTTTATGTAGTTTTGTCATCTTTTTTGTACAGCTTTCATTTTCGTAGGACTTTATTTTATAAGCAAATACTTATTTTTTTAGAAACCTATTGAAACAATCGAAAAAACCTCCGAAAAGAGTATACCATGTCTAGGTTGTGCAATGGATATACATCCGAATGCTAACGGAGTCACCAACTTGATAAACGTAGCATTAAGACACATTGAATCCGAGCGAAATCAAAAACACACAGCTTTGAGAGTTTTACGAGTACAAGAACAAGTAAGTTTGGAAAATTATTTTCAACTCACATTCTAATGATTACTTTAAGGTTGTAGCAGGTATAAGATATAGTCTATTAGTAGAAGTAGCTCCTACGGTATGTCCCAAGAATTTGGAATCACCTTATTGTCCAATTGATCAATCTAAAGGTAGCTTTGTATGCGAAATAGAATTTTGGGAAAAATCATGGGAAAGATTTTCACAAGTTTATAAGAATAATTGTACAAACGTTCAAGAATTTGCTTATAATAATCCGATCAATACAACACCGAAACCAATTGATAGAGAAGTAGATTTTGGAGATTTGGAGTCTCAGATTTTGTCTGACTATGATATTCAACAAGCACAAAATGCCAAGGTATGTTAATTTTGTACCTATATCGTTCACTTGATTTGGATAAAAAAATTTTGCAATATTTTTTAATGTTAAAATGTGCATTGTGATCAGTAAGTGGATATCTTATACTTTAAGTACTATTGTATTTTTTTAAATATCAATGAAAATACAATTTTTTCAATATTTTCTTAATAGTTTTTCTGATAAAGTTAGTTTCAAAGGTGTTAAATACTTCCCCAAAAGTGAAGTCGTTAAAATTGAACCTAATAAACCATTTAAATCGCGGCAACAGCGCGCATTTTTACTAACATAAATAAAATAAATATTATGTGCTACGCCCTATTATAACATCCAACTCACACAGTAGCGACAACTTTTTGACAGTGAGT
Source organism: Lochmaea crataegi (assembly GCA_947563755.1). Lineage (NCBI taxonomy): Eukaryota > Metazoa > Arthropoda > Insecta > Coleoptera > Chrysomelidae > Lochmaea > Lochmaea crataegi. The sequence goes on along the minus strand of OX387428.1, from coordinate 27,000,042 downwards.
GAAAACCACATGGGATACTTTAGAGATTTTCGTGAAATTCACATTCACTTATGCGAAATGTACATGTGGGGCTGTCTACTTTTCAATGGCAACTAAAACTATAAAATGACAGTATCGGTACCTAATAATGGAGGATGTTCTTAATAAGGGCGAAGGTGTCGCTTCTGTGTGAATGTGGTATTCTTTGACACTATTTATCAACAAATACTCTTTTTATTTTTTCTTATTATCACTATTCTCAAAACAGCCAGATTGGGCAAATGGTATTAACCCTATATATTCTACTATTGGTTATAATGGTCCAGAAGTGATTTTGCGAAAGAGAAACGTAAGGGATATTCAAGAACATAGCGAAAACGAACACGTTATTTCAAAAAGATACTCTAATCATATCGATAGTGGCTCTTCTTCGTCATCTAGTAGTAGCGAATCTAACGAAAGGTTAGTAAATTAATTTTCTGACAAAAAAACAAAGCAACAACGCAAATCATGTTTAAAAAGAAACTGCTCCAGGAGTACAAAAATATCAAATATACTTGATGGTATGCGATGTTGCCAAATTCGAATCCTTATTCGCCTCATAAGCAATTATTTTTATAGTAACGATAAAAAGAAACATCATCACAATAACGAAGTAGATGATAGTGATTCGAGCGAACACAGTCATAACCATAAACACCAGCACAAAAAAAGTGACAGCGATAGTGACAGCCACGAAAACAATCACAAACATAAACATAGTAATCGAGATAGTAGTGATAGTAACGAGAGAGGTAACTCGATTTAACGGAATGACGATAATAACATCATAATATGGAATGATAAACTTTAACAAACTAACAATAATTAATATTTACTATTTTTGAAATCAAATTATTGGGGGATTCACAGAAATGTACAATAATAAAAAAAACTCGCTACAGTTCACGTTTCACCATTATTTTTGAATTATCCTTGAATTAGTGAGTGCCCTTCTACTGCGACTCGTGAAAGTCCATCATCATCATATTATCAACTTCCAAGCAAAGACTACAGTCTTAGGCCCCGTTTCATAATATGCAGTTGACTATCAGTTAAAAGTTGACCTTTATTCAACAGTTGAGGATAACTGCTACATTTTTTCAATTTCAAAATTTCAACTGACATTTAACGCTGGCGGATTATAGAAATGACGCGCTTAAAGTCAACATCAACAGTTTGACAGTTGATACCACCTTGTGTCATGGAATGTAAGCGTTTTGATTGGTTAGTGTTTGACGTACATATTGACCAACATTGGTAGTCATATTTACAGTAAGCTGCCAGTTATGCATTCAGCAACTTTTAGTTGATAAAATGGAGTACTCTTATAAAACCGGTTTTTAGCCTCGCTAATGGGTTATTAAGGCAAACGTGACCAGTAAATATGCCTGGACAATGTAGAACGCCCCTGTTGTAGCTTAACATTCTTCGAAGGATATGGAAAACCTTTGGAATAGACCAATCCCGGTAAATTTACTCTTCTTGCAGTCCAGGTGCTTATTGTCAATTTGGTTCAACTTAATTCCATAAAAGCCTTGCAAAGGCTGGTGAATTTTTCTCAAAGAACTAAAAGTTTTCTTAGAGTCCAGGTGCTTAGTTTCAATATGGCCAAACTTGATGAAATGACAACAGCTTCTTCTGGTTATTTGTAGTTACCTGCCAATCCACATTTGTTAGAGAGTCTACCATTTGTTAAACTAATAGCTAACTGCATATTTTTTCCATAATATCAGCAGGTCATTTTTCAAATGAAATCATGGCAAATGAAGTATTTTCTTTTTAGTAAAAATTTCCTTCCTCGTGTTCTTTGTATATCTTGTGGCTTATCTCCAAGGATTTATTTTTTGGGGAATTTGATGGACGTTATAAAATATGCATGATACGATACCAAAATACTAACAGCATGTAAGAAAAACTTTAAATTGTATTCTAAAAGATCTTGTGATAATTTAAGAACATACAAAAGACAAACACCATTCTAATGATTCAGATGATTCGAGTAAATCAAGTAAATCGAGCGATTCGTCGGAATCATCTGAATCAGATGATCACAAGAAAAAACACAAACACGTCGACATTAAAAGGAGAAAGAGACTAAGCGGTTCTGATGATTCGAATAAATCTAGTAAATCGAGCAAATCTAGTAAATCATCGGATTCATCTCAATCCGATGATCACAAGAAGAAACATAGGGGAAAGAGGTCTATAGAATATCAGGTAATTTTTGTAAATGTGCTGCTTTATACAGTGTCTAGACCTCATACAACATAAAACCCAATGAATGTCATAACTGAATTTTGACTGTGTTGCCAAACCGTTAAAATAATATCAGTATCAAGTGAATGTCAAATAAAGTTTTTATTTTTTAAGAGATTCATTTATTTGGAAAAATTTCCTCATATCATAGGTAATTCTGGAGAAATCATCTGGTTCACCGACGGCTCCAAAACAAACCATGGCACTGGGGCTGGTATAAAAGGACCTAGAAAGAGAATGTTCTTTATCCTTGGTTGACATACGACTATGTTTCAAGCAGAGACGATTGCCGCTATAGCATGTATTGATGAAAACACCAGAAGAGGATATACCGGACAAAACATTAAAATATTCACTGACATCCAGGCTCTGTTTAAAGCTATCATTAATCCAACAACTAGGTATAGACTGATGAAAAACTGCAAATAATCCCTTAACAAGCTGGCAAGAGACAACAAAGTGTCTCTAATATGGGTGCCGGCACATGAGGGGATTGCAGGTAATGAAATGGCGGACCAGTTAGCTAAAGAAGGCTCTAAAGGAGACTTCATAGGCCCGGAACCGTTTTTTGGAATAAAAAAAGATTGCATAAGAGGGGAAATCGGGAACTGGCTAGATAGGGAACACCAACTAAAATGGAGGTTGACACAAGGGCACCTCCATACAAAGAGTTTACTGAACAAGGTAGACAAGGAACTCTCAACCAGGCTACTGAAACGGGGTAAGAGACATTTGAAGACAGTTACCGGCCTGGTGACTGGACACTACACCCCGAGGAAACATCTGTACAAAATGGGAAAAGTTAGTCACATACTCTGCTTCTGTGAGAATTTAAAAGGACTCAGACAGAAGCACTTTGGAGAGGAATTAAAACAACCATTACAACTACTGAAAATCCCTCCTGTCAAACTAGTGGCCTTTATAGAAGACACGAAGCTTCTGGAATGGAAGTAGATAACATGGGAAATGGTACAAAGATTCAGTTCTAGTGCCTGGGTTGTTGAACACAACACAAATGAATGAATTAATAAATGAGGCCTACGATATAATTTTTAAAAGGGTCCAATTTATTGGTAAAGATTCCCATTTAACAGGGGCGTACGATAAAATTTGTAAAAGGGGTTAATATATGTGTGATAATTTCGATTTACCAGGGGTATACGATAAATTTTTTGAAAGGGTGTCAAAATTATGTGTAAAAATTCCCATTATCAGGTCGTACGATAAAATTATTAAAAGAGGTTAATTTATGTGTAAAAATTTCGATTTACCATGAGCGTACGATCAAATTTTTTAAAAGGTATTATTTACCAGGGGCGTACGATACAAATTTTTAAAGGGGATTATTTATGTATAAAAAATTCGATTTACCATTTTTAAACGAGGTTAATTTATTTATTATCACTTTTTATCGGCAGTCCTCATTGCTACCTATATAATTTTTTTTGAAAGACGTTTCTTGGGATTTATGTTGTACCAGCTATATTTCTATGTATATGGTCAGTTACCTTTATGACCTATAGAGACAGGTTAATAAGAAAGTGGAAGAACTATACTACTATACTGATGATGCTTACTGAAGGAAAAATAAACCACAATTCACGAATTATGTTTTGTTTTTTTAGAACGATCAACAAATTGTGAAAGATCTGTCTAGAATAGCGTCCAGAACCTTGGGATACGGAAATTATGAAGTAGTCGGTTCATCTAAAATTGTTTTGGATGGAATCCACTACAAATTACAATTGCTCCTCGAAAAGAATCGTACCGTTATAGAATGTAGCGTGTTTATGACTGTAAACGAAGGAACTATCTACGAATCTACAATTGATAAATACCGTTGCAATACCGATGAAGTTTGGCAACATAAAGAAAGACCTGTAAAAAGGGGTGAATTAGTTGGTAAGTTTGACATTTTCGGGTTAATGTTATTTCACTGATTAATGTCTGACAAATGTCGGTATCCATTTCTTTGTGTATTGAGAGCGCCACTACCGCTTCACGGCTACACCACGCCACTCCCACGTCACGCTCCCGTTTTGTGTAAAATGTGCCTTAGTGCTACTACAGTCTTTTTGAAATAGACAGAAATAAAACCTAATTTAATATGCAAAACCCTTACCGGGTGGGCAACTAAAACTCCAGAATTTTAAAACGATTTATATTATAATTCAAATCTTTGTTCTTTTATTTGCCTACCCAAACCTGTACAACGCAGGTATACAATAGAAATCCGATCTTCGGGTTGCTTGTAATTGCAGGCATAGCCGTACCTTTATGTAGCGCTGTCAGTAGGCATAGTCAGTGTATGATATTAAATGAAAAACATTATTGCGACAATTTGTTTTTTCAATGTATGTTAAATGGGAAAGGGGACCCCCTCATGCGCCAGCTCAATTTTTGGGATATCAAGCTGAAATTTTGGGAGAGTTTTTTTGTGGGTCAAAGAAACTTTTTGGAAACATTTATGGGCGTAATTAGAGTTATTATTTGTGAAAAATAGTCCACAAAAACATCAGCATTCATATCTTCGTGATAGTCTCCGGTGTGAATTGTCTCAAATGCTAACAAACCATCTTTCAAAAACCCATCTGTACTTCCAATATGCGTAATTATCAGTCGTTTTCCATTTTCATTGCGAAAATCCCTTATTGATCGCAAATAATTCCGTCTCCAACATACAATTTCATCTTTTTTGATTAAAAGCGACTTTCTGTTTACTTTTTTCCATCTAAAATAATCCCTCGCAGAATTTTCCACAATTTATCTCTTCCAATTTCAGAAATAATGGCGAAACCGAAATAACCTATGCGTGAAAAGAACTTCAGATGGTTTTAGTATGTAAAATTCACAATTATTGATATTTTAATGCCCGATTGCACCGTTTACTTTAAGACAGTCTTAAAATAAAGTAATCTTAAAAAGGTTAGTTTGCGTTGCACCGCTCTGTAAGTATTCCTTAAACTAGTTAAGGAGGACTTAATATTAAGTTACCGATTGGGTCGACTTAGGTTCGACTTAGTTTGAAATCGCGGGATTTTAACTGAAAAACTTTTCTTTGTGAATGACGTTTTTGAAGTTGATTTTGATATCCTCGAGATAATAGACTTCCCGAGATGCTTTACACTCGATCTGATAATTTCCACAACGTAAGGAATTTGCATCTTATAAAAGATTTCGAGTGACATAGCAATGATGTTAACAGGTTTTAGGATTGATAGAGGAAGTAAAATATTACCTAATAAGGAAACCTACAAGACCAAATGATCAACTATATTTACAAAAACAACAGTCTGTCTTCCATGAATCAGTTCCTAGCACTTCGGTTTTATGCCATGGCTGATGTCTGAAGTTTGCTGTTTTCTTTGTATTTATAGGTTAATCGTTCACATTTGACGCGGGCGAAAGGTAACTATCACTCGATAAAAAGCCAAATCTGGAAAGTCACTAATAAGTTACTAGATTTTTTAAGTGTTGCCACGTACGCAATGCGTTAAGTGATTCTCTACTAAGTAATGCTTAAGCTGCAGCGGTGCAACAAGCGAGACAATTAAGTGCTTCTTAAAGTTAGGAACAACTTACGAAAGGCATGCTTAAATTTTAAACGGTGCAAACGGGCATCAGAATCACAACCATGTTCGCCCTTTAAATGGTCATTTATTGCTCTATGCCTTTTTCAAATAGAGTATAGATATTTCCAATAATAGTCCGCTCTTTGTAAAAGGGTCTGATTAATATATGTTACAGGTGGAATTACGCCAATGTCTACAGAGGATCCTCAAATTAAATTGTTTTTGAAAGACGGTTTAACCAGTTTGGATAAATCTTCACCTCATACGAATAAGTATAAAGTTCTTAGAGTGATCGAAGCAACTAGGCAGGTATGAAAACTTTTTCTGAATATTGAAAAGTGAAAAATTTATTGACTTTTTATTTTAGTTAGTAAGTGGGAATCTTTATCGTATAAAAGTTCATGTAACTGTATCCGACTGTGAGAAAGGAAATGCCGTAGATTCTGAAATGTGTGGTGTACTTGAAAACGCGCCCGTTCAAGAGTGTAACTTTAAAATTTGGGACCAACCTTGGCGTCCACAAGGAAGGCAGACCAAAGTTTCTTGTGAAAATGATGAAAAAAATCAATTGAGGCTAAAAAGATCTCTTGGAACTATTCCAGGTATTTAAATGTTTTACCATTTACAGGATAAATTTGAATATTTCTTTTTCATTATACCTCACCGAAAACGCTATCAAGGACATTGATAATTGTTCGAAAAAATTTTATAACAAATTTCGAAAGCTTGTTGCTTGTGTTGCCTATAAGCAACAAGCTTGAGCAATTTTTGAGCATTTATCAATGTTGGAGGGTTATTCGATTAGAAATTTTTTTGCTAATTATAGAAAAAAATACATAGTATATTTGCTTCTATAATTTCATTAATGTTCTCGACAGTATTATGACCAAATCGTGCCATTTTGAAATATTAAATATTTGAAACGTCAAAATCGAAATAAATCAAAATGTATACCTAAAGAGTGAAAACAGCCCATGGTCTGTTTTCAGTATAATGTTGTTCTGATTGGTTGTGTCCAATCAAATGACCTCAAATTAACTGATTTCATCGGATATACAGGGTGGGGCAATCTTCTGACATCGGAGGATTACATCGTTGTGGTACGAGATAAAACTTTAAGGTTTTGTGTGAGCTAATACAGTTACTGAGGGAACATTTTGAAAATACTTTCGATTCTACAGGGTGTTCCAAAACCACGTAGCAGCCCAAACTTACATTTTTTTAAATGAAACGTACTATATTTTGTTCAAGAATCGAAAAGATCTCACCGAGAGCGTTACAAAAATATAGCATTCCAATATATTATATGGGTGTTTTAAAAAGATATGGCCAATTATTGGAAAAAAAGACCTCCTCTTTAACACTCTGCTAAACAGTAAATCAAAATAAATCAACAGGTCTGTGTATTCAATTGTCATTCACATATCATTGGCTGTACTCAGTATTAATTACTTTTTTATCTGTGGTTTCTTTAATACAGGGTGAAACAAAACGCAAATCAAGCAATATCTCAAAATTTTCAAATGAATCACCCTATAAGTCTTCTTACAATTTGTTAGTACAATTAATAATCTTTCAAACGATATAGTACATTTAGGGTATAAGTTAATGGAAAACCGTAAATATTTTATGATAATGGTCCAAAACAAGTATTTTACATACACAAATTAAATGGTATTAAATTTTTACATGCAACGTCTAAGGCATAAATTTTAATCGTAATGTTGGATGCATCTAAAATATCTTTCACTTTTACTCTTACCATTAGAGGAAGGAAAGACTTAATCGGAATTATGTTGGAAGCAATATTTTCGTTTACTGTGAGTAGGCTAATGTCATTATAGTACTAATAAATATAAAAGCAGTTTGCAGTCTTTACGAAATAATTAAGTCACAAACAGTATATCTTAGTTATGTAAGATGCAAGATTGTATTTATTTTCCAACTTTTTCTATTTTTAAAAAACTAAAAATTATGGAAACCAACATTATAAAAACACTTACATTTACATAAATAAACATTGACATTTCATAAAAAGTATAGTTTATGCTAAGTGTTCAAAATGGCGACCATTTACTTCTATAAACTTCTCAATTCTTTTCAAAAACGAGGATCTTACTCTTTCTAACATAGCTGGAGTTATTGTGGAAAATGCGTTACGAATCCTTTCTGTCATGCCTTCTCTGGCAGTAGGTTATGTTTAATACACAAGTTGCTTGATGTATCCCCATAAAAAGAAATCCATCGGTGTGAGATCTGGAGATCGAGGAGGCCACGAAATTGGTCCACCACGTCCTATCCACCTGTCGGTAAAATGTCTGTTTAACCACCGACGTACACAACGAACGTAATGTACAGATGCTCCATCTTGTTGGAACCACAAGTTAACTCTTGTGTTTAAATTAACTTCCTCCAATAATTCTCCCAAATGTTTTTTTAGAAAATTGTAATACCTTCTTCCAGTGAGGCTACCTTCAAAAAAGTATGGCCCTGTATCTCCTACGATTCCTCCCCATACATTTATGGACCATTTAGTTTGGGTCGTTGTACGAAACAAATGTGGATTACTTTCCGAATAAAAATGAAAATTATGGCGGTTGACGAAACCATTTCTGTGAAACGTGGCCTCGTCACTAAATAAAACATTTCTTAAGAAATCTGGATATCCATTAATTAATCCACTGAACCACTCGCAAATATTTATTCTTTTTGGAAAATCTCTCTCTAAAAGCTCTTGGTGCATCTGTATTTTGTACGGGTGAAATTTATTCTTTTTTATTATTCTTCCTATTGTTCGTCTACTAATGTCTAATTCAGTTCTAAGTTTTCCAGTACTTGTATTAGAATTCTCAACCAAATTTGTCATTACTAAAAATTCGTTGTCCTCATTGAAAACACGTTTTGGAAGAGCATGAGGATGATAGGAAACATTACCTGATGTGTCGAATATCTCCTTAAGTCTTAAGAAAGCTTTTTCATTTGGATGTCTTCGATTGGGACATCTTTCACGATATACTCTTGAAGCGAGTAAACAATTTTTTAACATTCTCCTAACACGTAAATCATATTGATCATGTCTTCCTGCGGAAAATTCATTATAGTTATTTATTATTTAAACCTAACAACACAAACGAAGAATACAGCAATATTTCTTTGACATTTATTAGTAGATACTATTTTGACAGTAGCCCACTTGATATAATCAAAAATATGGCTTGATTATGTTCCGCCGTTTCTCAAACAAGCCTATAATAACAATTCTTGAAAGTGAAACATGCATAAACATAAAAATTTTGGTAATTCCAGGTACCTACGGTATTAACAAACATTTTATTTCAGTGATTAGATATTGTAGATGCATCCAAAATTACGATTAAAATTTATGCCTCAGAAATGTTAAAATTTACAAGACGTTGCATGTAAAAATTTAATACCATTTAATTTGTGTACGTAAAATACTTGTTTTTGACCATTATCATAAAATATTTACGGTTTTCCATTAACTTATACCCTAAATGTACTATATCGTTTGAAAGATTATTAATTGTACTAACAAATTGTAAAAAGACTCATAGGGTGATTCATTTAAAAATTTTGAGATATTGCTTGATTTGCGTTTTGTTTCACCCTGTATTAAAGAAGCCACAGATAAAAAAAGTAATTAATACTGAGTACAGCCAATGATATGTGAATGACAATTGAATACACAGACCTGTTGATTTATTTTGATTTACTGTTTAACAGAGTGTTAAAGAGGAGGTCTTTTTTGCCAATAATTGGCCATATCTTTTTAAAACATCCATATAATATATTAGAATGCTATATTTTTGTAACGCTCTCGGTGAGATCTTTTCGATTCTTGAACAAAATATAGTACGTTTCATTTAAAAAAATGTAAGTTTGTGCTGCTACGTGGTTTTGGAACAACCTGTAGAATCGAAAGTATTTTCAAAACGTGCCCTCAGTAACTGTATTAGCTCACACAAAACTTTAAAGTTTTATCTCGTACCACAACCATGTAATCCTCCGATGTCAGAAGTTTGCCCCACTCTGTATACTAGAGCAAAAAATTTTCGAATAAATATAATTGCGGTCTTGTTTTTCAGGGATATTCTATTCGAAATAACTATATAGGATGCGGCAGATAAACAGTCGATTAGAATTATTCAAGGTGACTGAAAAGTCGAAAGACATTCTGTATATTTGTTGGTTTTAGAATAATATTTACGTTATTTTCAATAGATTTTTGTTCAATAGTTCCCTATATCTATTTTAACACGGGGTTAGAAAGAAATGCTGGTGATTGGTTATACTCTTTCTAAAGTTAATGTGAAGAGAGATATTTTTAATCCCATTGATGGCAAGCGCCGCCCAATGGCGTGTATATATATATTTTATAAATTATTAGATTCCCGCATATCGAACTGGCGTTTTAAATGATCTCCAAAACATCTAAACACATCAAAAGTCACGGTACAACTAGCGGGTATAATAATTAATGTTGTAAATCATTTTAACGCCACAGTGGACGGCATAAATAACTAACCGACTTAGTTGGTAATTAGGCCACTTTAGTTCTTTTTTTGTTTTAGCAGCTACGTTGGCATGTTGCCGACTTTTCAAAAAAAAATTTATATAGTAATTTACATACATAATATACTCCAGAAAATTCCTTTCTTTTAAAAGTGAAACACAATTTGGTTGAAAGTAATTTTCCAAAAAATGTAAAAACATAACATTTGCTTTTAATTTACGTTTAATAAACTGATCTTCCTCTGTGCCCACATTTGTTTCATTCTTTCCGAATGAATTTCCTTTCTTTCGTCAGACCAAGTTGTTCCTGGCCCTTTAAGAGTATTTTTCTGATCAACTTTGATGATGGCGCAACTACACCGAAACCGGTCTGTGGCCTTTTAAGAGATAATATAATCCCGTTGTCGATAAAGTGTTATTCAATGCTCGTCGGTACATATAGTAAGGAGAGTAGTTGTTTCGTTATCGTAAAATGGTCACTATTTTGTAAAATAACTTATGTTGTAAATCATTTTAACGACACAGTGGGTCGCATAAATAACTAACCGATTTAGCTGGTGCAAATGCAATATACTGTAATTGGATCACTTAGGTTCTTCGTTTGCTTTAGCAGCCATGTTAGCATGTTGCTCTTCAAAATTTTGAACTTCTTATTTTAATGCTTTCTAAGAACCTCATAAACTAACAGTTTACTGAAGTAAGGAAAACGTGTAGTGAACAAATTTAGTAAATATATCTGACAACCTTGCTTTATTTCTCATGTCTTCACATTTACTTTAGAAAGAGTATACTTGGATCACGTTCGTCATGGAATGTTCTGTAAGATTGTCATTGTTAGTTGGAATTCTGATAACAGATGCCTCCATCAACCAACATGATTATTTTCTGTAGGGCGGCTGGAGCCGTAGGATGAAGTGGCGCATTTATAGAAATTCGAATTAAAATACTAGCTGAACACATAAATGAGGGTATCGATGGCAAATATTAGATTGGTTGAAATAGTTGAGGCGGCAGTTTGGATCAATTATATTGAGCCTCAGTTGCAATTGAGTTTAATATTACAATGGCAAAATGTATAAAGTTGGAATTGTTGGAAGGTATAGAGGATACTGATAAGAACACCGTATTATTCCAAAATCTGTAATCATATACAGGATGTCCCATTTGAAAAAAAATTTGATTGATAATTTTATCCCGTATAATGAAAATAATAATAAAAAATTTAAGCATTTACCCTAATTACATAAGAATATAATAAATTCTATGTACCGGGTGTTTGATTAAAATAGCGGTTGTATCTTTGAAGGGGATGGGTAATGTTGGGGTTGATTCAAGAATAGTTGCCGGAACGAAATATTTTTAAACCATCATATTTTGTAGGTGGTATCAATCCTATTCCTAAAGACGATCCTCAAGTTAAACTATATTTAAAGGATGCATTGAATAGATTGGACCAATCTTCACAACACGCACACAAATATAAAGTTCTCGAAATTTTAGAAACATCCACTCAGGTAAGTTCATAATTGTATGATGAAATTTCATTTTGTTTGTTTAGGAACGGTGTTCTACAAGGTTCCATTCTTGATCCACTTATGTTTATCATATGCATTAATAATTTTTTACTATAAATAATGACATGAACAATGATTGTTGTTAATTTTGATAATCATAATGTTTGGTATCTGCTGTATGCAATCATAGGTCCAAAGATAAAAAAAAGTAGTATTCTTAGGTATTTTGAGCCGCTGAATCCGAATATGCCCGGAGTTTTTGCGAAAAACCGGTACGTTTTGTTTAAATCGCAATTGTTTAAATAAACTATGAACAATTGGTTCTTCAGTTCTGACAATTTTTTTATGCAAATATGGTCTCTATAAATATCTTATTGCACTCCTGTAAATTGTGGTATTTAATAAAATTTCCTTTACTTGAGGATATGTGTCTTTAGTCCGGGATTAAGCTCGCAGAGCTCTCGGGCGGGGAATATCTACCTTGTACTGATGAGGCGCAAATAAGCCGAAACCAGTCTACAAGTGATATTGTCTCTTCTAATTGCAAACCAGAATGGTTGGTTAAATCTTGTAGATCATCGTTCAACGTTTAACGTAGAAGTGCAATTCAATGTTTGTCGGGGCATATAACCCGAGAAGTAGTTGTTTCTTCTAAGTAAACGGTCATTTCTAGTTTTCTTAAAGGAAAGAAAAAAACTACAATTTGGCAACGTCACAAAATTTTCAAATTTTCTTTTGCGACGTCATCGTCTTTTTATCGTAAATAAACTATCCTTGGACCTATGATTGCATACGTAAATAATGAATAATATCGCACTATATATAATTTTAAATTTTATATTTAGGTGGTGAGCGGTTCGTTGCATCGCATCAATGCTCGCATAACGGTATCGGATTGCGAAAAAACAAAGAACGTCGATCCGGATACGTGTGGGGTTTTGAAAGACGCGCCTGTCAAAGTGTGCAATTTCAAAATTTGGAATCAACCGTGGCTTCCGCAAGGCAGACAAACTAATATTACGTGCGACGATGAACATCTTTCTTTTAGACAGAGAAGATCCGTTAACTTACCATCCCGTAAGATCTTTTATTATAAAATATTGAACGGTTAATTCTTTTTTTAAATTCTATTTGTATTTGCAGATGAAGATGTTGTTGGAGTATTTTTCAAACAGTTTCAATTGAAACATTCGAAAACTTACTTGAATAAGGCTGAATACAAACATCGCTTAGCAATTTTTAAGAATAATTTGAATATGATTGATTTGTTGAATAAATACGAGCAAGGTTAGTAATAATTGTTATCTTTTTTTTATCTAGTTTTGTCAATTTTTTCCTCATGTGTTTACCTATTTTCTGCTACAGTTCCCTCTTATAATGTTTTTGATTCAGTGTTTTTTTTATGTATATAGATAATTTTACCTTCTAAATTTTACCCATAACCAAAAATCTGGATGAAAAATGGCAAATTGTTTTACCTACTTTTTCTCTGTCCCTCGTCTAGGAAACTCGTAAAATTTCATGTAAGAGCTCAGTATTATTTAAAAAATATTAAAACCGATTACAATTTATCCAACCTCATTAAAAATAACAAATCTAAATCTTCAAAATTAAACAAATCCAGAGTATATAAATTAAAATGTGGTAATGACGACTGTGACAAAATTCATATCGGTAGAACTTTCAGGAATTTTAAAACTAGAATTTCAGAACACAAACGTAGCTATGAAAACAACAAATTAGATTCTATCTATTCAAATCATTTATTAGCAAACCAACACACTTACGACTCAAATTTTGAAATTTTGCATGTAGAACCCAATTCCTTTAAATTAAATCTTTTAGAAGCCCTTGAGATTAATAAAAACAAATATTCAGGTAATCTCCTTAACGTCCAAATAGATATCAATCATTCTCCTATATTAAACCTATTTACCTAGTAAATAATTCAGATGTGATTGTTGTGAATAAATTTCTATAAAAACTTTTAATGTCAGTAATACGATATTTTTTACTTATTCTCAGTCCCTCGTCTAGGAAACTCGTAAAATTTCACTTAAGAGCTCTGACTAGTGTGATTTCAATATTTTTTCACCGAAAATTCTGAATTTATCGATAAAAATTGCAAATAAACTGTTTTAGTGATAGTACTACTATTTCTTTTACTTTTTGCTTGCCTCTCGTATAGGATACTTGTCAAATTTTACGTAAGAGCTCTGACTAACGTTATTGTAAAAATAATTCACTGAAAACTCTAAATTTCTCATTAAAAATCGCAAATAACTTTTAATGTTAGTACCACGATATTTTATACTTTTTCTATGTTCTTCGTACAGAAAACTTGTCAATTTATACTCAAGAGCTCTGACTAGTGTAATTTTAAAGAAGCTCACCAAAAACTCAAAATTTCTCGCAAATAAACACTTTTAGTGTAGTGCTACGATACCTTTTACTTCTTGCGTACACCTTGTACACCAAATTTTTCAAATTATTTTCAAGAACTGCGACTAGTGTGATTTTAAAAATTTTCCATCGAAAGTTCTAAATTTTTCAATAAATATCACAAATAAACACTTTTATTGTTAGTACGATCCCTTTCACTTTTTTCCTGCTCCTCGTACTGGAAGCTCGTAAAATTTTCCTAATGAACTCTGGATAGAGTAATTTAAAATTTTTTTATCCAAAACCCATAAATTTCTCAATGAAATCGCAAATAAACACTTTTAGTTTTAGTACTACTAAACTTTTTACTTTTTGTGTACCCCTCGTACTAGAAATTTGTAAAATTTTACGTAAGAGCTCTAAAAAGTATGATTTTAAACAATTTTAACTGAAAATCCAAAATTTCTCAATAAAAATAACAAATAAAAAACTTTTAGTGTTGGTACCAGTACACCTTTTACTTTTTGTCTACCTCTCGTACTGAAGACTCCTCCAATTTTACGTAAAAGCCAAAAAAATTATAATTTTAAAACATTTTCAATTGAAAAACCCATAAATTTCTCAATAAAATCGCAAATAAACACTTTTAGTGTTAGTACTACTAAATCTTTTACTATTGTGTACCCCTCGTACTAGAAATTTCTTAAAATTTTTCGTAAGAGCTCTAAAAAGTGTGATTTTATACAATTTTAACTGAAAACCCAAAATTTCTCAATAAAAATAGCAAATAAAAAACTTTGAGTGTTGGTACCAGTACACCATTTACTTTTTGTCTACCTCTCGTACTGAAAACTCCTCCTATTTTACGTAAAAGCTTTAAAAATTATAATTTTAAGAACTATTCAACCGAAAACCCATAAATTTCTTGATAAAATCGCAAATAAACACTTGTAGTATTAGTACTACTAAACTTTTGACTTTTTGTGTGCCCCTGGTACTAGAAATTTGTAAAATTTTACCTAAGAGCTCTAAAAAATATGATTTTAAACAATTTTAACTGAAAACCCAAAATTTCTCAATAAACTTTTAGTGGTACTATTTCTGCAACGGAGGCACCGATGCCGGGAGCACACTACCCCTAACCGGACCGGGATATTTATCGAACCCAACATCCTCATTGGTATAATGCCTGCGAACTGTGATATGCTACTCACCCTAGTAGTCTAAAGTGTTTCGCTGCAAGCTGTACGACGGTGTTTCACCCATCCAAGTACTAACCGCGTTCGACACTGCTTCACCGTAATTATCGCATCAGAGGCGTTCCACTACGGTGCTGGGTCGACGCCCTGCAGTTATAATTTGTTTTAAATTTTTCATAATCCACCAAAAATTATGTAAAAACTGACAGTTCATCAAAATATACATTTTCGCGTCCCTTGAACAGGGTTGTCTTTAGGAAAATTTTACATCGATTGCTTTAAGAAAGAAACTAGATAGATTTTATGAATTGAAAGTTCAATAAGATACACATAAATAAATAATTAACAAATATGAGAAATTTTTCGATAAAAAATAAATAAATAAAAATTTTTTCAGGTACCGCTAGATATGGAATAACCAAATACGCCGATTTGACTCAAACTGAATTTTCCGCACTACACGGCTTACGTACGGATCTCCAAAATGAAAACGATGTTCCATTTCCACAAGCGAAAATTCCCGAAATCGATCTACCGACCTCGTTGGATTGGAGGGACAAAAACGCCGTAACCGAAGTGAAAGATCAAGGACTTTGCGGTAGTTGTTGGGCGTTTAGTACCACTGGTAACATCGAAGGACAATACGCAATTAAATACAAATCACTCAAATCTTTCTCCGAACAAGAACTAGTGGATTGCGATAAATTAGACGATGGCTGTAACGGCGGGTTGATGGACAACGCCTACAGGTAAATTGACTAAGAAAACAGGATATAAAAAAATTTTATGTTTTAAAAAAAATTTCCAGGGCTATTGAAAACTTAGGAGGTCTCGAATTGGAAAATCAATATCCCTACGATGGCAAAGATGATAAATGTAATTTTAATAAATCCGAAGTGGTAGTACACGTTTCCAGTGCACTTAATATTAGCTCGAATGAAACCGATATGGCGAAATGGTTGACTCAAAATGGACCTATTTCGATTGCTATAAACGCAAATGCGATGCAGTTCTATATGGGAGGAGTCTCGCATCCTCTTAGAATCTTCTGTAGCCCCAATAACTTGGACCATGGGGTTTTAGTCGTTGGATATGGTGTACACAGTAGGTATTTTTTTATTTAGTTCTGTGAAGAGCTTGCGGACAAAATTTCATGTTTTATGTGAAGATCGGTTGTTTTTTTGTTGGTTTTTAGTAAGCTGGGCGTTAAACCAGGAAATGGGAGGTACGCAATGAGGTTTTTCCAGATTTTTATATATTTCCTTTTTTTTATTAAATGAATTACGATTTAAGTGGAGTAAACATAACTCTATTGACGCTTTTTCGAATCGGTTTATAACTACAGAACTTGCAGGATACCCAAAAAAACGAATATTTTGTCTAGAAACCAAGAGTTTTTTTTGCATTTTCGACTTTTTCTCTTGAATATTTGTTACTAATTGATACAAAAATGTCTTCTACTTGTTTGGAGATCACTCCGTATATTGGATTTTTTAGAAACGGTATTTTATAAAAAATAAATTAACTGAAAACAGTCTTCTAAGTTGTATGTATGTAAATTGGGGTGATAATCACTGATACCTAAAACATCTATTGTGTCCCCTTACTTCTACTTAGTTCTTGAGTATAGTCTCGGACACTAGTAGCTCCTTTAGTCCTATTTCCCGGAGGAATTTTAGGATATCTGCAGGCTTTAACTTAGGTAAATGTCCCAAGGAATTTGATTGAATGTTCAAAATATGGAGATAAATGGTTTTTCTGATAAAATTAGAAAGAATTACGAATTTTTTTCAAATTTCATTTAAATGAGGTTTCTTAAAGTAAAGAAAATTTAATGTATCGCCCTGTATACAAGTGAAGTTTTTAAAATTCTAACTCGAAACCAAGATTTTTATTGTACTTTTCAATTTTTTCTGTTTTTTTTTTCTTGAATTCGTGATAGTTATTGATACAAAAATGTTTATTTGTGAGATTACCCTGTATATAGAAAATTCGATAAATTTTTCAAAATATTTGGACAAAAAATATGGCTTTTCAGGCAAAATTTTAACTTTTCTTTGAATTCCAATTTAATATGCGATTTTTCTAAAAGTAAAGTAAATTTAATGTATCGCCCTGTATACAAATGAAGTTTTTGAAATTTTGGATTCGATACTAAGATTTTTTATTAAATTTTTCTTGAGTTCGTGATAATTATTGATACAAAAATGTTTCCTAATTGTGAGATCACCCTATATACGAGAACTTTAATACATTTTTCAAAATATTATGTACAAAGAATATGGCTTTTCAGGCAAAATTTAAACTTTTCTTTGAATTCGTCCTGTATACAAGTTTTTTCTTGCAATTTTCAATTTCTTTTGGTTTTTTTCTTGAATTCGTGATTATTATTGTTTTCTATTAGTGAGATCACCCTGTAACAGAAAATTCGAGAACATTGTAACATTTTTTTACATATTATGGAAAAAATGGCTTTTTTTTTCGAAATCTAATTAGATTTTTATTAAAAGTAAAGAAAATATAACGTACCACACTGTATATAAGTAAACTGGTAAGTAAAATATCAAAAAAATCTAACGTGGAGTTCTTTATTATTTAAAAAGTGTATAATTTCACTCAACTTTATAACTTTGAGTGTATAAAATTACCCCATTTTTAACTTTCAGCCTCTTCTATTCGCAAAAAAGTTCTACCTTATTGGATCGTGAAGAATTCTTGGGGTGAAAGTTGGGGAGAACAAGGTTACTACAGAGTATACCGAGGAGATGGAACTTGTGGTTTGAATCAAACACCGTCCAGCGCCATTGTATCCTGATTTAATTAAAAATACTCTTATTTTCTAATGATCGTTTAACGATCAAATCAAATATATAGTTTTACGTTTGCTTTTTTGCAATAATCGAATAATATTTTTAGGAAAGTTAATAATAATAATTGTAGGTTAAATTGAAATAAATAATTTACTGGTGGATATATCGTGATTTTTCTAAACCCTTTCGATGTTTGGCTATAGGGCAAGTCCACGTGACGCCATGTGACAGTCGCCCTGATGAATCTGATGATAAACAAGAGTTCTTTGCACAACACGTGGTTCTTAATAGTTATTTTGATCGTGTTTGAGTTCATTTTTTTTATTTGGTGCTTTCTTCGAAAATGTTTTAATTGCGTAGGTATTTTAAACGCTATATCTGACTGTTTATAATAAAAAGGATCATTAAATCACAAAACAACGAAATTACAAATCTATCCAAATAATTGTTTATCCTCAGGGCGACTGTCATTAGTGTCAACTTGTTAGTCTGTGGGTATGCCCCATATACACTAAATCAAAAAACTATTAAGTACCACGTGTTGTGCAGAAAAAGCTTGTTTATGTCAGGGCGACTGTCAGATGACGTAACGTGGAATTGCCCTATTTAACAGGTTATAAACAGGACCGGACTGCTAGATATTTAACTACATCGAATTATCGCCACATTTTCAAAATAAATAGAAATTATTGAAAAATCTCGTACAATACAGTAAAAACGTCTTTATTTCACCGGTCGATTCATCTTCAGGATCATATTTTTCGATTGACAGCTTAATTTTATTACTCTGATGATCGTTTCTTGAATTCGGGTTTGCTTAATTATTTTATGCAGCAAATTTACGCTCGATTGCATCTTTTGTTGATAAAATCTTCTGTAGTTGTATTCAGGCGGAGAGTTCAGTCTATTTCAAATGACAGGACGGCGCGCTGTGTTGCCACATTTCTTTTAGCATTCTCGTCCTTTCATAAAAGATATACTTGTATCGACAAGCAATTTATTACCGGCACTAGTTTCTCTGATAGCGGCAATCGACAACGGCGCTCTCCATCAGACCCGTACTGCATTCTCAGTCTGAATATCATTATGGGACTATCGCTATCACTATGGGTTTAGTCTTTATATATTTTACAGACATGCGCAGAATTTAACGGTCCAGCTTCTTTTCCAACATTACTAGATGATCCTCTGTCTTTACTACCTACCTCCATGTTGAAAAATACTTCCATCTCTACCAACATTTTTTCGTTAAAATTCCACCAAGAGTAAATTTTGCATGTCTATTGAAACTATTGTTGATATACATCTGCTCGGTCCTGCATATCGCCGATCTGGTTTCTTTTGCATCATTACATGGTACTACAGCTTCTTCCACTTGAAAAATACTTTCATCTCTACCAGCGTGTCTTCGTTAAGGTTCTCTAATCCAAAAAATGAAGTTTAACCAAACCCTTCTACCAAGGTTTCATATTTAAATTAATTTAGCTTCCATTTTTCAACATATTTTTTCTACATCAATTTTGCTATGATTAACTTCATTTTAATAACCAAACTCCGCCATTTTGCCGCCCCGAAGCCTTAAATAATGTCTTTGAGACCACTTTCCACTTCCAGCCGAGGTATCGAGTCCTCGGCACCTCAGCTTTTTGTGCTCTGGGTTTCTACTTTAAAACATTACCTTCGCACTATTCACGTTTGATCAATATTTCTGTTACGTCGGACCTGTACTTTGAATGGGGCCAGTTTCGGTTAAAGAAGAGGGCGAGGTCGTGCCTTCAATTTCAATATTAGTTACTGAAGCTTGAGTACGAATTCTTCTATCTAAATTAACCATTTCATTTCTAATTTGCTTTTCTAAATCAGATCTTAAATTTTTTTGTTGTTCCAAATAAGATTTTAAATTTTCTTGTTGTTTTTCTAAATTATATTTTAAATTTTCTTGTTGTTTTTCTAAATTAGATTTTAAATTTTCTTGTTGTTGTTCTAAATGGTCTACTCTATTATTAAGCTGTCCTATCTCTAGCTTTAATGTTTCCTGAATTTGTGTTCCTCTTATCCTTCTGTTTTCCTTATCTTCTTCTTCCTCCTTTCTGCGTCTTTCCTTCTCTTCTTCCATCTTCAAAAACCATGCCGGGGGTCCGGAAGTATCCATGTCTCTGTCGTATGCGGAGGATCTAGTATTTACCATAAACAGTTAGTAGAACAAAATATTTCTTAAATCCCACCGCTGTCACCAACTTTACTCCTTATGACTTCTTAAACTTTGTTTACTTCTATAACTTTTACAAAACAAAACTATGAATATATACGTCTCACTTTCATATCACAGAACTCATCTCTCTAATACTTAGAAAACTAAACTAACTAATGTCAATTGTCCCGCCTTTTTTACTTCCTTTCCTTTTATACTAACTGTTCCAGACAGTTCTCGACTTTTCGATGACAGTTCTAGATGTAGACTCCGTTTCACGTAAGAAGAAGCCACTTGAAGTTGCAGTCGTATGCGCGAACTTGTTGTCAAAACCAGCGCCATATTGTAAAATTGACATTCGACTTCAAATCAGTAGCGTAACGTTTTCACATTTTGTAGGTTAACGCAAAATTAGAATAGTGTGGATACACCAACAAGTTTTTTAGGAGGCATGGTTTTAGATCAAATGAAACACACAACACTCACATATAAACTAGCTAAACGTCTTAAAATATTTAAAAATCAAAAATATTCGACAGTAAATGGCTGCTTCAAACACAACATCAAATGTCAATAGTAAAATGGCTGTCGGTATGAAAATCGTTTGTAACGCCAATGGCATGAAACGGTCGTTACGAGGCG
This sequence comes from Lochmaea crataegi, assembly GCA_947563755.1. Classification (NCBI taxonomy): domain Eukaryota; kingdom Metazoa; phylum Arthropoda; class Insecta; order Coleoptera; family Chrysomelidae; genus Lochmaea; species Lochmaea crataegi. The sequence continues at coordinate 26,978,922 of OX387428.1, read as the reverse complement.
ACATAGATAAACATGACCGATTTTGGTTTCTGCGCAAGTCAGTTGGCAAACTTCAAGTGGTTTCTTCTTATGTGAAACGGAGTCTATGTCTTTTTCGACCTCTACATATCCTCAGTACAGGTCGGACGTAACAGTTCAATCTTCTTCACTTACCCCCACCACGTCTTAATTGTTAAGTTTCCCCTACTAAAACACGTTTTGTTTTAGATTATCCGCTGTTTAACAAAACTCTACCTTACTGGTTAGTGAAAAATTCCTGGGGTTCGAGTTGGGGAGAACAAGGATATTACCGAGTCTACAGAGGAGATGGTACGTGCGGTGTGAATCAAACGCCATCTAGTGCTGTAATAGTTTAAATCTCTAGTGGATACAAATTAAATGTTAGTTTTTTTTTGTTTTCCAAGGTTTAGAATACTTTAGATTTCTTGTGTAGCGTAAATTCAGACTAATAAAATATATAGAAACATATTTTTATTTGAATGTACCTTGTATTCTTGTTAAAAAATATGTGCAACAAAAATCGGTTCTGTCAACTTTTTCGTATCTCCAGGATCATCAGTGATCCGTTTTCCAGGTTTTAACACTGAGGGAATGATAAATTCGGATCCCGCTGTAATGTTATGTATGGAAATTCAATTCTTCAGATTATTTTAAACAATTTCCTTTTTCTACGTCTCCGTTGACCAAAATCAAAATTTCATTAAAATTAAAACACAGTTTGACAGTTTTTTATTTAAATTTATCCTATTCTTCCTTTTTGCAAAATGGTAACCAATTTTTTCTTTTTCTAACGCCGGCATGATACAGCTGCATTTTGTTTGATATAATGCAGGTGTTCGAAGAAACAAGGCCACTTGCAACATTCGATGTTTTTGGCTCATTTCCCACACACCGCGAATTGTGATCTTTTTTAAATTGGCCAATTAGAATCCATGGACTATTATTCAACAAATCGGCTTTAAGAAGCTGACGTTGATTGGTAAAATAAGAATAGATGTGAGCCACAATAGACTGTTGCGAGTCACAGTGGAGGGCCTGAACGACTTACGAACCTAACCTTCGCCATGTTTCGGAATTTAACGATTTTTATTAGCTAACTTTCCTACGGGCCGTTAGAAAGTATTGTTGAATTGTTGTGTTGCTACGGCTGGAAAACCGGCATACTTCAGCTCTTATTTGTAAACCTTTACTTATTATGCCTTGAGATTCGTTGAGAGGCGTTATCATCATCAGTATGACTTTGGAAATACCAGAAATGTATTATCTAACGACTTCGAGGTCGTTACAAATTGGCGCCCAACGTGGTCTTCAATATTCCGTTGCAGATTCGTCTCATTACACCGCTAGAAAATTTTTCGGTTGAATTCCGGGTAAAAACAAAAAAAACAGGTTTGTATTTTTTAAAGATATAATTTGTATGATAATACATAAAATTATAAATAAAGAAGTCAATTTTAACAAGACTATAACTCATAAAGAATAGAAAAATTTGGAGGGCTTCGAAACATTCCTTTAATCTATTTAAGCTAACTCTTCCTTCTATCACAAAAGAAATTCATTTTGTGATTAAACTCTTAACAAAAAACGTATTGCACAGTCTGTTACAAATAAGATCGCTTAACATATTTTTACGGTTGCAATACAGTTTTCTACAGAGCACGGCAATCAAAACACAATCACATATCGATTTTATTATCATTGACAATGTTAACCTTGATGCTCAACCCAGCCCTGTATATTTTAAGTTAGTTATTAGATGTTTCTGTTCGAGTTGGATTTATAACGAGTAAAACTTTTGTCTGTAAGAAGAAATAAGTTTTTATCCGGCTCGAAGGACCAATAATGTTGTAGTCAGTAGGTTAATTTGTGTTACATTTGTCGTGCTAAAAATTGGAATATTTCAACTGAACTTACATTCTTATAAAGTCAAACTTCCTCCAAATACGAAGAAACAACTGATAAACTGGGTAAAATTATAGAAATTTCTCCATAAAAATAAGACTTGATGAATGAATACAACACAACTTTGAATCAACTGAAGAAATTTAAACTTTGTGGTTATATAGTTATAAAATAACGCTTCTGTGCATTTCAATTTTAGTAGCCCTCCTGTCATCTGTCAACCTTTAATAGAAACAGACGACCTTGAAAATTTAGTTTTAGATGCTTTTCAGTAACAACTGCCAAAGTTTTTGTTACAAATAATCATTTAACTGATGAATAACCTCAAATAATTTTACCAAGTTTACCGTTGCTAAAATAAAACTGAAAATAAGAATAAGATAGAAAGAAACTTAATTTTCGTCCGAATCAATCCCGATCTTCTTTTTAACCTTTTTGGCTTTCCTCATCGTATACCTACATTTCTTTCTACATCTCTCACTATCCGGACTTCTTCCGTCATTCGAACAGTGCGGTTGTAGTCTATGAGTCGTTTTTGCCGAACCTATGCTACTACTTGAACTAGGGGCGGTCCCGCAGCCCGAATCGGAAACGCTAACGAGTCTTCGCTTTGCCGGCGTCGACGCATACTCGAAATCGCTATCGCTCGTTTCGCTAAAACCTTGATCCGGATCGTCGGGTGAAGCGGACGACCGATTCAAAGAGTTTCCGCCGTTCACTTGGAGTTGACGATGAGGATCTTCGGCGGATGATGAAAGGCGAGAAGCTGACGTGGAAGATCTAAAAAGAAATAGTTGAAGAAGAAGAATTAAGGTAGTGACAAGTGACAGCTAATGACAAGAAAGACAGTGTTAAGCTTAATACTCACTTAGGCGAAATTCGCGATTTTTTGACATAATGTGTCAAATCCAGATTGTTGTCGCACATTCGCGTATTTCATCCATACTCACAAATGCGAAATTGTTGAAGTTGAAATAATTTTAACTATTTTGCGAATTTCTGTCCTTACTGTCATTTACAGTGACATTTTCTGATGGTTTGTGCATGTCATAAATCGGCTCTTGAGATATATTATGTTTTGTGTAGATAATACACTACGAGTGACTTATTTTATTTTATTTGTCTGTATAAACCGAACTATTTTCTTTTCATAAAAATTGCACCAACGCCAACAAATAATAATAAAAATTCTAGGTTATGTTATTTCCCTTCATTTGTGACAAACGATACTTGTAAAAATCGCAGAAAAGTTAAAATTTCCCGCTGCGAATATTTTTAAATATGGACTTGACACATTATGTCAAAAAAACGCGAATTTCGCCAAGTGAGTATTAAGCTTTAATGATCAACACTATATATAGGGCCGTTCGGCAATTAACTCCGAAATGGAGAGTGAAAGGACTGGAGCAGAAGCAGATTTCTCGTAGAGTAAATGGATCGTTTGTTACCGAACTCTCAAACATCAAACGAGGGACATCTATCAAACGTCAAATTAAAACAAATGTCATTCGGTGTAATATTTTTGTGGTTATTTTTCAGTATTTTTATAAAATATGAATAATTATTACTTCACAATTGTAAACTATGTAACCTACAAAACATAAGAATTTTATTTTTTGGCCGGTAATCTAAATGCGCATATTCACTCCTAACACCCTACCTCGCCGAGATGGTACAATTGGAGCAACTCTTTTCACACCACTCCACAGTAAACGAACGATTTAAAGACTGCTCCTTTTACTCGTTCTGTAATAACCGTACGATTTAAAGAAGGAAGGAGTGTTCGGAGTCAATGGAGTAACATTGCCGAACGGCCCTACTGTGTACCTTTCAAAAGTTGCAGACGAAGATGCTTCAGGAAGCAGGAAATTAAAGTAGTTTTTCAGATGAAGAAGAAATTTAAAAAAAATTCAATTCAATTAATAAAATGAGAAAAAAGTGGAAAAAATGCAAAAAGAGGGGAAGGAGAAGGAAAAAAATTGGTGGAAGTGGTAGAAATTGGAAAAAAGAGAAAGGAATGGGAAGAAGTGGATGCGGTGGAAAAACGGGTAGTGGAAAAGACGGAGGGAGAAAGTAAAGAAAGTGGAAAATGGTAAATAGTGGGAAAAAATGAAAACAAGAAGAAAAACATTGCAAAAAGAGGGAAAAAATAAAAAAAGAGGATGGGAAGTCAAAAACAGGTATAATGGGAAAAAAGGTGGGAGAAAAACTGGATAAAAGGAAAAGAAAGTGGAAAGGTTGAAAAAATGAAAAAGTGGGAAAGCAGGAAGTAAATAGGGGAAAAACGTAAAGAGAAGTAAAAAAAGTGGAGGAATATGTCGATTGGAGGGGGAAAACAAATTGAAAAAATGGAGAGTAAGTGTAAAAAAGGGGGACAAAGTGGTGAAAAGTTAACAAAGGGACAAGGTGGAAAAAGGAGGAAAAGGAAAATAAGAGGTAAAAAGTGAAAAAAGCATTATACATACAAAGGATTGAGATGGTACACAAGTATACTGAAAAGTGTGATAGTGTTTAAAGGACGGTGCAAGGAGCAGGTGGACCATTAAAATCGACCAAAGAGTCTTACCTTAAGGTTCTACTGCTAGAATTTCCGTTGGCTACTTCAAGTATGTTTATCAAACAATCTCTGGATCCGTTTAGAGGCGTAGGTAAAATATTTACAAAATTATTAGCTTCGACTTGTTCGTTTCCTTCGATTTCGTTTACATTCCTAGCGTCATCGTCGGAGTCTTGTTCAATCAGTCTAAAAATGGTTTGTTTTTTTAATGAGAAAAATTGATTTTTATAAAATTTTACCTGAAAATTGATCTTTCGGAGCTGGTGATGCCAGTGCTAGTACTAGGAGTATCGAGAGAATTCTCGGTTGAATCGTTATCAGTCATATTTTTAACGCTTCTAGTAAAATATTTTGATGGTCGATTACTGGTTGTTTTTTTGTGTTTTTTGGGCGTCGAGCAATCTTTATCGGAACACTTTTTGTGAGATTTTTTATGGAAACCGTTGTGTTTGCCGTATTTTGATTTGGTCGATTTTCTTTTGTGGATCTTTTGATGATATCTACAAATTTTTTTGAAAAGACACGATATAAAATAAGTGATTTGTGACTAATCTGACATTAGCCAGCTGTCAAGGTTGTCAAATGTCAGTCATGATGTGTTCAGTAACAAATCCCAAGACTACACATAACAATAAGTATAGGAAATACGCCAAAAACTTTGAAAATCGGGAAAATTACAGATTCTCACCAGTATTGGTATAAAAATTTAAAATAAACATCCTAGAAAGAATATTGAGGAAAAGTAAGTGTTTGTTGGGTTCTTTATTTACTAAAATAATGTAATCTGATTGAAGTTTAGACTTTCTTTTATTAAAGTTTACATGAATTTAACCGAATTGGGCGTTTGCCAATCAACTTCGCGCCTTCAGCCATCAAGGTTGTCAAATGTCATAAACTTTGAAAATCGAAAAAACTATAGACTCCATCTAGTATTGGTTTAAAAAAGTCAAGAAAATATTCTTGAAAGAAGCTGAGGTAACAAAATAGCATAATATAATATAAAAAGGTGCCGAAGAAATATTTTGATTAAAGTTTGGACTTTTTATGAAACTTTGAGCACCTTTTTGCCTAATCTAAGAAACCAAACAGAATGATAGTTAACTGAAGCACAAAATGGCATAAAAAATGCACAAGAAAACGTTTTCACAATAAACAATCTCAACCGAATTAAATAAAGAGAATTGTACTTTTGACTTAATTAGTCCATTTAAAATGTGCTAAAGGCTTTTAACATAGCTACACAACCAGGGAGCTTAAATGGGCAGGACATAATATATTATGAGGCGATCACGGACGAAATGATCAAGAAGATAACAGACTGGAACCCAATATCACCATGGAAGACCGAGAGAGCGATGGAATGATGCTTTAGAGGAAGACACAAGGTTAAATGAAGGAGTGGAAAGTTATATGTAAAGATAAGATAGAGTGGAACGGAACTAGCCAGGACAAAATATTGTAAAAGGAGAAAAGTAGGAAAACTGATCCACCTCAAATAATGGATCATAATCCGCAAGGACTGAACTTGTTGATGATGATACCACAACCAAAGATATGGGAAAAAAATATAAAGTCATGAAACGAGACACCGAAAAAAAAAACGTGTGTACTACTTACTTTTTTCTATAACTAGTCGATTTACAATGTGCTAACTTGGCTAAAGTATTCTTCTTCTTGGAAATCAATTGTGTTATCCTATTCGATCGGTACTTCTTTGGTTCGTCCGAATTACACTTACCGTTTTTGAATATTTTAGAAATTAATTTGGACCAATCCTTTAGAAAAGAATTTTAAATGTTAAAAAATCTGTCCAAGAGTCGATACAATCAACTTACTTCTTCTTCACTATCACTATCAGACGAAAAAGTACCGTCATTTTGTGAATCCCATCCTTCGATTTCTCTTTGTATCAGAGAGTCGAAAAATGCCATCATTTTCGAATCTTCGCATGTCGATTGGTCGCTATAGTCGTGATTTATGCGCTAAAAAATACAGTTTACACAATACAGAAATTTAAGAACCAAATAAATTGATCCCAAAATTTAAAAAAAGATATAATTTCAGGAAAATATGCTTTCTATCAAAAAATAAATATGATTTGCGGATTCTCCGTCCCAAAATAAATACCTACTAATTAGAAATTTCAACGTAACACTGGATTTTTTATTGAAAACCGGAAATTTATCCAAACCTTTTTGACATGCTTATCTTTAAATGGCTACTACATCGAAACCATGAAAGATATGTCATTCATGTTCGTACCATTCGATAGAGGAAAAATAGCTCCAAATAGTTATCATTATTTGGTTTCGTCGATTTTGTAACTGACAAAGTTATACAGGATCAAAGTTGAAAGACAAATTTTTATGACATGCACTCCTTAAAAAAGTGTAATACCTACGCTTATGAAATCGAAGCAACCAAATATGTATTAATCGTCTATATAAAATTTAAAAATATGGCTATTTAGAAACGAGTTATTAAATGTCAAAGTTGGAAAAAACCTTTTTTATAATTCTATTTTGTTGAAATTTTGAATATGGAAGTTTTTAATTCTGAACAATTTCCAAGCTATCTTGAGCAGTGACAAAGAATATGAGCATATACACACTGACGGATCAAAAACGGTCAGAGGTACCTCGGCAGCGGTAGTAACAAGTAACGGAATTATGGGTTATAGATTACCAGAAGAATTCACAATTCATTCGGCAGAATTATATGCAGTGCCCAAGGCCCTATTATATTCTATAGAAAGTACAACCCAAAAACTTCTAATAATAACAGATTCCTTCAATATATTAGATAACGTGAAGCAATGGTATCCAACAAACACTTTAGTGTTACAGATCAAAGAGCATCTTCAAAGACTTCACACCTTAGGTAAAACAATCGAATTTATTTGGGTACCCTCTCATGTGGGTATAGCTGGAAATGAACGTGCTGACGAAATCGCCAGAGAATATTTCGCCACAGAACATCCAGTGACAGAAACTGACTTGAAAACGAAGCTTAAGGAGACAATCTGCAGTTTTTGGCAATGCAAATGGACAGTTTCACAATCTAAATGGAGGACAGTAAAAACATCGACACTATCATGGACATATCTACCACCTACGAGGAGGTTACAAACCATTCTTGCTCAGTTAAGAATAGGTCACACAAGATGCACCCATGAATATCTACTCAGCTGAAACCATCCTCCAAGGTGTGAAGTGTGCAACGTACAGTTCAGTGTCCAGCATTTCCTAGTGGAGTGTCCTAAATACAATGAAGCAAGACAAATATTCACCTCACAGTGTACCATGTTGAATATTTTAGGTGAAAAGTGCATAATTGAGAATATTATTAAGTTCATAAAAGACACAATGCAGATAAAAAAAGAAGTTTTTTGGTTCGGTCATTCCAAAAAATTAGTCAAATTTTCGAGAAAAAGATTTCTTTTCCTAAGAAATTGGAGGAAACTAGGGAAAATATTGTTCTACCAATGTACAATTACTTAAGAACCACCATGTACAAACTCCCATAACAAAAATGCGTGCTGAGCGGAGCAAGGTTCGCAGCAACAACATAAACTCATTTTCAGTTCCAACACTTCTTCCCCCAACAACATCAACTACAAAAAACAATGACCAGCAGAATTATGTGATTTATGGGCTAGAAATGACACTTTATGTAACACAAGGTCACACAAGATGCACCCATGAATATCTATTCAGCGGAAACCATCCTCCAGGGTGTGAAGTGTGCAACATACAGTTCAGTGTCCAGCATTTCCTAGTGGAGTGACCTAAATACAACGAAGGAAGACAAATATTCACCTCACAGTGTACCATGTTGAATATTTTAGGTGAAAAGTGCATAATTGAGAATATTATTAAGTTCATAAAAGTCACAATGCAGATAAAAGAAAAAGGTTTTTGGTTCGGTCATTCCAAAAAATGAGTCAAATTTTCGAGAAAAAGATTTATTTTCCTAAGAAATTGGAGGAAACTAGGGAAAATATTGCTCTACCAATGTACAATTACTTAAGAACCACCATGTACAAACTCCCCTATCAAACACTGCGTGCCGAACGGAGCGAGGTTCGCAGCAATAACATAAACTCATTTTCAGTTCCAACACTTCTTCCCCCAACATCAACTAAAAAAAACAATGACCAGCAGAATTATGTGATTTATGGGCTAGAAATGACAGTCACACAAGATCACAACAAGACGCACCCATGAATATCTACTCAGTGGAAACCATCCTCCAAGGTGTGAAGTGTGCAACGTACAGTTCAGTGTCCAGCATTTCCTAGTGGAGTGTCCTAAATACAATGAAGAAAGACAAATATTCACCTCACAGTGTACCATGTTGAATATTTTGGGTGAAAACTGCATAATTGAAAATATTATTAAGTTCATAAAAGACACAATGCAGATAATATTGCTCTACCAATGTACAATTACTTAAGAATAAGGAGGTTGGAGAGTTTGTGGCTTTGGAGACGATCCTCCAGCATTTTTGGAAGTTGATTTGAAGATCTTTGAGAAGATCAAAGAATTCTTCATTGGAAATGTTTTTGTCGACGTTGGAAATGACAAAGGAGAAGTTTGGGGTCTTGTTATTGGCTGGAAGGTGTTTCCTGGAGGCAGGAGTGGAGGCGAGTGGAGAGGTAAGCATACCACTTTGTTGTCTCCGATGGCATTTTGAATTTGAAGTTGGAGTGTTTTAGGGAAAATGATCCTCGGAATTTTGAGGAGGAATGTGCAATTTGGATTTGCTTTAAGGTAAGAGATTTGGCCTCGTTTCTGTTCAGAAAAATGAAAAATCACTAAAAAAGTTACCAAGTTGCTGCAACTTGTGGCATAAAATTAGAACCGGCTCTATTTTGATGCAACTCAATTGTATTGATCAGTTGCATGGTAGGAACACCTAAACTGCATGCAATTTTGTCGCCGAGATCGAGTTGCAGAGACGAAATTGCACCGTTAGAACCGGGCTTTACAAACTAAATTTGACATCTATCATGTCAGTAAAGGTATGTCAATGACATGTCATATTAATAAAGGCGTGTCAGCGCCATCTGTATTGATTAAATCTTGTTATATATAAAAACATAACCTAAAGGTTTAGTTAGGCGCAAGAAAATAGTTTTAGCATTTATAATAAACATATAAAAGACACTTACGTCGGTATTGCCAACTAAGCTCATGTAATCATCGTGAGTATATATTTTTCTAACAGGTTCGGTGTGTTCTTTTAGAATAGAACCGCTCCAATTTCCAACAGGTACCGCACTCCAAAGCTAAATATAATAAAAAGTGTATAATTTTTATCAAATAATTACAAAAAAAACTTACTTTTATCATTTTCTCAACACCCGAAGAGGCTATGAAGTTATTATGACTATTATAACGCACTTGGTTAACTATGGATCTGTGTCCTCTCAATACCATATGGGAACCTCCCCATTCGCCTACAAACACAATATAATTGAATCGATTCAAAATCCAAAGATTTGATTTCTTACTTTGATCCGTTGGAATCTTCCACATATACAAATTGAAATCATCAGATCCGCTTAGAATATATTCATCATTATTGCCGGCAAAGCAGCACGTCTTCATTGTACAGGAATTGTAATATTGGGGATGATAGAACTGACAGATGGCGTTTTCGTTTTCCGCTTGATATAAAACGGGAGGTAAGCGACGTCTCAGAGCCAGGACTTTCCTTCCGGTACAATCGAAACAGGCGCTTATACCGCTGGATTTACCACTTTGAGTGTCATAACGAATAAGTTGACTAAGAATAAAAAATTAATAAATAAAAACTGACAGTCATGGGAACTAAAACTGATCCTCGAGGTATTCCTAAACTGTGAAGATACTAAGTAAGGATTACTTACGTTTTAGGTTTTCTACAATCCCAAAGACCTATCCCTTCTTCAGAATTAGCTGTTACAAGGTACCGCGGCTTCGTTGGATTGAACATCACGGAATGAAAACCACTATTTTCTTGGGCAACTACTTGTACTTCTGAAATATATAAAAAATGCTACTTTTGCTTCTCAATTAATTATTATAGATCTTACCTTGATTAGGAACTTCTCTAATGTCAAATAGTAAAATTCTACCATCTTCACCTGCTGTAGCAATAATGTTATCATTCTGAGGATTAATGCTAATACCATAAACTGGCTTATCATGTGGAATACTAGTTGTTAAACCTCGGCTAAAATATATATTTTATTTATTTATTTATTTATTGACCGGCTAGAACCCATTAAAATACAACAGAATACAATAGGTTTAATTGATACACAGAAATATAGAATAGGTAATCAAACAAAAAAATATATATATAAATATAAAAGTCCATAAACTTATACATTAAATAACACATAAGATAAAGCACATATCACTTACAATAACAACTAAAAATTTTTTTAAAAATTACAAATTTGGAGTTGTCGGCGAAACTCAAAAGAAGATGTAAAGAACTCAAGATTCAATCGATTAGCCAATCTTGTGGACCTGGGGTTGAACGAATTATTGCGATAATTAGTATAGTAGTGTGGTTGTGAAAAAGTAAAACTATTTCTAGTAGATCTAGTTGGTGCGGAAAAACCAATATTGAACAAAAGAGTAGGTCAATGAAGAGTAGAATTGACTATGTTGAATAGAATGAAAAGATCTTTGCAATTCCTTCTGTAAAGAAGAGGCTCCAACAGAAACTGGGAATGCAATTCATGGTAATTTAAGTAGTAGGTGTTAACAGGATGAATTCCAGATTTTTAGGCAATGAGTCTTGGAAATTTTCTTTGTATTTGTTCAATGTTGTGAATATGGTTGGTATAGAAATTTGTTATAATAATGAATTGAATAAATATTGACTTACCTTTCTATTTGATGGATAAGTACTTGATCGTCATTTCCACCAGAAAAGATTTTTTCATTACAAGAATCAAATGTTAAGCAAAATATGTTACTTCTGTGGGGTGTTGTCATGATAACTGGAGAACTTCGATCATAGATTGCTCCAGGAACATACCACAGAAGTACTCGTTTATCATCTCCACCTAAAAGTATTTTTAATATCTTGACAATTTTGGATAAGAACCATTAAAATATTTTGACCACCCTTTTTCCCATTAAATCCTGAAAATCTGGCGTGAATCATTAAAATAAAGTAGCCAAGTTTAAACTGGATGTGGGAATTAATGGATCTAGATTAAATAAGGCTATGGTCCAAAAGTAACTGGTTTGCGGTTTACCATCCCGAAAGTAACTAAAAAGTAGTGGTTGCTGAAAATTTGGTTAGTTTTGGAACACGGTTTCCTGAAATATGGTTAATGAACTGTCAAACTGGTAACCAGCCTTAGGAACCCGGTTACTTCTGGTTTCGACTGTCATTTGTCATGCATCGTTTATGATTTTTTGCAAAAACAGGATTTCTTCCCATGTTATTATCAGGAACCAGTTTGTCCCTAACTAATGACAGCATATGGTCAAGTGTTAGTCTAGACATTCGAAAATCTCGAAATTCTCCATCAGAATACAATTCCACTACTCTGGTGACAAACTTCAGAATTCTGTAGCCATCATCTGAAGACTCTTCATCAGGACTTGACAACAGAAGGTGGTGAAACACATGTTTAAAAACAACTCAAAAATTCCAAAAACTGTTGAAGTAACAAAAATAAAATTTAGGGTCGTTTTGGGAATATATTTAAGGTTATATTTTCGTTTTGTACTTTTACCGGTTTTGTGTCCCGAATACAACTAGATTTTCAGTTTTATTCTGTCAATCGAAGCAGTTAACCATGGTTACGGTTAGTTACTTTCGGACCATAGCCTTAGTAGAACCAGTATTAAAAACACATTTTTCAGTTGAGGTAGAGATGAAATAACATTTGGGTTGAAAAATATATTTCAAATAACATGTACTTACTTACCTATTTAAAAAATATATTAAATAAGTACAAAATTTTTGAATTATTTCCATAAAATTACTGATCCTATAAAGTATTTAATATAATAAAAATTTCTGTTACATGCTCATAGATCAAAGTGTCAAGTTAATACTATTTCAAGCCCGTGTTTCCAGAAAAAAATTAATTTCGTAAAAAATGATTGTCATTATGCTACAAATAAGATTTTTTTGTTTGCCTTTATATCCAGTCCTAAACAATTTTTCCTAAGGAAAATTTCTTATGATAGTTGTCATTGTACATTTTCGTAATAATTTTAAAAAATCAACCATTTCTTTTTCCAACATATTTTTCAAGTTGGTGAAATTTTAGTAGTTACTATACAGATTGTATCAATTGACATATTGAGCTAGTATAAAGTACTCATCATATTCGCCATTTTTCCGTTGAATAAAGGTTTGTATCTTACATTCAATAAACTGATTACATAAAAAGTACTTACCAGAAACTAAATATTCCCCATCGACAGAAAATTCTATTGCATTCACACACCCATAATGGGCAAGTAGATCTTTCCTGTATAAATTCCTGGCTTTCGAAAATCTAGCACTAACCAAATTATTTTTTATAAAAATATTGTCTTTATACTGTCTTTCAATTATATAATTAACAGGATTAATAGATGGCATGGCCATTTTTACATAGATGAAAGAATCATCTACCAAAAATGGTCTTTGTTGACAAAAATTATGTGTCTTATAAAACGAGCTTCCGAAATGTCATAAACAGCTGATTGATGCTTTGCTACTTTGATCGTAAACAGACTGCAATCCAGCAGTCACGAAACATATATATGGATGCGCAAAGTACGGAAAATAAATAAAATGTTTTATTTATGAATACGAATATTTTTTATTATATATTCACTGGATAAAAATGTATTCAAAGATAATGGGTTATCCATATATTTTATTTGTATTTAAATTTTTCTTTCAATGATTTCTAATTTTCAACAAGATATTAAACAGATATTTTTAAATATTATTGTGGCAGATGAATCTCCAATTTTTACTAGCATCGTTAGTTTAAATAAAAATGGGATAATCTATATAAATTAACCATAGAACTAAAATGTTTGAACTTTTTCTATGCAAGTTTCAGCTGTTGCTTTTTTGACATTCTTTTAGGGGTGTTTGAAAAAACATCGATGTTTTTTACGATTCGATAAATCGGAACTGTACATCGATGACTTTCGATGTATCGGATGAAAACATCGAGTACTTTTTCTAACATTATATTTTATATTACAAAGCTGTAGTCATGTGAAAAGTGATACATCTCAAAACAGGTCATCTTTTTAGAGCGAAAATTGTAATGAGTAGGTATATTAAAATATACTATACACATTTCACCAACCAAATGTAATTCAATGTTTTTAAACATGAAAGCTCGCCGGCCGACACGACAAACAAAAACAGTTTTTTTTATTGTCACTGACTCTTGCGCAGTGCTGCCAACATAATTGCCAAATTCGGCATAAGGCCTTAGTACAAGTTGGCCGAGCCGGCTCGCCCAGCCCATTTTGCCAGAATAGAGGAGTTCAGTCTAAGGTCAGTGTGACCAACAAAAAGTGGGTTTTATGACAAGAATGACAGTTAATGTCTACCATTCAAAACATAAGATTTTTGCAGGAGGTTTTTTATCATTGCGAACATCTATATTGTTTTATTAAAATCATGAATACACCCCCGAAACGTAAACCTTAAAATTTAAAATGACGTTTTAGCTGAATTCTCAATGCATCGGTGGCCAGTAATTGTAGGAACTTTCGGCAAATCACCAATTCTCTTCTGTCATTATGTCACTAGTTATGTCAGATGTCAGTGGAAAAAGCAATGGAAGAGTTCTATATAAGGTCAATGTAGCCAACACAATGACATATGAAATGGGGGTCACTGAAAGGGTTCACCTATTGACTTAATTTTTCAGTTTTTCAGATATAAACCATGTTTTATGCAATATATCTGGTACCCGAATGATAAAAAGCTCGTTTTAATTTAGGGTGTCTTGCTTTCTAATGTTTACCACAAATGTCACAGGTAACTGTCAACATTGTTAGTTCAAGCAACATAGGCATAGTTTTAGCTTGGTATTTGTTTTGTATGTTTCAAATTTTTAAAATTAAATTATAATTCACTGGAAAGACATATTTTTATATATACAAACGAATAAAGTTTATAAAAATAAAACCATGCTATGACAACCAATGTTATGACGTTGACTTTGACAGTTAACAGACAGACCGTAAGCCTTAAGAATCAAAATTCCCTAACTTAAAACAAGCTTTTTATCTTTTGGGTACAATATATATTATATAAAACATTGAGTATATCTGAAAGAAACAAGAAGTAAGTTAAATGGTGACCCCTTTCAGTGACCCCCATTTCTTATGTCATATCGATAATTTTAATTTATTGTGTTGGTTACATTGACCTTATATAGAACTCTTCCATTAGAAGAATAAAGTGATACAACTAACTAGAACTACTACAAAAGTATGGAAAATAAACATAAACGATTAAACAAACAGAGTACGATACAATTAGAGGAGCCTTTATAGCTGGCATATCGTCCCATAAGATCCGCTCAAGACTGCTAGAAAGCCTGACACTAACTTTAGAAGAAACGTTTAACATGGCACGTTCTATGGAAATGGCAGATGTCAACTCACAGAACTTTGATAACCCAACAGTAAGCGCATTGCCACTCAATGAAGATCCTACCGCTGCTGCTACCTCTAATCCTGTCAGCAGCTCTTCAGGACGGAGATGTTATTTCTGAGGAGGGCCAATGCACTTTGGAGGACGTAAAAACTTCCTAGCACGAGACGCGATCTGCAAAACTTGTGACAAGAAATGCCATTTCTCCAAAGTTTGCCGCTCAAGGAATAGATCAACTTTAATTTTTATTTGGCGGGCGCAAGTGGTTGTCGTATCCGGAGAAAATAAAAAGAAGAGAATGTGCATTGACTATTCACAAACAATAAATAAATTTACTCTATTAGATGTGTATCCTCAGCCAAGGATCGAGGATTTAGTGAATAAAGTTCATGTATTGATAGTTTAGTTATTTCTGTTCAGAACATGCATCTACAAACCTCTCTGATGAATGTGATCTCTGCTCAGCCTTCATCGTAGCAGCTACTCCGGCTTCTCTCCGTAAAGCGATAGTTCCCGCATACATCAAGGGTATAAGAGCTGGAGCCCTAATAAATACCGGGAGCTTTGTCAGCTTTATAAATGAGGATTTTGGAAATCTCTGCAAACTAAAAAGGACACCTTGCACACAAACAGTTTCTATGGCCCCACTTCTGTAGTACAAGGCCAAACATTTCAAACTATCAGATTAAACCAAAACTCATACGACATCGTGAATCTACTGATCGTAAAGAACCTTTGCGCCGATTTGATTATCGGTCATGACGTCTTAGCGAACCATTCAACTCTTGAACTGGTGTTTGGTGGGCCAAAAGAGGTTTTCAAAGTATGCAGCGTTACAGAGGTTACAGTACCAGCAACCCCTTTGGTTTTGAGCATAAATCCAGACTGCAAACCAATTGCCATAAAATCGCGAAGACATAGCTCTGAAGATCAGGCTTTCATCCGAAGTGAGATTCAAAAGATGCTAGAAGAAGGCATCATAGAAGAGAGCTAATCCACATGGCGGGCCCAGGTATTAATAATTAAAAGTGAAACACACAAAAACGCCTAGTTATTGATTATTCACAAACTGTCAATATCTCGACGCTTACCCGCTACATAGCATAGAAGAAACTGTAGCTAAGGTATCTCAATACACCGTGTTCTCTACAATCGACCTACAAAGTGGGTACCATCAGGTACCCATCCTTCTGCACGAGAAGAAATTCACCGCGTTTGAGGCAGGGGGTAACCTTTATCAATTTCGGCGGATCTCGTTTGGTGTAACAAATGGAGTAGCCAGTTTTCAAAGGACCATCGACTGGCTTATTCGTAAGGAAGATCTCAAAGGGACCTCGACGATATCACCATTTGCGGTAAAACTCGAGAAGAACACGATGAAAATCTGACAAAATTCTCAAAAGCAGCTGCTAAATATAAATTAACGCTAAACGAGAAGAAAAGCAAATTTAACCTACAGATCATTAACTTACTTGGGTATACAATCGGACCCAATCACATGATAAAACCTGCTAGTGACAGACTCCAACCCTTGCTTAAGATGGCTCCACCTAGCGTCCTTCAATCTCTAAGACGCGTATTGGAAATGTTCGCGACTGGTTCCTCCTCTGGTGCCTCTTGAGTAGGTGAGTCTAGTGGTTCCCCTTCACCTTGATGTCCCATGGGGGCAAGATGCCGGTTCGACACAGTTGTTTCGCGTCCGTCTTGTAGCCGTATAAAAGAGGAGTCAGGATTGGCTTGGAGTAACTCAACTTCCTCAACTAGTGGCTGGTATTTATTCTTTTCAGTTAGCCAAGTAGGAATGGTATTTCCGTTGGGCGATCGGCGCATATGCATAAACATGAGTTCATGAGGAGTGCAGTTTGTTGCAGAACAAAGGAGTGATCTGATGGAGTGTAGAGCCACTAGCAAGTATTGTTCCCACGACTCTATCGGCGCATTGTGAGTGCCGCAGGCCAGTTGCACAGTCCTCCAGATGGCACCGTTGTATTTTTCACATTGCCCATTTCCCTGTAGGTTGTAAGCAGTGGTGCGACTTGTAGCGATTCCTTTGGAATGGAGAAACTTCCTCACTTCTGTAGAAAGAAACTGCGTGCCTCTGTCTGAATGTATGTACGAGGACATTCCAAAAATCGTAAATATGTTATTCAGGTGCTTGATAACAGTCTTCGCGCTTATGTCGCTGCATGGGAAGGCGAATGGGAATCTTGAGTATTCGTCAATAACCGTAAGAATGTAACGATTGTTCGTGTTTGATGGGACGGGCCCCTTGAAGTCGATGCTTAATCTTTCAAAGGCTGACGTTGCTTTTACAAGTTTGGGTGAAGGGTAAGCATTTTTAAAATATCTAGGCTTGATTTTAGCGCACAATTGGCAACTGCAAGTCATTTTCTTAACTTCCTCAAGGGAATAGGGTAAATTTTTAGTCTTTAACCAATGAAAAATTCTAGTTTTACCGCGGTCACATAAGGCTTCATGAAGTTATTGAAGTTTCGATGCTCCTGTCGTTGTAGTGCAACCACATATGCGTGACAGGGCGTCAGCTGCTCGATTATCCTTTCCGGGTCTGTACACTATGTCGTATTTATACGAAGCCAGTTCTAGCCTCCATCTCTGGATCTTTTCATTCTTGATCTTACTGGCGTGCTTATTATCAAACATAAATGATACGGACTTTTGGTCGATGATGACTGTAAAAGGTTTTCCGATCAAATAATGTCGCCATTTCTTGAGTGATTCAACTATGGCGTCTTTCTCACAGCAGAGTAGTTGAGCTCACTAGCATTTAATGACCTCGAAAAGAAAGCTACAGGTCTCGAGTCTTGACATAAAGTAGCTGCGATCGAATGCTCGGAAGCGTCAGTCTCAACCATAAAGGGCTTACTTTCGTCAATTGCGTGATGAGGAGAATGCTTTAGTGGATTTCAATTTTACAAAGCATGATAGGGCTTCTTCATTGAGTGATGACAACGATTAACATACGAAATTCGCAAAATCTTAAAATTATTTCAACATGAAGAGTATAAGAAAATGCAATATTCAGCTTTTTGCAGATGATACACCTTATTATATTTTATAGGGGAAAATGTAGATGTGATTGTGGATACTATAAACGAGGAACTTGTAGGATTATATAAATGGCTAAACCAAAATGGACTAAGATTAAATATAGAAAAGACAAAATTTATGATTATAAAAAGTAGATTTAATGCTATTCCGACAAAGACTCATGGTGGAAATTTTGTAAATAATGTAAATATACAACAAGTGGAACAATTTAAATACCTAGGTGTTATCGTGGATGAAAATTCAACGTTTTCCAAACATGCAGAATATATATCAAAAAAAGTGTAAAAAAAATATATCTTCTTTGAAGAATGAGTTCTTACCTTAGCGAATGGACAACACAAATAATCTATAAAGCAATTATCCTACCGCATTTCAACTATTGCACTTCAATATTATTTTTACTTAATAACAATGAGAAAGAGACACTACAGCGAAAACAAAATCAAGCTTTGCGACATATTTTGAAATGTAATAGGTTTACTAGTGTGAAAACCATGTTAGAAATGACAGGGTTGTTAAGTGTTTCACAAGTCATATTCTTAAATACAATGACCTTTATATATAAAATAAAACACAGATTATATCCAGAACATTTATTAAAAAATACACAATGTATATCGGATGTACATGATTATCAAACAAGATCTAGAGACGACTTCTATGTACCCACGGCTCCAAATTATTATAGTCAGAATGATGTTTTTCACAATGGACTTGTACAATATAATAGCTTACCCAATGATGTAAAGAAGGCAAAAAATGTAAAAATATTTGTTAGAGAATGTAGACAGTTTTGTAAAAAAATGTGTAGATAAAAACATTTGAATTCATTATATTGTATCATGTGTAATATATATTGCAATATTTGTTAGCACACGCTATTATCAATACATTATTATTATTATTAACATTTTGCGGTACGAATATTTCCCGCCATTAAAATTCAAACACCACAGCCAATAGGAAAGTTTCCGCATTTCGTAATTTCGCAATTCCGGATGCATGGGGACTAACCTATAGAAAGAAAGAAAGAATTTTAGTGGCCAAACTTGAGTTTTTGTGAAATTAACTGGCTATCATCGATTCGATGTTTTATGAAAAATGTATATCCATAGCCACTTATCTCTGCCATAGCTTTTCATGACATCGGATCGATTCGATGTTTTCAATGTATCGATGTATATCGAATAATCGAATATCCCTAAGAATGTCAGTTCAGTTTTTAACTGTTCAGTTCTGTGAAATAAACAAATATGAATTATAAACTAATAAAACGTTGAAATAATTAAATTTTGAATTAAACATCACCCCGTAAGTGGATTTCTATTATGCGTTTGAGATCTTTGAAATCATTTCCATTTTTGGTGGTTCTAATCATAATAAAAATATTAACCTTCTACTATGCTTCTCGTTTATTTTCTGGCTTAATCAAGACAAATATCGAAGACAAACTAATTCCACCACCACTCGTAAAGTCGCCCAAAAAACATATAAGTGAATTAGTAACAGTTATAATAAGAGAATTTGAATTACAAGAAAATGATGTGACACTAACCTCACATTCATTTATAAACGCTTTTACAACGATGCAAGTACTTATAATGTATGACGAGCTTCCTTACCCTCCTTTAGGCATTATTTCAACTAATAATACGCTTCCAAATATTAAATTTGTAAAATTGTCTCCAGAACTCAAAACTAGCTACTTAGACCAATACCCTGTTGGTGACATAAGGTCTAAATATGTATTGTTTGTTCCTGATTCGACAAGAATTACGTCCAGGCAAAGTTTACAAACTATGGTTAACGCTATTATAAAATCTCCAGGAAGTATTGTTGTTGCTGCTGTTAAAAATAGCAAAAATACATTAAGCTGTTTAAGAATGAGCATTAACGTTCGAGAATGGAAGTTGAAGTATGATTTAGTAAAAAGTATGGTTTGTGACGCTGTGTCTGGAAAACATGTTATATTGTTGGAGACTAAGACTTTGAGGATGCTGTCCAATGCTTTTTTAATGCCATTTCCTCATTCTCTTTATCTTCAAATGGCAGTGTTCAAAATAAAGGTATAGAATTGTCTATCTGTATGTTGTTGATGTTTCATATCATTAAAAGTAGAGTAGAAGGCAGCTAGTGGATATTTTGTGCTTTTTCCTTTTGCACATTTTTTGTGTAGTAGTTCTTTCTAGATTCTTAGTATTTTTAGTTTTGGTCATCTTTTAGTAGATTTTTTTCATTGGCTTGTAAGTTTGAACTAAATTGGTACAGGTTTGTTTTTGCTTGTCACCGAAAGTAAAATTGATATTTGTAGGTATGTTTGTGTAATGATTCTCTCTCTACTTAGTTTGTATCTGAATTGATAAAAATACTATTGTCGTGGAAAATATGTGACCCTCAATATGTGAAAGTTCTCTGAACTTGTTAATCTTAAATTTTCAGGTAAACATTGTGAAAGGTGTGTCTTTCCATGAAGGCAAGCCAATCTTTCGATCTCATCATGCTCAGTGGAGACAAAAACAAGTAGAGGCAGAACGGTTGAAATATCTGTATAGTACTTTTAAAATCAAACAAGTTGTTAGAGAAACAGGCTCAATAGAGTGGTAATTTAAAGTCCAACTTATTACATAAATCTTTTGTTATTCTTGAATTTTTATTAGGTATGGCTGTACAAAAGAAACTCCAAGATGTTTTGGTACAATATTAGATTCCATGCCTTCTTACTTATATGATAGAAGATGGACGCCTCCTTGCTGTTTGTCGAATTTAAGGAAAACTGCCCAACATTTATTCAGTATTTTGGATGAAACTGGCATTCGATACTGGTTAGAAGCTGGCAGCTTATTAGGAGCAATGAGAAACGGTGATATTTTACCATGGGATCATGACGTAGATGTGGGTTTCATAAGAGAAGATCAAGACCGATGTTCTTGGTTAAAAATGGCCAAAACTAAACCCATAATTGATCAAAAAGGTTTTCTATGGGAGAAAGCTACTGAAGGTAACTTCTACAGAGTACATTTTAGTAAGATCAATAAAATATATGTTAACTTGTTTCCTTTTTACTCTAAAAACGGTACTATGAGCAAAGATTCTTGGTATACAAGTCATAAAAACATGGAATTTCCGGAGAATTTCTTACATCCAATGTCTAGTATAGATTTTGTTGGGAGAACTGTTCCGAGTCCTAATAACATTAGAGATTTCTTGGAACTCAAGTTTGGTAAAGGGGCGATAGAAACTCCAGAGTATCCTGATCCAAGCAAGCTGAAGTTTCCTTAAATTTTGTGATAATCATTCTTGAGTGAGTCTTTTTTAAACTTTGACTAGTTTATCAAACTAAAATGATACCAAGCCACCGGCTTATAATTTATTAAATTTATATATTATTCAGTTTTCTCTGTATTGACAATTTGCTTTGATTAGATACAGGGAAAACTGATAGGATTTCATAGAAAAATATTTTTTCTGATCTTCCAAAAAAAAGTTAGTGATCTCTATTAGTGATACTGTTATTTGCTCTAAGTTGTAATAACGGCTTGTGTGAAACTTTTAAATATTTATGATGCCAAATTTAAAATATATTTAATGTTAAGGTATACTTTATAAATATGATGATATCAATATAGTTTTTTTTTTAAATAAATATTTGTGTATATAATGGAATTAAAAACGAGGTGTTTTAATACAGCAATTCTTTTATTATATTATTAATTATTAATAGGTAATGTTGAAGTTTGTTCAAAATTTATCACAAAAGGTAAAACCGGGTGTCCGTTTCCTTTGCCGACTTTGGTCTGCATATGCATAATCAAAGGAAAAAGTCAGCATGTGCTTTAACTTCTGCAATTGATTTTGGACAAAGTTTACGATGAGATAAACACAAAATTTACGATTACTCTTACAGGCACTACATACAGTGTGTCCGTGACGTATCCTCATTTTTTTAACACCCTATAATAATTTTTCCTTAGCTTCGAATAGCCCTTGAAAAGTTAAGACATTAAGCTGTTTCGCCAAATATTTAACAGTTTTAACACGATGAAATAAAACAAGTTACATTGTTTAAATCTTCATTATATTTGAACCTATGTTCAATTTAAACTTGTGACGCGTTTCGCTAACACAGTAGCTTTATCAAACAGGTGAAAGTATAATGAAATTTTTAAAATTTATACAGTGCATAATACGGAATTTTACTTCTATTAACAAAAGTATTGATGTAGAACCTAAATCATTTGATTTAAATCTTTTTGAAGCCCTTGAGATGAATAAAAACAAATATTCAGGTAATCACCTTAACGACCAAATAGATATCATCCATTCTCCGTTTATTAAACTTATTTACCTAGAAGATAGTTCAGGAGGGATTGTTGTGAAGTCAGTATGGATCTTCATCAAGTAAAAGCCTCATCTATTCAATTTTTCAACAGTTTTAACAAAAATACGACCTTAAGTTGAAAACGTTATTCTTAAAACCCTACTGTAACTCTGTAAATAATCACTCAACTCTTAAGGAAATTTAGGAAATTGACAAATGTATAGTGTGATCCATTTAATTATGATGTTAAGTGTAGAACATTTAAATTAAAAATCGAAGTGTTCCAAATTAAAAATAACAGCTTTTCGTTTAGGAAAGATCGAATTTATTCCAGGCATAAAAGACACACTGTATGTTCGTTTTACTGTTGATTGTATTTTATGTGCCAAACTTTATCTGCACAAATATGTTCCTTTCTTTAGCTTGCTGTGAAACACTTTGTTTTTTCTTTTAAATCTATTTTCTTTATATATCTACGAACATTGTGCCAAAGAAGTTTCTATAGATATCTGAATATTATAGTGTTAAAATAATGTAGAATTTTATTTATTGTTATAATAAAATTTTAAAATTTATACCAGTTTTTTATTCAAGTATATACAGTAATAATAATTAAATAAAAAGAAAGTAGGTGTAATAAAAACACTAACTTTCCTTAAAATTATTCAAATTACCACAACTACAGAAATAGATATTTTCATCGAAGGCAATGGAGGTGAGAATTATAAATTTGACGTTCCCCTCGCAGTTGCCGATGCCTACCCTGCGCTTGCCGAACGAGAATTTTGTTTCAAAATCGATCTAAAGTCTGTTTGCTTCTAAGAAAAACTGCACGTAAATAAAATCACATGCATGTTGAATGACCTAGGCAAGTGGATAAGGTTGAACAGGAGCGTATTGAGAACGATCTGATGTATATAGTATTCACGCAATAATTAATAATCACACATAAATAAATATTAATAGTTTTTATCAGAACAAAGAATACAGAAATAACACACAATTCTAGTAGCTCACAACACAAATCAAGTAAATTAACTCTCGTAATTAGGTACTATACACAATAACTAATTTTAATACTAATAGATCACGCGTGGTCTTTGTTTACATGCGGTTTTTCTTGGGACTGTACAGACTATAGATTTCCTTTAAGGATGGAGTTTGTTTAATAAGTCGGTCAAGCTGCCCATGCGGAAAAGTTTTCATAGTTTTACGCAGGTGCTAGGTTAGGTTTGTGGTGAGTGGTTCTATAAGGCCCTCACTGCGACTCGCAAGAGTCTATTGTGGCTCCTACCTATTCAGATCTCACCAAACAAATTCAGCTTCTTAACAAAGCCGATTAGTTCGAGGGCGATAGAGAAAGAGACCCTGCCAAACATCAGATACATGATTCGAGCTGCAACGGCTACTCAGTTTAGAGAGCACCTCAGGTGTGTAGATTCTGAGACGGGGAAGCCACAAATTATATGCTCTGCTGTTTCAGCATCTTTCAGACAAAGGCAGCAAGTCGGATCTTCCGACAGTCCAAGTCTTAGCATATGATGATTCAGATGACAGTGGCCTGTTAGACAACGTAGGTCATGCATGCTATAGTCTAACAATTGTTTGGAGACATTCTTCGAAGGATATATAAAGGCCTTTGAATAAACCAATCCTGGTATATTATGCCAGAAGTCTAAAGCTCTTCTTGATGTCCAGGTATTTAGTGTTTGTTTAGCAAAGCCTATTGCGATGCCAATTGTAGGTTCTGGTCCGATAAAAACACGTGCCGCACCCTCCCTTGCAAGAGAGTCTTCCTTCTCATTGCTATCCATGCCAGAATGGCCAGGGATCCAGACCAGCGATACTCTATTGAGAAGTGTTTTTTGGCAGTCTAATACCAATTTAGACGTTACACGGTAAGACTTAAGTGTTTTCAAAACCGCTTGGCTGTCCGACAAAATTTTTATTGTTTTATGTGTGAGATTGGTTTGCTCCAATCTCTCCACACATGAAGTAATGGCGTAAATTTCCGCCTGAAATACGGTTGCATAGGATTCTATAGAGAGATTAAATTTCTGTCCTAGGTCTGCGTCCGTATACACACCTGCAACAATTTCACGGTTGTTTAGTTGCTGTCAACAGTCAACCTTTTGGGACAAGAAAATAAATCAAATTAATTCTAACTGTTTAACACAAAACTTTTATTTTCAGTTTTATTATATTTAAACTACAATTTATAATATCTACATCTATTATTGCTCTTCAGATCCTGCTGTATCAGGAGGTATGGTTAGTGAAATCGGTTCTCGTACTAATGCCAACAATCTGTCAAGTTTCATACATTGTAACGTCCACTGGTCCAAATGCTGCATTTTTTTCGGAGCCTTACATTGTATTCTTAAATTCGGAGATAACTTAACGGTAGTAATGCATCCCCTAAAAATATAAATTCAAATTTTACGAAAACAAAATATCAGTCTACACATTTGACTTACTTGTCATCGCCTACTATAATGATGGGAGACTTGTAGTTGAAAGAAAGTCTGGTAATTTTGTTTTTCTTTTTCGAAACAATTGCTTGTACACATATCGGTTTATATTTATTTACGTTGAGATCGTAGACGCATACTTTTCCTTCGGACGTGACGCAAGCAAAAACAGTTGAGGAATAAGGCGCCCATTTTACATCCCCAACTCTATCACCAACATCGAAAACGAACAGAGGCTCTCTAAAATTAAACGTTTTACTATTTTAAGAGCTAGGCCTCTGAAAAATTAATAATTATAACAGAAAGAAAGAGAAGAAGAATATATTTTAACTGCGATTTACTCACAGTCGATTGTCCTCCCAAATTTTGACTCTCCAATCAGCACTGCAGGATATAAAGATATCTGTATTGTATCTATTGAAATCTATCCGATAAACCGGCAACTGATGGGCCTTATATGTTAAAAGGTACATGGAACTATATGCTACGCTACATTTGTAAATTAATCCTTCTTCGGTACCGACTAAGTAGATCTGTGGTTTATTCGGATGGATTTTAATGCAACTAGCACATGCTAAAATTAAATAAAAAACGTTTTCACCAAAATTATTATTCGTTATCCAAACGTTATAACATATTGCGAAGGTGTCAGTTTTTCAAACTAAAATTGACATCTGTCAATATTACTAATTTTGAAAGTAGAAAAATTGATATAAACATCAAAAGCTGCTGCTTTGGAATCTTGAAATAAAGAAAGAAACTGAAATTAATGGAATTGAATTAATTATAAAATTACCTTTCACTTTGAGCATTGTACCGTCTGGTCCAGGTACGGGAGCTTGGTCTAGAAACAACGTTGTTATTGTTGTCACCGACAACTCGTTTTGCATGAGTACCCAATTATTAATTTTTCCGTCAGCAGCTACTGAGAAAAAATTTAATTCACCGTCTGGTAGATCCGGAGCCCATTTAACCTAAACAATATCAACTAAGATCAATTTACAATCAAAAGTAAAAAAAATTAACTAAAAAAATTTTCAACCGACAGTTTTTACTGTATAACTCACATTTTGGTTAACAAACTCATTTTCTCATTTAATATTTGCCCTCGAGACCCCCATTCCTATGTTCAACCAGCATTTCAATCCGAATTTCCATAAATGCACCACTTCATCCTACAGCCAAAGACACCTTACAAAATAATAGACGTAGGTTCTATTTTGATAACAAGACATTTGATAACCTCAAACTCTAATAATTCTAGCCTGTTTTACGCTGGATGACGTTAACGTATCTTTGTAATACTTGTGCTCTTTTTTTACACCTTTTCTTTCCTTTCATTCTCTTGCTCCCTAGGAACAGCCGATACCGGCAAGTTATTTGTTAGCCACATAAATGGTTGGACTGAAAGATTTTTTAAAATAAGCTAACTTTCTTGAACAATGTGGCAATACACCATATGAGTTAAAACAATCATATTCTCTCTTATAATGTGGATACAGTTCATGTTTAAAATAAAATAAAATAATTAGCACCGCATATATCATTCTCTCCAATATCAAGAGAGTCAATATGGTGTTCAACTTCAAATTTTGACCACATGTTCTATTAGGTTATATTATTAAGTAACAAATGGGATATTCAAAAATAAAATTATTTTAAATTTAGTCTTTAGACTAACAAAAACAAATGAAAACAAACATTTACTAAAACTATACAACTTATAATGCAGATACGTCACTAGTTTAAATGTGAAGTTGTCGATAGTCTTCCTTTGCTGTTCCATGTTTCAGCTTCTTCTTCTTTTTCCTTCATTGGGATGTTTGAAATTGTTCAGGACAAAAATGTTGACATCTGACATCTATCACTCTGTTGTTTACCTTTTTAAATTTGAATTTGAACCATTTTATTAATAAAAGGTATAAACCTTAAACTCGAACTAATCAAAAATTTAAACCAAGATGAAACCACATGCGAATGCAAACAACTCATTGTCACTCTAACCTAAACTTCTTCTTTTCTTCTTGGGTAACTACCCTATCTTATGATTATTTTGTTCGATGTCAAAATATGTGACTAACTTCAACTTATACTAGTGATGTCAAAATCTAAAAGGAGGATTTTAATATGGAGGGTAGAAGGAAGGAGCACCATCTTGTATGGGTGACAAGTTGAAAAAGTGTCCACCTGTAAACAGCAAATTATAATTCGAAGATTCACCGAAATTGCGCTCGTGTAGCTAATGGAAATGATGTGAATTTAGGGTTATAAACCGAGTGAAGTGTGCTGGGTTGAAAAATTTAGTATTTTTCGTGACTTGTGTAATTGAGAAATATACAGTATATAAAATCTCAATTATTTACGTAGTATTTCCTTTTTTAATTTTGTATCTTACTCTAATAATTCATGGCGCTGTTTTTAAAATCTTTCCACTTGCTACTATGGCGCCACCTTAATTCGATGGACACTTTTTAATACATTCAGAAGGTGCTCCTTCCTTCTACCCTCCATAGATTTTAATACATTTTAAAAATAGAATTTTCTAAATGGGAATAAAAACAAGTAACACTATTAAATTTGATAAAATACGGTGCGACCTAATTTGTTCCCTTATAATTAACGATCTGCTAATCATTAACAGGAATCTATTTTTAGTTGAACACCCTTTTCATTCTCTGACAGCTATCACTTGTCTTAACACAGACAAAGAACAGTACCAACTTAAATTTAAAAAATGAAAGAATATTACTACGAAAAATTAAATAGAAATGGTTAAATACCTCCCAAACTATACCTCTGTGTTTGTTGGTAACACTGTTACTCTTATAAGCCGGTTCTTTACAAGTTGCTTGTACGTTAAATACTTGAACGGATCCATCGTAGAGTCCGATAACTGTCATGTAAGGATATTTTGAATGGATGTCTACGCACATCACGGCTGATTCTGTCGTACAAATATAATCGGGGTACGATGGATTTTTGATAGTAAACAAACACAAACAGCCATCTTGTATTGGTTTCGTGTAATCCACTAAAATAATAAACGTAATTCAATAACAAAATATTTGACTAGAAAATTGGGATTTGGTGAAATATTTCTTCTAAAATGATAGAAGTAGCTTTTAATAAAAATAGACATAAAAGTAGACATTATATTGTAAACCATTCCAGAACACATGACTTTGACGGGTCGGCCATATTGTACTGGAGGGCAACCAAATCGATTAGTTGGAGTTGAACCTTCTGTGTTTGTGTTTTATGAACAAAAATTAACTGATATAGGTACACTGACTAACCTTAGAACACACACGCCAAGTTTAAAGTTGTAATTCACTGAAGGGGCCCCGTTTTAAAGCACTAATCCAAGCATCGCGGCGTTGATCAGAGAGATCAATTAAATTGTCACCCCCCTTCCTCCCCGCATCCCACACTTATCAACACTACAAAACGAGGCATTTTTAGATACCTTTAAGAACTATAAAACTATTATCCGCTGTATACCTGTATTGGGCCCCCCAGCACAATATGGCCGACCTGTCGGTGACGTCATTCTGGAATGGTCCATTATTATTAAGGTTATAATACACGTACTTTTAATATTCGAAATTGTGTTAGGCTTACATTGGTTCAGAAAATGATGTATTTAATCATTTTCTACAACCCAGAATAATAAGAAAAGTACCTTTATGTTGATTCGTTTCCAAAATCCAACCAATTTTAACAGTATTTACATCGGGTAGCCGCCATTTTAAAAATGACAATGGCTACCATCTTACACCTATGAGTCAGAATTGTGATTCATGCGGGTCAAAAAATTTTGTTTTACTTACAAAATCCAAAACAGACAGCAAACAGATCGTAATAATAAGGATTCCATTCCAAGTCAGTTACAGTATGCTTATTGGTTTTGTTATAGGTAAACTTCCATAAAGGTAACAAAGTTCCTTCTTCTTCTCGGTATTCGTCAGACGGATCTTCCCAATATTTGTAATCTGTAGAATAAAAAAATAAGTTAATTGAGACGTTATCCAAACTAGAAAGAACCACCCTTCAGTATACAGAACTTATTTACTTGTGAAAGCACTTTAGCATTTTCTTTTGCGCACTTCACAGCGAATAGACATTTTTTAAATACAATTTAAACGAATAAACAAAGCTTCCTTGGTCAGTTGCTTCACAAAACTAACAATACACAGAGTTCAATACAAGAGCAATGTTCCAAAACAAAACAAACATCTGTCGACCACTGTAAAGATTCGATATATAGCGATGTTGGCATATTTTTTGAAAAATACCTAAGAGTGATAGAAAATACCTAATATTATTAGAGTATGTTAATTTTGTGAAGCAAAATTGGTGTTTACAATATATCGTTTCACGGATAAACAAGTTTTGGACTCTGAGATGCTGGCTTCAAAACCAAGTGTATTCGAAGATCGAAGATGTCAAGTCATAGCTTAAGTAAGGAAATGAAGCAGTTTATGCGTTGACTCATGTAAGCAAAACTGGTCTGTTAATAATACAATCAAAAGGATTGATTTGTATCGCCTAAAGGAGGAATGTCTTCTTTTTCAGATCATCTTCATAACTTTTCAGAACTAGTGACCACCTTATTATTGTCTTTTCTGAAATAGATTTTTCGCTGATCCACATTGTTCAATTACAGCACGTGGTGAACTTGAAAAAACTGGATCAAAGCTCCAAAATAATATTTTTCAATGAGGATCACTTACCCTTAGCCATTTCATTGTAGGTATTCTGATTAATCATTCTTTCCAGAACTCTAGTAGCTTCGAGTAGTCTTCCTTGCATTTCGTCAGTTAATTGTTGCGGAGTTTTTTTCACTACCACTTTTGGCGGGAGTCCCAATTTCTCCCTACGTTCTCTTTCTCTTTCTTGTTCCTGTATTTCGAAGTCGGCTTGGTAAGCGTCGTAAATAACCCATTGGAGTACGTTTGCAGCGAACGAAGCCATTGGTGGAGGCGTCGTTTGCGTTTCTTGAGACTAAAAAGAATTTTTTCAAAATATATACTTTTTTTATTTGCTACAATACTAACCCTGGTGGGGTTGTTATAGGTTAGAGCAGCCCTTTCGCAAAAATTGAATTGATTTGTAAGTTTTCTCGGTCTTCCGCCAGCTTTTGGCGCAGCTGCTTTTACAATATGCGATTCAGCGTCGTCTTCGTCGGGTTCCTCAGGCTCTTCAGGTTTCTCAGGTTGCGGAGCCTTTTCTTCTTCGTCATCTTCTTCTTTTCCAGTTACTCGCGATTCCGTATCTTCTTCTTTCGTTCCTTCTTCAACACTTTCACCTTCTTGTATTGGTTGAATTTCTTCTTCTTCTTCTACCGCTTCGGGGACCAAAGTAATTTCCGAGGAAAAGAACTCGCTAGCTAAAATGTTTCAAATTAATTTTGTACAGAATAAAAGGACACTACTTACGGTCGATCCCCATTTCTATCATTTGCTGATGAGCTTCTTCGGATTCCTTGTGAAGAAGAGTACCTTCTAATGAGTATACTTTTACCATGTTGCCAGGAGATGGTAATTCTATGAAGGCACCTTGTAGGTAACTCCATTCTACTAGGCCTTCTGGTAATTGAGGATTTGTTGAGATCAGTTGCTTTGGTATTATTTCTTTCAGTTCCTAGAAATATACAAGTAATGACTGTAGTGGTGCAGTAGCAAGGAAATAAGCAATGACTGGTAATAAATTCGTCTTTAACATTTTGTAGCAAGGCGGGTGTTACATTCTGCATTTCTGAGGTGATCATAATTTAAAATAAACTTAAAACGATTATAGATAGACACAGTTGATGAAATTAGCATTAAAAACATTCAAATTAAATTAAAACATTGAAAGAAACTCACCGAGTCGGTTAATTCCAGTTGATCTTTTGGTTTTAGAAGTTGTTTTGCTTTTTTCCATTCTTCCAAATCATCTGTTGTTTCATCTTTTTTTAAATTCCTTTTCTAAATCATAAAAAACATAATTAAATACATAATATTGGAAAATAAAACTGATTTAATTTGTACCTTTTTTACTTTTTTATATACTTTTAACATTTCGACTAAAAATTCAAGTGATGGTGTCTACTTTTTTCACTGAAGCTGCAAATCGAATTCATTTTCGTATACAATGAATTGATTTCCAGCCTTGAAACTTTTTTAAAGCCCTAATCTGTACAAACACCTGAAATACCAGCACTCCGTGACCTTTTAGCCACATTAAACCCACCACCACTTGAACTATTTTGGGGCATACACCTAGAAATGTAACGTAATTAATTTTGTTTTAAATTTACCCCTTTTGGCGGCAAAACAGTCGCAGCAGTTGATACAGTTTTCTTAATATTAGCAGGAGGCATTTTTGTTATGTATTATTTAAAATAAAATACTTTTTTGTGATAATATAAATTATTATGGCAGTGAATGACAACATTAAGGAATTTACAAAAAAAACTGCCTAGCAACTGCTATTGACAAAACCTTCGTAGGTGTCATAGGGAGAAAGTAGAAATACAGGGTGATGCACAATGCGAAAGAAACAGTCAGATCAACTCTTCGATCATTAAACAGACTAGATGAATAACTCGTTATACTGTCAACACACTTTGTTTCTAACCAACATCTATGTTATATACGAAAAATCACTTAGGTTTCAGTTACACCGATATCATATTACAGGATGATAACAACTTCTCTATTTTCATGGGAACGACGCTAGATTGCATTTTACATAAAAATTAACGCTGACGTTTTATAAAAAAACATATAAATTAAATTGGTCTAATGCAATGTAGTTAGTTACAATTTTATTCTGAATTACTTAAATTCCATTTTTTAGTTAAATAAAAACCTTTTTTTAAAAACCCAAACGTGGTTTTGTGAATATAATGTAACGTTTATTCTAATTTATATTTACAATTAATTTATATTTACAGATTTATATGTAATACAGTCCTTATTTAATAATTTATCTATTACACTAAACACACTAATTATAATTTATATGAGAGTCACTTAATAAGCACTTTATCGAGGCGCGATTACTTTCCTTCGGTATCAACACTGACTGATTGACTAATTGCCTGCAGCGATGCTCGTGGCCTATTTATACTCGCGCGCCGTAATTCTAGAAATCTCTCGACGTTCTGGCGGGTTCACTGGATATTCTCGATGTTTCGTATTTTGGATGCTTCTCGAAAATTGGGCGGAGGAGCCATAGTCGTCTCATACGGGGATTTCACTGGGGGCACTAAGTGAGCATATTAATGCAGTAGCTCGCGTAACATTGCCCCCTCCTTAAGAGACAGTTTCTCCTGGAACTAGCTAGGAAACTGGAACGAGATGACTGTATCGGCAACTGGTCCCCTTGTTGCATTTTCCAGTTGTATGGAAGTAACATGCGACCGTCTTCTCTGTTGGCTGTGTCTCCCGAGCATGGCCGCAAACCAGTACCAGCACTTCGGTGTCTCGGAAGATTACTTCTACCATGTTACGGATTATTCGCCAATCTAAATGCCTACATTCAATCTTGGGCATGGCTAGCCTATGCACGTTCAATTCAAGCACATGCTCCCTCAGACTTCGTAATGCTTCCCAGACATCCTCGTACGTTGGTCTTTCGTCGAAGGTGTTCCTCGCCACTAGGTGGAAATTGTAGCGGGAGCCATTTTGCAGCTTCAAAGCTTTACCTGGTACTGGTAACTGGTTTACCAAAAGCCGTGCGCCACTCTTCTTTATAAACAGAGATGCCAGTCCATGCGCATCGGTTACGCTGGCAGGGATGTTTATTGCCAGTGAGTATTCCTCCGGAACGGTAAGCAGGTCTTGTCGTCTCTCAGTGGTGACGCCGAATCTTGCTTTTCCGGTACCACCATAAGCACCCATGAACTCTACAAAAGCAGGATCGGCTACTTCCTGAAGCTGGTTTACTTTCTCATCGTGGTCACCCTCGAATGGCGCTAATCGGTTACGGTGTACCACCTTTGGCTTTCCATTTGGGATCTTGCTGATACGATAGATGACATCGTTGATTCTTTTCTTTACGAGGTACGGACCGTCCCAAGCTTTCTGCAACTTTGGAGAAAAACCCTTTTGTCTTCTTGGGTTATGCAGCCAGACTTTGTCTCCTTCGTGGAAACCTCCTTCCGTAGCTTGCGTATCGTACCTTTTCTTCATCCTATCGCTAGCGATCTGGATATTCGATCGAGCCAGCTCGTGTACGTCGTCCATTCTTTTTCTCAGATGGGTCACGTAATCTTCACCAGCTATGTCTTCTCCGGGTCGGCATCCAAATTCAAGGTCGCAGGGTAATCTCATTTCGCGTCCGAACAGAACTCTTGCTGGTGTTTGGCCGGTAGACTCATTGATGGCAGATCTGTAGGCCATCGCGAATAGCGAGAGATATTGGTCCCAATCTCGCTGATGGTTAGATACTACTTTAGACAGGTATTTGCCAAGAGTTCTGTTCATTCGCTCTACCATCCCGTCCGACTGTGGGTGCAAAGCCGTAGTTCTCGTTTTCTTCATGCTGAGCTTTTCACAAACTTCCTGGAACAGCTGGCTTTCGAAGTTTCTGCCCTGGTCGCTGTGTATTTCCAGGGGCACTCCATATCGGCAAATGAACTCATTCACAAGCACGTCGGCAACCGTTGCGGCTTCTTGGTTTGGAATGGCATACGCTTCTACCCATTTTGTGAAGTAGTCCATCACCAACAAAATGTACCTGCTGCCATTTGCTGTCGGTGGAGACGGTCCGGCAATGTCCAGGGCAATGCGTTCAAAAGGGCTTCCGACATTGTACTGCTTCATAGCAGCCTTTCTTCTCCCGTGCGGTCCATTGGTCGTAGCACAGGTAGTGCACTTCTTACACCAGTCCTTCACATCTTCGGAACTGTGCATCCAATAAAACCGTTCTCGCACTTTCTGGAGGGTCTTCTTCACACCTAGATGTCCTCCTGACGGACTGTCGTGTAATTTCCGCAGTACTGCTGCTATCCTTGTTCTTGGAATCACCAACTGTCTTCTACTTTCGGAACCCTCATCGTTCTCGATTACTCGCTGTAGCAAACCGTTTTCCAAAACCAGCAAGTCCCACTGGGATTTCATCGTTGGCGAGTACCTTGAAATATCCTGCCAAGTAGGTCGACAGTTCTGCTTTTTCCAATGTCGGATTTTCTTCAAGTCGGGATCGTTCTCTTGTTCCTCTTCCAACTTTTCTGGTGTCCATTCGTCGGTGGTCACCGTGGTTCTTCGAATCGCAGCTTCCTTAGCTTCTGTTTTGCTGCAGTGAGAGCACTCTGCAGGGCATGGTCTTCTAGAGAGGGATTCTGCATTTCTGTGGCTTATTCCGGCTCTATGCTCAATAGTGAAATTATATTCTTGGAGCCGCTCGATCCATCTAGCGATTTGACCTTCAGGGTTCTTGAATTGCATAAGCCACTTAAGTGCTGCATAATCGGTTCTAATCACAAATTTCTTCCCATACAGATACTGATAGAAGTGTTCCACGGACTTCACTACTGCTAGGAGCTCTCTTCTTGTGACGCAATAGTTTTGTTCTGGTTTGGAAAGGACTTTACTAAAATATCCCAGAACTTTCTCTTGTCCTCCTTGAACCTGTGATAGCACTCCTCCAATTCCAACATTGCTAGCATCAGTATCTAGTATGAATTCTCCCTCTGGTAGTGGATAGCCGAGTATAGGTGCAGTAGTCAAGTGCTTCTTCAAGGTTTCGAACGAAGTTTGGCAATCTTCGACCCAGCGAAACTCCCTTGCTTCCTCTGTAAGTCGTGTCAAGGGCTTAGCGATATCTGCAAACTTCTTTATAAATCGCCTGTAGTATGTACAGAGTCCAAGGAAGCTTCTAACTTGGTGCTTGTCGGTGGGTCTTGGCCACTTTCGTACGGCAGCAGCTTTTTCTTCGTCTACAGCTACACCATCCTTGCTGACTACATGGCCTAGGTAATTGACTTTGTTTTGAAATAGTTGACATTTCTTGGGGTTGAGCATCAGTTGGGCAGCTTGCAACCTTTTGAAGACACCTTCTAAATTCTTTTGATGTTCTTCGAATGTCCTTCCCAAGACTATGATGTCGTCAAGGTACACTAAGCATGTCTTCCAGGACAACCCTCGTAATACGTTTTCCATCAGTCTTTCGAACGTTGCGGGGGCATTGCACAGCCCAAATGGCATAACGGTGAAATGCCATAGTCCAGATCCGGTGGTAAACGCTGTCTTTTCTTTATCGGCTGGATCCATTTCTACCTACCAATATCCAGACTTCAGGTCCAAGGTAGAAAACAATTTGCTGCCGGCCAGCGTATCCAGAGTGTCGTCGATTCTCGGCAGGGGATAGCTATCTTTCTTTGTAACATTGTTCAACTGCCGGTAGTCCACGCAAAACCTCGTGGTTCCATCCTTCTTCTTTACCAGAACTACCGGAGAGACCCAAGGGCTGGTAGAAGGTTCTATTACCTTGTCCTTTTCCATCTCGCGAACAATTCTCTCCGCTTCCTCTCTTTTGGCCTGTGGTAGCCGTCGAGCCGATTGACTTATCGGTTTAGCGTCGCCGGTGTCAATTTTGTGTTTGACAGCAGATGTTCTTCCTGACTTTCCTCCTTTTGGTACAAAAAGAGATCGGTATTGTAGCAAGAGTTCTCTGATCTTTTTCTTCTCTTGCAGGCTAAGGGATTGTCCAGCCACTGCTATCATTTGTTCAAATTTATTGTTGGCATCATTGGAGGTTGTTGTTTGATGAATTATCGACGCCACTGGTACGCAAGTTCCAATTTTGGTATCCTTCTTCATAGTTATTGGATGGTCATTTACATTTATATTGCGTACAGGTATTTCTTCGGCAGCCATGACTAACCCTTTTCCAACCAGGATTCCTCGACCAACCTCTTCATCGTGATTCCATGGTTCCATCATGACCGGTGTTCATTCTTCGACGGTTCCTTGTAGCCTTGCCACAGTGAAAAATTCACTCCTTGCGGGTACAACTGTATCCTCCTGTACGGCTACCTGAACAGTCTTATCCTCGTGTGGGTGAAGGAATACCTCCTCAGAACCTACTCTAATCACTCGGTTCTTGAAATCTAGCTGGAAGCCATGTAGGTTCATAACGTCCATTCCGAGTATTATGTCCTCTTCGATATCAGCGACAACGACAGTGTGGGTGAACTTCTCTGCGCCAATTCCCAATTGCACCGGTAGTTCTCCATGGACATTGGCGCTTTCACCTGTGGCAGTCCCGAGTTGCAGTCTCGTCGGTAAAAGTCTTTTCCGGGTGTTGACAGTCTCGGGGCGAATAATAGTCCTCGTTGCTCCAGTGTCCACCAATAGTGTATACTTCCTTCCATTAACTTCACCATCCACGTATACACTATCGTCGCGACATTTCAGAGAGGTTATTAGGATGAGAGGGTCTTTGGAAGGTCTTCGGGTCGAAGCTGCCCTCTGAAGGTCGACCCTTCCTAGTTTTTCCTGCTGGGCATCTTTGTTTGTAGCAGTTCTCGGTCGCTTGCACGAGCTGCGTACATGTCCCATTTCTCCACAATTCCAGCATCTCACAGCTTTCAGTTTTCCATTTGAGATGCTTTTCATCATGTCGACAATCTGGTCAAGCTTGTTCTCAACTTCTTCGTCTGCTACAGCCCTCACCTTGCCGTATACTCCGGAGGCCTGTGTAGCTGCTTCGTACTCCAAGGCTGCAGAGAGTACGTCGACCAGTGTCTTATGCCGAGCCAAGCGTAAAGTTATCTGCATTTCATGGTCACGAACTCCGTCGATGAATGTCTGTACCCCTAAACATTCCATGACATTCTCCGGTGCCGATGGATAGGCAAACCGCACCAACCTCGCAATGTCTGCTTCGAATTCTTGCAGAGTTTCGTCGCGTTTTTGTTTGCGGTTTTTCAGCTGCCATTGGTACAGATGCTCCAGGTGTTCCAGGCCATATCTCATGTTCAATCGCTTTTTGAGTTGTTCAAAATCTTCGGTCTGGAGGATATCCATAGCGTCTCCTCTAAGGGCAAGAGTTAAATTTAACGCTTTTTCCTTCTCACTCCAGTTGTTTGCCTTTGATGCCGCCTCGAATTGCTTAAGATCGTTCGGCCATGACGTTTTACCATCGAATGTTGGCAGTTTCACTCGGCTGTTATTATCGGTTTCCATTTTCGGTTTCAACTCTACTTTCTCTGCCAGTTCGTCGTTATTCGGGGCTTGCCTAGTTGTAATATCCGGTTTATTACTAGTCTTCCTTTCGATTTCTTTGATTTTTTGTTTCATTTCTTGCTCCATTCTTCTAATCTTTTCTTCCACGGCAGAAATATCAGTCTTCATGGATGTCATTTCATTTTTCATGTCCGTCATTTTATTTTCTATGTCCGCCGAAAGTTTACTTTCCATGGATGAAATTTTATTTTCCACATTCGACAATTTGTTTTCCATGTCCGCCGAGAGTTTACTTTCCATGGCTGAAATTTCGTTTTTTATATCCGTCGAAATTTTATTTATGGAAGAGGTTATAGAGGCGGACGCTTCATCGGTGAATTCAAACGTTTCCGGGTCCAATCCATTGTTAATCATAGCTATTTTTAGTCGTTCCACTAACACTGACTTGACCCCACTTGTGTCCAGTTCGTAATCCTCCAACTCTCCTCGAAGCTCTGAAACTTTTAATTCACAAAGTTTCTTCGCCATCTTCCTGTATATTTATTTATTTATTTATTTTTTTTTTTTAACCCTACACCTGACACCAATGTAACGTTTATTCTAATTTATATTTACAATTAATTTATATTTACAGATTTATATGTAATACAGTCCTTATTTAATAATTTATCTAATACACTAAACACACTAATTATAATTTATATGAGAGTCACTTAATAAACACTTTATCGAGGCGCGATTACTCTCCTTCGGTATCAACACTGACTGATTGACTAATTCCCTGCAGCGATGCTCGTGGCCTATTTATACTCGCGCGCCGTAATTCTAGAAATCTCTCGACGTTCTGGCGGGTTCACTGGATATTCTCGATGTTTCGTATTTTGGATGCTTCTCGAAAATTGGGCGGAGGAGCCATAGTCGTCTCATACGGGGATTTCACTGGGGGCACTAAGTGAGCATATTAATGCAGTAGCTCGCGTAACAATAACATCTATATCGATACTTTTATTCCAAAACAAGGATAGCAATACACACAGCAAAGTTCGCGGCTTCCAACAACAGTGCCGTGCTCTGAGAGGAAGGGTTTAAATTGACTGAATAATCATATTAAAATTTTCGAGCAATACTTATAGATTTATTTTATTACTCGATGAATAAATATTAGTTACCGTCTACCCGATTGGACACAGACTCTGCTCCTGCTCTAAAACATTCTCGAGGAACCCAAATTTTAATTAAATTAACACTAACAATGCAACAATACCATACAGAACTTATTATATTCTTTTTAGAATGGATGAATAGTATTTATATATCGAATGATCGACACTGGTAGTTTCAGAATTGTAGAACTGTTCCAGTAGTTGTTGCTTATATGTGAAATGATGAATTGTAAACACCACTACTTATACATTTGTAAGACTCAAAAAGGATAAAGTATAATAAAACTCGATAATAATACAACTATCTGAATTTATTCTCTTCAACGTCACGTTTACACATCGACTGCATATTCCAGAGCACTTTCCTTTTCAGATACCCTCGGCCCTTTGCCATGTGTATACGTTACAGGAGATGAGATAAACAAAACTGGGTTCAACATTCAAGTGACATGTTTGTTAATGGGTCCCGTCTAATGAATAAAGTAAGGTGACATATTAATGGGTCTTGTCCAATAAATGTAATACTCTAGAAATATGAAATATAATATTCGGTCATCCTGACGATTGGTCTGACCTCAGACCCTAAATATATACTACTAAAAAAACTCAGTTAAAAAACTTAATTAAATTTCATTTGGAGCTTGTGTTCGAAAATTCCGGAACTAATTTGTCTTCAAATACATCAGCTATAATAGTAGGAGCTGCTCTATTAATATCCAGCTTCATAACTCCTATTTTGATGAGCAAAATAGGTAGAAGACCTCTTCTTATTTCTTCATTCTTTGGTATGTCATTATCTTTAATAATTTTAGGAACATATTTTCACTTTTTCAACACTGAAACATTCAAATGGATGCCTCTTTTAAGTTTAGCTTTGTACCTAACCAGCTTTAACATGGGGCTGCTATTATACCATGGATCATCCTTTCTGAACTATTTCCTAATAAATTTAAAAATGCCGCAGCCTCTTACTGCGCAACTCTATTTTTCACAGGAAATTTTATAGTTACTTTGAATTTTAATAATCTCAATAATACCATAGGAATCTCGGGGATCTTTTACTTTTTTTGGTTTGTGGTGCTTTACAGGAGCTGTCTTCAGTTACTTTTTTGTACCGGAAACTAAAGGGAAGAATTTTATCGATATACAGAAAATGGTAAATGAAAGCTTGGTGGAAAACCATGCCTTAAAGTGACAGACCTGTTATATATGGCTCTAACTTCCTTTTTGGTGAAATATTTTCCTTATATCCATAACAATGTCAATCTTCTCTACAGTATCTTGGAAAACTTATTTCCGGAATAGAAAAACTCTTCTTTTTGTTTCATTGAATATTACTGGTTATATAAGCATCATTTTATACGATTTCTGCTAAATTTGGATCCAGTTAATTTGTTTAGGTCAATCTCACAGAACCATGAAAAATATGTAATGTTAGTATTTTTTCAGGACAGTATCGAAAATTATTATCAAAAATTTGTTAAAATACATTCTCTTTGAACTGCTAGAATATACTGTTAACTTAAAAATTGTTTTTAATATTGTTAGATTTATTCTTTTTACATGTATTCGCAACCCTTATGAAACAGCGACTGCCAAACTTAAACACGGGGAGGTTATTTCCCCCTCGCGCCAACCACTATTGGCGCGCATGTGTGAGCGGTTGAATGATTGTATGAGCGCCAAATTTGAATATTTTAAACAAGATCTAACAATATTCTCTCTAATGGCGAGTACAAATTGTCTTTGGAGGATGCTGCAGGTGGCTTCAGGAAGGTAATATCGTATACTTAGGTTAGGTTAGATTTGTGTTGAGTGGATCCATTAGGTCCTCCACTGAGACACACAAGAGTCTATTATAATGTAGACTTAGATTAGATTACAAAAAATTGTTAAAAACAAGATAAGATGGGTAGCTAAAATAGTAATGATGATTTGGCATACATGTGGACACTTTAGGGACCTGGAAATTTTGCTTCTTGGCGTTTTGAGTTGAAGATAGGGCTCAATGCGGCACATATTTAGGACGCGATTTCTTTTGCGGAAGGAGAAGCTTTCCTTAAGGATTCAGGTAGTCTTAGGAATCCCAGAAGGCAATGTTTATGACCATTAATAAGAAGAACAAGCAGCTGATCATGTCATGTCATTTTGTTTTTCCCGGTTCCGGTAAGGTTCGCGACCCTCGGAATTTTGCAACAATTTTTTTTATAGAAAGTCCTATTGATATAGAACATTTTAAAAGAAAAAAAATTCTTGGATGATGCACTTTTGGAAGAGAAAATTGCAATTAAAGTACTAAAAATCAGCCATTTTTTTCAAATTTCTAGCTAAAAAGTCAACAAATTTGACAATTACGTCTAGATACCAGATGATTACAAATTTTAGAAAGAACTTTGGATGAAGAATGCTGCCAATTCTTATTTCCGTAACTCGTGACGGCTTGGAAATCCTCTACCCAAGGTTTTGAATTTTTATTGAAAATTTTGTGGGGAATTCAGAATTCATAGAGAAAAATCCAAAAAACAATATTTTTTCGCCACAAACACTATTTGGAGCAATATTTTATTAAAAAAATAGAAATAGTTCAATACTTTATATTCCACATGAATTTTTTCAAAAACGGAAAGGGAATAAATACAAGGGTATGTATTGTTATGATTTATTGTGTGTGGGGTGTTTTTTTTATTTTTCAATTTTATGTTATTATTATTATTAGTTTATTCAAAATAACTTATATAAATATATAAAATCTAACATATTCTTGATTGATTTACATTTCTTCACGATATCTACCACAGTTGAACATAACAGCAATACAAATTTTTGTCAAATATTCAATATAAGCGGTGTTATCACGTTTACTGAGAAATACTGAATTACAGAAACCTTCGAATTGACATACTGTTTATCATGTATAATATTTAAATATTGGTATATTTATCAAACAAATTTTCCCCCTTCCATAATAATATTTATAACGTAATAGGCAATTAATATCCCATCTTTCAAATGGAATCCTCCACAACTACTTATCCAGTTTACCAAACATTAATCTATTATTAATATTCTTCAACTAACGTTAAAACTTTTCGGTTTTCCCGCTTTTCAGACAATTCTGGTCCCTATCCAAGCAACAGTATTGATTTTCCTATCAACACTCTTCCTGTCCAATGTTATTTCACGTTCAGTACGAATTCATTCCAGTCAGCAGTTGAACAAACAAAAATACTGTTTATGTATCTGAAAGATAACATCGCATACAGGGCATTCAAAATATCGTAAATCAACTGACTAAACATTTTTGTTAGAAAATAATGTGATTGTATTGTTTTTTGTTTTAAATTTTTGATATACACGGTTCAATTTGTGATGGAAGACAGTGGAATTGACAGTGGAGATCATAACGCTGATTCGCATACCAAACCGAATGTAAGTACCTAACAGATTTTAATTAAAATTACTTTCATTATGTTGACATTTTTTGGGCGGTATACAAACATTTATTAGTGTTATGTATAGAGTGTTTACATCGTTAGCATTTGACAAGAAATTACATTGACAAATGACAAACGCTATTTTTAAACCTCTACTTACTAGTAAATTTACTATAAATTCTTACCAAATATTCGGAAAATTTATTCTGGGCTTAAAGGATTTAGGATTATGTTAAGTCTAATTTCCTGAACAAAAGTGTCCATGGACGTACTATTACTAGTTTTTGAGATACAGGACATTAAAGTTGGAAAGTAGCAAAAGCAATATTTCGTTTATTATAATTTTATTGAATATTTTGTGCGATTGTTGATTCTCTCCCAAAAGTCATTAGCTTTAGACTGATTTTTGATCCAAAATATTGATGGTTACAAACCGCGACCCCCACGTTGGATAGCCCGGATTTACATTTAAATTTACATTTAAAAGCAGTGCCGGAACAACGTAGCCACGGGTCTGTGTGCGAAATTTTTGCCGGGCCCCCATTATGATACGGAGTATTGATAACATTATTAATTTTGGCTACAAAAAAAAGCAATTGTTATACTAATGAGTATTTATTTTCCTGAACATAGAAAAATATGTGTGCAAGTACAAATAAAAAACAATGTGTTACAAATTTTATATACGTATAAGTAAAAAATATGATAAAAATAAAATAACAAAATACTTCAACAACAACAAAAAAGAAAAACCTCTAAAATAAAATCTTTTTTCCTTCCTTGCGCAAAATTTGAAATTAAAAAAGAAATTTGTATCTATTTTTGGAGCCTCCTCATTTTCGATAGAAATAATCGCTAAAGCTGATAATTTTTTATCGGTCATGCAATTTCTCAATTAAGCTTTGATCAACTTTAACTTGGAAAAAGACCGTTCAGCTGATGCAACCGAAATAGAGATGGTCAAAAAAGGAATACAGGCAGTTACAATTTTGACTAAAACTGGAAGAAAATAATAATTTTTTACCAAAATAAAATCTAATAAATCAGAAATAGAAGTTAAATTATCCAAATCATTCTTAAAACGTTCTCTAAATGACTTGGGATGAAATTTTATCCGCAATATCTTCTGGATATTGAAGATGCAGGGATTGACTCATTTCGTAAATATCTTCATTAGAAAGAGGAGTATCTCGTAAAACGTTGGGGAACAAAACGCGAAAATAAGAACAAATTTTGCAAAGGCCAGAACTTCGATTTTTTAATTGAGCTGCAAATTATATCTATAGTTTTAAAAAACACTTTTATTCTAAACCAACCATCACTTGTTTGAACTTGATAATGCTTATTCACATCATCAAAAAATATTTTTGGTCTTCAGGAGTAGTGCCCCATTGCCTAGCCAAAATAACAGTACCTAAGTAATTGGACGTAAATACTATTCACACTCACAGCAAAGAATACACCACTTAACAAGAAGCGAAGCTTCCGATCATTTTTTGTATGCGCATGTCGAAAAATCGCCATTTTTATAATAAGATACTTGTCACCCGCTTGTCACAGTTCTCTTTGTCGACCAATTATATCGCAGATATTTAAAAATTTGATCATTTTCTCAGTGTATTTACTAAGTTATCTGTCAACGTCGGTCTCTCAAGGTCATAAATTTTGGTTACCAAAACATCAAAGAAAATGCGTCGGGCTTCGCTTCTTGTTAGCTGGTGTATTCTTTGCTCACAGTACTCACACTATAACTACAGAAACGAAAATATAGGAATTGTTTTTTAAGTTTGAGCACCTAGTTCATAAACACCCAAACGCAAACCATGCACATTATTCAATAAATTAAATTCACTAAAAATTAGGCACTTGAAAATATCAAACAAGAATTATTGCTCAAACCAAAGATTACAAAGAAATATTTTTTTTGTAATCTTTGCTCAAACCGAAATTATTACATTAACACGTCTTTACCTTTATAAAAGTTCAATAATCGCTGACATGTATAGTTGACGTAAAACTTTTAGTGCAGAGATCTAATCGTATATCCTCTTTAAGTTCTGTTGCAGAGCTAAACTCTAAAAGGTATTAATATTATTTTTGTCTACTTACCAAACATAATTCTATATTGTATTTGATGTTACGTAATTGTTGAAAGGGCGTTCGGTTTAAACGGGATACCAGACATGAACTGAGCCGTTTCTGTATCCCATTCGATTTTTTTAAATTTTATTGCTAATAAATATGCAGATATACTTACAATTTCCTCAGAAAAACACGACTCTTTCTTGATGTCAGACTACCAACTAATGAGTCAACACGTGTGGCGATACTAAAAATCAACCCCTTTCAAAGATAAGTACTTATAGTTCAGTCAAAGATGTAAAAAATAATAAATTATTTGAAATTTATATA
The DNA here is from genome assembly GCA_947563755.1 of Lochmaea crataegi. Taxonomy (NCBI): domain Eukaryota; kingdom Metazoa; phylum Arthropoda; class Insecta; order Coleoptera; family Chrysomelidae; genus Lochmaea; species Lochmaea crataegi. The sequence continues at coordinate 26,934,779 of OX387428.1, read as the reverse complement.
TCTACTTCTTTTTAATAACACGAGATATAAGGTAGTGTTAATTGTCTGGTATTGTGTTTAAGATGTTTTTAAATATAAATAGGTTAATATTGTTTGAAGCAATGTTTGATATTCGGGTTATAAATAGCAGAGGAAAGAACAAATAGATTTTAGATTGAATACATCAAAAGAAAGCTCGAGTCATCGTTTAGGTAAAGATTTATTAAAAAATGTATTTTGTTCTATACATTAACGCGAAGTATCTTAAAAATTAGGATGGCGCTCCATAATTGGGGGTTAAAAATAATCGTTAGACAGTCGATAAATTTATTTAATAATTAAAGATTATTAAATACATTTTAACGATTATTAGTTGAAAGTATAATATTAAATGAACTTATCGACAACTAAGCTTTTTTAATTATAATATTGACTGGACTATGACGATATCATCGTATTAGAGTCAAACAAAAAGCCGACAACTTTAAGTTCGCACAATATCTTTTACGTCAACTATACACTGCCCATTAAACTAGATGCCGTTTAAGAAATAAAAAAAATAAATGCCGTTTTATGTTATTATTTCAGTTACTATCATATCTAAAATGTTTAGTTTTGCGGGCCCGTTTTCAGAGTATTGCAATTTTTTTCTATAAGAATATTGTTTTTTGCATTTTTGTTTGTATTTGTAGCTCCGTTCCCGTACCCCTTTTTAGCCCGGGCCCACACATTGCACTTGCACACCGGTAGTTCCGTCACTGTTCATAAGCCATGCGCTACACTTTTATATTTCACCGCATTTTTTTCTAAACGAGCCCGTATCATTTTAGAATGAATAGAATAACCTTTTGAAAAGTTAAATGTCATGTTTGTATACCTGGAAATGCGATTAGTTCACTGGAAAGTAGGTTATGGATTAATTATAACGATATAACTCCGTATTATAGAGGAGAAGGTGCAAATATGGAATACCATTTTGTTTATTAGACACATCTTCTAAACGAATTGGTAAAACAAACCTAAATTTAGCGAGGTCCTATCCAATACAATTTCCGATAAAAGTCTTCAATCAAATTAAAGGCAACCCTCACATTTTTTGTAAAAAAAACTTTGTTAGAAAACATGTCAAAATCACCACTTAAAATATGGGGGGGGGGGGGGAATATATGGAATACTTCTAAGAATTGGTGAATGATTTTATTAATTGCATTTTTTTGTTAATATAAAGTCAAAATACAATATAGACTACTTGGACTACTTGCACTAGTCACAGATATATATTCGTCTTTCTCCGCACCTGCGCACTCATTATGTGCCCACATGTAGCACATGAGACACTGTACCCATACCTCACCTCTGGGGCTTGTTGAAAACTTTTGCCCACAGAAAATACACTCTGCATCATTGTCATCAGGGTTCGAGTGTCTTGGCATATCAGCAACATCGTCGTCAGAATAATCTGCTAGATTCAAATCGTCATACCCTTCAGATTCATCTTCAGATGAGAAGTCTTTTACGGGGCGCTTACGTCTAATGTTTGATTGCTTCATGGGTGGCTTTTTTGACTTTCCTTTGGAATTTTCTTGCTTTTGCTTGCTTTTCTTTTTTTCTATCGACGGACTCTTTCAGTTCATCTTTATAAGGAGATGATGTAACCAGAGAAGCTCCGACAGCTCTTCGTCCCTTTTTAGAATTTTTCCACTTTGAGATGGGAACCGGGCTAATATACTTGCATTGAATTTTGACCAGAAATCTGGAGAGGTACATTGTTTGTAATCGATGATTTCGAACATGAAGGCTGGTTTGGGTACGGTAAGTAATCCTGTGCATTGGTTGTGTCTGAAAGTGTTGCTGTAGACGAAGAAGATTCAACTTGAACATTCGCAACAAATCCCCTTTTAGCTGCTAAAAAGTCAGCGTGGGAGAAAATATTTCTATTCAAAGTATCCCGAAAACCATTAGCAGCTACTTCACCAGTCTGAACTTGAAGTTATGTTACGGGTATGGCTGTAGTGACCATCAAGAATTAATAAAATCGGGTCCTCCTCAGACGGTTTTGATTGCTTAATGAAGTGATGTAACCACTGAGCGAAAATATGGGCTTGTACCCAACCAGATGGATGTGCAACTCCAACAGATCCCGGAGGAGCACCTTTCATGAACTGTATATTCATATTTTTTCTAGGGAATATTAGTAAAGGTAGTATGAACTGGCCGGTAGCACTCATGGAAAAGATAACTGTTATCAAAGCACCTCTTTCTGCTGAAGTTAAAGATGCAATCTGACGTTTACCTCGAGGGCCAATTACCGTAGAAATCTTGCTTTGTACGATGATTAGTCCCGATTCATCTACATTGTAAATGTTAGCTGGAGGGAAGGAAAATTTTTGAAATTCTGTTTATAAGAGATCAAAAAAATCAGAAATCCTTTCTATGCAAAAACCTGCAGCTCTAGCGAACGATGTTCCAGTAGGCTTCCTAACTGACATTTTGTTATGTCGCTTTAAAAAAAAGAACCTGTCAAACCTGATGCAGAAAATAGGTGTTCAATGTTATTTCTAGAAGCCAATTCATAGACAATCCGTCTTAGATCTCTCCTAGTAAGCCCATAGAATTTTGACTCCATTAGTAAAATATATTCTAATAACTGCTTTTCTATATAATCCACTAAAATACCTTTTCTTCCAAGCTTGGTTAGTGCCACCTCATCAGGTGAAACAGAGGTGTTCTGACAAAGTCGGAAGAGAGTAGTGCGAGGAACTCCATAAAACTTGGATGCCTTCAAGTACCCCATAATATTTTTTCTAATAGCGTTAATTGCTGCACTCATATTCTCTTTATCATATGTTTTTCTTTCATTTTCACATACACGCTTAGTTGTTCGCGGCATTCTGTAATAAAAATAACTAATTTTTAGAACAAAATTAGGAACATTCTATTTGAATTTACTGTTTGGACCCTTACTTTGTGGAATCTACTCATATTACTAACATTCTAATTCTTGTTTTTATTAATATTTATATTGAAATTCGAACAATTGCTAATATTAAAGGGATTCAGTTTGTTTCAATGACAGCAACGATGTAATTCTTCCCGGCCTAGTCCGGGAAATACGTACTTTCCGGACTAGGCCGGAAAAGTGCTACTTTCTCACAGAAAAAGCGTCCGGGAAGTAGGTACTTTCCGGGCGGTTGCCGAAAATAGTTATTTGTATGCCAAGGACTGAAAGTGCTACTTTGTTGGACGAGTCTAAAAATTGCGAGACGAGCGAAGCGTGGCGAGCAACAGGCGAGTCCAACAAAGTAGTATTTCAGCCGCGGCGTACACAACATTTTTTAGACGACGCATAAGATCCAAAACTTTTTCAATTACACTGAGGAAAGACAATAAATAATAGAGAATTATAAACATTTTATTTATTGAACAATACAATGTACTTAATGATATTTGCAATGTCAATATTAATTTATTAATTATTTGCAAAAAGTAATGTTGATTGTACCTTCAGGACAATTATTAATATTTATTGGATTGGATGCAGATGGAATATGTATATCTCTACTAGATGTTGATGGAATCTCTGTAGATGTGTTTGTGATTTCAATACAATTTGTAGATGCGTTTGTGTCTTCGATAGAATTTGTTGATTGATTCGTATTTGTGGTGGAAGAAAGTATTCTGTTAGCAATTTCAATCTTGTTTGTTATCGAGTCATCTATATAAGCTTCCGTTACGGTGGAAGAAGCCCACCCACCATGCCTTTTTAATATCAGGAGGACTGCGCCAGTATCGGCTAAAAGGGACGCTGAGGTGCGTCTAAAACAGTGGCTTGTATAACCTTCTGGATTTTGTAAATGTAGATATTTAGCAATATTACATGGTATCTTACTAAAGGTATGAATTCCCACAACTTGGGTTGAACACTTGCCTTTATGATAGCTGAGAAAGAAATTTGAATGATTTGTGTGTGGAGGTCTCAAAGTATTTACGAAACAATTCGATGGGATTTATACCAAGACAAATTTTGTTTGTTACAGTAAAGATACGTTGTTTGCCAGTTTTGGTTTCTGGTACTGTTATAATTAAAACATCATTTTTATCATGAATATCATTCAATTTTAATTTTTTTAATTCATCCCATCGTAATCCACCTGCCACAGCTACTATTAGACAAATCTAAAAGACAACCACTCTTCGTATAAGATTAAAACTAATAAGTACTAATACATACTTTCCACATGAGATATGTCTCATCGAGTGAATGTAACAAGAATTCTATTATATTTTCTCTGGTTAAAGTTTTTGATTTTTTTGCAGTGTACCCTTTGTTTTGTTTCTTCAGGAAATTGATGAGTTTTGGATATTTGTTGATGTGAACATCTTGTTTTATTATTGCGAGAGTACTTTTAATCATCGAGAATGTAGACCATAAAGTAGAACTTTTCCAGATTTTAGATTTTTCTGAAAAATAAGCGAGCACTACGGTTTCCGTTGGGTTTTTCGCCTTTTTCTGGTGACACCACTTCATAAAGAGCTCGTACTGTTTTTCGTACCTTGCACGAGATTTATCCGGCAACGAATTAAGAACGGCCACATTGCTTTCTTCGGTGAGATCAGGTGGCGTGGATTCGAGTAACTCTTCATCGCTGATGTTTTCTTTTTCATCATCATTCATTGTTATTCATTAATTTAGACAAAACTTCGGATAAAACAAATAATTTCAGAAAATTAAAAATTTAAGGTTATGCAAAATCATCGAAGTGAAACTGTCAACTGTCAACATTGAAGTGGCTAGAGTCACATTTAAGGAAGTTAAAGTTGTCTACTCCAGAGCGTCCCGAAAGTGTTTTGCAGTACGGAACTGTCACTACATGGAACACTCAAAACGCAACTTTCGGTATGTAAATGATTACAGAACCAGCAACTTTCAGATGGCGTCGTCTAAAAAATATTTTTTTCTACAGCTGCTATGAAAAGTGACGTATTTCTCATACCTTACTTAATTTCAAAACCAAATATTGCTCATACTGTGAGAAATATAATTTCTCACGGCACTTTGCCCACGCCACATACATTTATATGGAGAATCAAATAAAATGGACAAAAACTTAGTAGGCTTCTGTCATCTTTAAATACCTACTTAATTGTCACGAAACTGTCAGATTAATTAATATAACGAAGAATTTACTGAAAAGAAATGACGTTCCGGATTTGACCATACAAAATTGTACAAATTTCACCATCAACTATAATTTTAAATTAAATTATTTAACAGTATAGAGATGGGATACTTTAGTGTTATTTTTGTTTTACTAACCATAAAAATAAATATTAAGTTACTTTACTTGTATTCTTTAAATTTGTGCAATTGTAGAAAAAGTATAGTGTGCAACATGTGGGGAAAGTACTTTTCTCACTCGTGTGTTTGCGGCACTCGCCCTTAAACTTCCACACTCGTGAGAAAAGTTGAACTTTCCCCCCTTGTTGCACAATATACTATTTTAGCGTTTTGTCATCATGACAAACATAAACATTCAAATCGACGCCATTTTTAGTCCATTTAGATATTACAAAGAAACGTGTTTTATTGATTTGTTATACCTACCACACGCAGTGGCGGATTTAAGACATTGGAGGCCCTAGGCAAGGCTTTTCGAGCGGTCCCTACAACCAGGATGTATTTTCTATAATTTAACCGAAAATGGCAAGTTTTAAGGTTTTTTAAGGGCTATTTTAAAACCAATTAAACCTCAAAAACCAACAGGAAAATTAATTTGCGGTTGACTTTCTTTGAAATAATTATTCCATGTACGCTTGGATGTTTTAAAATCACAAGTTTGTAGCCTATCCAGTTCAGAAGTTAACTACTTTAAGATTAATATTTAGAATATTTTGATATGTAAAGGGAAAAAACGGAAAGAGCGGCTTTTTTACTCTATGCGGGTGAAAAGTCAACAACTCTTACTCTTAGAAGTGAAAAAGTCATTCAATTTAGAATGTGGATTTGTAAAGTATTAACGCACAACGCACAATGACAAAATGAACTACAGTATATTGTATTATGTTCAGTCAAATACAAATAAATCATATAATTTTATACCTCTAAACTTTTCTTGCTTTTTGGTCCACACGGTTGCCGAAAAAAAAAATGTACGCAACACGCCCGGAAACTGTTTTTTCGGACTCGCAGACTTGTCTACTCGTCCAAAAAAGTATTTTCCGGACCTGTTACGTAATATACTATTGTAGGAAATAGAGATAGAGACACTTTGTTTTGTAAAACGGCCGGTATTCGATATTACACTCATATTCCTTATTTGCACCTTCTCCTCTATTTTTATTTTGTAAAAATTCCCTAGAATTAAATCTCGTTATTTATAAAGGACGGAGTTGTCTATAGGAACATTTTTTGTGTGAAATCTTTTCGATGCAGTCTCTCGTTCTACGAAACTTTTGCATATTTTCATAATTGCTGGAAACTTTCTGTTACCTTATATTGAACAAGTTATTATTTATAACAGTACTATTTACAAATAATATTTTAATTGAAGCAATTAACAAATCATTAACGATATCTCGTGTAACAAACATAGGTTAATACTTAATATGGAACTTTTTTTCGTTTAATTTAAAATCATTATATTTATAACGAAATAGGAAAGTCGAACTCGTTGTATATACTAGTAATTTTATCTAGAAGGTCATTTGGTGTAAATGATGTGCCATTAGGAAGGTTTCGTAAGGTAGGACAAGAAAACTTAAAAATTGCGTCACTGATTTCCCCAAAATGGCGCCTAATTGGTGTTTGACACGTTAATAATATCTTTGGCATATACACTGTGTTCATTTGTAAAGGACCCACCCTTAATATTTCAGAAATGCGACATATTAGAAAGAAATGCCGAAACACATCAACTTTTAACTTGAGCGGAGCACTTTTTAGGGCTAATATCATAATCTTCAGATTCACCCCCTCCCTACTGCCTTCCCTACACCCCTTAAATTTTTTCAAATGGCATACGAAAAGAGCCAATTTTAAACAACGATTAAATAATAATTGAAGGCTGGTATCAAAGGCAAAACAAAATGATTGAATAGAGATTTACCAGACCTTTTAAATGATGTGATAAAAATTAAAGGGGTATCTCTAGTAGAGAGGGGGTGAATCTGACTTTTATGACATTAGCGCTAAAAAGAGTCCCCCCAAGTTAAAAGTTGAGGGTGATTTCTTTCTAATATGTCGTATTTCTGGAATATTAAGGGTGGGTTCTTTTCAAATGAACACATTGTATATGGAATAAATTAATCAATAATATGATGAACCTAACGCTGTCACAAACATCCAAAACCATCCACTCATTGACATGTTACAGCATTTTGACAATTTCATGCTTTCGCTCCATCTAATATACAGGGTGTCCCAGAATAGTACTTAATTGAATTGTATATAAACACCCTTGTGAACTGTATATTTCAGTGATAAGATGATTTGTTTGTTTTGTAGGGAAGTGATAGTTCGAGTGGCAGCAGCAGTAGCAAATCAATACCAAGAAAAACAGCGGCTACCTCTCGCCAATTACAGAGAAAACTCGAAGCAAGGATAGAACAAGCTAAAAGACTTCATCAAGATTATGCTTCCTCTACTCCAGCATTGATTCCTATACAAAGACTTCCTATACCTGGTGCCAAAGATCAGCAACCGCTTGTTCAGTGGGACACTGATGACAGGTATGTAACTTAAAACACTTGCCAATCATATTAAGAGTCCATAGAGATGATACTTTTATTACGCATGTGTAGAAATTGACTTTCTGACGTTTAAGTTGTTATTTTACGTTCTATTCATAAAGGTGATTCAACCTTTTCTCCCTTTCTACGATTTTGTTGTCAAGATTACTGAGAAGTATTTTTTTTTTGTTACAGTGAAGAAGATATAGTCAATTTCTTTCCGAATGCTAGAAAAGAATCAAAAGGGCACCAAGAACTGACTGATACTTTTAGCATAGAAGAAATGAGCATATCAGGTGACGACGAAGAAGAAGACTTACATTTAGTGCCACCTAGGACTGTTTACAAAACTTTTAAATGTTGTTTGGTTCCTTCATGTACCATTATATAAATTTGTTGATTTAAGTCTGTTTTAGTACGCGGTTTCTTGGAAAATAAAAATTTCCATAATTATTCTATAACTATTGTGCCAAAAATTTCATCTTAAATAATCCAATTCTTTAATTTATTGTTTTGTGAAACGAATTAATGTTGTTAGGATTGATGGAAATTGATAGTGACAAATGACATAAAACAAGTGACATATGACAAGTGACAGATAACCTAAAACAAGTCACATATGACAAGTAACACATGACAAGTGACAGACGACAAATGATAGATTTCCCAACTAAAAATGAATAGTTATTTTAAATATTGGATCAAATTTAAAAATATATATAATAATATTATATATACAGGTCAGGTGTTCATAATTTTTGTGTTCTTTATATTATAGTGGAAGTAGAATATTTACATTGCATCTAAAGAAAAGAAAAGTAAAAAGTACTATGTAAATTGTATCTCAAAGTATTTACCTGAAACTGCACTTTTAAATTCTGTAACAGAAAATAAAATGAAAATAGTACATTGTTTAAACAATGATTTGAGATTTATCAAGTTATAGTTAAACTCTACTATAAAAACGATGTGACATTGTTTAGTTAACGTGAAAAAGAAGTTCTCAATATTTGTTTGGACCCTTTGTTGAATCTACTCATATTACTTTTACAAATGAAACTAACTGTTTATAATTAATTCCACTATTTGATGAAAACATTTATGAAAATTTCTAAAATACTATTGATAATTATTTCGACATTAGCTAATATCGGAATTTAAAAAAGTAATTCTCAATATTTGTTTCATTAGTTTTAGTCTGTCTGTCAAATATAAGGTGGGAGAGAGTGAGAACAACGACTGTAACTCATAGGGCGAGTAAGCGGAGGGCGAATTTGACCGATAAGTGACAGAGCTAACTGCCATTTTTTTCAGCGAATTTATTTTCCGCTAAGTTGGTCAATAACAACAATTCTAACCTCTACGTTGAAATTTCTGTGTAATTTAGTTTTTGTTAGTGTATTACTTATATTTCTTTAATATCCGTTGGACTCTTGTGCGAGGCACTCCTGTCGCAATGGCCAATTGTCTTGTACTCAGAGTACTATCTATTGCAACTTCATCCCCCAATACTGCTTCATCCGCAAGTTCTTCCAAGATTAAGTAATTTATAAGGTTTTCCTTTGAAGGCGCTTTATATTCGGAAAACAGATTTAAAGGTCGTGTGATGTGTTTATGTTTGTCACAGATCATCAAAGCATAGACATTAAGCCATTTTCAAGCGCTTTCATAAAGCACAGCTGCTAGCGCTAACTTTGCGCTAGCGTGGCTGAACGTGCCCATAGAGATAGTCTCCGTTTCAGGCAAGAAGATCCCACTTGAAGTTGCAGTCGTATGCGCGAACTTGTTGTCAAAACCAGCCCCATATTGTAAAATAAACATTCGACTTCAAATCAGTAGCGTAACGTTTTCACATTTTGTAGGTTAACACAAAATTAGAATAATGTGGATAATTTTTCCTTTAACACAAACAAGTTTTTTAAGAGGCATGGTTTTAGATCAAATGAAACACACAACACTCACAGATAAACTAGCTAAACGTCTTAAAATATTCAATGGTTGTCGGCATGAAACACCGTTTGCAACGCCAATGGCATGAAACGGTCGTTGCGAGACGAAGTAGATAAACAAGGCCGATTTTGGTTTCTGCGCAAGTCAGTTGGCAAACTTCAAGTGGCTTCTTCTTATGTGAAACGGAGTCTACTACAGTAACTTCCGTTCTTTTTAAACGATTTTTATAAAGTTAAAATTTCTTTTCACGAGACATTAATGCTGGATTTATAAACTCTGTAATTCCCGTTGTTTGTTGCTCGCCATGTTTTCCACATTGCTAGCGATTCGTTGTTCACAGTTGTTCCCGAGTCGACTAATTTGTATTGGTCATTGGTTGTTAGTGATGTTGAGATTTGATTGGTCACAAAGGTGACGCATGTCATTCGACAGAAAAATTGACGTGACAGATTAGTAAGGTTTTTTGTATTTGTATCAAGAAAGTAAGATAGTAATGAGTTCTTCAACAGCAAATTTATTATTAAAATAACTGGAGTTCGACATGATTGGCAGATATCAAGTCACGTGGCACTAACCTCAGTTTTCATCGGTGGAACTGCGAATCACGAGAAACAAGATATAAAATTTGGTTACTTGAGAGCAACGACGAACGATGTTGAAACGATAAACAACACGACAAGCGGGAATCACGAACAACGAATAACGAACAACAGCTTAAGTCGTGACTTTTTATGCCATGGCATTCAATGTCGCGACATTTCGTTTTATGAGAACCAAACATTTATGACGCGACATCGATGTTATGGAATCAAGAGAAGTTATAATTTTTCGTGGAGATATCTTTTGGAAGCTCGTTCATTCTCGTGCGTTGCCGTGGCATTTCGAACGGTTGACATGCGTTTGGCCGGTTATTTGTGGTTATGTTTTGTGAATTTGCAATGGAAAAATTTAGTTTTGAGGAATTTTCGAGTTTTTATTAACAACACCGGTGTTTGCACTTACAACACGGATAAACGCCACAATAATTTCAGTTGACACCATACTAAACTGAATAGAAATGTCAAGCCATCAAAATTACATGAAAACACAAAAGCGAAGTAAATTCTAATAGTCCACGGGCCCACATATAAGGGATTTCAGTGATTAATAACAGGCTGAAAGTTAATATACAGCTTCGTTTTGACGAGACACCCAACTTTTATCATTGGGCCAAATTCCGATAGTGGGAGGAAAAAGCGCGATAGGGAGCGAGACACGTCGATTTGATGAGTGTCCCAAATTAAATAATAACAATTTCGAAAAATCAATACTTCGAGAAAATACGATGGAAAACTGAGAAAAACTTATGGCATACAAAGTGAGTGGTACCTTCCGAGTGACCCCCACCTCTAACATGTCAGAATGGTGACTTGAAAAAATTTATTAATAACAAGCTGATTTTTGATTTGGGGCTTGCAAAATATATATTTTTTATAAAAAATGCATTGGCATACAAATTTGTTGGTAAATTTTTAGAGACCTACACTCGAAAGTTGTCAAGATTATGTTAATCTTTTTTTGATTAATAACCGTATGCCACGAATTTTTTTTGATTATTTACTAAATTCCTAATCTAAATATAATAGTGACCTACAAAAAAAAGGAATTTTTTTAGTTAACCTACAAAAACAAAAAATCGAATAATTTAATGTGCGCCGTACTTATGTCGTGTAACCACTGGTTTCATTTGTATGAAACTAATGTTATAAAAATAAAAGCTTGTGTTTTGAGTATATTATCAGAATTTTAATAATTATTCAATGTAACAGTGCATAAAAAAAATGAAACTTGTAAATAATGTAATGATAAATATTTAAAAAATCAATTCTCATCAGATTCTTCACTCGATGACTCTTTACTATGTGTTATGTTATCGTCATCTTCAGAATTATCGGGGGTAATACCACGAGTGCTTAAAATTGCCGATAATTTCCATGAAAGCTTGTTGTTAATAATTAAGAACGAGTGGAATTAGACAACAAGCTTGGATGGAAATTATCCGGTTAATTTTTAAGCACAAGCGGTATTTAGGGAGAATATTTCTCGAATAAAAATACAAATTACTGTATGTCTCCACTATATTGAATTTGTACCTGTTTTCGTCGCAAAATAACATAAATTGTCTCCATACACTATTCTTAATATTTTCCGTGCTTTTGGCTACACTTTTAATGACATTTTTGTCAATTTCCCGTTCTGTTATATCTCCGAATCGATCATGACCTCTAAGAAACTCTTCTTTGATATTTCACGTTTATTGTTTTAACGTTGTCTGACAACGGTTCTCATGGCAACGTAGAATTTCCGGATATTTTTGAATTTCCATTTAATAATTTAGAATTCGTTGCATTGATACAACATGTATGAGTGAAATATTCAGTATAGGTAATAATGTTCAGATTCTGTAATAAAAGAAGTAAAATTATATAAATAAGAATCGTTACATTACAAATAAGAATTTTAAAAATTATAAATACAATACCTTCAGTTGAAGACAGTTGATCAAGCGATGGACTTTCTGGTCCTTTAAACCAATAATAATGATAATTATTATCAACTTTAATCCATCCATAATTCTCTGGCGTTTTGTCAGTAGGATTCCTCATATGTGCTTTGCACCATATGCTGCTAATATACTTCTATTATAAATTATAGATTTAAATTATAAAAAATTACAAAACCGTAATTTAGATTAATTTTCAAGTACCTACACCAGTTATAAATATGCATTTTTCGAACTTAGAACTAATTTTTTTTTATAGGCGATAACTGATTTTACAATTTGTTTTACAAAGAAATGAATTTTTCCTTACTTGACTATCACTTAAAAATTCTTGTTAATTGTATAATAAAATAAATAAGTAGTTCAATAACTCAATCACTCGTTACAAGAAATTTCAACAAATTTTCGTGCAATTCTCTTGTTTTTATTGCTGTAATTGTAATAATTAAATAATTTAAAAATTAATATTCATTTTCATTAAATAAGCTGTAATATTGAATACGAATTTTCCATTCAAGCAATTTCAAACAAAAGCTGGCGAAATTTATGTACAGGACTTCAACATGTTATGTTTTCAAGATTTAATTTGTTTTAAAATTTCGAAAAGTTCATTATTTGTAATTGCTTCCATTTTTTTTGTATGCCAATAGTTACATAGTGATATACATTTGATTCTTAATAGAAAAAATTAAAAAAGAAGTTGTTATTAATCAAAAAAAGATTAACATAATCTTGACAACTTTCGAGTGTAGGTCTCTAAAAAATTACCAAGAAATTTGTATGCCAATGCATTTTTCATAAAAAATATATATTTTGCAAGCCCCAAACCAAAAATCAGCTTGTTATTAATACATTTTTTCAAGTCACCATTCTGACATGTTAGAGGTGGGGGTACTCGGAAGGTACCACTCACTTTGTATGCCACACGTTTTTTTCAGCTCTCCATCTTATTTTCTCGAAGTATTGATTTTTAGAAATTGTTATTATTTAATTTGGGACACTCATCAAATCGACGAGTTTCGCTCCCTATCGCGCTTTTTCCTCCCACTATCGGAATTTGGCCCAATGATAAAAGTTGGGTGTCTCGTCAAAACGAAGCTATATATTAACTTTCAGCCTGTTACCTGAACCTCTTAGAATATTGAAAATTTCTTTTCATCCCAACAACATTTTTATAAAGATTAACCTATTTTGTTTAATAATATAAATATTTTCTTAGAAACTGAATGCTTTAAACAAATCTTTGTATGCTAATTTTATAGACGAATATGTTACGTGTACTAATAATAGGATATATTTGTATGTTCGACATGCTTAAATATGATTAAATTTGGATTTTGACAAACCATTTTGTTGATTTCTATCCTTTTGCTCAAGACGTTCGAATTTTAACGGGTAGAATATCTTTAATAGTGTATTACGTAACAAGAGTTGCAAGTAGCCCATTACGCACGAAGCCGCGTAGCGGCGAGTGCGTAAATTTCACAAGTGCGTAAATTTCCCAAGTGCGCAAATTTCACAAGTGCGTAAATTTCACAAGTGCGTAAATTTCACAAGTGCGTAAATTTCACAAGTGCGTAAATTTCACAAGTACGTAATGGGATTACAACTCGTGTAGCATACTATACTTTTTCTACTTTTTCTATTTTCTTCTATGAAATAAAGGAAATCGCAATTATTTAAATTTTATTATAATAGTTGTTTATAACAATTGAACAATGATTGTAAGTCGTTGGTGCCTTATTACTTAACAGTGATGAACAGTTATCTATAACTGTAGAACTGCACGATACATCAGAAGATGAAGATTGATAATTGGTAATCGCTTCCGATATTCGTAAAGCGTTGTCATTTATATTTTTATGAGAGTGATTCACATAGTCTCCCGCCACTGTAGAAGATACTATATTTTGTTACAAAAATTGACAGCATAAATGACATGACGTTTATTTCCATATTATGCTAAAAAACGCGACTTATTTTTTGAGAAATTGTATAATGTGTTGCCGACATTTAGGGGCATTACTCTTTTAATCTAAAATGTATTTTACTAATGCTAAAAGCGTTTATGTTTTCCAATTGACTAACTTTATGTAAATAGACCAAATAAAGTAGTACGTAGATAAAAATTTGATTGCAATTTGATTAAACAAAGAAATTTAAGTTTTCTTATCCAAACGCACGTGTATGTTAATAGATCTCATTACGTGCATGTTATTGTTAAATGTCACTTACAAAGAATGTTGACAGTGCGATTTTTGACGTTTACGGACATGGGCGTAGAAAAAATAATATAACATGACATTACATGACATTAACAACGTTACCAACATTATAATACCCAATACGTTTACGTATTTCATTGCACTTAGCCGGGTTTGTCGTTTGTTTGCCTACATTTTAATCACCTAACCCAACTTTATTCTGATATTTCTATTTAATTTTTTCTTTATTTTGTGCGCGAGTTTTAATTTTTTTGTATTTTAAGTAAAATGTTAGCAATTTTGGATTTTGGAGCGGTAATAGATGAAGAAAATGATGATGATATGGATGAGGCATTGGTTTTACACATTTTTCATGATGAGGAGACCTTGGACAACAGTAGGTACAGTCTATTTATAATAAAAATAAACAAGTGAAGTAAATCGGTTATATTCGAGTGTTCTGAGTGCCTAACTCGGCTCAATAAAACCTACGTTTACGGTATAACATAGAAACACGCAAGTTTACGCCGTTAAACGTATCTAAATACGTCCGAGAAGTTCTTACTGCGCACGCGTTCTTGTCAAATGATGCGTTTACGTTTACGTATTAATAATTGCCTTATGTGTCTAACGTCGAATGGATTTTATTCGTACGAATAATTTCACCCGAATCGAACGTTACTCAAAAGTTCAATAGCAATATCTTCTGGCAAACAGCTTTGTAGATCTCATGTGATCTCAGGTGATGTGAACCTACTGTAGAGTAGTTTAAAAAGCAGCTTCATCTGCGTTCATTTTTGTTCAGTAGTACCTATTATTAAAAAACTTAAGTATAATGATTGCTATGATCTACACACTACAGACACAGGTTATGTTTATATGTTTTTCTGACGTTCTGCGCAAGACTCTATTCTCATACTCCCACGTGGGACTCATACGACTGATAAATTCATTCGTTTGCAAGTCGAACATTCGAGATTTCGAAGGTACTGCTCGAACATAACAAATCCACTTCCATAACATGAAATAATTGGGAGCATTTGGTCGAACGTTCAAATATACGGTACGCGATCGCTTCCATTGGCGCACATGCGTGGGCGATCGAATTATTGTAAGACATAATAATCTGCACTTAGCCTTGAACAGACAACGTGTTACATCAGGGCTAGTATTAGAGTGCCATTAAGATTTGGCTAACGCCTCGGTAGATAACAATATTATCCTGATGATGGGTTAAAGGGCACGACAGGAGAAATGGTAACTGCATTGCCGATTCTTTAGCCAGGGAAGCTGCTGGACTAAGAGTTTTAGGACCCAGTGACACCTACGGCATGACGACTTGCGGAGCTAGCTAAACATTACACCCATGCTCAATCCCTATAGAGATGAGATGAAATCAAGGGATGCAGTCTTGCCAGGATCACCCTGAGCGACCCTGGGAAGCTGGCGTCGAAGAAATATTTGGCGATGACCATCAGGAAAAACCTACGATTAACAGTAGGATTTCTGACTGGCCACTGTCAGCTAAGGAAACACCTCCATTCAAGTGTGTGTTCGGTGAGTCTTGGTCTACACCTGCCGATATAAAAGGGATGTCTCCTAGTGACCTGTCCACCTTCCTGGAAAGGGCAGAATGGACGATGACCTAGGAGGACGTAGAATGGGTCACGTGTGGCCTAA
Source organism: Lochmaea crataegi (assembly GCA_947563755.1). Classification (NCBI taxonomy): domain Eukaryota; kingdom Metazoa; phylum Arthropoda; class Insecta; order Coleoptera; family Chrysomelidae; genus Lochmaea; species Lochmaea crataegi. Next base: position 26,918,696 of record OX387428.1, on the reverse strand, counting down.
GTGCTGTGAGCCGAAACTCATCCTCCCTACTCTACAGATATTGTAAGAGCGCCAAATTTAAATATTTTAAACAAGATCTAACAATTATTTATTGTCACCGCCTTGCCTCGATATAATTTCTTCCGGTTCATTTTTGTCATGTAATCTAGCCATTGCGAATGCTTCAGATTTACTGACAGCTGATGCATTTGATTTTCATTTGTTCTTGAAGGATTTTACGTGCAGCTCGTAATGCATTAAACTGTACGTCGTTGACAATTGTACTCTCTCATATGGGATTTTTAATAATAAATTAAATTGTCATCCTAATACCAATGAAAACAGAAGTAAATCGTGATCAGTTCAAAAACGGTGGATCATAGCCGTGGATCCAACCAAATGTCAAAATAATGGATAATCCTTATTTCCGAACATCAAGAAGTTGTTGATACAATTAGAGGTATCTTAATTAGCGTAAAAAACATGCCTTTAAAATTGGATATGCAAAAATATATGCATTCATCTTTGGCAAGCGAAAGCCTGGGAAAGCCCCCAAGTATCTTTCAAGTGGAAATTGACGCCATATGAAAATGTGCTCAGTTCAATATTGATAATAGATATAGAAGGCAAATGATTATCATCATGTCAGATAGTCAAGCAGTTCTAAAATGGTATGGGAACACATAGGGAAACTCACTCTTCTTTCATTGCAATGTTCCAGGACTTATATGACGTTTGTCATTTGACTTCAAAATTCACTTTAAGTTAAAAACAGCGCCAAGCGAAACAAATTCCGAAAATCAATTCAGACAAACAAAAATTTTTACTCATGACACTATTATAGTTACTACTGCCGTTCTTGTCACATATGTATATAAAAAAGCGCATTGCATTTGAAAGTTTTCTTCTAGTGTCTTGCCAGTCAATGTACGTTACCACCAACATAATAATAATGTTATCAAAAATGAAAAGTCACTAATAATATGCATGCGTGCATATCCTTGAAAATTAGAAACATTTCTATTCGTTTTCAAGCCTGAAAGTTGCATACAACAAGCCGAAACACATGCACAGTTATTATTTAACAAAGGCCGGGAATTGAATGTAATGTTGACGTTGCTTCACGTAAAGGCGCGTACACATACAGCGAACGAATGGCCCCTAACGAATTCATTCAGATAATGTGTACGTACCAACGTGTTCATTCGCCTTCGCAAAGCTTCGTTCAAAAAGCGGTACATCAAAGAAAACTCGCTGGAGACTTCGTTCAGGTTGATTTATATGTGGACGTCTCTGCGAAATGTTGTCTGTTGATGTTGGCCGAATAGCCCTAGTCGCTGAGGCCTTTAAAGCGTCAAGTTTAATAAGAAGAAAGAAGAAGAAAAGTACTCTGTTGATGTTCATGGTTGATGTTGAGGTGGCGTAGTAATAACACACTCTGCACTAGCAATAATTATTAATTCGTCATCAGACGCCATAATTACTGTCCGGTGAATAAAAATACCCGCGCGAAACAAAGAGAATGAACGCGAAAAAATTCGTTCGTTAAGTATAAACGGCAAGCCGATTTTATCAGCAAAGGCCAAACAAATTCGTCCAAATCCTTGCGAACGAATGCGCTGTATGTGTACGCGCCTTAAGAGGAACCCACCTGAAGTTGCAGTCGTATGCGCGAACTTGTCAAAACCAGCGCCGTATTGTAAAATTGACATTCGATTTCAAATCAGTAGCGTAACGTTTTCACATTTTCGGACGTTTGCAACGTTTCTAAGAATCTGTCGGCCTTGTCTGTGGATAATTTTTTCCTTTAACACCAACAAATTTTTTAGGAGGCATGGTTTTAGATCAATTAAAACACATAACACTCACACTCACAGATAAACTGGCTAAACGTCTTAAAATATTCAAAAATCAAAAATATTCGACAGAAAATGATTGCTTCAAACACAACCTCGAATGTCAATAATAAAATAGCTGTCGGCATGAAACATCGTTTGTAACGCCAATGGCATGAAACGGTCGTTACGAGGCGACAAAGGTAAACAAGACCGATTTTGGTTTCTGCGCAAGTCAATTGGCAAACTTCAAGTGGCTTCTTCTTATATGAAAAGGAGTCTAAGACTGGTGAATTAGACTTACTAAAATCATAATCCCCGTGCTCGAACTTTCGTGACTTGCAGTGTATAAATGATAGTATCGGAGAATAAAAGTAATCTCAATAAATATAAATATCCTTTTTGGTGTAAAATTCTCACTTATCTAAAAATAAATGCATCATTCCTCCGATGCACTTTATAGAGTCCAACGAAAAATAACAAATGAGATTGCAGGTGTTGGTAAGTATAAATGACGCGCCATCTTTGAACAGGAAGTGAAACGTTTTGACACGATATTGATTAATGAGAATCGTAGTCGACGGCAAAATGTGTGACATAAGAAATTTCGCGACGTTGCGTAACATATTGACTAGGATGATTAACACGACAACATCGTAAATCATATAAAGTGGACTGGTTTTGAAGGATGATTAATAGATGGCGGAATATTCTTAAAAGGCGAAGAAGGTTAAATATTATTATTATGTAATGGGTATTTATAGACGTTGGATTTTGGGTTTGGTTTGAACTTGAAATCAAGGAAATTGGAGGTCTATATCTGTATTCTTAGTTTCTTAACAAAAAAAGTACAATATTGGTGGGAAACTAATATAATAAACTCCATTTGGTTTGTTTTTGATTGGAGAATAGTTTAAGACGTAAATAAAGAAAACCGACAGATTTGGTTTTTGGCTAAAATTTAAAAACCGGCCTTAGATATTTTATAAAGAGATAATTCAACGATTCTAACCTATAAATTCTATGACATAATGTTTGGTAAACATGATAGACCATTCCAGAATGACGTCACTGACAGGTCGGCCATATTGTGCTGGAGAGCACACATTCTATTTAGTTTTCATTGTTGACAGGTAAACAACGGATAATAGTTGTTAGCCTTAAATTAGCAATTAGTTCTTGAAAGTTTCTAAAATGCCATCGTTTTGTATTGTTGTTAAGAGTGGAATGAGGGGAGAGAGAGAAAGGACTTTTTTTCGATCTCCGACTGTTTTAACGAAGCGATGTGACTATTTAAATTATCTCTCGGTGCCACGCCGCGATGCTTGGATTAGTGCTTTGAAACGGGACCCCCTCAGTAAATCACAACTTAAAACTTGAAGTGTGTTTTCATTCATTCGTTTGGGTTGTGATCAACAGCACAGGCACTTGAACTGAATCTTTGCATCATTTCCCATGTTATCCACTTCCATTCCAGAAGCTTCGCACTTGTTTGACTGGAGGGATTTTCAGTAGTTGTAATGGTTGTATTAATTCCTCTCCAAAGTGCTTCCGTCTAAATAATGGTAAGTTTTCGCAGAAGCAGAGTATGTGAGTAGGTGTTTCATCATCAAGTTCACATTTTCTGCACATAGCTTCACTAACTTTGCCCATTTTGAGCAGATGTTTCCTCAAGGTGCAGTGTCCAGACACCAGGTTCGTAAGCTTCTTCTAACGTCTCTTACCCAGTTTCAATAGCCTGGTTGAGAGTTCCTTGTCTTCCTTGTTCAGTAAACTCTTTGTATGGAGGAGCCCTCCATTTGAGTTGGTGTTCCCTATCTAGCCAGTTCCCGATTTCCCCCCGACTTCAGCCTAGGAATTGCCATCATTGCCTCCGTCCTTACAAAAAGTTCCAAAGGAGGAAGTCAAATAATGGCATCCATAGATGCCGTCCCGGTGTTTTTCATTGTGCTAAAATTGATATTATTAATCGCAATTGCCTTAAAGTAGATAAAGCAATAATTTAAAAAAAATCAAATTCAAAATTAGCCAATACTAAGAAGGGTTTGTCTTTGGATTGCAGTTAATATATTAACTGCAGAGGACACTTCTATCCTCATCCACCAGACTATTGTTCCATAGGTGATCGTTGGCCTTATCACAGTTATGTAAAGTCAGTGAACCACCTCAGGTCGTATTCTCCAGGTTTTGCCCATAACTCTTCTGCATTGCCAGAAAAGCCTAGTCGCCATGGTAGTAATTTTTTCCAGGTGTGCCTTCCAATTCAGTTTGGAATCAAGGCGTTTGTGTTCTCTACATTTTATCAAAGGTTAGTTAGTTATTTGGTCGAAAGGGCGTAAGGGTCGACATTGTCTATAATCCTAATTTTTCCCTACCAGCACTTGATATAACCACTTGGAGATAAATAATACGTACTTCGAGACATATTTGCTACAATTTTATGGAAATAACAGCAGAAAACTGAATTTTGAAACTAAGTAGATGCGAAAACACACAAGGTTCAACGCTAACTAATCGATTTGGTTATTGGTTGCCATCCAGCACAATATGGCCGAACTGTCAAAGTCATGTATGCTGGAATGGTCTATTGTAGGACATGTTGACTTCTGAATATTGTATATTACTTTTTATGCTGCCACTTTAGAAAATGCGTTTTTCCGATCATTTTTTAACTCGGAAAGTGCGTCGTTGCCGGTCTAGATAGGAAAATTGACTTAACTGCTCAGTAAAGTGATAGAACTGCTCGGCAAATTACCTACTTTCCCGAGCGCTTATGTCAAAATGTTCATTAAAGACAAAATACCAGCATTTATCCATAGAGAATTTTCGTAGGGCTTGTTAAATATCACAGTTGCCTTGACAATACCGTAGCCATCTGACAGTAGATGTTTTTGACGTTTTGATGCACTTTGTGTATTATTACAAGCTTATAAACCATTTAAAGATGAGTAGCGATGAAAGTGACGTAGAAAACATTCAATTCGAAATTAAAGAAGCGGCAGCTGCCGCCACTAATGCATTGTTACCAACAAAATCCAAGGAAAGGTATGAAAAAGTCTATGAATTTTTCGAAAAATGGTGCGAAGAGAAAAAAATAAAGGTAGTAAATGAAGATGTTTTGTTAGCTTATTTAGCTATAAAATCAAACACACTTAAATCATCAACTGTTTGGAGTTTGTATTCAATGCTCAAAGCAATGTTAATAAGCAGGAATTACATTGATATTAGTAAATTTTCGAAGTTATTAGCTTTTTTAAAGAAAAAATCTGTGGGATATAAAGCAAACAAGTCTAAAGTTATTAGTAAACAAGAAGTAAATTTTTGACAGAAGCCTCAAATCCTGAGTATCTCGCTATTATAGTATATTACACCACAAGGCCCGAAAGTTGAATTTTCGGCCCTGCGCAACATGTCGAGATTTCAACTTTTGGCCCGTGCAGAGTTGTCTCTGGTCCGTGTAGTGTATACGACTTTTATTCATAGCCGGTGGAAAGTACGTTATTAATTTTACTTTTTTTAACTTTGAATGTTTTTGATGCCTGCATGCCCCGACATTTGCGACACGAGTATAAATACGCATGAGAAATTCTTTCCTCCTGCCGTTATAGAGGGCGAGCGTGTACTTCTCACAGGGAGTAAATGTTAAACTTTCGTCCCTGCTACTAGGGACGAAAGTACGTGCTTTTGACCGAGGTATGAAGAAAAGGTATTTTCAATAATTTTTTGTGGCTGCATTTGAAATTTTGACATTTTAATTTTTTGTAGTCTATACTGGTAATTGGCTTGGCCGGCGCATGTCGCCCTGATGAATTAGTAAAAATGACCGTAGATGACGTGCAAGATAAGAATGATATGCTAATAATAAACATTCCTAATACAAAAACAAACATACCCCAGACAGCACACGTCGTCTTAAAGACGTCTTATTTATGTTCATTTCAAGTCTGGACGCCTAAAGACTTAAAACAGACATGCCAAAGATGTCTTTTCAAAGATGTCTATAAGATGTCCATTTCATGACGTCTTCGGAATGTCTTTCAAATGCCACGGCAGGATGTTTCAAACAAAACATTATAAAAAAATAGATAATGAGAAATTAAGATGTCTAAAATCCTTGGTGAATTTAATGATTTGCTTTTCTCAAACCAACAACAATAAAAGCTGAAATGTAAAGAACTTTAAACATATGCGTATTTGCCATTAAGTCGTCTGGTAATTTTCTTGATTCTTGTGAAGTAAAAACTATTAATTTAATATTTTTCGTTTCTTTTTAGGTATTATTAAATACTTTATATATTTTGTTGCTTTTTACAACACCCATTTTTATAAATAAATGTAGAAAACGAAAGTTATGCAACACGTTTTTCATTTCTGTATCTGGTATGGTTATGGTATCAGCACGTATCTTTTATCTCTTTTTAACTTTGTTAAATAAAAAGATAAACATAGTCGGTGGATAATCGGTAGGTGACCTGTGATCGGTTTCCGAAAAGATTGGATTGACAGGATTGACTTGTCATTTGTCATTTCAAAAGAAACATTTTCTTTTTTGTGGCGTCGTTTTTAACAGAGATAATATACACAGGGTTTTTTAATGTAATTACTATAAGAATAAATATAATTAATTGTATTAGTGTAAAGTCGTACGGCTTGTGAGCACATATATACAGTGTTGTAGTCACATATTGGACAAAGGCTACTTGAGGTAAGCATAGATCTAAATTATAACCATTTTTTCACTTTAGTCTCTAGTAGGGATGAGATATTAATGGAAAAGAATCGATTAAGTAAAAATCGATTTTTTTTTATTCAAAATTAATCGATTTGTCAAAAATCTATTTTAATAAAAATAAATCGATTTCTGCGAAAACATCGATTTTTTTAATATTATTTTAAAAAGTACATGCTTTTCATATTCCGATAATAAACCTAAGAGATTCATTCATTAACAATTTATTAGATTAAAAATCAAATAAAATTATATGAAAATTGTCAAAAATTTTGAAATATGGTCAATAATTGTCAATTATTGTCAAAAACTGTTAAAAATGGACAATTTTCGTCAAAAATGGTCATTAATTATCCAAAATTGTCAAAATCTGTCAATAATTGTTAAAATTTTGAAAAATGGTCGATAATTGTCAAAAATTTCCAAAAAAACTTGAAAAATGGTCAATAATTGTCAAAAATGGTCGATATCTGTCAAAAACTATCAAATTTTTTTGGAAAATGGTCAAAAATTTTCAAAAATTCTCAAAAATGGCCAATGATTGTCAAAAACTATCAAAGATGGTCAAAAATTGTCAAAAACTGTCAAAAGTGGACAATTATTTTCAAAAATTGTCAAAATTTTGAAAAATAGTTGATAATTGTCAAAAATTGTTGAAGTTTTTGAAAAATTGTCAAAAATTTTGAAATATGGACAATTATTTCGAAAAATGGTCTAAAATTCTGAAAAATTGTCGAAAATGGTCAAAAACTATCAAAAATTGTCAATTATTGTTAAAAACTGTTAAAAATGGACAATTATGGTCAAAAACTGAACATTAAAAAAAATTTTTAAAAGGGACAGAAGAAATTCAAAAAAAACCCAGTCTCTTCCAAAACATGGAACTAAATTTCCCTATAAGAACTGATGAGGAATTTCAAGAGTTTGAAAGCTTCCTCCAAAACGAAGAAGAATTCAATAATGCGGTAAATAGAATATTTTAAAATTATGTAAAATTATGTAAAAATATGTTCTAATGATTTTTCTATTTTTTAGTCTCGAGAACTTTCAAAAGTAGGAGAAAGCAACACATATGATATGATTAAAAGGATTATGCAGCTAATTTTATCAAACGAGCAAGCGATAAAGTATGGCTGGCTCGGCATGAAGAGAAAAAGAAAATTTAGAGAGACTAATCTTGCCACACTCCTACTTAGTAAGTATATATGTTACGGGCCATGTCCGCAATCGGGCCGGGACGTCATGGCCCGGGCTATGTTGACACAGCCCGGGCCCTGACGTCCTGGCCCGACCTTCTTGGACTATGTCGTCTTGGCCCGGGCCATGACAGCGTAGACCGGGCCGTGACAGCAGCGCCCGGGTATTGTCAAGACGGCCCAATACTATCCGGGCTATGTTGTCAAATAGTTTTTTTTGCAAAATTCAATAAACGTATAAGTACATTACAAGATGAGAACTTTGACCAACCTAACAAAACCTAACCCCAACCCCAGTTAGATTCGACGGCGGACCGAATTACGAAAAATTCGGAGTGCGATTTCGGAATTGGGTCCCATGTACCTACTATTTGTTTAATTTGACCAACCTAACAAAACCTAACCCCAACCCCAGTTCGGTCCGCCGTCGAATCTAACTGGGGTTGGGGTTAGGTTTTGTTAGGTTGGTCAAAGTTCTCATCTTGTAATGTACTTATACGTTTATTGAATTTTGCAAAAAAAACTATTTGACAACATAGCCCGGATAGTATTGGGCCGTCTTGACAATACCCGGGCGCTGCTGTCACGGCCCGGTCTACGCTGTCATGGCCCGGGCCAAGACGACATAGTCCAAGAAGGTCGGGCCATGACGTCCCGGCCCGATTGCGGACATGGCCCGTGACATATATAATGTTTAAGCTATGGAAAAGGTTTGCTAACAGATTGGTATTTTAGGATCTGCAGAAACTTCAGGACTATCTGAAACACAAAAAGTATCTGAATGTGCGGTGCAGACTTGGTTAAGAAGAGCATCAGATAGAAGCAGGAAAACGCATCCAAAAAAAATTCTAAATTTCTATCGGGTTTCCCGAAAAGATACCGACATACTTCAAGGGGTGATAAGGGACATCCGTATCTTTTCGTGTCACCCTGTATTTTTAAACCTAGTAATGTTTCTTTTCATATTTTTTTTACAAAGAATATATGTTGAGTTCTTTAGATATGGCTTTAATTTTAACAACCAATAAATACATTACACTGAAGGGCGAGGGAGGGGGCAAATGTCTTAAAATGGTCAGACAGCGACATCGGTAAGACGTCTTTCCAAAGATGTCTTAAAGACGTTACCTTTTGTAACATCCGATGTCTTTAAGAGGCCTTTCTGGCGAAAACAGACATTCCTAAGACGTCCTATATGTCGAAATACGACATCTTATAGACGTCTTTATGATATCTTTGTGCTGTTTGGGACAGAGAACATTTCTCGTTATCAACAAATTCCATTTAGAATCATATAGAACATATTTAGCCCTACGTCCAAATCATATCACACATCGCAGATTATTTATATTTTTTAAATTGTAATGCAGTCAATAGGAAACTTCCCTTGCAAAATAGCTACATATCTAAAATTACCTAGCCCAACAAAATATACTGGCCATTCTTTCCGCAGGACTTCAGCCACATTATTGATTGATGCAGGTGGAAATTTAACAAGTTTGAAACGCCACGGAGGATGGAAATCTTCGACAGCATATAAAATTCTTAACGTAGAAAATAAACAAAACCAACCTGGAACTTCAAGAATCGAATCCAATATTATTGATAACACAAATATTATGAATCCTAAATTGACCGGAACATCAACGTTTAATATTTGTACTTTGCATAACTTCACATTCAACATAAATATTGAAATAAATATTCTGTTCCTATATTATTGTCAAATTATTGGTGGCTGCACAAAAAATATTCTACGCGCCACACTCGGAAAGTGTATTTACAGGGCTCGCATGCTCGCCTTGTAAAGTATCACTTTCCGAGCGTGACACATAAATAACTATTTTCGGCAATCGTCTCTGTGAGAAAGTAGCACTTTTCCGGCCTAGTCCGGAAAGTACGTATTTCCCGAACTATGCCGGGAAGAATTACTTCGTTGCTGTCATTCAAACAAACTGAATCCCTTTAATATTAGCAATTGTTCGAATTTCAATATAAATATTAATAAAAACAAGAATTAGAATGTTAGTAATATGAGTAGATTCCACAAAATAATGGTCCAAACAGTAAATTCAATTAGAATGTTCCTAATTTTGTTCTAAAAATTAGTTTTTTTCATCATGACAAACATAAACATTCAAATCGACGCCATTTTTAGTCCAGTTTGATATTACAAAGAAACGTGTTTTATTGATTTGTTATACCTACCACACGGTTGCCGAAAAAAAAATGTACGCAACACGCCCGGAAACTGTTTTTTCAGGACTTGTTACGTAATATACTATTTTTATTAGGTACTGCATAAATTGTGAGATATTACTGACGATGAATATTTTTTGCTTTGAAACCAGAACAGACAGTATTGTAATAATTACTTATGATTTCCATTTCCCATGTCAAAAGGAACTACTTTCCTCCGGAACTATATAGAAGAAAGAGGAGGCAGACTTGAATGATTTTTGTGTTGGATTTTGAAAGGATCTTCCTCCACTTTTTATTCCTTTCAAATATTCACAAATACATTAAAATCATACAAATATTACAACAAAAAATAATAGTTCTTCGAAGAAGCTTTTTACGACTCTAATTAGAAAGAATAATGTAAATACAAGGAACTACACACTCCTAAATCACAACGCCTAGGATAGTACTGGTTAGAACCCTGAGGATATCCTTTATCGATCCTTTAAGACAGTTGATTTTAATAAAAAAGTAAAATTTTTTGCTATCCTTGACACTTTTACGTCGAAAGTAAAACATTTATTTTTTCCTAGCGTATAACAGCCTAAACAAACCTTTTATACACTCCAAAGTACGACAATGTAATTTCATATATATGTATGAATCATAACATGTTCAGGATTTGAAATAGAACAAAGAGATATGAAGCGAGATATATTATGTTTACAGATGGTACATATATTCTAAAAATACTTCAAATTAACTCTGGATTAGCGTTGTAGCATTCCCTATGGTGTCGCAAAGTGGTATCGGGACAGTTATTATTGAAGCTGGGATAGCAGAATATTAGAAAATTCTTTTTCTAAAATAAAGACTGAAACTCATTTTTAGAGGGTGTCCAGAAACTAACCTGACAAACGCAAACTACAGATATTACATGTGATTTTATCTCCATCTAACCTACTTTACCTATTTTACCAAAAATTCTTTCTCATATGACGCTGTTAAGTCAGTTTTTTAAACATATCTAAAAAATACTGCTACCTAAAAACTTCAAGCCTTGTAATTTGTATAATCCTTTTTTTTTGAAGGGTGGAACGCTCATGCTGACTGGGTACTGCATAGTACAAGACTACACAACCTACCAACCAAAACCATTTCTAAGTCTGAGTTCTTTCATCTACCACTTCCCCGGAATTGTCTATGTGACGTCACATCAGGAAAGTGATAGTTATTGTCTTCATTATTATGTCTCTACACACTAGATAGCCATATTAATTCCTCCTCATTTTCAATTATTTTTTCTATATGATCCGATATTAACAACTATCCTTGATCTATGCAATTGATTATTTCTTCTATCATATTATCAGGTGTTAATACTCTACATATTTTGAGGTTAAATCTGAGGCATCCAAACAGGGTATGCTCCGCATCATCTCTCTCGTAACAGTAAATGCATTCGTCATCTTCTTGCTTCTTAATTTTATGTCTATATGCTACAAATGATCCGTGCCTTGTGTAAAATTGAGTGGTATAATAGATGACTCTCTTGTGTTCACAGACCATCCAGGTCTTAACTGATTGATTTGTAATGTGAAAGGGCCGGGAGAGTGGAAGAGGAGGATAATTGGTAGGACCGTAAAACAGAGTGTGCTGTACGGTGCGGAGGTGTGGGGTGAAAGATCGGAGGTGAATGCGAGGGTTAGGCCACTCCTGCGGGTGCAGAGGGGGATACTGCTGAGGGTGGTGCAGGGAGGACAGTGGGTGGACTGGCAGCAGCGGTGCTGGCAAAGAACTACCCATTGGACGTGATGGCTAGAGCCAGGAATAAACGCTGGAGGGGTGCGACCAGAGAGGAAGTACAGGAATGGATGGAGGAGGAAATGGAGAGAAGGTGGGAGGAGTATGAGGACGCGCTCAATGGAGCGATTAGGAATAGGAGAGATTGGATGGGCCGGAAATTCGGGGAGGTGAACTACTTCTTGACACAGGTGTTCACTGGACGAGAGTAGGGTACCTCCACAAGATTGGGAAAAGAGAGACTGGAGTGTGCGAGAGGTGTGAAGTGGAGGATGATGTGGGGCTGGAGGAACGAGGAAGTGCTGGAGAAATTGGAGAGGAAACTAGGGGAGGAGGTGTATTGGGAGAACATGGTGGAGATAATGTTGAGAGGGGAGGAGGAATGGATGGAGGTGAGTGGCGTAGTAGAGAGCATGGTTAGGGGGATAGAAGGACTCGATATGGCATGAGAGGTAGGAGTGATAGTTAGGGAGAAGACGATGGTGTGAGCGGAGAGTGTACGTGGGACCGCCGCCCGTCTCGAAGTATGCTAGGGTGGTGATTCCGAGGCGGGGGTAACGGCGAGTTTGAGTTTGAGGTGGGTTTGGTTGGTAGGCATCCCCTTGGGGATGAGTTTAACACTGTTTCGAACAAGAGTTTCCCATCTCGACCCGAAAAAAAAGGTCTTAATATTTTTAAAATGTCTTCTGGTCCACTTCCCTTTCGGTTTTTTTGCCTGCCATTCCACTACAATTCTTTTCCTTATTTCTGCTTTCAACTCATAATTTTGAGTTCGCTCTTTGGCCATTGAATGAATGGGAATCACACCCATTACTAAAGGTGTTCTGTAAGCTCTTGCCACCCTGATCAACATTTTCCGTTGTACACTAGCATACTTCTCGCAGTATTTGTTATATTTTAGTGCATCTATCCACAATGGAGCACCTCAGAGCAGAATAGAATGGGCTACTTGTAGCAGCACTCTCCTCTTCTGCAAACTCGGGCCTCCAATATTTTGAAGTATCCTCGAGGATACTTTGTATAATCCTGCAGTGATAAATTGTTTACTACAAACCTCCGTATTTTATTGCCATCATAAGCGTTCAACGTGTGAGGGGAAACGGGTAAAATTGGTTCAATTTTTTGTGATCAAAAACTATAAGGTATTTTCCACAAAAAAATGTGTTTTGTTTGACTTCGCTATTATGCACCGTTTTCGAGAAAAATCAATTTAAATTTTTTTACCAGCTTTGTTTTATTTTCTGAAAAAATAATCAACAACAAGAGTATTATTGAATTTCGTTTAGGACGAGGTTGTCAAGATAATGTTTTTACCTTGAGCAGTGTCATTAATTTACATATAAGGCATAAAAAACGGAAATTGTTCGAACTTGCGGATGCGGACTTGTGGAACAAATTATTTCAACTAGGATTATCATAAAAAGTTCTCCGTGTGATGAAAATGCCTAACTAAATTGTTTAAAGTGACAACGGGTGTTCTACAGGGGGAACCTCTAAACCCCTTATTGTTTATAGCAGATTTTGAAACCTTTTTTACGATAAAGATATAAATATTGATGACAAAATAGTAATTATGCGCCAAGGTAGAAAAGTGGGTTATTATTGTCGAGGTCCATTAAAGACCGAGAAGCGAAGCTTCGAGGTCTCTAATGGATCCGAGACATTAATATACTTTTCTACCGTGGCTCATATAGCATTTTTTTCACGACTGGCATTTTATTTTTATAAATATTAGTTTGTCGACTCCCGTTTCACATGACATGACAGCTGTGCATCAGTTAACCTCACATTCTGTCGAATGGATTGAGATTTAGTTCTAATCAAGTGGGCTCTGCATTTTTCTACCTTGGTTAATAACGAATGACTTTTCTACCTCAACAAAAGTCAATAAAGTTAGGTTTAGAGGCTAATAATGAAAAAATGATGTATTGATCCTAATGTATGCTGACGACCTTGTCATTTCGGCAAACTCTGAGATTGATGTTGTCAAAAAGTTGAACATTTTGGAAAAATATACCATTACTAATAAATTAACCGTCAATTTACAGAAAACAAAAATTATGCAATTTTTTAGAGGAGGCTTCCGGAAACCTAGCTTTGATTTTTATTTTACTAACCAACTGATTCCTACAACCAGTAAATAGGCAGGATAAACAGGCAATAGGTTCTCTCCTTCCGATAATGGCTAAAACTAGAATTGATACAACAACCTAGAATCAAATTGTTGGAGTCACTTGCCACTTGTTTAATTGTATATCAGTTTGGGGCGTAAGGTGTTTAGATACATTAGAAAGAGTTCAGCCATATTTCCCGAAAAGAGTTCATTTAGTTCCTGTCAATAATTCCGATGCTATAATCCATTTAGAGTCTGGAAGAGTCAAGTTTGCATTTACTATTTTTAAAATGTCTCTTAACTGGATACCAAAAATATTTACAATGGATAATTATCGCTATCCTAAGCTCTGTTTTAAACAACAATTGCGTTTGGTCAACTCTACAGATGTGAAGTATAACTGGTTAGTTTAGTTGATATTGATTGCGATCATATATGGAACAATTTGAATCATCCCTCTTTTAGATCACAGAGGAAAGGTTTGTTGTCCAAATATTATACATATTTACATGACTCAGATGTCATTCTCGTTATTCTTTCATGTATTTATATACTTCCTTTTCTACCTCTTGTGAACCAAGCACGTACCTGCTTTTAAAATTACCCATCCAGGTAACCCCAACTCTTGCTAAATTGCGTATGTGTAACCATTTTAAAATTAAATTTACATTAATTGGTATTGACCCCGAACTGGATTGTACTATTTGTAATACTCGTGAAAACGAAACTATTTTCCACATACTGTTTGATTGTCCGATTTACACATGCCTCCCACAGCTGAATACGATTTTGAATTGGACAGCATAAACTATTGATTTTAAGTTACCCCGAACACAAAAATCATATATATTGAAATCGGGCGATCTTGCAGGCTCTCCTCGTCCAATCCATCGATTTCCATACGTAGTGTCAAGATATTGACGAACTACTCGACTTCAATGAGAATGCCAACCATCGTGCATGAACCATAAATTTTGCCATGTAATTAGGGTAACGTCGTCCATTACTTCAGGTAAATTATTTTGCAGAAAGTTAAGGTAATCCTGTACTATTTAATGACCAGTTTCTAACTCTACTGGTCCCAGTAGCTGATTGGTTGGTGCCGATTACAACTATCTAGATATTTATGCTAAATCTTTGCTGGTGATGCTTCGTCTCTTTTAAAGCGAGCGTTTTTTCACCAATGAAGTTATAATGATGGGCATTATGTATGATTTAGGTAACCATATATAACTGAAATACAGATTGCTTAATTTATTGTTATGTGTGTAATGGGGTTTATTATTATTTTTTATTTATTAAATTGATTTTTGAATTGTGATTTTATTGTATTGTATAGTTGGGCGCCAATATTTATTTTAAAATAAAATTAATATGAAGTGTTGAATACAGTTAATGATCTTTTTATTCCTTTATATAATTCCACCTATTAAAATTTTATTAAATTTACCTGACCTTTCTTTCTCAGTACAACCCTGAAACTTACTCTTATAAAGCACGAAACTACCTATCTCAGTCGGATTCGTTAGTTGTGTTTGGAGTCGACGCTCTACGCACTCTTATTAATTATCTCCAAAATGGCTGTTCAATAATAGACAAGTTGTTGAATTAAACGAAGAAATATCATATTTTTTATTGAGAAACAAAATCTAGCACAGTGGCAAATTATGTATGATGTATAACCATCCCTTCCACACTTGAAGAATAGTAAAAATAATTGTTAAATTCAAGAAATCAGTTTGCAAGTGAGAAGAGTTTACAAAAACAATGGTTATCATATAAGTACAAAATCAATGATGAAAATTGCTTATCGACCAACAAGGTAAGTGGAAATTAATTTTAGTAAAGTATTTATTTATAAAAGAAAAACTAGAAACTTGTTTAGTCTATAAGCAAAAGGTAAAAATAGATAGATGTTTACAAACTAATAATAATACATAAAAATATAAATACTACAGTAAATAATGAATATGTCAAATCTTCTTTAATTGCTTTTTTTAGTTTAAATGCATTTATTGTTTTTGTTTGTCTTTTTTATTATTATTATGGCCTTTAAGTCTCTATCTAGACTTATTTTTTTGGCTATAGCAAATCTGTTTAGAATATTATTGTTATTATTCAATAATTAACTTTCTTTTTCTTTTATATTGCAGGAAGAAAGAATTAGGTACCTTATTTTTTTCCTTGTTAGTCCTTCTTCTTTAGATGCTCAGGGAAATAGCATCGGATTCCAATCTATTTTCTTTCCTTTTCACTTCAGGAAGAAAAATTTATCGTCCATAAACAAATTGGTGAGGTTTCTAAAAGAAATCTTGTTGATTTCTCAGCACGTAAAGAAATTTAAATTTACCACACTTTTAAACTTCAAAGTGTCCTCCTGTCAAAAGACAAGGTAAGTTGGCTCCCTACTTTATCGATATTGGAACTACTTTTTCTTAGACTTTATTGTGCAAGTAAAAAAAACTGGAATGAGCCATCCTCTTGGAGTTTTTACTTTTATTAAACACACAAGTCACAGGTCACTATGTTAAATTTTTTAATAAAATTTGTGTCAAAACTGATATACGGGGATGGTCAAAAGTTATTTTGGTATTTTTGATTTTCTTACACGCACCTTTTTTACACATATAATTATAATCTACATAAAACATAATAATAAAAGTACAAATCTTACATCTTAAAACCTCTTCTAGACATAGAAATCATACTTTGAAAGTTTCTCATTGTCAAAATGATTTCTTTTTAATTTTCGAAAATTAAAGCATTTTAGTTATTCAAAATCTTTTATAACCTGTCCTTGCACCCTTTAGTTGCAGTTTATGTGTTTCTTTTTTTATTTACAAGTGTTACTATAGTTTATTTTTTTAGGTTCACAACTGAAGTCTTGGTGGATAAGAATTTTCGATTCTAGTGTTTTAGGTAGGACTTCTTAGACTTTGAATTGTATCTGTAATTTATGAGAAGATTCCAAATAATGTGTTTCCACCCTTTTTTCTTACTATTCTCATCAATTATTATTTTAAAAAAATTTGAAAAGATAGTTTTGACAATTGTACCTAGTATAAACTGTATTCTCAGTTACTTTATAGTAAACCATACATAGGTATTTTACTATTATATAATTTCATGATAACAATCCTTAATGCTTATAATCATCAATACTTTTTATCAAATTCAGTTGCTGCTAAGTTTTTTAGTAGATTTAGACTTTATTTTGAATGCTGTTGTATTTTCAATCCGTTACAGTATATACCTTAGTTAGCAAATAGTATCTGGTGCATTAACAATAAAGTTGTTGATCACATCAGATTAAAAATTTTTGATTTTGTTCATTTAAATCCATTTTTGAATAATCCGCTATATTTACGTAATTCCTTACGTTTATCAAAGTACCTACTCGATATTAAATAGATGGCCCATAGCGACGATGGCTAACATTTTTTTGAAATTTAGCAAAAATATGCGAGTACAACATTTTCAGAAAAAGACATGATTGAATTATCTGTACGCCAATCCATAAATTTCATATATACTTTTTCATAGCGCACTTTTGACTTCTCCGGTATAATATTTTGCTACTTTCAATGATATTTCTGGTGGTGTATAGTCAACATTGGAAATATTGGATTAAGAAATTATTTATTATAATTTTTATGCAGTAAATCAAGCTTCAAATTTGTTGTTGAGAAAAATCGATTTAATGGGAAATACCACTCATTTTCAAAAACAGTATAATCGTGATCTCCTTGCCTAAAAATACTATTTGAAGTATTTATATATTTTTTCCTACAATCATTAATAAAAGTGACGTTTTTTTAATCGATTTTCGTACATAAAATATGTATTTGTTAAACAGTTTAAAAAAGTGACATTAGAGTGAGATAAAGTGACATTAGGGTGAGATAAAGTAGTTTTTTTAACGCTAATTTTAAATATTTTCGCTAATGGCTCTGCAGATTGCACTCATCTGACATTTTACTTAGTGTTTTGTCATCATGACAAACATAAACATTCAAATCGACGCCATTTTTAGTCCATTTGCTTGATTGTAGAAAAAATAGTGTATGTAACACATGCATAAAGTGTCTTTTTTTAACTCATGGAATTGACGCATTCGCCTGCGGCTCATGTGTCAACTTTTCCACTCGTGAAAAAAGCACCACTTTATGCACTTGTTGCATAAATAACTATTATTTGTTTTACAATATGAGAAATGCAATAAGTTACATAATTTTCATTTTAAACATAGAATCTTACGCGCCATTTGTAAAGGCTGCTCTCATTGGTGTAATGCTCAGTGACGTACTAGCCCCTACACACCTATCGACCTTAAGCCGACCAATCATATTTCTATCATAGTAAATCCGTGTTATGCTTCATTGTATTTGTATGCTATATTTGAAGATTTTGATAAATATTGAAAATACAACACAAAAACGGCAACAATAACCTTACAAACAGACGACAAACGGACAAAACAAACAGGATGCACAGCTAAAGACGACTAAGGACACAGATCACAGAACTGAAAGTCAGTCACGCTGAGTGATTCTGTGAACAAATGTCATATTCCACCACCAACAGTGTTGCCGCATTAAAATGGTCAAACTTGTTCTCGATATAAAAGAAGAATACAAACAAAATATAATCAACAAAAACTTTGTTGTGAAATTACATTTTTATCTTTAGTTGTATTGTAGAAAAAACAGCTCAGTTATACAAAAGCCAATGATGAGTAACTTTGACAACGCTGCACTACGGTGTCCAGAGGATATAATAATTGAAGCAGACAGAGACAGATAATGTTAGGGGTTAGTACGTCATAGCATCGCTCACTTGTTTCGGACATTTTTCAATTTTGAATTAATATGTTGATTGCAAAACACCAGGAAATCTATTAAATGCGTGTTTGACACATGCTATTGTCTACACACTGAGCCAGTATCATTATTCATTGAAATATATTTGAGAGGATTCAATCTCTTAGTGGTCTTCCCCATTATAAGTTTTTAAAAGAATGCATTTAATTGGTTCAAAAGATGCAAGCAAAATGCTAAACAGGCTGCAACCTCCATTTATTGTCCATAAATTCGATAAAAATTCCCAATGAAACGCCCCTGTAATTGGATTGTTTTCCATCCCAACTTCTATCGACCTATATTTTCTACTTTTCATATAACCTGCTTTCTAAAACTGGCAAACGGAAAAGACTTACTTCGGCCGCTTCTTGTTTTGAATTCGAAATTTGTTTTTGCTTTCAAAATAAAATAAAAAAAAGGAAAAAAGTTTAAAATTCCTACTAAACTTTTTGTTTGCATAATGAATTTTCAATTGAAGTTCAAGGCTTTGTGCTACATACAAGTACGAGGATATCCACACCTTTGGACCCCAAGGTCACCTGAACACAATCCTCTGGATTTTTCTGTGTGAGCATATTTAAAATGAGTCGTTTACACAACCCCGATCTTAAATTTACAAGATATTCAAAATCGCATTATACGAGAGGTTGTAATGTCATTCGCAATACTCCCGGCTCTTTCGAACGTTTTCGACAATCCATTAGATGTCGAGCGGATGCTTCTATTTTAGCTAGAGGTGCACATTTTGAACGTTTGCTATGAAATGTACCGAGTGTTTCAATAAGAGGAAAAAATCTGTATTAAGAACTTGCATACTAGAAACTACTGGAAAGTTTTCTACTCCATCGCTAGAGGGAGTAGTTTATAATAATAACACAAAAACATCATTTTTCTATAGTAAATGTACCACAAAATTAAAATATTCGTATTCACTAGATCATTTTATGTAAGTTTGCTCCAGTACTTTTGCCTCTATCTTGTAAAATAACTGATAGGGGTGAGTGGGAAAGCTGACTCAATGAAACTGTTATAACTTTTGTTAAAAAATATAGCATCGCATTCGAAGATTCCGAAAAAAGTTGAAAACAAAACAATTGCTAAATCACCTCCACCTAGCGACCGTTAAAACCGCTGGAATAAAACGATAATATAATATTTTATTAGGAATTGAATTCCCTTTTAAATGATACTACGTTTGAAAAAATCCATAAGGCGGAACAAAAGTTATAACAGTTTTATTTTCCCCACTCATCCCTAGCAGTTATTTTACAAGATAGAGGAAAAAGTATTGGAGTAAACTTACGTAAAATGAAATATTTGTACCAGTACAAATTTTGAGCAGTGTATATTACTATTTAGTATTAAAATCAGCCGTAGAAAACATAACAAGTTTATTCCATATTTTAAAATTAAGTTTCCGTGGAAATATCACCGCTAATCAAAAAAAAAAAAAATTCTCTCTCTCCGACACCCACGGCGCTATCATATGATCGCCAGCCGGTGGCGGTGATATGGAAGAAGAGGCCGTCTCCACTGTCCGCCGTCGGCACTTCTTGGGCATGCGCATGCGTCCTCCGTCTTTTTCCATACTCTTATCGGGCGGCAGTAAGCGGTGTAACGGGGTCGAAACAACAGCACCCCACGAGCTATGCACATCATCGGGAGTGATATCAAAGGGTAAATGCCAGGAAATGCTAGTCAGTCCTGACTTATGTCTATCCGGAGTTTACATCGACGGGTTTCAGGACCCGGGGGATATGTGCAGCACTTCCATAGCCAGTAAGTTTTTATTGTTTAACCGAGAAGATTGGTCTGGGTCCAGATCGGCCGTGCATCTCTGTCGTGATTGTTATGTAATAATAATTTTAACTGCTGTTAACATTCGTACAAGAACGGATGTTTTACTAGTTCATCTTTTAAGTTAAATGTACTTAAATTCATTTTTTATTAAATTTTATTGCGTACGAAATAAACTTTTTAATATTATAATTTTCAAAATTAACCGTTCACTATTATTGGATCTTTTCATAAATTGTTGCTACTAGTACTGAGTATTTGCATATTTAGCAGCACAAAAGTCGTGTTTTACTCCGTGTTATATAACAACTGACATAATTACATATTTTTTGGAACGCTAAAGTTTCAAATTTGATATCTACAGCGTTTATTCTCTAATAATACCATTCACTTCGTTTTTTAATGCTACACTCTGTTTTTTCTCTCATTTTTTTGGTTTTACCAACCAATATTACAATAAAACTACTTCTCTAACTGGGATGGAGTGGGAAAGTTTTCTCCTGTAAGTATTCTCAACTAAGTCTAAGTGAATGACGTTAGATCGAATTTTATAATAAACACGTTACGCACTATAGTTAACATTAAAATAGTACATCTTTAATAACAGTAACTTGATAAGGTGTCTCAAAAAGTATTAGAATCAATCAATTAAATCGATTTGCTCATTAGTGGGTTGATATTTATAAGTAAAATTAATGGGCCATGGTTCTGTAAGCAAATCTTTCTAAAAGCCTATAGACAATTTGCAATTCTGTGCTTCCTATAGCTTACAGAAAATCTTATAGAATTGCAAATATTTCCGATTGGGTGTTTGACATATACAAATACATATATATATATATATATATATATATATATATATATATATATAAAAGAAGCAGTAGGGTAGTTACGGCTGATTAGTTGAAAAATAAACTAAAAACTTTTTATGGGATACAGCCAAAATGATTTGTGGTTGGTAAAGAAGACTCTTTTTTACTAATCCAAGCTTTCGATAATGTTTACTATCATTTTCAAGGCTAAAAGTAACAAAGAATTTATACTTTTGGCCTTGAAAATGATAATAAACATTATCGAAAGCTTGGATTAGTAAAAAAGAGTCTTCTTTACCAACCACAAATCATTTTGGCTGTATCCCATAAAAAGTTTTTTGTTTCATATATATATATATATATACACTGTGTTCATTTGAAAAGGACCCACCCTTAATATTTCAAAAATGGAACATATTAGAAGGAAATGCCGAAACACGTCAACTTTTAACTTGAGGGGAACACTTTTTGGCGCTAATGTCATAAACGTCAGATTCACCCCCTTCCTACTGGAGACACCCCTTACATTTTTTCAAATGGCATTAGGTATCAAGTCACACTTCATTTAAAAGGTCTGGTAAATCTCTATTCAATCATTTTGTTTTGCCTTTGATACCAGCCTTCCATTGTTATTTAATCGTTGTTTAAAATTGGCTCTTTTTCAACTTTTATTGCCTGAATGTTAACGGTGGTCACTTTGTAAACATGATTAAATAGCCCTGAACACTGTTTACACTACCACTACACCAACACTAACACTTAACACTATCTTACGCGCGTTTCGATAACCAAGTAAGATAGTGTTAAGTGTTAGTGTTGGTGTAGTGGTAGTGTAAACAGTGTTCAGTGTCAAGTATCGCCAACGGTTCCAGAATTCCCAACTTAGTAATGATTAAATAGCTGTTTTTTCTTGTTAACAGTTGTATTTCTACTATTTGTAAATTTTTTATTCTTTAAAGAGTCTTTCTATCATAACACAATACGGGGGCATACGAAAAATTGAAAAAGAGCCAATTATAAACAACGATTAAATAACAATGGAAGGTTGGTATCAAAGGCAAAACAAAATGATTGAATAGAGATTTACCAGACCTTTTAAATGAGGTGTGACTTGATACCTAATTCCATCTGAAAAAAATGTAAGGGGTGTCTCCAGTAGGAAGGGGGTGAATCTGACGTTTATGACATTAGAGCCAAAAAAATGTCCCCCTCGAGTTAAAAGTTGACGTGTTTCGACATTTCTTTCTAATATGTCCTATTTTTGAAATATTGAGGGTGGGTCCTTTTCAAATGAACACAGTGTATATATATATATATATATATATATATATATATATATATTTGTGTCGTTTTGACACTTCTTCAGGGAAATGTAAAAATTAATTAAAAGTGATACATAAAATGTTTAAGATCTTGTAAATGTTGAAAAAAATTATATAAAATATGGAATTATAATTTTAACATAATAGGTCAAAAAAAAGCTCGGCTTTTAGTGAATAAAAGATTTTATTGAATTTTTGACTGAAAATCCCCGGTATCCCTACCTATATAACATTTTTCAGTCGTTATATCAAACTTTTATATATATTCAGACTGATTCAAAAAAAAACTTTTCTTAATAATTATATCGAAAATATTGTTGGAAATGACAAAAATAAAATACTGTGAAAGTTTAAGCTCTTAATATTAATATTAAGAGGTGCCGCATCGCAAATTTCGATTTTCCATTTAAATAACATAGGAACAATATTCTCTTGCACTTCGGAATGAGCAAAGTATATTCTTGTAGAAAATTGAACGTTCTACAAAAAAGGTCTCTTACAATTTTTTGATATATTTATTCCTTAAAAGTTATTCGAGGTCAAAGTTGAACTAAGGACAAATTTTAATATTTTTCCATTTTTTCACGCAACCATGAACTTTATGAGAAAATTTTATGAGACATTTTTTGGAGAGCATTCTATTTTCTATAACTTATTTTTATAAAAGTTTTTGATATTTTTTACAGGTCCTAAGTTATTTGCATTGAACTAAAAATATTTTAACCTAAAAATTATAACTTGAACTTTTGAAGGAATAAATGTATCAAAAAATTGTAAGAGACCTTTTTTATAGAGCGTTCAATTTCCTACAAGAATATACCTTGGTCATTCCGAAGTATTGTCACCAACGTGAGCTGTAAAATTCCAAAGTGCAAGAGAATATTGTTCCCAGGTTATTTAAATGGAAAATCGAAATTTAATATTAATATTAGAGCTTAAACTTTCACAGTATTTTATTTTTGTCATTTCCAACAATATTTTCGATATAATTAAGAAAAAAAAATTCATCATTTTTTTTGAATCAATCTAATATATATATTGAAATGGTATTAAACAATTAAAACTACTTTAATAGTAAAAATATGAAAATTGGGAAAGAAAATAGTTGAAAAGTATCAGTCAATGATTATGAGACTTGAATCAACTCTATTTCTTGTTATAAAAAGGATTATAATAAAACAGAATGCAAGAATTAATCATTTATAAGAAATCATATTAAATAGAAGTTTAGAAATAAAAACAGAAAGACTTACCTTGAGTTAAACAAAATATAATATTTTTCACATAATCATATCAAGTAACAATCAAATTAAATTTATAATTCTTCATTTAGAGTATTTTGAATAAGAAAAGCTTGTTTTTCATACCAGATATGTATTACCTACACCTGAAATAAAAATCATTAGTATACATAATATTTAATAATCAATAGAAATTATATTTTGGCAGAATTCTAACCTAAATTATAATTGAATGTCACTGTCAAGAAATTTTATGTTTTGGGGAAGACAGAAGAACGGTCAGACAGAATCAAAGAATAATAATATCAGAAATGGTTGTTAAGGAAATAAGGAATGATGTGTTGTGATTGGAGGAGTATAATAAAATTTTAAAACGTTTATTAAATGAAATTTAGAATTAGTTTATATAAAATATGTAATAGGAAAGATTTATTGGACATTTGTTATGACTTTACATGAATTCAAATAAAATTATTGATAGTAGAAAATTGTATATTACATATTTAAGAGGTACTCATATTTTCAAAGATTTTTATTAAAAAAGGACAATTTAAAGGGTTAAATTAGTGAA
Organism: Lochmaea crataegi; assembly: GCA_947563755.1. Lineage (NCBI taxonomy): Eukaryota > Metazoa > Arthropoda > Insecta > Coleoptera > Chrysomelidae > Lochmaea > Lochmaea crataegi. The sequence continues at coordinate 26,894,258 of OX387428.1, read as the reverse complement.
GTTACTAGTGATATACTGGGTAGAAAGAATTACAATAGTGAAAGGATAAATATTATAGACAATAATAGACAAGAAACAAGAAATTATGAAATTTTGCAATTATGAAGAAAAAATCAAGTGCTTTGGAAATATGACATAGCAACGGGGGTTGTTGATTTAGAAAACAGGAGAGTAGAGTGAGATTAGAAAGAAAGAAGTAAAGAAATTTGGATTTAAAAAGTAAAAATTTATATTAAAACTAAAGAAATTGGTTAGAAAGTTTTAAAAGGCCAAGAAAGGTTTAGTAAAATAGCAAGAAATAATATAAAAGTTAAAACATACCTGTTAACTATAAAGAAGTTGGTCCAGCGTTCCAGGAGAATCAGAATCCTCAATCTTCCTGTTCAATCCCGGCTACATCATCAAATTTGCAAATCCTCGTCCAACCAGTTTGACAAATTAATTTCGGAAAAGGTTAGTCATATTCATTGGTACCAATTAAAATTTTATATATATATATATATATATATATATATGCTGAAAAGCGATAAACGCATGTGATCGTTGCAGATCAATTAGGACACAAACAGACAAATACTATTGAGGTTAGCAGCAAAAAAGGTAGTTGAGGTAGTAGTTGAAGAAGGTGTAACTGATCAGGATGCTCTTTCGATTTCAGAAAGGGTTCCTACCAATTCAATTGTTTCTTTGCCATATATAAGGGAAGTTACTCCCAGACTTACTAAGATTTTTTATCAATATTTACAGAATGTTAAGTTTGCTTGTAAGAGTGCCTTAGTAGTAAAATCTATTTATAATCCGTTAAAAGATAAAATTCCTCCATTAGATAATAGTAATGTGATTTATAAAATTGGTTGCAATAGCTGTGATCTTTCTTATATTGGTCAAACTTCTCAAAAACTTTCTAGTCGTATATCTCTCCACAAGAGTGATATAAGATTACATCCTGAAAGAAGTTCTCTTGCGAATCATGTTTCCTCTTTAGATCATAGAATAGATTTTGAAGGGATTAAGATTTTATCTCGTGAAAGTAACTACAGTAAAAGATTATTTCTAGAAATGGCTTTCATTTTTCAGGAGGATGACCATATTAATAAGAAAACGGACATTCAAAATTTAAGTAATCTCTACTCACTTTTATTAACTTATATAGCTCCTACCTAATTTTTGTACTTCCCTCGTATTTCAAATAATTTATATTTCTATTGTTTTTGGTTAATGTCATTATAGTCTTGTCTTAGTATTTCTGCTTTTCCACTTCAAAGAAAAGAAGAATTTGTCCTTAACCTATTTTCAATCATTACATGTATAAATCCTCGTGTTTGTGTGGCTTCTCACATTTTTAATTTTTTAACTTCTATTATGTGACTGTTAGCTAGTGCTTATAATGCAAGCTTTTCACACACTTTTCCCAATGTTAAGATCAAGGAATCATTCTCGATTAACGTAAGTTGTGAAACTGTTGTAGCGGACTGATTTATAATTTATATTTTTTCTCACTTTTGTAGTTCCCTGATGATGTGAATAAAGATTTACGAAAGCTTGGAAATTTAAAAAGAGTACACTTTTCCTTTTTTGCTGCTAACCTCAATAGTATTTGTCTGTTTGTATACATATAATATAGGTATATATAATCAAAAATCCTTCTACCATATAGTATGGTGTAGGAAGGTAATCCCTTTTCATCCATGTACGAATTTCCACTATTCTTTATTGTTTTTGGCTTTCATTTTTGCTTCATTCCACGCTAGATTTCTTTCTTTTAAGATTTTTTCAATTGTTTTATCCCAAGTATTTTTCGGTCTTCCTCTTTTCCGTTTGTTCTGTGCTCTTGTCTGCCATACTTGTTTGACAACTCTTGTATCATTCATTCTCTTTTTTATAAATTCTAGTAGAGGTTCTACTTTTAATTCCTCTCTTATTGTCTGGTTTCTAATACGATCCCTTCTTGTTATTCCTTTCACTCTTCTTAGGTATTTCATCTCCGCTGCTTAAATCTGTAACATGTCTATCGACCTGCTTCGATTTTACAGAATACATCCTTTTAATTAGCGCTCGTCGTCACTAGCCACATCCAATTATAGTCCTGTGATCCCAAACTCTTCAACCCTGACCGAAAGACAATTGACGTTTGCCAACGGACGCTTCCATTTTTTGCACGCCACGTGAAACACCCCTTTCTGTTATCGACCGCCTAAGGGGACAGATCATCTTTCGCTATCTTTCATATCTTAAGTACCTATCTTATGAATTTTGCTGTGGTAAGCACAGCCCCTAGGCTAGGATATAACCCTAGGCTAGAATATAACGCCGAGGATATAAACCCGAGAATTTAACCCGAGAATATAACCCTAGGCTAGAATATAACGCCGAGGATATAAACCCAAGAATATAACCCTAGGCTAGGATATAACCCAAGAATATAGCCTAGGATATAAAGCCAAGGATAGAACCCCAAAATACCGCTCTAGAACAGAACACATCAGTTCAGATCAAGACCTGACTTCTTCTCCAGGAAACCACTTCATCTAAGCTAAGTACCTATAAAAGTACAAATTCCTCTATTAAATTCCGTTGTTCATTTCCTGTGGCAGAATAAATTTGTTTTAACTCGTATCTTTCATTTTTTTAAATCCTCAACTATAAAAGTTGAGGGAGATATCGCCCGGGGTGATTTTTAGTAACTTTTTTATTATTAACTTATTTAAATTTTACAAGGCGTTTCTACCTTTTCCGCCTTAGTTTTTTGTAGTTTTTATCGTTAAAAAGGTAGTGGCGCCCCCAACTTTTACAACCCTTCTGTTATCCTTGTGCGACATAAACTTGGGGTCGAATCACCCTTGAGAGGAGTCTCTAGCCGGAGCCCTTCGAGCTGGTGCCCTTTGTGGGGTACAGACATTTACCGTTACAAATCTTATTCTTCTGCCTGTCGTTTATAACCCAGGACTCGCATCCATACGTGAGTATTGGTCTGTATATGGAGTGATACACTTTCGTTTTGGTTGTTCTAGAATAGCTATTTGTGTATCAAGAGCAGAAAGTAGTACTTTGGCAGTCGAGACAGAAAGTTGCCGCGCGACGCGTCAGCGGAGCGCGGCAATCTGTCGAGACTACCAAAGGACTTTCTGCTCGAAATACACACAAGATTTTTTCTACGATCACACCAAAATAAAATTAATTTTTTATTAAAAACGTGTTACTTTCATCACAATATTGGAAGTTTATTTGACATATTAAGCCTACTATTCGAAGACAAAAGATTAATTGTGTATGTTGTGTTGCCTACTTATGACAATAGACTTTATGATTTAAAGATTTATGATTTTATGGTTGTATGAATATTATAGTTCATTAAATAAATTACAACTTTTTTAAATTTTATTTGAACGGAATACAGAACGATAATAAACAAACATACCTTTTACTTATTAACTAAATTAAAATTAAAGATACAATTTTGGCAATTTTTTATGTTTATGCCTGAGGTAGATGTCTCTGAAAGGTTAGAAAATGTCAAATCTTTCTGGTGATTGCAAGTATGTTGTGTTGCCTACCTATTGCCATTGTTTGTTCTTAGCAGTTTCGTGTACCTATGTACGTAGGCAACACTTATCACATTAATGTCAGATATTTATTACTTTAATGTCAGATATCTTTTAGATTTCCCTATTTCTCATTATATTATTACGGAAAATACTGTTGGATGCTTTAACATATTAGAAAATCAACTAAAATATTTATTTATTCTACAGTTTATATTAAAATATCTACTAGCTCTCTTTTATCTATAAATAAAATTAGGCGTGCGCCAAAGTTACTTTCTGCTTAAGAGCGCCAATAATGTCAAATTATGACAGCTCGCGGAAAACATCAACTTTGCGGTTAGATTTGAGTGTGCAAAAGCCTACTTTCAGTAGTGATCGTAGGAAAATTTCTTTTTTCTTGATGAGATTTTTATTCATTGCGTAATAGCATTTAATGGTTTTGTTTATTCTCCTGTTAATTTTTAATTCTTGCTTGCCAGTATTTTCGATTATGACCACTAGATATTGGAAATCATTCACTTGTTCTATTTCTGAATTATCGATACATATGTTCTTCTGTAATCGTCATAACCTTTGATTTTTCCACGTTGATTTTCATTCCATGTTTCATCGGTGATTCGTTCCAAATGTTGACATTCTTTTGAAGGTTATTTCTTGTGTTTGTCATTATGACAATATCATCAGCAAAGGTGCACTCGATTTGTTCATTGTTGGGTTGATATTTATAAGTAAAATTAATGGGGCACGGCATCTGTAAGCAAATCTTTAACTTTCTATAAGCCTTTAGACAATTTACAATTCTGCGCTTTCTATGGCTTACAGAAAATTTTATAGAATTGTAAATATTTCCGATTGGGTGTTTGACAATCGATGCGTCTTACAGTTTGTTTTTGTGCATTTTTAATTGACGTATAATCGTGTTTATATATTAATGGTATTTTTATTTTCGGAGCATTTTTTCCCTAAATAATATAAAAATGTATTACTACGAACCCATCCATTGCCTCGAAATTTAACTCAAATTAATGGTGTTTTTGGAACGTTTCCTTTTTATGGCTGTTACTAAAAATACTTATTATTATTCATAGACTGTTCTATTGAAGATAACAAGCCTATTTCTTCCATCTGTATTCCTATTTTCCTATTTTATTGATTATTAATAAAAATCACAAGCAAAATTTGACAAAATACCAAATAATTCACTGTTTGGACCCTTAATTTGTGGAATCTACTCATATTAATGTTATAAATGAAACTAACTGTTTATAATTAATTCCACTATTTAATGAAAACATTATGAAAGGATATTGATAATAATTTCGATATTGACGATGATATGTCAATAGTGGAATTAATTATAGTTTATTTCAGAAAGGTATAGAGTGATAAAACCTCATTAGGTATGCAAAGGGAGCACAGAGTGACCCAACGAATATTTAAGCCACTTTCATAGTTTGGCATTGATTCCATTCTAAAATTCTTTCTTTGTTTCAAGTGCAAGTAGTACCAACCGGGTTGAGGTCAATATATGGGTTTAGCCTATTGTTATCCATTCACAAACACTGAAAATAGTGTGCCAAAGGCGTGCCGGTAGGATACTCGTAAAAAGGAAAGAATTTTATTTTAACTGAATAAAAATTAGGCATTATGTACATAGTATTAGGTACACTTATTTTTTATTGAACATTATACAGAAATTAAATTATAAAAAATCATATTCTTCGTCATCTGAGGAACTGTCATCTCCTCTTGACGTTATAATTAACGAGTCGACGGTCCGATCGATCAAGTAGTCAAGATCCCACATTTTCTCCTCTTCTTTAATGACATGCTGGACTGCTCTTCGCCAGTTCTCTGGTGTCACCTCCTTAATGGCTTGATCAAACAGTAGCTTAACGTCTTTCATTTTGAATGTCGTGTTGTGTCTTGCTACAAATCCTTTCACTTGCGCCCATATAAGTTCTATAGGATTTAGTTGGCGATGATATGGCGGTGTGCGCAGCACAGTTACACTATGTTTTTCTGCTATATCTTCCACGGCGCATTTCATAAAACGATATGTGTCTAAATTTGCTATAGCTAATAGTTCTTTTTTCATCAAATTATCTTCAAATTCAATACTTTTGGTGGTTAACCAGTCAATAATTTCTTGTTTTCTCCAAGATGAAGTTGGAGTCTTCTCTATGCGTCGAGAATGATAACTCGCGTTATCCATAACTACTACTGAATCAGCCGGAAGATATTTTATCATTTCACCAAAATAGTCTTCAAAAACATCCAAATCCATGTCCTCGTGGTAATCTTCCGTATGGCACGACTGAAAGGTTAGCAAATCTTCTTTTAAAAATCCCTCTTCGCTTCCAATATGGACGTTTATTAGTCTTTTCCCTTTACCTGAAGGCACCTTAATACCCGTTGACAGGTCTTCCATGAAAGCTTGGTGAGCACTGGTTATATTTTTGTCTTGCCACATTTTTGGTACTGTATAACCTTCATTGATCCACGTCTCATCAAGATAAAATATTTTCTTCTGCTCTGTTCTGTACTGCTTTATAGTTTTTAAGTATTTTCGTCGCCAGCAAACAATTTCATCGCTTTCCAGTAAAAGTGCTTTACGGTTATGCTTTTCCCAGGCAAAATCCATATTTCTCAAAGTGGACCAAAAAAGTTTTTTAGTTATCAACAGAATACTGTCATCCTGGCCAAGCTCCATTAAAATCTTATCTAGGTTGGGTATTTCTTTTTTAAAATAAAAAGAGTGAACTTTTCTTCGAATTACACTTTTGGTGGCTTTATCAATGACTTTTACTGGTCTGCCTGTACTTTTCTTGGGAGGCTCCACTTGGCCTGCTATCTTTCTCCCCCGCAATAATTTAAAAACGGTGGACTTTCCAACTCCAGTCATTCGCGAACATCGGTCGACAGTTTCTTGTACAATAAATTTCGGGTAATCGTATTTTATGCAATCGTGTACATTTAAAATAATAAGTTTTTCATTCACTGATAGTGGAGAATTATTGGAACATCTTTTCGTTGGTGTAAATGTCGCCGTTTTATTACTAATCTCATAATACTGTGAACACTATTTACGGCTTAACAGCAAATACTGATGCGTTAAACTAAACAAATATACCTACTTATAAAGGTCTAAAAATTTTGGGTAAGGCATCTTGCGGCGCATGGTTGAGCCGAATCTGAAACAGGGTTGGAATTAGGCAGAGGCACTAATAGAAGGTTAAACGGTACCTGCTAAACGCAAAACGTAACTGTATAATCTACTACCTAAGTAATCCCTACACAATATTTCGATATTGACACTTCAGGCCAGAAAACATACTTTTCCTAATTCTCTTACGCAATTACTTGAAATTTTAATATTACAAACCATACTATTCCAAGACCTACGCCTATGGCCGACACCGAAATTGAGCCGAACTGGACGGAATTCCCCATTTTATTGCTCTATACCTTTCTGAAATAGACTATAGGAACAGTTTCATTTATAACATTGAATCAATCATTTTAGATTATGCACTGTAAGAAAATAGGCGAGAAATTTGTATCCCTAAATTGTCGTATTTACGATTCCATAATCACAAAAGTTACAGATCATCGTAAGTTATAGATTTACGAATTTATAGACATTTTACGACTGAACCTAGAATTGCCACATTATAATCAGTAAAAATTTATCTAATTTTTGTAGGAATATTTAAAATGTTTTCCATGGGAGTACGCAGCATTAAATTTAGGGGGGGCAATGTAAAATATAAAAGTTAGAAATAAAATAGGTGTTTTTTGAAATAAACAAAAATAACGAAAACGAGAAAACAAACATTTATACATATTATTTTTTATCTTAATCTAGGTAATATAGCAAAACGAAACGTCTGGGACCTTCAGTAAATCTGCTCAAAACCTCTTCTTCTATGTGTTTCTTTTTTTGTGAAACTAATTTCCGGTGTACACTCAACATACACAAACCGCTTAATCTATTGCCTGTCATTGTGGACCTTAACCAAGTTTTAACTCTGCGTAGTGTACTAAACGAGCGTTCTACGGTACTTCTTGTAGATGGCAATGCTAACAAAATATGTAGGGCAGTTTTTGTTGATGGAAAAAAAAGTCTGATTCCTTTACCACTTCTGCTACTTCCAAACTTTTTAACTCCTCTTTATTAATTTTTTTGTCTTTCCATAAGTTCTAAGTCTTTCCATAATTGGGCTTCATCGTCATGCCGGTTAAATTATAGAATTCTGAAAATTGTTTGATGCGCATCTTAAATTCATTCAATGACAAGTTTAGCATAACGATCGGATGTAGTGACAATAGTTCGACCGCTGGTTGGTTTCCATCGGAAAACCGTTGCTCCAAAGATATTAACGGAGAGTCCAAATAAGGTATCAATGAAGATCTTCTCCAGTATTCTGGCGGGTTGCTAGCTGGAATGTTCGCACGATTTTGCTGTCGCCCTACTATCCTTGGCACCTGTAACTCTATTCCAAGGTTTTCGGCATGTGTGTTGGCTTCAGCTAAGATAGTATTCACGACTTCTTCTGCAGATTCGCGATGATGTTTAATTACATCTAATACTCTTTTAATACGATTTGAACATTGCAATAAATCTAAACTTTTAGATCGCAAGATATTGGCCACAGGCTCCCAAAGCGCAGAATACTTTACTATCAGACACAGAGAAATAATAAATACCGGTCTTGTTCAAGCACTATTAAGCTGAAATGCCATCTTTCTAGCTGCAGAATTGCCATCTTCTGATAGTTTTTGAAGGTCTTCAAGGATTCCCATAAAGTTGTCTTTAAATATAGCAATACTTTTGTATTTTTGATCATAAATAGTAAAATATAGTTAGGAAAAACTGTATTGTATAATATTATGTAGGGAGGTATAAGTTTACATTTTTAACTTGATTGATTGATTCTTTTATCTTTTGTTTAGTAATTAGGAAATTGTTCAATTATTTTCAACATCTAGGAAGGCAAATGCCCTCCCTGCCCTTCTTTGCGTACGCCCATGTTGTTTTCTTCTGTACATTCCTAGTGGTATATTTATTTTTGGTTCATTTTTAATAGGAATTGAAGCAACATATTTTTTTGAATATTATGATTCGACGGCGTTCCTGCTGCCGTTATCAAGAGTTTTTTTTAAGTTTCCCCAACTGACAACTAGGCAATCAATGAAACGACTTCATTTTTCAAAATTCTGAATTATATCATGCACAGTTGATAATGAATGGGTGGGTCTATAACCAAATGTTGCAGAACATAATTCACGAATTCGCCTTACCGTGGTACGTGGTACCATTTTATTATTTGTTTTTTTCCTCCAAGCTGTACATGAAATGAAACGAAAGTGTCGCTTCTTGCTTGTATCTTTTTAATGGCCATATGCACCGTTTTCCAATAAAGCTTAGCTTATGTAAGTGGGCTCAAAAAGTAAGCTGCGTTTACAGTTTATCTCTATGCACCGAATCAAATTGAGCACGGCTTTCATAAGCCGCGATTATGGCTGGCAACGTCGCAATTTATCGAGGAACCAGTTATTTTTGACATTTATCTAACCTCACAATTGTTTAAAACGATTCAGATCTTCAGAATGCCTTGTTGAATTTGTAAAGTGGGCAGTGACAGTGATTGCGTTCTACAAAAAATATATGGAAGTGTTTTTCTATCTTCATAATCGACTATCATAAGCCAACAAAAAGGAGACCAGCAAGTGTCTCTGAGACCTTTTTTAGAAATTCGAGATACAGTGCTTTGATGCATGTGCATAAAATCGCCAATGTTGATTTGATGAGAACTGCTGGCATCAAACAGAAGTTCTGTTAACAGTTGGTTCCTTGGTGATACGCTGTTATTTCTGCCAAAAAATGCTAATAAATTTTTGGTAATAGAATAAAACAGGTTATTACAAGTCATGGTCAAACTCCAAATCATCCTCGATGAGTTCAGATGTTGACTCTCTAGTTAGACGAAATCTTCTAAAAAAGCTGAGATCATCTAACTCTTCTAAATAATCTGGCCTTTCATTAAAGCGACGAGGGAATCCAAAATAGATTATGTCCAGAATGTCCAGAAAAATTTCTTCTTCAACACCATCTCACTCGGCAAACAGAAGAACCCAGAATCGGAAATAAAAAATGGATAAACTCTCAGTGAAAACCAGTAAAACTATGGTAAAACCACAGAACAGAGTCCAATAGTGAGGTTATGTATTCACAAAACCCAAGCTTAACAAATTTAAGCCTCCAAAACTGATGGCTTAACATGAACTGAGCTTAAAAACGGATTTTGATACGGTGCATCCAAGGTTAAGCCTGGCTGGAATCTACAGATTGCGAAAGTCCCTTTCTTACGCTGCGACTTATACAAGTACGAAAAGGAAAATATGAGCAAAACTACGTGAAAGAGAGAGAAGACTTGTTAGCCCAGCGATCAGTCCCCTCTACCAAAACAGTTCATCGTATTCATCGCCCTACTAGTTCAACCGCTGTTGCCAGAAGCTCAGATTAATTTGTAAAAATTATATTTTTGTCACGTTATCGTCAACTTTTTTTCGAGCTGATACACTATTAGGTAAAATTAAACACCTTCATCCGGCAACAGTGTCCTTTGTATAGAGAACTCATATTTAAATGTATGATAATAATAATAATAATAATAATAATAAATTTATTCATCCCTTCAGATCATATTTTACATGATATAGGACAAATCATAGGAAAACACATAGAATATGACATATACATTTGACAAATAATTAATTAAAAAAGCATTTGTAACATACACACACTGATCAATAAGATATTTTTTTAGATGCGTTTTGAAACGGTTAAAATTGTGTTTGATGGAAGACGGAAGATGATTATAAAATCTTGTTCCAGCATTGTAGGGACTAAGTTCATAACGGTTTGTTGAATGCCTAGGAACACAAAATCTATCACCAAATCTGGTAGGGTAATTATGGAAATTACAGTTCTTAGGAAACTCCGAAATGTTACCCCTGACATATAAAATACATTTATATACATAAATTGAAGGTAGTGTTAAAATATTATATTTTTTGAAAGTTTCTTTGCAAGACTCCCTGTAATTCAACTTGTTAATCAATCTAATTTTTTTTTATGAAAACCTTACAGGCGTTAGATGAACCACCCCATAAGACTATATTATAAGATATGGTGGAGTATACCAGAGCATAATACACTTGCATTAATTGATCATGAGTAAAAATGCTGCGTAATTGTAATATAGCATAATATGCGCTATTTATGTGATCTTTTCGCTACAGACCTTGGTTGTTAGCGCACGCCGTTGTATTTGAGAATTAAACATTTTGCAATGCTCACATTAAAATACAAAACCTGCGAAAAAGTGCAAATTATAAAATGGTATTTTGGAAGTCATTCGACTGATGCAATAGTCAATTTGTTTATTGTGGCATTTGAAAATCGCCCAATTCCTTCACGAACAACAATTTTGAACATAATTAATAATTTAGAGAAATATGGATGTGTTTCATAATGTAGAAAATGCCAAGCGCCGGAAGATCCAATCGAACGTCCGATAAACGACGAAAGGCAAACTAGAGAATCGAATGTTTGTTTAGCGGTTGAAACAGGACAACCACGTTCTTCAAGACAAATTGCTGAAGAGGTCAACATGGATAAGAGAACTGTACAGAATATTTTAAAACGGAACGGGTACCATTGTTACAAGGTTCAGACAATGCAGGAAATTTTTCCCAATATCAGACGAATGGATTTTTGTGAAGAAATGATGGAACGTCAAAATGCTAACGAGAACTTTTAAAAAAATATTTTATTTACGGATGAGTCAACCTTTTCATTACATCAAAAACACAATCCATCCGTCACAAGATATTGGTCTCGGGAAAATAAACATCTAAGCATTCCAATCCGAACACAGTATCCGCAGAAGTTAAATGTTTGGACGGGTATTTTAGGTGACCACATTATAGGTTTTTTTTTTATTGAGGGGAACTTAAATTCCGCCAAATATTTAGAGTTATTACAAAATCATGTAATTCCTGCAGTTCTCCTTATACCCGATGTTGATCTCAACAGAATTTGGTTTCAACAAGATGGTTGTCCAGTCCATAATTCAAGGATAGTAATGGAATTTTTAAGGTTTACATTCCCCGACAGAATTATTAGTACTAATGGTACAATTAAATGGCCTCCAAGATCACCTGAACTAGCTCCAAATGATTTTTTTCTTTGGGGATTTTTGAAAAGTAGCATTTATCAACACGAATTTGAAAGAGCTAATAATTTAAATGAATTGACGGCGGAAATACAGCACGTTTGTGCCAGCATTACGCCAAATAATCTTAGAGATATGAGATCAAATCTTTATGACAGATTTGGTTATTGCCTGGCACAGCAAGGTGGTTTATTTGAGCACTTAATTCATTAAAATTAGGTTTACCTTTAGAACGGATTTTTAGTTTAATTTTTTCAAGAAGTTCATATTTTATGTTTAGAATAAGTATCTACTTATTTTATTTTTTCAATTCAATTTATTAATGGAATCGATCTTTAGTTTTTCATACCCAATTACTTTACTATTTTTATCTCAAGAATAAATGTTTTATTTTCAAGTTACAATGGCTAAAATAATATCCTATTGTAGTTAGACATTAATTGTCAGCTTGGTCAGAAACGATCAAGTTGACAAAAATGAATTTTAAGATGTACAGGATACGTAATAACGAGTGTATTTTTTTATTTCTTTAACAGCCTTAATCCTTCCATGTTGGGAAAGTACTGAACCACAGTGAACCTGTGAACCTACTCACAGAGTGGGGAGTCAGTCTCTGCTGCAGCGTTGCCAGTTTAGAATGTTTGGTACTTTTTAAGTAATAAATAACTTATTTTGCATTTGACTTTTAACACCGGATAACGGTGTATTTAGTGGGGGAAAATCGAGATTGGTAATATTGACTTTTGAAAAATAAGTGAGATCAACACAAATAAGAATAAAATAATGGAGTTCAAGAAAAATTTTTGACAAATTACAATCTGTAATAAATAAAATCCGTACACTGCTTTCGATTTACCAATTATTGGTATTTAACATTGTTGCCGCTTGAAATGCCGTTGAAAATTTTAAAACAACGATAGACAAAAATTAGGAATAATTTTTTCAGATAATTACATTTCGCAACACAACAGTTAAAATAAATAGGAGGGGACTGAATACACGCACAACTGTTTTGGTAGAGGGGACGAATGATCGTTGGGCTAACAAGTCTTCTCTCTCTTTCACGTATTTTTGCTCATATTTTCCTTGTCGTACTTGTATAAGTCGCAGCGTAAGAAAGGGACTTTCGCAGTCTGTATACGGTGCATTTGGCTATAAGTCTCGCTTGCGCACCTGAATGGCTTGAACTGCACTTTTCCGCACTAGTCTCTTAGTGCAATTGCGTGCGGAAAAGTATCACTTTCCGCACTTTGTTAGGAAAACTACTATTAATTAATATTCTAGCTGACGAAAAATTTAAAAAAAAAACACAAATTTTTGATAACCGCTACCGAATTAAAAATATTTAAAAAATATTGTGACTTAATTCCTATTGAAACAAACCAAAAATTTATATCGATGTCCAATTTTCTACTACCTATAAATAGTAGGAACTCGTAGACACTTCGATTCTTACCCCCACTTATCACTAATGTTTTATAAAAAGTCAATGACAGGGTATTGATTTGAGATTATGTTTGTTTAATGTAACAGATATAGAGTGATAAACTCGTATTATTTTTACACAAACAATTCTTTATTAATAGAATTGTTTTGAATGTTAAATAGAAGTTTGAGAAAAATGCGTACATAGGAAGTTTCATTCATTCATTCATTTATTTGGGTTGTGCTCATCAGCCGAGGCACTTGAACCGGATCTTTGTACCATTTCCCATGTTATCTACTTCCATTCCAGAAGCTTCGTGTCTTCTATAAAGGCCACTAGTCTGGAGGGATTTTAAGTAGTTGTGATGGTTGTTTTAATTCCCCTCCAAAGTGCTTCCGTCTAAGTACTTGTAAGTTCTCGCAGAAGCAGAGTATGTGAGTAGGTGATTTATCATCAGGTTCACATTTTCTGCAGATAGGTTTGCCCATTTTGTACAGATGTTTCAGGGTGCAGTATCCAGTCACCAGGTCGGTAACTGTATTCAAATGTCTCTTACCCAGTTTCAGTAGCCTGATTGAGAGTTCCTTGTCTACCTTGTTCAGTATGGAGGTGCCCTCTCCATTTGAGTTGGTGTTCCCCATCTAGCCAGTCCCCGATTTTCCCTCTTATGCAATCTTCTGTGATTCCACAAAACGGTTCCGGACCTATGAAGTCTCCTTTAGAGCCCTCATATGCCGGCACCCATATTAGAGAGACTTTGTTGTCTCTTGCCAGCCTGTTAATGGATTTTTTGCAGGTTTTTACCAGTCTAGACCTAGTTGTAGTTGTAGAGCCTGGATGTCAGTGAATATTTAAATTTTTTGTCCGGTATATCCTCTTCTGATGTTTTCATCAAGACAGGCTATAGCGGCAATCGTCTCTGCTTGAAACACAGTCGTATATCGACCAAGGCTAAAGAACATTCTCTTTCTAGGTCCTTTTATACCAGCCCCAGTGCCATGGTTTGTATTGGAGAATTACCTGGGTGCATTACCTGTTCCCTAGATGGAATGTCGGGTGTCATGTTATCAGAACTCGTCTAGTATTGTCCCAGTTGTATCAGAGTGTCCTTCTCGAACATTGTTTTATGAGGTTTATTGACTGAATCAATTTGATAGTTTTAAATAATGTTTATTTTTATTATATCATCTTTAGCATGATATTGAAACACACTGTATAATTTTTCGCTATGTTATGATTACTCATAAGTTATGAGGAAAAATTCAACTCCCTAAGAGATGAAATTGAATTTTTAATTATTTTTCCTTCAGTATGAGTTAATGAAATGTTGAAATTTAAATATTTACGCTCGTAAAGAGGGAAATTGTGTTACTAAGCAACCCTTACTACGTCATAACTTATTTAAGACAGAAAAATACATGTCCGAATTATTTTTAAATTTTTTTGTAATTCAGTTACGAAACGTCACAATTTTGACACTAAGTTTAGTTACAAAATGAGATTTCATTGTTTTTCACATAGTTTGGACGGATTTGAATGTATTTTTGGAACAGTAAAGTCAGATTAATTCCAGCAATATCATTTTACTTTCAAGCCTAAATAAATATGATCGCACCAGCTTCTATTAAAAATCTACTGAAATTTTCTTTGCAAAAAGCAATCAAATTTATAAAATTACTGATGTCTACGAGGCGTATCTTTTATATTTTGCAGATAGAGCAAGAAAAAACAGTAGATATTACTATTGTTTTTCAAAGTATTCTCCACGAAGAGAAATGCATTTTGCTTCCTTTGGAACCAATTCTGGAAGCAGTTATTCCACTCGCTTGCTGGTACCTTCAAAATAGAGTTTTTGAAGTCGTTGACTGCATCTTCTGGGGACTGGAACCTTTGACCAAGCAGTTCATTCATAATTTTTGGAAAAGTAAAAAAGTCGTTAGGGCTAAGTTCGGGACTGTATGGAGGATGGTCCAACAATTCCATGTTTTCTTGGTTTAAAACCTCATTGGGTTTCGAGCTGTTTGGGAACTTGTATTGTCTTGGTGGTGGTTCATTCGTCGTTGGAGGTTGGTTGTTCGAAACTCAGGAATTACTTCCAGCAAACGAATCGATTCAGCAGTAACAGCTCTTTGATCTTTCAGAGGAATTGTTGCTACATGACTAACATGACCATTTATTTTTTGACTCAAAACGGGACATTGGTTTATTTAGGTAAATTAAGAGGTACTTAATGAAAAATAAACACTTTTCAAAATTTATTCATTCAGAAAAAGTTAATCAGTTTAAAAGTTACGAATTAAAAAACATACCCAATATGTTTAGTTATATTTATATTTATTAGAGGAACAAATTTGCTTTAATATACCTAGCTGGTGGTAATGATTTTAAGTGTAAAAAATAAAGCCACAATTCGGATGTGGAATCTTCAAAAAGGTTTTTTTCAATACTCAAAAGTAGTTTTTCAATGATTGATACATTTTTAAAACTCTTTTCAAGGCAGGCATAAGAACAAGCCATCTGGCTCTGCTCTAGCCGAGCATTTGTTTGAAATTCCGTTTCAGTTTCGGCGCAAAACCCCTTTAGAGCTTCAATTCGAATCGTGTAAATATAAAAAAAATAATATATCTTCACAATAATGCTTTCGTAATCTAAGGGTAGCCCGTCTGCAACATATTTTATTGCATCGTGAATGACATGGGTTTCACATCCAATACTTATTAATGGCTTTTTCAGAGATAATTTTAATTTCGTTGACAAATTGTTAGTTTCTTGCCTAGCCGCTCCGCTCCGAAATTGACGTTGGTATTGTCCCCTCAAAATGCCACGACTTTTGCTGTCAAATTAAGGTAAATGTACCAAATTCAGACCCTGCACTAGAGGCGTTCAGTCTAGGGCCAGTGTGACCAACAAAAAGTGGTTTTTATGACAAGAATGACAGTTGATGTCTACCATTTAAAACATAAGATTTTTGCAGGTTTTTTATCATTAAAACAATGAATACACCCCCGAAGCGTAAATCTTAAAATTTAAAATGACGTTTTAGCTGAATTCTCAATGCATCGGTGGCCAGTAATTTTAGGAACTTTCTTCTGTCATTATGTCACTAGTTATGTCAGATGTCAGTGGAAAAAGCAATCGGAAGAATAAAGTGATACAACTAGCTAGAACTACTACAAAAGTATGTAAAATAAACATAAACGATTAAACGAATATCAACAAAAACAAATAACACTGACATCTGGCATAACTATACCTTGTTTTTAAACTAAGAGGAGCGATTTGAATTTAAGTTGGCATTTCTGCTGCCTAGTGATTGGTCAGATTGCAGCCCGTTTCACACAGCTCTTTTGATGCAACTGACAACGACATTTGTCAGTTTTGTGTTTATTTATATGAAAATATTCATATAGTTCAATCTAACTGTATCCCTTTTTTGCGTTTGTTGTTGATTGTTTTATTTTTAACAAAGTATTATATTCCAACCAAGTTAAGTTCTATTTTTATTATTTATTCAGTTTGATAAACAAAATCCATGCTTGTTCTTTCTTGTTCATAATATAAGTTTCCAAGTAAAATCTTATTTCTCTAAATATTTTTACATCAAGTTTTAGATACATTGCTGTACAATATTATCGCATTTTTCGATATCAAAACCTCTGACCTCTGTTTACTTTTAGTTTGTGTTATACCTAAGCTTCCAACGCAAATAAAGAATAATTGATACAATTGCATTTTCTACGTACTTATTTATTCTCAAATTATTAACAAGTTTTACATAAACTACCTATTATAACCATACATTTTTTCCCAATAATGTGTCATTTGCTCACTACTTTAGCCATGGCCTGTGGCCAATGATTATTAGATATTTAGACATGCCGTGATCCCTCATTGGCTACGACAACTACCAGCAGTACAAAACATATTTCACGTGTAATTGTCAATTAGATCAAAAAGTCTGAACACGACCCTTTCGGGACACTCTCCCAATCTAGTTACTTTTAGTGGTGTGTTTGATGTTTCCTAAAATGCTCCTCCTAGTTTAAAAACAAGGTATAGTGACATAATGACAGAAGAGAATTGGTGATTTGCCGAAAGATCCTAGAATTACTGGCCACCGATGCATTGAGAATTCAGCAAAAACGCCATTTTAAGTTTTAAGATTTTTGCTTCGGGGGTGTATTCATTGTTTTAATAAATTAATATAGATGTTCGTAATGATAAAAAACCTGCAAAAATCTTATGTTTTAAATGGTAGACATCAACTGTCATTCTTGTCATAAAAACCACTTTTTGTTGGTCACACTGACCTTAAACTGAACTCCTCTCGATTTAGATACATGTGGAGCCATCTATGATCATGTGGTCATAATATATTTGAAATGTCAGGCTAACCAACCAAACAAATCATTTATAACAGCTCGGTGAAACTGACAGGGCGTGAACAGGTGTGTTGTGTTATAAGCTTAACGAGTTTTCGTTTTATTTTCAGGTAAGATTATTATTACATTTCTGTTATAAAAAGATATTTTATTACTGAAGTATGTTTTTACAACCGAAATAGCTATTCCTGAATTCGGACACGGGGTGTCAGAATTATGTTCATATTCCAATATTTATGTTAAGTTATGCATTTTACATCTTTTTCTGATAAAAGGAGCATTGTATTTCACGTTATTTGTTCATTTTTGTAAATTAAAGTATCCTGTCCTAATTCTGACACCGGGTGTCATAATTACATCCAATGATGTCCGTTTTATGTACATAGTACAGTAATATTATCGTTGTTACAGAATGTCCTTAAAGAAAAATTGTAAATATTCACTAGACACACATTAGAAGCTATAAACAATGGAATGGCTATTAAAGCTGCAAGTAGAGAAGATAACATTCCCAAAACTACTCTTCACTCCAAATTTTATGGAAAGTATCCTGTTGAGTGTAAAGCTGGAGCCCCTTCAACTTTATCGAAAGAAGAAGAGGACACCATAGCAAAGTGGATAATAGCTGTAGCTAAAGTAGGATTTCCAGTAACCAAGGAACAACTACTAGAAAGTGTATGTGTGCTTTTAAAAGTAATAATCATGGCTCGGAAGAAGTCGGAGTAAAAGTTAATTTAGTAGAAGGAAGTGATAACCAAAGCCCAAAAAAAGTTCTAGTAAATTTATAGTACCGTCACCGTTTAAAGGTATATTATATTGGCCTGAAAAATCGAAAGAGGGAACAAAGAAAAAAAATCATAGTTTAAATACCTGCTGCTGCTAGTTCAGGACAGTGGAAAGCATTTTATAATGGTAAGAAAGAGGCATAAGAGAAGATAGAACAGGAAAAAGAAAATAGGAAGATATTACGCCAGCAAAAGCTAAAAGAAAAGCCACCAAGAACAAAAAGACCAAGAAAAGAGAAAATGAATAATGGAATAGAACCAAAAGAGTGTTAATGAAAAAAAATAAATGTTCATGAAGACAAAATTATTGTAGACCCAGAGAAAAATTTTAAGAAAGGAGATTATGTTATTGTTAATTAATAAAATTTCCAGGCATAATACTTGTAATAAATGACGAAGAGGAGGCTTACGTAAGTGCTATGACCCCAAGTGGAAGCAGCTGGAAGTGGCCTTCAAAAATATATTATTTGGTACAAATTTAACGATATTGAAGAAAAAATTAGTAAGCCTCTACTAATAAACAATAATAAAAGAGGTCTATTCAGGGTACCTGCAATTGAAAAGTTTATAAATATATAATAATTTTAACTTTTCATTACAATTTTCACTCCTATGCTACAATTAGGTCAAGTTTGTGTCCGAAATAACGACACTGTCCGTTTTTGTACCTGAGGGTGTCATTTTTGAGGACTTTAGTTGGATATCTGTGTCCGAATTAGGATCATGGTGTATAATTTTATATTTTATTTTTTCAAGAAAAAAACTATTTTCATGTTGTGTTTTCAGTTCCTAACATAAATAAATTAAACTTTCAAGAAATCTGATTTAATTTTTTTTTCTGGTGCCATAAAAACGAATAATGTTACCAAGAAAGTGGGTAAAGATATTCCTTAAGATGTCCGAATTTGGTACATTTACCTTATTATCTGTTAACACTTGTTTCAACTACTTAAATTTTCGCGCGGTTTCCGAAAACGGGACAATTTTGCGTCCCAGAGTTCATTTCGGGGACACCGGGACTCGTTATTACAAAAAATGGATAGTCCCGTTCAAAACGGGACGTCTGGTCACGTTATACATGACATTATGTCGCCACCATTTTTTTGGAAACACTTCGAGAACGGATAACTTGAAGGTAGACAATCAGACTCATTTTTACCGACAAAATTAACAAATTAATAAACGTGATTATTTTGACAAACACGTCTTGACAGTTGAGCTTTTTATCTTTGATACTATTTAGCAGAAGTAGGCGGAGGTTAAGTAATAACCAAGAAAAATAAATTCAAAATATAAAAACGATGCAAAACGTTCATTTTGCAACTAGTTATATAAATAGGCATTTTGTTTATAGCTAATAAAAGTTAGAAATTCTGTAGTGCATCCATAAAGTAACGCATACATTCATTATTAACTAGATAAACAATAATATTAGAAATTCCCGATTTTTGATTTTAATTTACTATTTTCTCAAATTATAATCTAATATACAGGGTGAACCACCTTTGTATGATGACGTCATCACAATTTTTTTTTAAATAGAACCCCCCTTTTTTTCAATTTCCGAATTTCCCTTGCTGAGCTGATTCCAAAAATGTAAAACACGTTGCTTCAAATTGATTCAGGGTGGGCAAAAATACAAAAAAAAAATA
Source organism: Lochmaea crataegi (assembly GCA_947563755.1). Lineage (NCBI taxonomy): Eukaryota > Metazoa > Arthropoda > Insecta > Coleoptera > Chrysomelidae > Lochmaea > Lochmaea crataegi. The sequence continues at coordinate 26,874,225 of OX387428.1, read as the reverse complement.
ATGGAAAGTTATACGCTACTGAATGTAATAAACAAATTAAATGGAATTACAACTATTTTGATAAATTATCAAAAACACCCTGAATTATATTTAACATTGTATCTAACAGCTTTTATTGGTGATCCAAGCCCCTGAACCATAAAATAATTTTATTGTTTGACAGTATTTTTTACATTTTTTTTCATTTGACGTTAAAAACTGTCAGAAACATTAAAGTACAATTCTGTATTGTTAACGCTTTGGAGAAGCAACTTTTTTTACAAAATGCCTTTAACCGAAAGTGATAGGATTGAAATATTAATGATGATTGGTATTGGCGATAAGATGTGGACTCAACAAGAGGTATGCCGATTATTCCATGAAATGCACCCAGATCGTGAACCTACTTCACAATCTACGGTAAGCAGAATAGAGCGAAAATACAGAGAATTGGGACATGTGAGGGTTGCATCAAAGCAAGGTAGACCAAGAATTAATGAAAATATTCAACAAGACATAATTTTGTCGGCAGTAGAAAATCCACACTGTACAGTTCGAGGATTATCTAGGGATTTTGGTATTGGAAAGTCTTCAGTATCAAACATTTAAAAAAAGGTAAAATACCATCCTTATAAAGATCGTCTTATCCATGAATTGGCTGAAGACGACTTTGACCGAAGAACTGAATTGTGCGAGTATATGATGAACCAAAATAACAATTTCATTGATAACGTTTTATTTTCGGACGAGGCAACGTTTTATTTGAACGGTCATGTTAACCGGCAAAACACCCATTATTAGTCTGATGAAAATCCACATTGGATGCAAAGACCACAAAAAACCAACGTATTGGCTGGTATTGTGAGAAATACAATTATTGGTCCATATTTTTTTGATCAAAATTTAACAGGAGCATTATACCTGGATTTCCCACAAAATACATTAGTTCCTGATCTGATCCAGCTTTTTGCTGATATTCAAATACCCACTAATTTAGACCGCAGAATCTGGTTTCAACAGGAAGGCGCACCGCCACATTTCGCAGAAACTGCGCGATTTTCTTAACAGAACTTTTCCACAACGGTGGATAGGAAGAAGGTGACCAGTGGAATGACCCGCTAGATCACCTGATCTCAGCCCATCAGCCCAATGCTGTTGACGTCATCACACGAAGGCGGTTCACCCTGTATATTAGCTTATAATTTGAAAAATAGTAAATTAAAATCAAAAATCGACCTGTTTCGGGAATTTCTAATTTTATTGTTTATTTTGCTAATAATGAGATTATGCGTTACTTTATGGACGCACTGTATAGTGTTACAAAAAAGGGAATAAATCTGGAGTTAATGGAGGTCACTCTATTAAACAACTGTATTTACCAAGTCAAAGTTCTACGACCTTTCTAATGACACTTCGAACGCAGTGACATAAGTTGCAAGTGTTTAAAGGGCGGTTTGCCAGCGTCCAAATTTGTGTCATCGATCTTATTTCTACTTAGTAAATATTTGATGGCTCTATGATACGACAATAAAAACCGTTTTGTAGTAACTTTTTATGGAAAAATTGAATAGAAAATTGGTTTAAATTGAATATGAATTAATGTCATCGTATTTAAATCTGTTTTTTATAAAGATGTGGGTGATTTTCTTTATATTTATTCAAATTGAAGATGTTAAATTTCAAAAAAGACAATTTTGAGTGGAAATAACATGAAATAATGATTTTATGTTAAAAACCAATCTTTTTTATTGAGTTATCATCCTGTTGGATAATGAATATATTGAGAACTTATTGAATTTGAATAAAAATTTAATTCACAATGAAGATTAAAGACAAACAAATAATATACAGGGTCTAATGGATTGCCGAAGACGTTCGAAAAAGCCAGGAGTATTGCGAATAACATTACAGCCTCATATGATGCGATTTTGAAGATATTGTAAATTTATAGGATCGGGGTTGTGTAAACAAGTGATTTTAAATATTGCCACACACAAAAATCTAGTGGATTGTGTTTAGGGAATCTTGAGGGCCATGGGTGTGGAGATCCTCGTCCTATCCAACGGTCAGGAAAAGGGTTATTCAAAATTTCCCGGACGATTACTGCAAAATGTGGAGGAGCACCGTCATGCATGAACCACACACGTCTTCTAATTATGAGAGGTACATCTTCCGAAATATCTGTATCTGTAGAGTGGGGAGGGTGAGATTAGGCCCACAGCACTTACGCCACATGTGACCCATTGTACATCCTCCCGAGGAGTTGTCCTTCTAGATCATCGTCCATCTTGTCCTTTCCAGGAAGGTAGACGAGTCACTAGGAGACATCTCCTTTATATCGGCAGATGTAGGCCAGTGGCCAGTCAGAAATCTTACTGTTAAGCGAAGGTTTTTGCTGGTCATCGCCAAATATTTCTTCGGCGCCAGCTTTCCAGGGCCACGCAGGGTGATCCTAGCAAGATTGCATCCTTTGATTCCAACCCATCTCTTTGGAGATTGAGCAGGCCGTAGGTGTCACTGGGTCCTAAAATTTTTAGTCCAGCCACTTTCGTGGCTAAAGAATCGGTAATGCGATTACCTTTACTCCTTTTTTTTTCGGGCCGAGATGGGAAACTCATGTTCGAATGGGTCCAGGACCCAAACAGTGTTGGACTCATCCCCAAGGAGATGCCTACCAACCAAACCCACCTCAAACTCGCCGTTACCCCAACCCCGGAATCACTACCCTAGCATACTTCGAGACGGGCGGCGGTCCCTCGCACACCCTCCGCTCACATCGTCGTCTTCTCCCTAACTTCCACTCCTACCTCTCATGCCATATCGAGTCGTTCTCTCCCCCTGACCATACTCTCTACTACGCCACTTACCTCCATCCATTCCTCCTCCCCCCTCAACATTATCTCCACCATATTCTCCCAATACACCGCCTTCCCTAGTTTCCTCTCCAACTTCTTCAGCACTTCCTCGTTCCTCCAGCATCTGAACACATGTCCCACATCATCCTCCACTCCACACCTCTCGCACACTCCAGTCTTTCTTTTTCCAATCTTGTGGAGGTACCCTACTCTCGACCCATGTCCAGTGAACACCTGTGTCAAGAAGTAGTTCACCTCCCCGAATTTCCGATCCATCCAATCTCTCCTATTCCCAATCGCTCCTTTTAGCGCGCCCTCATACTCCTCCCACCTTCTCTCCATCCATTCCTGTACTTCCTCTCTGGACGCACCCCTCCAGCGTTTATTTCTGGCTCTAGCCATCACGTCCAATGGGTAGGTCCTTGCCAGCACCGCTGCTGCCAGTCCACCCACTGTCCTGTACCCTTGCACTATCCTTAGCAATATACCTCTCTGCACCCGTAGGAGTGGCCTAACCCTCGCATTCACTCCCGCTCTTTCACCCCACACCTCCGCACCGTACAGCATACTCTGCTCTACCGTCTTACCAATGGTCCTCCTCTTCCACTCTCCCGGCCCCTTCACATTACTCATCAATCTCCCCAGCCATGCTGCCCCCACTTTCCCCTTCTCTGCCGCCTTCAACATGTGTGTTCGGAAGGATAACTGACTATCCAACCACACCCCTAGGTATTTCACACACTCCTCCATGCGAATTCTCCTTCCCTTCACCATCACCCCCACTTCCCTCTTCTTGCTCCGTCCCTTCACTAGCAACCCCACCGTCTTATCTTCCGCCACTTCTAGTCCGCACCGCTCTATCTTCTCCACAATCTTCCTACACATTCTCTCCGCCTTTCTTTCTATCTCCGCCTCTCCTTTTGCCGTACATACCAGACATACATCGTCCGCATACACCGTAATCTCACATCCCTCTTCACATACTATCAAACCTCATCAAACACACACTTCCATAGCGTCGGTCCAAGAACCGAGCCCTGGGGCACTCCAGCCTCCGTATCATACCTCCTCCCTCTAGTGTCTACTATCACACGTCCCGTCAGGTAGTCTTCCACTAGGTTAACCAAACCCTCCCCCACTCTTAGCCTCAGCAACGCGCTCAACACTGCCCGTTTGCTGACACTGTTGAACGCGTTCCCGACGTCAAAGAACACGAGTAGGGCCAATTTCTTGTTCCTCCAGCTGCCCTCCCTAGCCTTTTCCACCAAGCCCATCACCCTGCCCAGCGCCGAGATGCATGATTTTCCCTTCGGAAACCCGTGCTGGTTTTCCCTAAAATCCCCATTCCTACCAACTTCCTCCTCAATCCTATCCTTCATTATCCCCTCCATCAATTTACCCATACCACACAGCAGACTGATGGGCCTGTAGTCCCCCGCCCGCTCCCCCTCTCTACCCGCCTTCTTGAGTAGTATCCACCTTCCATCCTTCTGGAAACTCTTCCTCCCATATCATCCTGTTGGAAAGCTCGCTGAAGTACTCCCCATTGTCATCCAACAGCCTCTTCATCATATCACCCCTCAAGCCATCTATACCTGGGGCTTTCCTTACTTTAATGTTCCTTCCCCCCTCCTGTACTTCCCACTTCTCTACCGGCCTTATCCCCCTCATTTTCCCTACCCCCCGTATCCTGGACTTTTCGAATCCTGCCTCCAACTCCTCCTTCTCCCCCTGTAAACAATTTGCCTATAACCTCCTTCTTCCAATCTTCCTCTAGCACTTCGTTCCTATTTCCACCAATCCTCTTCACCGCTATCTCATATGCCTCTCCCCATGGAATGTTTTCCAGGTCCTTCAGTAACTCTTCACACTTCCCTCTTTTTTCCCTCTCCACCCTACGCTCCAGTTCCTTCTTCTTCTCTTTGTACCACCCTTTTCCCTCTATCCTTCCTCTTGCCTTCAGCATCCGTCTTCTTTCTTTCTTACACTTCCTCCATAGCTCCTCTATTTCCTCATTCCACCAGTAATTAGCCCTCCGATCACGCCTATTGCCCCTCTTTCCCTCTCTTTTACAGCCCTGTATCACATTGTACAATTCATCCACATCATGTCCAAGTCCCCTTTCTATCTCCACTCTTACTTTCTTCCTCATACTCTCTGCCTCGGCCTTCGTCCACCTCCATCCCCACTCTCTCGATAAATCCTTTCTCCCCTTCCTTATATCCGTCTCCACATATCTATGTAAGCTCAAGCTTTCCTCATCCTCCAGCAACTTCCAACTACTCACTTTTTCCCCCAGCCATTCATCACATGCTGTTATATCAATGAATGACGAACCCGCGTCACCCCTCACGAAGGTGGGCAGTAGTCCATCATTCAGCACCGCCAGCCCTTTGGATGTCAACACTTCCTCCAGGATCTCCTCTCTCCTATCCGTTTTCTTCCCCCCTCATGCAGTATTCTTAGCATTGAAGTCCCCTGTCACCATTCTCCTAATTATCCTCCTTTTCCCTTTTGACACCCTCAGATCGTCCTCCAATCCTGTGATGCTCCTCTCATATTCTTCCAGGCTGACATTTGGGCTTATATACACACTGTATACCACCATGTCTCCCATTCGCACTACCACCCATCCGTTTCCTTTCCTCACTTCATCCGGCCTCAGTCCATCTCCCACCACTCTTATTCCTGCCTCTCCTGTATCATCCATCCCTGCTTTCCCACATATCTAGCATTTACCTCAGATCCACACACCACATCCACTTCCCTCCTAAAAATCACTTGATCCAATATATCATGCGGTATCCTGCATTTACCTTTACTTCTGTCGTGCCCTTTAACCCAACTCAGGATAACATTGTTATCTACCGAGGCGTTAGCTAAATCTTGGTGGCACTCTAATACTAGCCCTGATGTAACACGTTGTCTATTCAAGGCTAAGGGCTTGTCTGCTGTAAGTGCAGATTGTTATGTTTTTGCCAGAAATTCCTTTTCTGGTTAGTTCTTTTGTGGCAATTGAGATACCAGCCATCTTCCGAAATAACTGGAAGTTCATTTTCTAGAAAATTAAGATATGTATCACCCTGTATAAGGTTAACTAAAATTCCTGTGCTGATCTGTCTTTTTTGACAGGGTGGATGGTGCCACTGAGTCGTTCGTCTGGACGAGCCCTGTGTAATTTTTAAAAACTGACTGAAAAACTCGGTTTCAATATTAATGAAGAAGATTTCTGTACTGCCTTTGCTATACCTAGCAAGTGAGTTGAGTTAATTTGTTTTAAATCATGAATTTGTGACACCGTGTACATAAAAATAAATACTAAATAAAGACAATACATTTTTGAATGAACTTTCAACGAACATTTTGAACAATGCTTGTGAAAGAGTTTAGGTCGCGCATTTGGAATCTACTTCTAGTTTCAAGGTCTATGTTTTCAGGTTAGTTTTATCGAGCCGTGAAATAATCCACTTTAAGGTAAGACAAAAACGTTCGTGTAGATCGAGGCGTTTTGATTACACCGCTTCGGTTTATTTTTAGATGAACGTTGAAAAAATACAATGCATTTTATCTAAATTTAAAATAGAAATTTCACTAACTCTGTAAAAGTTAAAAAGTAAGTTTTTTATAAAACTAAATCTGATAGTAGGTATTATAATTTGGAAATAAGAGGAGTATTTTTAAGCGAGAGAAAAGAATTGCGTAATAGTGATATTGATTATATCAAATATGCAAAGCTGCACAGTAACAGTTCGATGTAAATTATAAGTGGTGTTGTTATTTTGGAAAAAGGCACAGATGTCCAGTGATTATATTTTATTTTAAATAAAACACAAAGTGAAAAATCCTATAACATAACGACAACTACAAAATGCAAAATAAAATTTTGACATTGACAAGAATGTCAATACAGTTGTACCAACTTAAACTGTTTTAATTGATATTCAATAAGGGGTACTTTAAATTTTGACGCAGGCTTTGTTTTTGGGATTTTTTATTTTGGTGAACGAATATAAAAAATTCATTATTTCGGGTACTGTTAATTTTGACTAGTATTCACTTAAAATCACAATTTAGAAATACTGGTTATAAAAAGTTCAAATTTTTGTCCCAAACGGTACCTACCAAAATGTCAAATTGGTGACAACCTGGTTACCTTTCAGTTAAGGCAGAAGCGACAATGCTCCACACAGGTTGAGATGCAATGGGAATTGGCACGAAGGAACCAAAACCCACAATCATTCGAAAACCACAAACTCGCTTCCTGAAAGGAGAAGTGATAACATGCTGGACACAGTTAACGACAACCTACTATACAATATTCAGCTAAACTGGGTTCGGTTGGAAGTATGCAGTCAGTTGTTGTTAAACGGAAAGTGATAGGGAAAGGTAAAGCTTGCTGGAATTTGGAATTAAATATGATGCAGCGATGAACGAACAACTTTTGGAAGAGATGACACCTATCTCCTTTCCTATCCATGTCATTAGTATCTATAGTTGAGTCACGTTGAGTCAAACACAAAAGGTAAAAAAAATATTGCGATTTCGTGACCCCACCATTCTAAATAAGTGAGTTTGTGGCAATAATAATAATAATAATAGCTGCAAAAAATGCCACCTGTAATGGATGAAAGCCGGTGGATACGTTGGTAGACTAAAGGTGTGGAAGGGCCTCTGAATAGGTGATGTTGCGGGTCACTTGGAGAATCATCGTAAGGGAATGAAACAACTACTTCTAGCACTGGGATACGTTTGATTTATTTACTATAATACATTACACTACTTACTAAATTAATGCTATGCATAAGTACCTAGCCGTATAGCATACTTATACGTAATTATTACTAATAGCTTACTATTCAACTATATAGAATGGTCTTCTTCAAGTATTCTGCATCGACTACTCCTCATGATAAATACTGAATGTATATTTATATATCCAGTCAAGTACGAGTAAAACAGATAAACATATAATTGTTTTGTCTTACTTCACGCTTTGAACTTGACTTTCTATTCAGTAACCTTCTTAATTTATATTTATATAATAATGAAATTTTCGAACGTTTTGTTGAAATGAGATCGAGGGAATTTAATTCTTATTTTAAATATTTATTATTATATTACTATATTGGGCCAAAAGGCATCACACACCAATTTACAAAAACAATCGAACACATAACAAGTGGATGCAAACTTTTAGCAGGAACAGGCGATACTGAAAGACATAACAACATTGCCAAAATAATAGCACTCAAACACAATCTGATAACAGAAAACAGGCCGCACTATAAATATCTACCTGAGACCATATTGGAAAACGAAGGAAAAAAATTATACTGGATTCTACACTACATACAGACAAGACAGTAGCACACAACAGACCGAACATCACTATTTTTGATAAACAAAAAAACCACATATCTTCTAGATATTGCCATACCAAACGAAAACAACATGGAAAAGAAGTACCAGGAGAAAAAAGACAAATACTCACCACTAGCTATAGAAATAGAGCAGATATATAAGCAGGATAAAGTCATCATACATACATTCATTCTATCACCGACTGGAGTTACACCTCACACATTCACACAAGATTTAGATAGGATTAACATATCATCAAACATACACACACAAGCATAAAAAGCGGTTATACTAAAAACATGTAACATCGTCAGAAAATTCCTTAACCCACGTAATTAAACAATAGCCCTCTATGACACTTGGTCAATCGACCCGTACAGTAGAGAGAATCACCAGGTAACAGAGCCTGAGAAGATAGCAAATGCAAATCAAAATACCTTACTAATGTTATCCATAGGTTATTCTACAAGAAAAGCATTTAATGTTGTTACCCCTCGAGCAAATAAAGCGATAGGTCAAAGACATTTTGTCTATCTGACACCTAGACTTTTCAATGTAATGCCTGACTATTTGATGGGGTACCATACCTACTTAAACGTAAGCTAAAAGCTTGGTTACTCTCTATAAAAAGGAGGGAAATACAAAATATTATTCATCCATCATTGTTATCCATATAAATTTGTGTGTTAATTATAAGTTGAAAACAAATTTTTTTTCATGTACTATATTTAAATATACTGATATATTCAAACAAAAACGGAACATAGGGATTTTAAGCATTGTATCAGAACTGCTTTTGAACTAGTCGACCAACATCCAGCTTCAACAGATTAAAAACACGATTATTACAATCATTTATTTGGACACCTATAACATATCGTACAATTCTCACCGCTCCGTATTCTCAACAGTGGGCGGTCCTTAATTAGCGTCAGACAGTCAGTCAGTCAGTCGATCGGTGAGTGTTCAATTCAAGCCCATAATTTTGTTTCAATTTAAAGAATCCTATTTTGTTAAATTTACGAACTTATTTTTATTTTGCAAGCCGTTATGGCCAAAAAAAATCAAAACATATTATCTTAACTCGAATCATTAATAATTGTTAAAGAGAATTTAACAATTAATTTTCGTTTTTGACAACATAAAACGTAAGCATATTGTTTCAATATGTAGCGACGTTTACTACCCCCATTAAATAATAATTCACTACTAAATCGCAGTTCGCACTTCGGACACACCTCGCACAAAACTAACAAATTTTGGAAGGAGAAGGGGCGGGGTTTCTTACAGTGGTTCTAAATCCAGCTGTCCAAATCAATACTTGATATTCATTGAAGTGAACTTATAGAAATGTTTTGTTGGTGGACTATTTAGATCGGCGAATACACTAAATCCCTATGTTCCGTTTGTATTTGAATGTATCTGTATATTGTACATGAAGGTATTCTACAATTATCTATTCTGTTACCATTTAGGTTAGTAGTTAAGTAACTGTCACTGAGGTTATCAATTAATTAAGGAGGTTTACTCAAAGACAAGTTCTTCAATGAACTTTTTTGAGTTTCTTGTATTGTTTATGTGCATTTCCCTGTTACCTTTACTAATCAACTGTATATTCTTTGGATGAATAAATATTATTAGTATTATAATAATAATTGATTGCTTCAGAAACATAGGTTTACAGCATACAGCAAGGGTGTATGTGTACAAATTAAACAAACAATTTAACAATAATAAAATCTATAACATTAATAAATATAAACAAATGTATGTCGCCCTAAGACATCACAAAAGATAACGTTGACAATAAATGAACGTAACCTTATAATATTCCACACATTCACAAATTTGCCTGGCTTCAACTATTATGATATTCTGTAGATTTTTCATTAATGCTTCCTCTCTCTCTCTCTCTCTCTCTCTCCCTCTCTCTCTCTCTCGCTCTCTCTCTCTCTCTCTCTCTCTGTGTGAACAAGAAATATTTTGTTTCATGACGACGTAAATTGGACAATCAAAAAGAATATGCTGCAATGTTTCCTTTTCATTCCGATTACATGCGGAGCATTTGATATCGGGCTATAATAAAACACGTAGTTTCATTTAAGGTGAACTAATTTTAAATGAATTTGCCGTACGTAACTGGGCAATTTTACGATTAAATACAAACTAGGATTCCTGGAAACAGTAAACAAACTCTATAGATATAAATAGGAAAACTTAGAAACTAAATCGTACAATTGAACTTTTCCAAGTAGGTACGTCATCGTGACGGATTTCTGTCACCGGACAACCTTCACACTAAATTCTCATTAAAACTCATAACAATTGCTTTTTTACACAATCAAATTATTATAGTATCCAACTAATACACACTAGTACACAAATTAACTTTTGTTCTCGATTTATATTTAAATCAGTGAAAAATGCTATTTCCATCCATCTTTCTGAAGGTTGTCCGTGATCAGCTGACAATATGGCGCGGGATGACGTCACTTGGAAACGCTCTAATGTGTATAATACGACTCAAGTAATTTTTTTCTATTTCTAATTAATGTATGAATGTTGTAAGTTGTTCCACATTTCTATCTGATTTGTTTTAATAAAAAATTGTTTCATTTGTACTGTCCAGTTAAACATGGAATCAGTAATCCCGGATGTACGAATTTGTTTATTAAAGCAAAGAACATGATATCTAGTATCATCCATAGCCAGCATCTTGAGCAACCAATTGAGAGATAATTTTAAGATATTATATTCAAGTTTCCCACCTATAAACCTACTATGGCCTCAGGTGTATTGATATAAACTAGGAGAACTCTTTTGATAAACTGTACGTGGACTCTCTCTAGTTCAGCAGAACATAACATTTAAAGCCATACCTCAAATGAATGCATTAGTCAAAGTAAAACTGCACTAAGAGTTTTAACAGGGATCCTAACGGGGCATTGTAGCCTCAATGGGGACTTGAAAAAGCTCAAAATAGTGGAGAAACAAGAATGTAGATTCTGTGGCATGGAACAAGAAATCTCGATCCACATACTTGTGAATTGTACATCAATTCAGAATCATAGGACACAACGCCTAGGAGATTACGGGATAGAAGAGGAACATTTACCTAAGATAAAGCCTGCAGATATCCTAAAATTCCTTCGGGAAATAGGAATAAAGGAGATACTAGTCTCTGAGATTTCCTTCAGGAACTAAGTAGAAGTAAGGGGGCACAATAGATCTTTTAGGTCTCAGTGAATGTCCATACATCATCCATAGCCAGAATCTTGAGCAACCAATTGAGAGATAATTTGTAGATATTATATTCAAGTTTCCCACCTCTAAACGTACAATGGCGTCAGGTGTATTGAAGAAACAAGGAGAATTCTTTTGATAAACTGTACTGTACGTGGTCTCTCTCTGGTACATCCAAATACCTGAGACCCCAAAGAAGTGTGTACTGAGTAGAACATAACATAACAATTCAATCCTTGGATACCAGGAGTCAGTCTTGGCTTCAACCATATTTGGTAATATAGTTCCAACGGCTTGCTTACCTTTGTTTGCAGCAACTACTGACATTCCATTAAAGACACCAGAAGATGACATTGTTACACCTGGGTAATTATATTTCTTCCCAACTTCAACGGGTTGATTGTTGTAGTGAAATTTAAATTTAGATTTGTGATATCCTCCTTTTGAAAATTGCACAACTTTGGTCTTCTTTTTCGTTTCAATGATTTTTCTTAATGGAAGTTGTACCTCACAGTCTATCTGGAATAATGTCCATGCCTTCCATGAGTAGCTTTGGCTAAGGATAAGGAATAAGGTATTAGACACTCTTCTCGCTCTGTGGCTCAGAGCATTTACACTCAAGAAAAAGCCAAGGAAAATGATAGAGGAAAAAAACAACAAGCATAACTTTGGTCTTTTGTATATTAATAATTGTTAGGTGATTTTCCGCCTAATACTTCTCTAATATTTTCAGAATGTGCAAGTATAACAATATCATATGCATATATATACCTCATTTAAAAACCGGGAGGAGTAATTTGAATTTAAGTTGGAAATTTTGTAGACCTCTGATTGGTCAGAATGCACCCAGTATCAAACAGCACTTTTTAGCATTTTCATTTTCTGATATTGGAATTGTTTGATAGTTCTGACATATATAATATATTTATTTTCATCATCGCCTTCTGTAATATTATTTATTATCAAAAATAAAGATTACGAGATATTATGACAAGTATATTTTTTGACATTTTATTATCAACTTGTTAAAGTTGAGTGCATCAAGATAGTTTGTTTACAATAAGGTACATCTTAATGTTACATCCTTCCTTCAAAGTGTAAACTAAATAATATAACGTTAAAATATAAAAATTGCAAAATAACATTGAATTCTAAAAATTTAACCTCTTCACTGGTTTAACTAATCTAAATCTAAAGATTGAACCTCTTCACTGGTTTAACTAATCTTCCTGATCTTGTAACGTAATTCTCTTGAGTTTTTGTTATACTATTTTCCTGTGTAACATTTCCCTCTCCGATAGTTTCAGGTACTGAGTGATGTTCTGTTAAAGGTGTGTTATGTTCTGCTGAAGGTGTATTATTTATCTCAACTTCTTTTTCTTCGGTCATGTTTGATTCCGTCTTATGTAGTACTTCTGCATTTCGTCTATATAACTTTCCATCATCACTTCTTATAATAACAGATCTTGGATTTTCTTCTACTTTTGCTTGAACTTGTCCTCCTTCCCATTGTCTGTGAGCAGTTTTAACTCTTATTCTGTCACCTATTTCCACTTTATTTTTATAACTTTTTTTGTTAGCATTACTGTATGATATTTGTTTCTTTCTCTGTATTCCTGATTCGTTTGAAACTTTGGTGATTATGTTAGGTTTAAGATTATCCTTCGATATAGGTATTGTTGATTTGGCCATTCTGCTATATAAACGCTGATTAGGAGAGCCTAAGTTAGTTATGGGTGTTTTCCTATAATTTAAAAGTGCTAGCTGTATGTCACTTTGAGCTATGTTGCATTTTCTTAAAATATTTTTTGCTATGCTCAGACCTTTTTCTGCAAGACCATTTCCTCTGTTATGGTGAGGACTACTTGTCTGATGTTCAAAACCCCATAGATTTTCGAATTCTTTTGATGAAAAACAAGAGTCATTGTCACTTTCTAATTTCTCTGGGATACCATGTGTAAAAAACCATTCTTTAAACTGTTCGATTACTTTCTTTGATGTAGAGCTTCCATTATAGAAGCTCTCTAGCTCGACGTAAGCAACTTTGAATGCCTGAATGCCCTAAGTGTATATTTTTCAGCATTTTATTTACGTGAGACTTTGGGACTAATACTTTATGTCCTTTGAATACTATACAATTGTAAAAGGCAAGCTCTTCTCGGAAATTGAAATAATGTTGTACTATTTTCTGAAGTTCTTGTTTTTGGTCAGGAAATCCATTTTGAAAATAGTTTATCAATGTTTGAAAATCATTATCATGTTCAGTTGCTAAAACAAGCTCTTCTCGAGCAGTTCTAGACATGGATAACACAATTTGAACTTGAAGCTCTTCTTCGTCTGTGACCGGTTGTTGTTGGCAATCACGACTAAGAATGTCAGCAATCGGTATATCTGTACCTTTTTTGTATATGATTTTTGGAGAATACTGTGTGATTTCAAAAAGTATTCTTTTGAGTCTTGCAGGTGCTGATTGTATAGACTTCTTAAATATTACCTCTAGAGGCTTATGGCCAGTCTCTATAATTAGCTGTTTTCCGTAAATATACTCATGAAACTTATCACATGCGAATTTAATTGCATAAGCTTCTTTTTCTATCTGGGGTTAGGCTTCTTGAAACTTCGTGAGTGCTTTAGTTGCATATGCTACTAGTTCATTTTCTTGCATAAGTACAGCTCCAACACTCTTCGAACTTGCATCTACAGATAATGTCACTTGTTTGTTGACATCATAAAATTTTAAAACAGGAGCAGTTGTTAATTGTTGTTTAATTTTCGAGAAAGCATCGTCTTGCTCATGACTCCATTCGAATTCTACGTCTTTTTTCAATAACTTTCGTAATGGTTCTGTCAGCTCTGACATATTTTTTATAAACTGGATATGTTACCATCCCCAAAAGCCTCTGTATCTCTGTCTTGTTTGTTGGTGTTTTTTAGTTCTTGATGGCAGCAACTTTTTCAGGATCAACTGACAGTCCTTCTTCTGATAGTAAATGACCTAAGAATTTGACTCGTCTGGATTCAAATACACATTTTTCTTTATTCAATTTTATACCTGCTGCTTTAAGTATTTTTATGACTTTAGCTGTAAGTTCACGTAGTTTCTCTTTTGTTTCTGCAAATATTAAGACGTCGTCCATAGAACACTCTGTATTTCGAACATTTTCCAGAAGAGAAGACATGATTTCTTGGTATACTTCAGGTGCTGATGCCAAACCAAAGCATAAACGGGTGAAACTGTGTCTTCCCCAAGGGGTAGTAAATGTTAAATACTTCTGTATTCTTTCAGTGACCCTAATTTGCCAGAAACCTCTTTTTGCATCCAAAAGACAAAACCATTTAGCTCCATGTATTCTGCTGGAAATTTCGTTAAGCGTTTTTAATGGATAATGTCTTCTTAAAATGTTTTTGTTGATCTAGACAATTCCTGATTTTACCTTTTTGGTGTACTATCACTATATGACTGACTATAGCTTATTTATAGGTTTTATTACCCATAATTCGACCATTTTGTCTAATTCTGCCTTTACTTCATTTCTTATTGCATGAGGTATTATTCTTGCGGAATGTATTTTAAACTTCGGATTTTCAATCAAATCTATATCGTAGATATAATTTTTTATGCATCCTAGACCTTTAAATATATCATCCTTTTGAATGTCTTGAAGTTCTTCTACTCTGACTATTAATCCTAAGTCTTGACAAGATTTTCTACCTAAAATTGGCGGTACATCTTCATTAACAACTTTAAAAAGTATATCCGCATCGGAAGTTTTCAATTGACATTTGACTAGTATTTCACCTATGACAGAAATTGTACTTTGGCTAAACGTTACCAGTCTTTTAGTTTTGGAAGGTTCTATTTCAGAACCTAACTTTTCTGCTATGTATTTCGGTAAAACATTGCATTGTGCTCCAGTATCTAGCTTCACTTGAAATTTCTTCCTATTCGCCTTTATTATTTCATGCCAATCTTCATCTTTATTATGTGTCATTGATCTTATGTATAGCACCTCTTCTAAAGTTTCTTCACTGTCGTCTTCATCATCCAGCGAATTTATCTTTTTACCCTTTTTTGTTTGTTCTTACTTGAGAAACATTGTTGTGTAAAGTGTCCTTTTTTGCTGCATAATTCACATGTATGCTTAAATGCTGGACAGCTTCTGCTTCCATGTGTTGTGCCTCACCTTTCACAATCGAAAGTTTCTGGAAAATTTTTTGAGTTTCCTTTGTCAGATTTTTTCTGCTTATTTTTTAGCAAATTAACTTGACTAATCTCTGAACTTCTCTCAATTGATTAGTAGCTTGTTCACTGGCTCTACATATTGTTATGGCTTTATCTAGATCCGCATTATCTTCTGTTAATAATTTTTCTCTCACTTTATCAGAACGGATTCCAAAAATTATTTTGTCTCTCAAAAGGCTATCCAGTAGGTTTTCAAAATCACATTTTTTAGCTTGTGAACTAATTAAAGTCAAAAATTCGTCATAGGTTTCACCTTCCTTTTGCACCATTAAAAAAATTGTAGCGCTCAAACGGAATATGTGCCTTTGGGCTGAAGTACTTCTCAAACCTCTCTTTGATCATTTTTATATCTTTTTGATGTTCTTCCGTGAGGTTAAAATTGTTAAAGATTTGGATGACATCTGGACCTATGGCAGTCATAAATAATGCGGCTTGTACTTCTGTTGGCTTTTTGGAGAGTTGGGTCGCTACTGAGTACCAATCAAATTGTTGACTCCAATTTTTCCAGATAGAAGACATGTTTTCCGTGCTCAGAACTATATTTTTCGGTGGACGAATTCCTGAAACACCTGTATCATGGGTAGGTATTTCATCAGGCATTTTCACTGTTTAATATATCTTGCTTTTCAATTACCAAGTAACTTCTGACACCATGTAATATTATTTATTATCAAAAATAAAGATTACGAGATTTTATGACAAATATATTTTTTGACATTTTATTATCAACTTGTTAAAGTTGAGTGCATCAAGATAGTTTGTTTATATTAAAGTACATCTTAATGTTACAGTTTCCTTGATATTTTATCATTTCACTTAGTTTTCCATGCTATTTCGTTATATTAGTTCTTTTCAGAACTCCAGCAAGCAATCCTATTCAATTTCTGCGATTATGGATGATTCTACTAGTACTTCGCTGAATCAACGAAAACGGCGCCTGAGTTTAGGTCATTTAGATCTGTCAGAAGAACAGTATAATATAATAAATATGTATTATCAAATATTGGATCAAAAGAATAGAATACCAGGACTGGCACTCTATAATTTGTATTTTAAGGAAAGGGATAAAGAATAAGCAAGCGAAAGGAATCGCTATACTTGATTAGCGGTACTCTATAAGCGAATCTCTATCGCCTCGGCTATAGTTCGACAATATTCAAGATCGTCAATCGGATAAAGAATAATCTACTAATAATTAAGGGAACATTATGCAAATTTGACTATTTAATGATAAAAATAAAAAAGAAGAAGAAATTTGACATTTATCTATGAGATTTGGTTAGCTTTAGTAACCTCACATTTTCGTTTATGACATTGTTTAAAGTATTTACCTATTTGCTCAGTACATAATTAATAATTACTACGTTTTCATGCAGAATTCAATTCGAATTGAATACATTTTCCGTATTAAAAACCTTATAAAAACAGGTATTGAAATCGAAGTGAGTTTCAAGGTCGATACTGCTTTTTTTGGGATCGTATCGAGATCGAAAAATCGAAAAAAGACTTGAAAACCGAGATCGTATTGAAACATGCGCATTCTGTGACATTCGCTGTCAAATTTTTGCCAGATGTAAGCCATATAAGCTTAAAACCTCTCAAAACATAAAAGTTTACTCTAGCTTTCTTGTAACATTTTGTGGAAAGACACCAATGAGGCAATTAACCCAAAAGTTACAGTTAAAAAGGCATCTTTTTTGATGGTTTGATTATTGATCATTATGACTACTAAAAAAGTCCCAGAAATCAATCAAAAACACGACGGCATTTGACGCTATTGACAGATAAAATGTCAAATCTCAAAACGATTTGAAGTGTAATTGAATCGTGATTGAATCCCTATTGGATTCAAAATCAATTCAATACTCCATGAAAACGTAGTAAATATTGTTTATTTGTTAATAGCTGTGGCAATGATTAGACATTCGGTGTTGCTAATTTATCTTGTTTTGTTAAAAATATTGCCAGTACCTACAAAGATTTCTTGTAAATGAGCTCGAAAACATTGCAAGAATGCATGAAAATAGAGTTAGAAACAGGGTATTGCGAGATGAGAGAGATCCATTCAGTCTACCTGATAGACGTTTCATTGAACTTTTTCGTCTAAATAAAGACCTAGTGGCTTATTTATTCACTCAGCTAGTCCCCCATATGAATCATGAGCAAAGAAACACAATAATCCCTCGACAAACACGAATTTTGACCGTCCTACGCTTTTTGCAATTATCAAAGAGGTTGAAGTTGTAGCTGTCATTCGCTTCGCTATCGCATCTTCGGTCATGTTCAGTTAGGCTCAGAAACGACCGAAATCAGTTACAGAGTACGAAATAACGAAGAGAAGGGAATCTTTATCGTTATTTTGTTACAGAGTGCCAGTCCAGCCTGTTTACTGTTTCCCATTTCAATCTGACATCTTAAGAACCATTTTCAGCATATAAAGGTTATCTATCATTGGCTTGTATCCGCGTTAAGTGAATCGAGGTATATTTAATAGATTTTGAACATCACTATTACGGTACACGCTCTTTAGTAACTAATCTAGTAACTTTTAGTGGTGTGGGTAAGGCTTTTGAAATTACTCCTCCTGGTTTTTAAATGGACTATAGTAATGCTAGAACTTCGTTCACTTGCCCAATATATACACCCTGAGCTCCGCTATCATAAAAAAGGATTCAATATCAGCAATGAAAAGAGTAAATAAAAGTGGGCTCAACGGTTCATCCTGTAGAACACCCATTATTACATTACATTTTTTAGTGAATCCATTTACAAGACTGGACCTTAGTTTGGAACTCAGAACTCGAATGATCAGATGCTCTGTCCTACTCTCTGGATGTGAAAGCTGGACACTAAATTCACAGATTGAAAAGAGAAGAGAAGCCTTCGAAATGTATGTGTATAGACGGATGCTGCGAATTTCATGGGTACAAAGTATCACCAACGATGAAGTATATACTTCAACGCATGCACAAACAAAAAGAACTACTGAACACCATCAAGGAAAGAAAAATGCAATACCTGAGTCATACGATGAGAGGTGATAAATACGAAATATTACGCCTCATAATAGAGGGCAAAGTTCAGGGGAAAAGATCAGTAGGAAGACGCCAGAAATCGTGGCTAAAAGATTTAAGGAGATGGTTCGACCGCCCGTCTGCAGAAATCCTTCGTGCTGCAGTTTCCAGAGCTACAATTGCCATTTGGATCGCCAACCTTCGGCAGGAGAGGGCGTGATAAGAAGAAGACGAAATCTATCGGAGGCTTTTATTTGAATTGCTGCTTCAGAGTATAATGTTTTTATATCGCGAGTTTGTGGCAACACTGGTCCGTCTTCGTTGTGAGGTTATGTTGATTTCAGAACAGTCGTCGCGAATTGCCATTTGATTCTCTCAAGTTTTTATGTGCGGATATAATAATGGAACTAGAGAAAATACAAATGGCGAATGAAGGACGTTTATAACCAATTATCGTAGCCGCTTTATTTTAGCGAGTGAACAGCCTCATGTTACGGTCAAATAACCACTGGGCTATAACCAGTAACTGACTAAAAATCGCCTTATAAGTATTTTAAAAAGAATGACATTGGCAGTTGACAGAGTACTTGAATTTTGTGATTTCTAACCCAAAGATTAACAACACTAACCAATTTCCAATCAGAATTACTAGTTCTAAGATGTCACGTTTAGTTTGAACGAAAAAAAAGGTTTCCATTTGCTTCGTTTGCAAACAATTGTGGTTAAAATATTCAAAATTATGCGTGATCAAACGCTAATTTACATATTTTTCAAGGCCAAATATTCATCAATATCCTTTTAATGTTTCTTATATCAACTCTCAAGGATGACTCAATCTCACGGTGAGTTCCAGACGATTTCTCAATATCAGTTCACGCATAGCATGGCGTGTTTTCTGGTCACTATGGATTGAATTTTGCATACCATCGATATAGAGGTTATCCTAAAGCATCAAAACACCGTTGATATCACCCGATAATGTTCACTATTAAACTGTGACAGATGACAGATGGATTATAGCAAAATTTGATTATGTTTTTCTATGTGGCAGTGAGATGTGTACATAAAATTATCTCTAATTATCCTACCTATCGATGTTCGGATCGGTATTATAAGTTACCATTAACCGCGACTGCGTCTTTAATTTATTTACTAAGTTTGTAAAAAGTTCGTATTACGCCTCTTTCACATTACACGGTTTTAATCGTGCGGATAAAAATCGCCCGAGTTTTTGCGGCGAACATTGTTGTTTTTACATTGGCACGGATTTTTACCGTAATATTTATTTCATTTGTTTAATACGGCAATATGAATTTAAAAAAACCTTGTGCTATGTGGTTGCTTCATCGTCGCCGAAAAAGAATAGCACGAGATCGCCCCCATTAATCAGAGAGGAGAGAGGAAGGTCTTGCTTCGACCAAGGTTATTAAAACTTCAGCATCAATATCATCCATTCCTAGTTCCACTTAAAACAATAAACATAAACTGAATTGCAAATGAGCTGTTAATGCCGTTCGACAAAAAACCGTCCAATGTGAAATCATGCATTTACGCTCTTTGTACATGACACGATTTCGCCCGTACGAGAAAAAGCCGTACGGGCAATTTTTCTTAGTCTACTAATGAGGAGCATCAGACTTTTCACATTGGACGGTTACAGCACGGGTACGGTTTTTGGCCGTATTGCAGCCGTCCAATGCCACTGGAGCTACACGGGAACCGTATCGTCTCTCCAGCTCAGTGGCCCACGTGACCAAATGCACGCTTTCATATTACATTATTTTTAGTCGTGTGAACTGTGTCCAGTGCGCACAGTTTGTTTTAGTTTGTGTGTTCCAGTTGCAAAGAACAATGGACACAATTGACGCGGAAGTTTTGATCTCGCTTGTTGAAGCAAAACCTGTCTTGTGGGATAATACTTTAGAAATTTACAAAGATCGAATCGCGACAAGAAAATCCTGGGAGGAAGTATGTTTAGCACTGAAACCAGATTTTGATAGCATCAGTCTTTCAATAGAGTGTAGAACATCCCAACTTCCTCACGACTCTGATTAATCGGATGAACCCAGTAAAGGCGATTGCGTCTTTTTCTTTTCCGACGACGATAAAGTAACCACAATGCAATAATTTGTTCACGATCCATGATAAGATCTACGATGGATGGTATACTTTCAACAGCACAGATGAAAATGTTGCTTTTAAACGATTTAAAACCGTTCAATGTGAAAACCAACAGAACACGATTAAAACTCGTACGTTTTCTTCCCGCACGAGCTAAATCGTGTAATGTGCAAAGTGCGTTAGTCACGTAGGCCACACGGCGACACCGGCATTTAATCGTAGCCGTATAATGTGAAAGACCCCATACTTTTCTCCATTTCAACAGCGGTACGGTTTTTAACCGCACGATTAAAACCGTGTAAAGTGAAAGAGGCGTAACGCCCTCTATCATACAATTGAAGTCAGGTGCTTGCCACTATTACTAGTGATAGTATAATTTCCTCTAGTTTGATCTAATTTTTGTTTCATTAGTATATCTCATTCCTTTCAGAAGTTATGAGGGGGGTGGGGCACAACTTACGACCGCACTGTACATGCCAGAAACGTAGGCTTCCATTGTGTTTTACAAAACAAATATATGCAATATATGTATATATAGAAAAGTATTTGGTTTCTATAAATAAATCAACGATTTGAGGCATAATATCGAGCTTTTAAAGATTAGCAAAATAACAGCACAAGGAAAATACTTGGCAAGGATTTCGAAACTAAAGATATACGTCACCGATAAAACCGTTGCCAAGAATATGGGATTACGCTTATTCAATGTATGCAATGTAATCACCTACGGCCGCTTTAAGCTCTTCTAATGCATATTTCAACCAGCCAACAGACCAAGTTTATTTTAGGATTAATCAGCGAAAGGTAGAATATCTACAATTGCTGTTCTACACAATTACAGGTTAAATTAGGGTCCTTAATTTATAGAACTAAACTGTTTTAAATCAATATTTGCTGCTGTCAAACAATACTAAAGCGACATCTCTTGTAATGTTAAATTAATAAGTGTTAACAAACTATAATTGATTCCGATTCCGCTTTATCTAATCCATTTTTTTTTCAAATGAAATATACACTTTACTTATTATTCATCGTCTATTTTCATTCACATTTATTCTAAGAACACCGTATTGCTTTTATACACAATAAAATTTGAACATTTACGTAACTCCATTTTCAGCTAATCGATAGCGATTCCGAAGTTAGGTATATCTCTGTTATTGAATACATAAGCTCAACATTACTTGCTTCTTTTTTGAATAATTTCGGCTGTGGCTACTAAACAGCGATACGGATGAAACAGAAACAATAAAAAAAGGCGATTGTTGTAGTCCTTTAAACAAAGTATAGAAATAGGACTATTTAGTAGGATAACTCCTTTGAAGTTTCATCAGTCAGAGACAACCCTGAGACGCACAAGAGAATATGAAAATTAGCACGGTGAGTGCATGAGAAATGTTTTTGTCAAGTTTGTATTTTCAAACTCTTCCTCTAATTCCTTATATTTCCCCAAAATACTTCTAGCACTCCTTGTTCCAATACTCCACTTTTCCGATGCTGCTTTTGTTTTATTCATCAAATTTCGTTGCCGTGTCATTTTCTCTGTTATCATGAATATCTGTTTCTCTACTTAGTTTTTGAAGGTCTTTTTTCCATTGTTTTTATTCCATTTGTTTCTCTATCCCATCTCCACTCTTGCCCATTTACTGTCACCTTATTGTATCCCATTTTTACTTCTTTTCCTCTTTGACTTTCTAATTTTGCGAATATCCTTATCTCTTTCGTTTTTCTCTCTCCTTCTTGGTCATATCATTATTTATAAAACTCTTTCTTCTCCTTTAATTTACCTTTATTTGCTATAATTTTTTCTTTATCAACTTCTTTTTGACATTCTACTATACACATTCTCTCCCCTATCTTCGTAACTGCTTTAGGCTCGATATTTATTTTTAGTTGTTGACTCAAAAAGTTTCTGACATTTTCCACCAATATCTGCGGCTCATTAATATCAAGTTTTAATCCATTTATCATTACATTATTTGTTCTTATTTCTTTATCAATAATTTCCATTGTTTTTTGAATTCTTTCCATTTCTGTTTTCATTTCTGCATTCCCTTTTTTAATTGTGTAATTTTAAAAATTGAGCTCTAGCCCAAATAAGAATTTATTTATAAAATTTAAGTGATAAAAAAATGCAAGATAATCAATTACTGTGTCTACTTGGTCACATAAGTTTCAGTTGCTCCGGTGACAACCTTAGGCCTTCGAAGTCGCTCAGAACGGAGATAGGGGTGGATCCCTCTTATTGATCTTTCGGAAAAAATAGTAGACAACTTGTGTGGGCGCCAACTGAGTTTTCCACTTTGGCCTAGCTCGACTAATTTCCCCCCGCTAACCCAGTAAAACAAGGGATGAAAATAAAAGGCAAACCTCAGCTTATGTTCCTTATAATTATTCAATTAAAAATAGTTAATACCCTTAAGGGGATGTTTTACAAATAATATCTACTGAAAACCCTAGTAAATGCCCCCCCACATAAAAAAAATAGCGTGAGCATTTGTTACACATAAAAAAATCAAATGATTAACAATTAAATTCCAACCTATACCACTTAATTGGCCTACGTAGTGGGAAATTAATATGGCTGTTCAAGTGAACCAGTAGTAAATACGAACGTATTAATTATATGTTCTATAAACGAACCTGAAAAGTAATATACAGTTTATAGAAAAAATTCCATACAAGGCGACACCGTAGTAAAGGCGTTAATACCAAGGCAGAGACGCATGCGCAATTGGATTAAATTATGAAAATTAACTTGTGAAAATTTACCGCAAAATATTAATTTCCAATATATACATGTTGGCGTAAAGCCTATTCAACCTCAAACCAATCCGTGGTTAGGGAAAACAACAAATAAAAGTAAATAAATTAGGAAAACCCCCGATACCGGGTTACCCTCAATGTGGTCTTCTTCACGATGTTGTGGAGAAGTAGCAGCAAACTCCAGAAGACATCACAATCGATCTACCAGGTAAAACTCCAAACATCCCGAAGTGTGTATCTGGAGGTAAGTATACCCTGGCCCCACAGGTGAACCCTTTTCCAAAAACGGTCCAATACTCAAAATTTTCCTCTTACTGGACGGCTACCAACAAATAACGAACCAACAACGACATGTGGCACACCTCCAATTCCAAAACTTCAACGTTGGCGATTTCAATCGTTTTAGTGCAATAAATCCCCTATAAGGGTTTGTGAAAACGGCTTCCAGAACAGGACGGAATTCTCCAGCAAAACGAACTCCCGTAGAACCAAAATACTAACCGTATATTCCACAACTCATTCAGAACGAGAACCTATAAATCCCAGCAGAGGATGAATACCCAGTCATTAATCAAATTCAGATTCTCGTTCGATGCACTTTTGGAAACCAACCATCAAGTAGGAGCACACACCGGAAAGAAGGGTGACTGACTCAACTTCAATACAGAATACTACAATAGAGAAACCTACCCGAACCATACATCCGAACTATACTGTATCCATCGAACAAACAGAGCGACCCAAACAACGATAGATGCGTGATCACCATGCGCCTTTGCATCTATTGGCTAAAATAAATATGCCTCCATGCACTGGCCAATCGGATTTAACTGCAATCGGCCGGCGGAATTCATTGTCCATACAGAGTTGGAGAGATCACGTGCACTATGCATGCTACTGTTTTGGAACACTCCGTTGGTTGGATGGACAGAGTATACACTGCTCACTACACCGAGCGTGTTCCGCACATATCAAGTCATAAAGAGCTACACTTCCCTCTATGTAAGTCAATACGCATTCGCGAGTAAAACAGCCTACACTCCTGAGTAGCATCGATCAAACGCTCTAACAATACCCTAAAACGGAGCGACAACATTTGTCTACGGACTCGTAGAGTCACAGAGCAAACACTCTATCTCTGCCGACAACATCGGCGCGACAAACTAAGTTGTCTGTGGACTCTTTAAGTCACAGAGCAAACACTCTAACTATACCGACATTTACCAGGTAGGCGCTCGTTTTATTATTTACATTACCCAGCGACAAAATATAAAATTGTTGTCATGATGTGAAGACAGGTGTGGTTACAGCCTGCACCACTACACCGGAAGGATGATGGCAGAGTAGTCCCTAAAACTCTGGACTGACAGAAATTATTTAAGTCCTTTCGTAGTGAACAAATGATGTTAGAAACATAGAGACAAAATCCGTCAGGAAATTACTATATACAAATACTTAATATATACAATAGACATAGTGACTAATTCAACCGTTACAATTGCTTGGTTTTCTTTTCTTAATACTTCGTTTTCAACTTTAATATTTCTTCATTAAAGAAAGACTGATGATCTTTGATTTGATTTTTAAACTGTTGTTGTTCGATGAGAAGTGTTCTTTGTCTGATACTTTGGAACTGCATACATGCGTCTTTGTTCAGGCATCAAAAAGGGTATTGCAGGATAAAATTGAATTTTCTCAAGTGTTTCACGAATCCCTTCTTTGTCTAAAATGTATCCGAGGTATTTAACTCGATTTTGAAGAAACTTGCACTTGTCCTTATTAAAATGAATGCCATTGTGTTCTAGTTTTTCAAACAGGGACACCAGTTTCTGTGAGTGTTCAACATCGTTTTTACCCGTGACAATAATATCATTGTGGACGACTGTCACTCCTCGAAGCTCCGCTGTTACACCTTCTATGTAGCTTGCCAAACCGCTGGGGCGCTACCGATCCCAAACATTAAACGGTTAAAATTTCTGAAGATTTTTTTGTCACGGGGATGTGTAAAAATGCCGTCCGTTGAAAATGTTTGCCCCCTTCGTAGTTTTTCGACTACTTCCTCGAACCCCATGAAAGGATGCTGGGGAACGATCATCTGGTCATTAACTGTACGTGAGTAGTCAGCACACAACCTTATAGTACCATTTGGTTTTACAATAGGTACAACAGGAGTAGCCCAATTGGAGTGGGTTGTTTTTTGAATTGTTCCTTCGTTTTCCAATCGTGATAAATCTTGGTCTACTCGAGATTGTATGGCGAATGGGACAGTTCTAGCCCTTCTAAATCGTGGACGTGTATTTTCTTGAATAATTGAGCCGTAAATGTAGCCTTTTATTGGTTTGATACATTCATCGAAAATGTTTTGAAATCTTGAGAGAAGCGGGGCTCTTGTTGTATTGATAATTGGTTAATGCTGGTTGGTAGAATATTAAGGGCATAAATCCAATCCCTACCGAGTAGAAGTGTAGCTGGCCCAGAAAAACGAACAGTTTCAGTAGTTTTGAAAATTCTTTGTATTTGGCGTTAACGAAAACTTCACCCAATGGCTTGATCACGCCGTGATCATAAGCACGGAACACCGCGGTTGATGGCTTAAGTAATCCGACATTAGGTATGATCTTCAGTATATTAGTGACTGCACTACCAGTATCTAGCTCTAGAGAAGTGTATTTTCGGTTAATCTCTACATTTAGCATCAAAGGTTGATTTGAGCCGTTACGAAGTGCGAAAATGGGCAATGTAGTTGTTTCTGGATTTTGCATAGTAGTGTTTACTTCGAGTGAATGGACCTTAGCAGAGTTATGCTTTCTTGCTAAACATACTTGTATGACGTGATTATCTTTGTTTGCAATAATTACAAAATAAATCGATAGCTGTGCAAGACCTATCAGAATGGGAAAATTCGGAACATCTGAAGCATTGTAACTTGGGTTTGGAATTTGATTTTGCTGGTTTTGAAGGTTCGAATTTTGCGTTCTGATTTACTGGGTTTGGGTCCTGTGGCTTCAGCTTGTTTACATTCAAAGGATAGGTGAGGATGCCCCTTGAGCTAAGGGCGTCCTTTCCGATGGCAAGGGAAAATTCTATGGTTTGATCAAGGGTGATATCATCATGTTCAAAAATCTGTCTTTTAGACCCCCCACGAACACGTAGTTGAGCATGATAGAAAGCATATTAGCTGGGTATTTGCATGGTGCCGCTAATTTTCGGAGTTCCTTCATATACTCAGCAATGGCTTCTCCTTCACGTGACTTACGGTTGATGAAGGTGTGTCTTGATGGAATTATCAATGGCTGAGGAGATAAGTGGCTCTTGAGTAATATTCGTAAATCTTCAACTGTCTTGGTTTTGTAGGTTTCGGAATAGGGTTTTAAGAAGTTGGAATAGTCGAGGCCCAATCGCCGTAATAAACAACTCGACTTTTTTTCTCTGGCACCTCCCGCAAGTCGAGATATACGTCAAACTTGTCAACGAAACTTTCGAAGTCTTCGCAATTTTCATCGAACCTTCCAAAAGGTATTCCTGGATTACCTGGATCTCCATGGGCTCTTACTGGTTCAAGAGAACTGCCTTAAGATTCGTCGAGGGTCATGAATGTTGCTTGATGTCGTGCTTGCATTTCTGCTTGTTTGGTTACGTGAATGAGGTTGCTTAGTTTCTTGAAGTGAGGCGTTTTGCGCAACTAGGGTATTGAGGTGTTCTTCCGTCGACTGCGCCATTTTGGTATTAAAATCATCGAAATACCAAATGAACGAAATGAATTAATTTATTGAATTGAAGTTACACAGAACAGGTGTCAAAACATCATAATAATAGTTCATTGACAAAAACGTCGTTGCCTAGCAATTGGTCCTATCGGTAGATACATAACAGTAGAGGCAGGTGGCGATAGTAGCGCTGCAATTCCATTGGCTGCTCTGACCCTTCATTTCATTCCGTGCATTTCATGTATCGTGTATTCGCTTATTATTTCTTAAACCACTTTGTACTAAAAGGTTCCTTAGTACTACCTTGCTGCGTAACAGCCCGCGCTTCACCGACTCGTACCTTACAAGAGAATGGACCAGTGGAGCGAACCAATTTTGCACGCACTTGTGCGTCCCAGTGGTGCTATTTTCGAGATTACACGAAAAGTTTCTCATACGAAAGTATTCTTCCAAAAATATGCGCATGCGAATTCAAAACTGTATTCTTGGTATTATAGTGTTGATTATTAGTAAATATATCTGTAAGCGATTAAACCACTAATATTTAAATTACACTTAAATATTAATAAAGATAAATATATACGAGAAAGGTAAGCTTTAACAATTAAATTTATTTTATTTATTCTGTGAATACTAAACTACCCCAGTTAAAAGCGCATCTAGGATTATAGTCCAGTAAATGAAGGATGAAAAGTTGGCAAAGTGTACAAAAGTCCCGCCAGTCCATGAACTCAGGGACCGGCAGGTATAATCGCTTCTGGGACCATTTATTTACTGGACTATTAGTGATATCAGTGATATCAGCGTATAAATTTGTTCAGCATGTCGTGAATTAATCTATATCTAAAATCAACGTGATTGGTACTCGTGTGGGTGGTGTTGCCTACATAACTTTACCATTTTTGGTAAACTTTATCGTAATTTTTCAGTTAACACACCTATAGGTATAATTGATTTCAATAAAATTGGTAAAATTACTTGTGGACTTTTACTACGTCTTTCAAAAAAATACGACTTACTGGTTCTGCCGAGGAAGCAGCAGTCTTAAAAAATTCAAAAATTGTTAATATAAAAATAAAATGAAGTCATGAAATTATATTTTACGAAAATTATAGTAGTTTGTTTATGGAGTTATATAAATTTTATTAATTAAAGCTTCGTACGGCTATAAATTTTAATAAAATGTGTTATAAAACAGGTATTATCCAATTTTTATGAGATTATTCATGATTATTTCATATATTTATGTTATAAAATACATGTTTTCCAACAAAAAATTAGTGGGATATTTTAGTAAGTTGGTTCTCACTAACTAATCAATATTTGTTGTTGATAGCTCTAGCTCCATCAGTTACAGCAATACCTCTTAATAGCCTACCTCTAAGGGGAATTTTTGAAGTGAGCATTGAGCACTTTTTTTGGGTGAAGAAAAAACATGGATTTCTCGTCATCGTCACGCTTTTAGGCATTACGTAACACTTTGGTCATTCGTCACGCTTTTATGCAACACACAATACTTTTGGTTATGCAACACAATTAACAATGAAGCGTATTTAGGTGCATAAATCATCGTCACGCTTTCCATTTACCATGGACTTACGATACAATTTTTAAAAGGGATTCATTTATTGGTGTTTTCGCTTCTATCGGAAGTCCCATGACTGGACTCTACGATTTTTTGGGAGGTGTCCGTTATTAAGAGGTTTAACAATTTTAATATAAAGGAATTTCTATTAATGCCTTGCAAATTAAAGTTATCCAAAATTCCTTTAATCGGTTTAGTAGTATAAACCTTTAAAGTCTTTGATTTTTGAGATACACGATGTCAAAATTGAAAAATAAACATATTTTTTACAGTAAATGCTAAAATGTAAAATTAATAAAAACGATCCTATCAGTACATATTTTTAGCAATAAGCATTTTCACACATAGATAAGAATAAAAAACTGCCACTTACTAAAAAATATAAAATACAATTGTGTACATAATATTGTCGTCTGCTTCATATTCCTTAGTTTGTTTTCGAAAAACTCGTGTTCAGAATTTTTCAAATTCTCTCTATTATTTATACTTTTTGTGTAAGAGTTCACATTGTTATTTACAAAAAAGAATTTTTCTAGATCCCTTAAATTGACTAAGAAGTAATCATGCCTCTATCCAGCTTACAGGAACGAAATTAGTCTATTAGATAGCGAATATTGTTTATGTGATGAAATTGCCGATTCGCAACATATTATATTGGAATGACCATTAAAAAAAATAGAAATAAATACACTTTATCAAAACTTAAGTATGCAACAATTACAGTTTCCAATAAATTTAGTAAATCTACTGACACTACTTAGAGGATAATTCAATCTATAATATCTTATACATTTATATAAAAACTACTAACAGAATTCTGTGAGTAGCAGTGCTACCTCTAAAATAAAATGTAGACCTGAACGATGAAAAAAATAAAATAAATTTAAAAAAAAATAATAAAAAAATGAACTGAAAAAATATGAATAAAAAAATTAAAGAAAAAATTTAACTAAATTGAAAAAATAATATTAATATAGATATTCAGGTAATTTACTAACAATCATTGTTGAAAACAAATAAAAAAACGATAGCCAATATAGGTAAAACCTTTGCCTGGCCTTTTGGTTTTATCCAGTGCCATCTAATTATGAAAAAAAAGATCCCTTAAATTATCACATGCTTCACTAAGGATGGAAATTTTAGGAGCTTGTTGTTTGTCATTTATTTCTTCAATATCAGATTATTCATCAGTGTTCGCCACGAAGTCCTTGACACATTCAGAAATGGAAAAATCGGAATCTTCAGTGGTAAGTGCTTCATCTACAGAAGAATATCCGTTGAATTCCAAACCCATTTCAATTGGTATTAAGGTCGGTAAAATTATTTTCAAATTCTTCTTGTTCATCGTCTGTTGTGTCTCCAGCTTTTTTAAATCCAGCCTTTGAAAAACAGTTTACTATTGTTTTTGCCGTAACTTTTCTCCAAGCTGCCACTATCCATATCAAAGCATTTGCAACTATTATGCTTTTTTCTATTTTCGATAAATCATTTTAAAATTTTGTATAATTCCATGATCTAGAGGCTGGCGGTAAAAAAATCAGTTTAATATTTTTAAGCACTATATTGTTAGGATGGGAAGTTGCATTATTTAAAAACAAAAGTATATTTCTCTATTGTTTTTGAAGCTTGCTTCTTATTGCACGACATAGGACTTTTGAGAAGGCTAGTGAACTCGTAAAACGTGTAACAGTTACGAAAAAGACCGTCACGCATCATTGTTGCCAGATTTCTGAATAATCCACTAATCCAATGAAATTTAAATTGAAGCTTGCTTCTTTTGCACGACATAGGACTTTTGGGAAGGCTAGTCAAAAATTGTCAAAAATTTGGAAAAATGGTAAAATTTTCAAAAACTGTCAAAATATTGAAAAAGTGGTTAATAATT
Organism: Lochmaea crataegi; assembly: GCA_947563755.1. Lineage (NCBI taxonomy): Eukaryota > Metazoa > Arthropoda > Insecta > Coleoptera > Chrysomelidae > Lochmaea > Lochmaea crataegi. The sequence goes on along the minus strand of OX387428.1, from coordinate 26,843,466 downwards.
GCCAAATATTTTCAAAAATTGTCAAAAATTTGGAAAAATGGTCGATAATTGTCAAAAATTGTCAAAAACTGTCAAAAATGGTCAATATATGTAAAAATTTTGAAAAAATGGTCAATAATTGCCAAAAATTTTGAAAAATGGTTAAAGTTTTTGAAAAATTATCAAAGATGGTCAATAATTGTCAAAGGCGGTCAATAATTGTCAAAAACTGTCAAAAATTGTTAGAATTTTGAAAAAATGGTCAATAATTATAAAAGACTGTGTTTGGACACGAAGGGTACGTAAATTCAATGAGGACTGTATAGTTTGATACTTTACTTTATTAATTATATTTCAATTAACAACTCGCAAATAAAATGATTAAAAAATGGCGAAAAAACTCATCTGACATATATCTTGTCAAAAAATCACTACTCACTATGTTTTTTTTATCTCAAAAATAAGGGCACGTTCCGGTCTTGTCAAAAATAGAGAATAATTGTCAGAAACTGTCAAAAATGGTCAAAATTTGGAAAAAATGGTCAATAATTATAAAAAACTGTCAATAATTGTTAAAAACTGTAAAAATTTTTGAAAACTGGACAAATTTTTGAAAAATTGTCAAAAATGGTCAATAATTGTCAGAACCTGTCAAAATGCTAAAAAATTGTAAATAATTGTTAAAATTTGGAAAAATGGTCTAAAATCGTCAAAACTTTTGAAAAATTGTAAAAAATGATCAGTAATTGCCAAAACTGTTAAAATTGGTCAATAATTGTCAAAAATGGTCAATAATTGTTAAAATTTGAAAAAATTGTCAAAAATTTTGAAAAAATGGTCAATAAATGTCAAAAATTGTTAAAATTTTTGAAAAATGGTCAAAATTATCAAAAATGGTCAAAAATTGACAAATTTTTTGTAAAATGGTCGATAATTATAAAAAACTGTTAAAAATAGTCAAAATTTTTGAAAAATTGTCAAAAATGGTCAATAATTGTCAGAACCTGTCAAAAATGCTCAAAAATGGTCAATAATAGTTAAAATTTGGAAAAATGGTCTAAAATGGTCAACATTTTTGAAAAATTGTCAAAAATGATCAATCATTGTCAAAATTGGTCAATCATTGTCAAAAATGGTCAAAAATTGTTAAAATTTGAAAAAATGGTCAAAAATTGTCAGAAATTTTGAAAAAATGGTCAATATTTGTCAAAATTGTCAAAATTTAAAAAAAATGGTCAAAAATTGTCAAAAATTTTGAAAAAATGGTCAATAATTATCGAAAATTGTCAAAATTTTGAAAAAATGGTCAATAAAATATAAAATAAAACTTAGTAGAACGTACTGGGCCTAATGTAATTCCCAACATCGCATTCTATTGCGCGTATTTTTATTGATGGTTTTCCCAACCTCACATTCTATTGTGCATAAGAAGCAAGCTTCTGTCGGCGGTCCGACGACCGCTCACCTTTTTTTCCATTTTCTTGCCAAACTTATTTAACCATGAACTCATTAAGTTTTCGTTCATCCAAGCTATTTTACTAGACGTCCATTCCAAAGGTAACTTATTGATACGTTCTCCTTTGAAACATCTCTCGGATTTTTTGCTTTACCTATTACTAAAGATTCTTCTTTTTCACCAGTCATATAAGTACAAAACAAAATTGTAAATCGATATTTAGCAGCTTTTCTTCCAGCTCAATTATCATTATTTAGAGCAAATGTTTTTGTAGGTAATGCTCTATAAAATAATCCCGTTTCGTCAGTACTGTAAACATCTTCTGCAGAATAGTCTTCCAAGATTTTTTTAAATTCAATTTTCCAGTTTTCAACTTCTTTTAAATTGATGTCTGCAGACTCACCACAAACAGACTTAAACGAGATATTGTGTCTCTTGCAAAACTTTTCCAACCATCCATTTGATGCTTTGAAAGTGTCACACTTCAATTCTTTTGCAGCTTCTAGTGCTTTTTCTTCAATTAATGACCAAGACAAAGGAATCTTCTGATTTCGTACTTTGAAAAACCACTCAAAAACAATCTGATTCACAGTAAGACCCTCAGTTTTAGGGAATTTCCGTTTAACTTCGTCATTACTAGAGCCATCAAAGCCATTTAAAATTTCGCTAGTCTTCGTTTTTTCCAACACAAATTATTTTTCGGCTTGTTTCCTAACACCTAATTTATATTTCCTTCAAAGATAAACGTTTTCTTTTTTCGTTTGGCATGTTGTGTTAACAATAACTAAACTCTAACTAAATAGACTGACCAAATTATTTGAGAAGCAATAAAATTTGTAAATAATATCCAGTAACTAGTACATATTTTCATTAACATCTTACCCTATCATAATGAGGATTAGTGGGATAACCAAACCCACCCTATCTCAAGCTCGAAACAAGAGACCAGTCAATCCGTACACGTAGGTAGAGTACAAATTCTTAACTTTCGTTGAAATTTGTAAATGTGTCCGTTAAATAAATAATATCTTTTGGTAACTAATTTGTATGTCCGCGTCCGTTATATAGAGGGTCGTTTATACACAAATGGTCATTGCAGTATTCCGGACATGTGTTTTTGTCCGTTACATAAAGGTGTCCAAAAATAGAGGTTTCACTGTACAATAAAACAATATTTATGGAATCCCCGTATTTTAAGAGCTTCAAAAATATCCTTCCCTTGGTTGTACTATGGAGAGGAATAAGATCAAGCATCTCTGCTACACTGAAATCTTGTACTTGAATAATTAATAGTAGGTTCACTCTAAGCTCCTCCCAGCTCTATTTCTGTTTCACTCGGTCTCCGATGCTACTCTTTTATGGGATTACTAAGTTCCAACCGAGCGATAGACATATACCGTGTGTGTTTTGAGGAAGTCGCCGCAGAAAATGTACGTTCAGATGAAGGACAGAAAAGTTCAGTTGCAAATGAACTCTGTACGCCTAGATCGGACAGCAGATCCTTACAAGTGGTGGTCAGCAAACGCAAATCAATATCCAACCCTTTCACGATTTGTTGAGGTAAAACGCAATCGTCTACTATTAACAAATGCTGAAAACATTGTTTTCATCCATCATAACTTACCACTAGTAGATTTTAAATATTAATATGTTAATTTATTGGTTAAATAAACATCTTTTTCATAATTTGGTATTCGAATAGTGAAAAAATGTGGCCGAATATCCCAATGCCGAATATTCGTTGCATCTCTACTGAACACGGATGGGGTAGTTTTTCCATCCTGTTTGATTTCTCCTTAAGTAGTTGAGAAGGCGAAAAGAAAACCACGTGTCTTCTTTGGTATTTATTCACTTATAGTCACTACATGAAATTTATTGGCTTCACAGTTGATAATCATCATCATCAAGCTTTTAAATCTAGTAGATTGTGGCTAACGCTAATGCGCTTTTAAATCCATTTATTAGGGTGGATTACTCCCTTTTCACTCCTTATTATTACAATTTCTTGTGTGACCTGGCTTCAGAAGTTATTTTCTTTCATTCTGCTCTATTTCTGCATTTTTCTCCCCACCCTTTGATTCCCATCCTTTTTGTATCCTCTTCTATCTGATTCCTCCAACTTTCTCTGGGTCTTCCCCTTATTCTCGGCCATAGAGGAGTCCATTGTGTTATTCTTCTTATCATTTCTCCAGGCTTTCGTCTCAAAATATGTCCTGCCCATTTTAGGCGTTGTGCTTTTATATATTTCACGATTGTCTCATTGCTTAACTCGCTTTCAATTTCTTTGTTAGTTTTGAGTCTCCTTTCCCCAGTTCTTGTTATGTTCGGCCCCAGTATCGTTCTAAGAATCTTTCTTTCTATGATTTTTAAGTCTTCTGCTTCTTTTTTGTTTATTACCGTTGTTTCTAAGCCATACGCGATCACTGGTCTTATTAGTGCTTTGTATATTTTTATTTTGGTGTTTTTATTTATGGCTTTACTTTTCAGAAGTTTTCTATTTCTGCAGTAGGCTTGGTTTCCATTGAGTATTCTTTCTTGCACCCGCTCTCTTCCTGTTTGTCCCATCGTCACTCCTAAGTAGTTGAATGTTGTTACATTTTCAAATGAATGCCATTGCGTTTTTAAGTTCCCTTCGGTATTTTCGGTTTTTTTACCTAATATCATATATTTTGTTTTGTCCGCTTTGATTTCCATTCCAAGTTGTTTTGCCACTTCTCCTATCTTTTCAATTTTTTTTATAAGTTCTTGTTTTGAATTTGCTACTATGGTTAAATCGTCTGCATATGCTATGATTTGAATATGGTCTGTTATGATGTTTTTGCTTCCTAGTTTAGCTGTTCTTAGGATACTCTCCAATGCCAAATTGAATAAAGTTGGGGAGATCTAGTCTCCTTGTTTGACTCCCTTGTTTACGAGGAATTCCTTCTATGTGACTCCTTGGAATCGCACTTTTGCTTTGTTGTTAGCCATTATCATTTTCAGCAGCTCTATAAGTTTTTGTATCAATATTTAGTCTTTCTAACCGTTTCATCAATTTTTTTCTGTCAATTGTGTCAAAGGCAGTTTTAAAATCAATGAAAATTTTATGAACTTCCCTGTTGTGTTCCCATGCTTTTTCAAATATTTGTTCTATCGTATGTATGGCATTTATAGTAGATCTACTAGGCCTGAATCCATTTTGATAGTCTCCTGATACATTTTCTGCTTCTGCTTTTAATCTTGTGTTGATAAGATTAGCCAGGATTTTATATGCGGAGTTCAATAATGTTATTGCTCGGTAATTTTTCCATTGTTTTTATCCCCTTTTTTATGAATAGGTGTGATTATTCCCGTATTCCATTCCTGTGGCATTTTATTTTGAATCCATATTTCTTTTATTAAGAGATAAAAGTGTTGATATAATTTATGACCACCATATTTCAACAGTTCCGCCTCTAGTTCATCTTCCCCAGGAGATTTGTCATTTTTTAGTTTTCTTATTACTTCGTTAACTTCTTCTTTGAGTGGGTATGTTTCTCCTTGTATTTGTTGTGGCGCCATGTTGTTTTCTAGAAGGGGTTCTGTATCTTCACTCAAGACTGTTTTAAAATAATCCTTCCAGATGTCAGCCATTTTTTGTGGATCGTTTTCTATTTGACCGGTTTCGTTTACTAGCCCTCTTGTTTTAGCTCTCGGATTATTGTATTGAATTTTTATTTTTTTGTAGAACTGTTTTATTTTGTGGTTAGTACTGTCTTGTTCTAATTGTTTATTTATCCATTCATTCTTTTTTCTCCTATACATAATATTGGCGGCATTCCTTTTTATTTCATATTCTCTTTTATCTCTGTTTTTGTGTTAATCCATGTAATTCTTGCTTCGTTTTTCTGTTTTCTTACTTGTTCACAGTCGTCATCATACCAGTCGTTTTTTTTGTAGTTCGTTACTTTTTTCCCCAGCACTTCATCTGCGGTTTTTAGTATGTTCTTTTTCATATTACTCCACATAGACTCAATATTATTTGTGTTCATTGTTGCTTTATTTTGTGTATGTTTAAAATATATTTCCTTGTATTCTTTCCTTGTTTGTTCTGTTGCTAGATTTCCTACATTGAACTTGTTTGTGTTTTTCCTTCTGTAGTGTACTTTTGCCATATTTAAGCCACGAATTTTTGTGATCACCTGATAGTGATCCGTGTCGGCGTTAGCGCCTCTATATGTCCTTGTGTCAATCGTTTTATTACCGATTTCGTTGGTAGATAGAACATGGTCTATCTAGTTTTCTACCTGCCCACCAGGGTGTCTCCATGTTGCTTTGTGCCATCTGCGATGTGTAAATTTGGTTGAGAGAATTGTCATATTTAGCTGTCCTGCAAGTTGGCAAAGTCGTTGACCATTATCGTTCGTAATATCATGTATTGTCCCTTTAGAATTACGGATTATCTCTTTCAAGTATATCTCTTTCCCAAGCTGTGCGTTCGTATCCCCTAATATAATTATCTCATCTTTCTTGGATATGTTATCACAAACTTTGAAAACAGTCTCATAGAACTCATTTTTTATGTACGGATCTGCCATTTCAGTAGGTGCGTATAAGTTAACTAATGTTACTGTGTTTTTTTCCATATTTATTCTTAAAGAAGCAATTCTTCCATTCTCAGGTCTGAAGTCGATGATATTATTTCTCATATTTTTGTTTACGTAGAATCCAACTCCATTGCTGCCTTGATTATTTTCGCCGCTATAGAAAAAGCTGTATTTGTCTTTTGTTATTTCTCCTACATCTTTCCATCTAACTTCTTGTACCGCTGCTATATCTATTTTATATTTTTCCCTGTAAATTTCTTCCATTTTGCCTGGTTTCAACATTGTCTTAATATTCCAGGTTGCTATGTTTGTCTGTTTATTTTTATTCCTAATCTTGTTTTTTCCATCTACGTGTTTCGTGTCCTCACCATTGCCATTTTCGTTACAGTGTATATCAACCTCTCTTATCTCCTTTGTTAGTCGTTTTTTTCAGTTAAATTTCTTATTTTATCCTTTTGTTCCATTGCACTACTTGTTTCTGGTGGAGATCTTTCGCTTACAGTTCTTTTCCATCAACTATTAGTTTATCATATTTAATATAAGCTGTTTTTCCTTGATGTCTTGCCATCTTCATATGTGGTATCAATGCATTTCTGTTTTCTTGGGCCTTTTTAGTAAAGTCTTCATTTATCCATACATTCGTCCGTTTTAGATTCTTGGCCATTCTAATAATTTCCATTTTTTTATCGCAACTAGCTAGTTTGATGAGAACTGTTCTATTTCTATTTGTATTAAACTTCCCAATTTTCCTCACTTCAGTTGCCTCTTTATTTAAGCTCACGCTTATACCGACTGTATTCAACGTTTTCTCAATATTCTTCTTTACTTCACTGATTTCCTGAACGTCATCATCTTCGATGCCCCGTATGATTAGGTTATTTCCCTTCATTTCCCGTTCTATCATTTCCAGTCTTTCCTCTTGCTCCATAATAGTTTGTTTTAATTGCTTGTTTTCCGTTCGCAGCTTCTGTATTTCTTCCCCATTTTGATCTATTTTGTTTTCAATTGATACCATTTTCTCTTTCATAAATTTAAACATATCTTTTATTTCTTCCATGTTTCTCAATTCGATAGGCTTAGCGTCTCGTGCACGTTCGACGTCAAAAGCTTACTCAATTCTTCTTCTGACACGTACGCGAGCTAGCTTCACCCACCGTATTCTCGCCTTCAAAATTGTTATCGCTCCGGCCCTGTGTTAATGTATTAAGAACTAATGATGTTTCGATATATTCGTTGCTTATCTCTAATTATTATCGATAACAATACTGGTTTTGCTTTACTTCCAATGGATTGATTTGGGTTATTATTCTGCTAAAATTCCAGATTAATGAATTTTACGTGAACTCACCTTTTCCACCGCTATATGGGTATTAGCTAATATTTTGTGTATTAACTCCTGAAACTTTTTAATACAATTGTACTGTAAATATCACCAATTGATTGCGAACCGATGTAAAACACGACCTATTCCCACTACGCCAGGACCGCACTCCTCCACAGTTGATAATACATCTCCTATTATTATTGATTCGATTACGCGCAGAAGTATCACAGATGAGAGAGTTATAACACATTTTTTCCCGGTACAACCACAAGAAACCTGTTGCGGTTCACCACGCTCGCCCACCATCTTCGGTTCGATTTTTTAACGCCCCCGGACGTGACGACAGACACAACCATGAATCGAGCGACCGGAAATCGTCATTTTTCAAGGCAACCCACACTGCGCAGCTACAAAATGTTGGTTGAGGGTTAATAGGGCGTGATATAATAATAATAATAATATTAGTTTAACACTCAGTATATTTATCTATGTATATTTGATATTAAATAAACATTTTTGACGATTTCCAAATATTTTATTTATGTAGTGTAGTGAAAGCTATTCTAATCAATGATTCTAGTTTATTTCTTATAGTTCGATGTTCCCAATTAAAGACGTACCGCACATAGCAGAACAGCATCGATTCTTAAATAGTTTTCTAACAACGTTTTTATCGGCCCCCGTACCAAACAGTCAATCTATAAATCAAGTCAACAAGCAAGAAGGTAGTAAATCGCGCGACCCCTGTATATACGGTGCAGGTGTTTTTCAGCGACCGTTTTTCGGCATGTGTTTATAAGTTCATCATGAAAGCGCCGACAACGAGTGAACCTACTTTTCATTCTTCTTTTTGTTATTTATATTGGGAAATCAAACCACAATCTTTTTTATATATTTTTTTAATTCGTACCGTTCCAGCTACCGTTATCAAGAACAATTAAGTTTTTATAAAATTCTGGTCCATATCTGACACCAACGAAAAAATTCGACAACTAGATTGTCTAGTTTGAAAATATTTTATTAGCTTACGGCTGGATTAGAATAAAAACCGCCTTCAAAAGAGGACGATTTTGAAGCCTTGTAATATTTTTTCCCTAATTCGGTATTTAAACCAAGTCGACTCCGAGAGTGTGAATTAAGAAGGAAGCAATAAAAAGTAATGAGTTGATTTTCTGATTGCAGATCCTACCTGTTTTCCTGCGTCGTCCTTGCTGGTAAATTGCTTCGAAACTTTTCGAATGAACCTGAGACATCTTTTACACAATTTACCTAGTAGCTCCCTTTAGGAGATCTTTTAAAATTATTTTCATTGCCTTCGGTAGAGGGCGCTGGATAATTTTTTTATTTTTGTAGATATGATGAAATTAGATAAAAAAAAATTTTTTACTAAAAATTAACGTTTTAAATGAAATTTAATATAATAGGGTTAACATTTTGAGGCATTTCTACTTTATTTTAATTAATTTTCAATTTTCCAACTGCCCATACTGCAATGCAGGCCACTGAAAATTCAACAACAATTAACCCTACCTACGTGTGCAGAAAATGTGAACTTGATGATGAAACACCTACTCACATACTCTGCTTTTGCGATAACTTACAAGTACTTAGGCGGAAGCACTTTGGAGAGGAATTAATACAACCTTCACAACTACTGAAAATCCCTCCAGTCAAACTAGTGGCCTTTATAGAAGACACGAATACTTGGGAGTCATATTTGACCACAAGTTGACATGGAATCAACACCTACAGAAAATATTACAAAAAGGTACGATAGCCCTCAATCTGTGCAGAAGAATGTGCGGAAAGAACTGGGGGTTACAACCAAAAATGATCATATGGCTATATACAAGAGTCATCAGACCCATGATAGCATATGGTTCGGTGGTATGGTGGCCAAAGACTCGGCAGGCTGGGGCGATCCAAAAGCTAAGTGGTATCCAAAGGCAAGCTTGCCTGGCTGCCTCGGGAGCCATGAGGACAACCCCAACAGCCGCACTAGAAGTCTTGCTGAACCTGCCGCCACTCCATATCTACATACAAGGTGAAGCCAGGTCAATCACTAATAGACTGACAAGAGGGCAAGCACCCATTAGTAGGCTACACGGTAGGTGATGCTATCGGACGAGATGATTCCCAAGTATAGCTTCGGAAAAAACTTCAAAACAGTCATAAAGGCAGAGAGGCATGGAAGGAAGGACCTCCAATTAATGCAGAAATGGCCTGCTACACAGATGGCTCAAAAACCGAGGAAGGTGTAGGAGCAGGAGTATATATAGCCAAGCCAAAGATAAGAGTCTCACTGAGCTTGGGTAAACATATGACGATATTCCAGGCAGAAGTTGCAGCAATACAGCACTGTGCAGGGAAGCTATTAAGGCAAGAGTTTGAGGAAAAGACCATTGCCATATACTCCGACAGCCAGGCGCCTATAAAAGCAATCAGCTCCATGCAGATAAATTCCAAACTTGTTTGGGACTGCTTGGAGACGCTACAAGAGCTGGGCAGTCGTAATAGAATGTCCGTAGCTTGGGTACCAGGCCACTCAGATCACAAGGGCAATGAAGAGGCAGACTCTCTAGCCCGAGAAGGGGCACGTTGTTCTCCCATTGGCCCAGAACCTTTCTGTGGCATAGCGAAAGCGCTGCAAAAAACAAATAGCAGCACTTGGATAAAAAATCAGTCTCGAGAATGGTGGAACAAGGCGCCAAAAATGAGGCAGGCCAAAGAGTTCATCAAGGAACCCTCGCCAAAATTCACGGAGTATCTACTGAGTCAGAATAGGAAAAGAATCAGGATCCTGGTTGGGCTCCTTACAGGGCATTGTAGACTTAACAAACACATGAACAACATCGGATTGGCAGAAACAACCATATGTAGGTTTTGCCAAGAAGTACACATACTGTGCTACTGCGAAGGCCTGACTAGGCTGAGGTTTTCAACGATAGGGGAGGAAAAACCACAACCCTCCCAATATATGGAGGACCTGAGGTACGCCATCCGTCTAGTAATAAGGACGGGGTTAGACAAAGAACTCTAGAATAACAGGAGGGCATACACAATAGATCTGCAAAGGTCGTAGTGGAGAGGCTCTCAGAAGCACTTAAGCCCCATATTTATCTTATCTTATCTTATAGAAGACACGAAGCTTCTGGAATGGAAGTAGATAACATGGGAAATGGTACAAAGATTCAGTTCAAGTGCCTGGGCTGATGAGCACAATCCAAATATATGAATGAACGAATAACCCTACCGAGCAGGTTAGTGATCAAAGAGCAGCAGTAGAAAGAGTTAAACTACCATCAATTTATTGTCCAAAGAGTCTCAACAGATAACATGAAATACCATATAACTCTTGCACACTTGGACAAAAATACAATAGCTGAGATTGAAGACTTCCTCCAGCCACAGACAAATACAGCAAACTAAAAGAAACTCTTATATCTAGAATAACTGAATCCAAAGTTCGTCAAATCAGCAAACTACTTAGTGGTCTAGAAATGGGAGATAAAAAACAAGCAAGATTGTTCTCATGTGTTTCTAAGAACAAATTCAGTCTGAAAGCCGATAGAACCACCATATCAAGGTCCATATCCTGCGATTGAACGCATCAACGATCACCTATTCAAGATCCTCATTAATGGAGAAGAAGTATTTATTTCAACAGAAAGACTTAAACCTGCTTTCACATCCTTCAATGACTCCTCTGATCCTATAAACACTCATCCTCTTGCTGACAATTTACCAACCCTCAAAACCTACTCCAAAAAAATCACATTCCAGGAAACTTCTCCTGCTCCTTTCACCGATCCCAATCGTGACTAGCCTCACCAGGCACCGGATATCTTGACTGAGGGAGTAGAGCTTCCAGAGAGAATAGATTCTTTGTCTTCGTCACAGCAAAGACGAAGTAAACAATAAAGACAGAGACAAAGACAAAATATGTGTTCTCTCGGGAAGCTATACTCCCTCAGTCAAGAATAAGGCCTCTGGACACTAGAGAGGGAGTACATGTGGCTGTTCCAACCAAACGCGCCAGAAAGCAACAAACTAGTGCATAGGCAAGACGAGGCCTATGGCTGAATGCCACAAGGACAAACGTCTTAAAAAAAAAGAACAAAAGATTTTGAGCTTGATGTTAACGTACACTTTGTTGTTTGTACTTTTTATAATACATTTAATTTAATAAAGTCTATTAATTCTGTTAGTTGGTAGCAAATATTTATGGTATCCAGACAACCGTCAACCCATGCAACAAGCAGATACCTACAATTTAATTTTACTACACGCCCTCTATCTGACATTACAACAATAATTACAGGTGAACAGGTGAAATTATTTTTTATTTTTACTTCTTCACCGTAGTGATCTTAAAAGCCATTTTTTTTCCAATCTAGACCCTATTTTCGTAAATTTGTCACCCCAAAAATTATACAATGCGTCCATGCTTAGGATTTATACTTTTTTTAAAGATATCTCTGGACAGGAAAAATATATCGACGCTATTCTGTTGCTAATTAGGTCTACTTTTATTATTCCTGATTAAAACTGCATACTCCTAATTGATATTTTCCAAAGAAAAATAGATTTTAAACAAATTTATAGCGCCCTCTAGGTTGCATGTTACTCAGGTTAAGTCGAGATTTTTCTTCTCATGTTGGTGGAAAAGAGCTGTTTTCAAGAAGACCAAGTTTGCAAAAATCGGAACCCTTCAGTGGTGACGTGCTTTGTTAGTAAGAAAACGGTGACGCCGGTCTGATAGACCGAAACTAATTTTTTTAAGCGACTTTCCACTTTTTACCATGAATATATGTTTTCAATAAAACATCAGATAATTACAAATATTTTACTTAGCAAAAAGGAACAATAACTCTTTAAGTAAAGAAAAAACTAACTCCATGATATACACTGTATTAATATATAATGTATAAACTAATTACCTAATTAATTTTACTAAGACAATGTATTAATCTTTGACGAATAAATATTAGTACATGTTGCGAATAAATTAACGTTTATCTGAATGAAATAAATAAAAAAAATATTTTAATGTACTAACCGTAAAATAAGTGGCTAAATTTTTAGAACATAAGTAGTGACGTAGGTCCGAGGCACCGTATAATCTCTTATTATAAAAGTTGTTAGGCACACTGACGCACTACTACGTACCAACACTGCTAACACACAGTGATGAGCTATATTTCACGAACTGTTACTTTTTCACTGATACGAACAATTCACAGTCAGTCACAGTTCCTATTAGCAAATCCAAAGCGTGACGTGATCACAGCAAGCGAAAACGACAATGAATTGAATGAATGAATCTAAATCGAACCTAATAAAATCTCCTGGACCTTCATCTCTCTCATTCGACGACACAATTGAATTTCGTCCATTACCGTAAGATTATAAAGAGACTTCGTGTTCTTTTTACCAGAAACGAGGAACGAGAACGGCAAATGGGATTTTAATATTTTGTATTCACTATGTTAGGGTATGGTGACTCGGATATCTATTTATGATACCCTGAAAAGGAAAGATATTATATTGATAATGGTTTTTGGGCGACATTAATATTGATATCGCAAAAAATATAAAAGATATTTCGACACGTAATTGCTTGTTACTTTTTTTATCATGTCTATATTTTTTTTGGATAGTGAGTGCTGGTGTTGGTAACATGAAGGAGATTTTCCAATCATTAATTTGTAGGAAAAATCGGACAAAATGAGGGTCATGCATTTGAAAATATTATTTTAGCTTAGTGATTAAAAAATCACGATTTCACTCATCACTACTCACACAACAACGAAAATATATTCGGAGTAACGCGCGGCTCTCCCACCACTTGCGTCTAGTCGGAGCGTTTAATTTTGGAACCCGCAGGCAATGCGCATTTCATGATCAGTTTGCCTCGTCTTGTCATTTTGAATTTTTAGGTTAGAATAATTAGAAACTGTCACTTGTTTAATAATTTTTCTAAATTAAAACTATTCCATTCACCCTTCCTCTTCTGTATAGTTTCTTCAATGATTTTCCTTGCCCTTCTCGATAAATTAGGAGTAGGAAAACTGAAATGAGTCGCCTCCACCCTGTACAAATAATACAGAGCCATTTAATTCGTTGCAGTCCGTCAGACCGGGCGTCACCACTGAAGGGTTTCAAGTAGAACCGGAGTTATGGGCGCTTTTTCATAACAAACTTGCTACTCTCCCCCCCCCCCCCCCCCCCCGCCCTTATTTGAGTAGATAGACTGGAACTTGTAATATCAAATATAAGCACATTTTTTTGAAGAATGCGAAGATTGTTTTTGTTATGCACCTTAATTCGGTTAATTTTGTAAAATTTGACTTATTAAATTTTTTTACTCAATTACGCCCTCTAGCGGTAGAAATACAAACTTAAAAATAATTTCCAGGTTTTTCTCGAGGCTTCTTTTATAGCTCAAAAATGCACGGTCGACGGAAATGACATTTGAACAAAACATCTTGTTAAATACTGGGTGTCCCAGAAGTTTCTGAGCCATTTTAACTGCAAAAATCTCGGAACTCAGAAACGATAGGGAGGTGCGATTTTCGATGAACGATTTCTTTTTATACAGGGTGAGTTACGAGGAACTGTACATACTTCTACCATAAGTAGAGGCACGTTAGGGGATTATAAAATGACCATTAAAAAATGTCTTGTTGTTTTGATTATTAATATACAGGATGAATTATGGGTCTTCACCAAAACAATGTTTCGTCATATCTTTTCGATGATTGAGTCGATTTGTCTCATTTTTTGTGGGTTTTGGTGACTGGCAACTAACTGACATATTCAGAATTAAAAAATCCAGGACCGTTTTCGTGAAAATTTGTGATACAGCTTTATATTCAACACTTCACCCTGTATATGATTTTTCTAAAATCTGATATAATTTTATCAGAGGGTTTAAATAGGAAGTTTGATTTTTTTGTCACACAATTGAAAATTGGCATTAATGAAATATCTTACTGTATAATAATGGTTAGTTATTAAAACTAAATCTTTAAAATAAACAGAAACGACACATACTAGGCTCCAGTATGGTAAATATCATAATTTGTATTGATTTACAGGGCCGGATTTAAAAATCTGGCATATCTGGTTCATATCAATAATTCAGCTTGTATGTAACTTTTTCCACCCTTAATAGACAAAAAACAGATGAAAAATGTTTGTTATAACCTAGTTTTTTTATTTGTTTGAGGAAAAATCATGCCTTATTATTTTAATCGGAATGAGATGAACAAGCCCAGGAAATGTTTATTCACAAATTAAAAAATAAAATAAATAACAATAACCAAACAATAAAACAGTTTTAACAATGTGGAACAAAGTAAAAAACAATTTAATAAACATTACGATTATAAAAGATGTTCAAAATGAAATCCATCTGCCTCAATACACTTTTCTTGACGAATGTTTAAATGTGTAATGGACTTTCTGATTGTCAGTTGGTCATTTCACCAAAAAATGAGACAAATCGACTTGGTCATTGAAAAGATATGACGAAACATTGTTTTGGTGAAGATCCATAGTTCACCCTGTATATTAATAATCAAAACAACAAGACATTTTTTAATGGTCATTTGATAATACCCTAACGTGCCTCAACGTATGGTAGAAGTATGTACAGTTCCTCGTAACTCACCCTGTATAAAGTTTTTTCAGTTTAAATGTTTAATTAGTGAAATCTTATATAGGGTGTTTTTAAAAAATGGTATTTTTTAAATGCAAATATCCTAATTTTTTTTAATGAAACACCCTATATATTTTTATTGTATCTGAAAGCTGAACTCGTTCCGAAAATGTATAATTTATTGAGGTTTAGATGAAAAATGAGTAGGTTATTTGGTTTTTAATGATGGTTGTTTATTAGATGAAGATGTCAGACACATGCGTTTTAAATAAAAAACAATTACTTAATTTGCCTGCTAACTAATACCTACGCTTAAAAAAAATTATACGGAATGTTTTTGAAAGAAGCACGACTTAACATTAGAAATAACTAAAACAACTAAACAAACTTGAAAGGTGAATCAAATTTTAATAAAAATTAACATTATAAATTATCTAATTTAATAAAAATCTTTAAGGGTAGTCCATTTTGATCTATACATTTTTGCAACCTGAATAAAAAGTGTGTAAGACGCAGTCGCGGTTAATGGTAGCTTATAATACCGACCCGAAGATCGATAGGTAGGAACCGTCCGTAGCGCAGAGTTTTACGTAAGGGCTTTCTAACCGAGGGGTCCCGGGTTCGATTCCCCGATGGCTTCGCTTTTTCAATTTTCGGAATATGTAGCTTATAAGTGATCAAAAGATTTGCGTAATATTGGGTGATTTCTTGAAATGTTTGGACAATGTTGCCTCGCAGTTGTTACATAGTCTCTGGAATAGGATTATAACATTTATCTTTGATAAAAGACCATACAAAAAAGTATGGAATCGGTGAGTGGGCATGCCTCTCCCAATCCACCTATCTCCAAATGTTTCTGCTAAAGAATTTCTAGCCACTAGTGAAAAGTGTGGTGGTGCACCATCTTGCTGAAAAAAAACTGAATTTATGATGCCATCATGTGCAAGTTGTGGATATAAGTAATTTTGTAACATGTCTGTGTGTACATTACCAGTAATGTTAGTTTCTTCAAAAAAGAACGATCCGTATATTTTTTCTTTAGAAACGCCACACCAAACGTTCAGCTTCGGTGAATCTCTTTCGTATTCTTCCATTACCCTTGGATATTCAAACCCCCATAATATGCGACAATTATATTTATTACATTGCCCGTTTAAATGAAAATTAGCCTCATCTGACATTATAAGTAGAACATTGGGAACTTCTCTGAATAAATCTAGTAATGTCTCCAAAAAAAGAATTCTGGTTTGAAAATCTCTTGCAAAAATTTTTGGTGCATCCGAATTTTATAAGGAGTTAATTTTAATATCTTCATACATGTCTGAATTTCGGATTTTGAAATTCCTGTTCTGTTCGATTATTATGTTCTTCTAATACACAGGAGTCTATTTGAAAAAATATCAGCATCACGTGTTTGATATTTCTTCCTTTCCAATAAGGTGGATTTTTCCTAAATACCTCAGGAAATTTTCTTTTGGTATTAACAATAGATTCATACTCAACATACAATAACACAGTTTTTGATTTTTCAGGTAAACTTCAAAAAAATGATCCATTTTCGGGAAAGGGAAAAGCTTTCAGATAAAATGAAAATATATATTAAAAAAAAAAGGTGACCGGTTATCGGAGCGCCGACAGAAGCTTGCTTCTTATGAACAATAGAATGCGAGGTTGGGAAGACCATCAATAAAAATACGCGCTATAGAATGCGATGTTGGGAATTACATCACATTTATTTTATATTTTATTGACCATTTTTTCAAAATTTTTGACAATTTTTGATTATTATTGACCATTTTTTCAAAATTTCTGACAATTTTTGACCATTTTTTTAAATTTTAACAATTATTGACCAGTTTTGACAATTATTGATCATTTTTGACAATTTTTCAAATATTTTGACCATTTTTCCAAATTTTAACAATTATTGACAATTTTTGAGCATTTTTGACAGGTTTTGACAATTATTGATCATTTTTGACAATTTTTCAAATATTTTGACCATTTTTCCAAATTTTAACAATTATTGACAATTTTTGAGCATTTTTGACAGGTTTTGACAATTATTGACCATTTTTGACAATTTTTCAAAAATTTTGACCATTTTTAACAATTATTGACCATTTTTGACAGTTTTTTATAATTATTGACCATTTTTCAAAATTTTTTGACAATTTTTGACCATTTTTCAAAATTTTTTGACAATTTTTGACCATTTTTTCAAATTTTTACAATTATTGAGCATTTTTGACAATTATTGACCAATTTTGACAAATACTGATCATTTTTTACAATTTTTCAAAAATTTTGACCATTTTTCCGAATTTTAACAATTATTGACAATTTTTTAGCTTTTTGACAGGTTCTGACAATTATTGACCATTTTTGACAATTTTTCAAAAATTTTGTCCAGTTTTCAAAAATTTTGACAATTTTTAACAATTATTGACCATTTTTTCAAAATTTTGACAATTTTTGACCATTTTTCAAAATTTTAACAATTATTGACCATTTTTGACGGTTTCTGACAATTATTGACTATTTTTGACAAATTTTCAAAAATTTTGACAATTTTCAACCATTATTGACCATTTTTGACATTTTTTTATAATTATTGACAATTTTTTAAAAATCTTAACAATTTTTGACAGTTTCTGACAATTATTGACCATTTTTGCCAACTTTCGGACATTTTGACAATTATTGTAAATTTTCCAAAATATTTAACCATTATTGACTATTTTTGACCATTTTTGACAGATTCTGACATTCATTGACCATTTTTGACAATGTTTCAAAAATTTTAACAATTTTCACAATTATTGACCATTTTTGACAGTCTTCTATAATAATTGACCATTTTTTCAAAATTTTGACAATTTTTGACCATGTTTCAAAATTTTAACTATTTTTGACAAATTTTCAAAAATTTTGACAATTTTCAACCATTATTGATATTTTTTTATAATTATTGACAATTTTTTCAAAATCTTAACAGTTTTTGATAATTTTTCAAAATTTCAACAATTATTGATCATTTTTGACAGTTTCTGACAATTATTGACCATTTTTGACAACTTTCGGAAATTTTGAGAATTATTGTAAATTTTTCAAAATTTTAATCATTTTTCCAAAATTTTTACAATTTTTAACAATTATTGACCATTTTTTACAGTCTTCTATAATTATTCACCATTTTTTCAAAATTTTGACAATTTTTGACCATTTTTCAAAATTTTAACAATTATTGACCATTTTCGACAATTTTTGACAATTTTTCCAAATTTTTGACTAGCCTTTCCAAAAGTCCTATGTCGTGCAATAAGTCAATTTAAATTTCATTGGATTAGTGGATTATTCAGAAATCTGGGAACACTGTTGCGTGACGAACCCTTTTCGTAACGTTACACGTTTTACGAGTTCACTAGCATTTTCAAAAGTTCTATGTCGTGCAATAAGAAGCAAGCTTAAAAAATGGACGATATTTGCATTTGAAAATGCCATTTTTTTAAAACACCCTATATACGATTTCACTAATTAAACATGTATACTGAAAAAACTTATAAATTGTTCATCGAAAACCGCACCTCCCACCAAAATGGGTCAGAAACTTCTAGAACACCCGGTACAAAATGATAAATTAGATTAACAATACGACATTTAAAAATGTTGAAATAACAAACAATTTTTGCATCAACTTTCTCAGCAAGGAAAATCCGCTTTTTGAAAAAATGAGGTAGGTATTTCATTACTTAGAGGTTATTCACCCTGTATGATCCGCACTGTGATGTTCTTTAGGGTCGTTTAACCCCCGATAATATTTTTAAAAAGTTGAAAGTCCAATTTAATAAAAAGCTACTCGTTGATTTTCATGTTTCTACCATCTCTAGTATCCAATAATTAATACCTACATAATAATGTTCTCCAATTAATAAATCCCTCCAACCTATTCCCTTCATCAATAAAAATTTTAACTAAAATCCCTACTGGTTTTACATTAGAAAATATTTATCATTTATTAACATTTTTTGCTCTCTTAAAACTTCTATAACTCCAAATATAGTCACACAATTCATATTTTACTTTTTTTTCCTCACAAAAAACAAGGATGCTTTTAGTAAATTATTTCATCAACACCGTTGCCGATTCTAAAAATTAAATATAAAATCTTTCCGTCGTTAGCATTAAAGCATCGAATATATTTACTTTAAATAAAATCTAGTAGAATTCAATTGTTTACTTCAATTAGTGGCAACTGTGTGTCTCTCGTCAATTTAGTTTTAAGGTAGTTTCGATTGAATTTATTTAGATAGCGCGACATGCATTTTAGCGGCGATTATCGCGCGTCTACAGCTTTTGATCGAACGCGTATTTTACGTACAGTATGTTTTATAAAATGTCGGCCTTTCGTGGTGCAAGTGTGGAAATTAAGTGCGTTTCGATTATTTATTTTGATATTTTACGTACATTTTCGTGTATTTCATTTATTGATAACTATAAAGTGAAACGTGTTAAATATTTTTTGAACGAATTTATATGCGAACAAAGACTTTTTGTGTGACAATTTTTTCACCGATGCTTTGAAGGTTTGCTCGTACTTGTTATAATATAAATTTTATTATGTGATCGTTTTGTTGTTTTAATTTGATTTTATTTTAAATCGCCAAGGATATTATTGTTTAAATATAATTTTAGGTTCAAGAACAAACCAGTATATAAAGGAAATTTGTTTGGTAGATCTATTTTGCGGATATTATTTTACGTATTTGATTTCTCACGCGATATTTGTTGACTCGGTACCTACATTGTATAAAAAATTAACTCAAAGCGTTTAAGTTTTTATCGATATCGGATTAAATAATTTAAAGTATACAGGGTGAATAATGGAATACTAAATATAATTACTGTTTTGAGGAATACACGTTTTTAAAAGTTCAAATCTAGCTAGATTCACATTGTATACATTATACAGGGGGTTTCATTTAGAATTGTCCAAATCGTAATATACGAAGATTTAACTCTCCTCCTTACCGAGATGGAGGGAGTTTCATAATAAATATTATAAAATGATTTTAACCGTTATTTTGACACTTCCCAATGTTTTTTGTTAATTCTTGTTTATATAGGTGTGCCTAGGCAAAGTAGGCATTGCCGGGCCACTTATGGTATATTCCCTTCCCTTTTTCCCTTCTCCGTTTTGGAAAACTTCATGTGGAATACAAATTATATGATATTTTTTCGAGAAGGGGAAGGGAATAAACCATGAGTGGTCCGGCAATGCGGACTAGAAGATATGAGGTTACTTTTAATAGTGGGGAAAATAGTTTTGCGCTATTACCAGAGGCGCGCGGTAGGTGATAATAAAAATAAGTTTTTAATTTTCGGGGGTAATACCACGAGTGCTTAAGAATTATCCGGTTAATTTTTAAGCACAAGAGGTATTTAGGAAGAATATTTCTCGAATAAAAATACAAATTGCTGTATTGTACTTTTTTTCGTCGCAAAATAACATAAATTGTCTCCATACACTATTCTTACTCTTTTCCGTGTTTTTGGGTACACTTTTAATGACATTTTTGCCAATTTCCCGTTCTGTTATAATATCTCCGAATCGATTCATAACCTCTAAGAAACTTTTCTTTGACGTTTCTCGTTTATTATTTTAACGTTGTTTGACAACGGTTGTCATGGCAACGTGGAATTATCGCTGGGTTGTCATGGCAACCTGGAATTATCGCTGGGTTGTCCTGGCAACGTGGAATATCCGCTAAATTTCCATTTAATAATTTAGCATTCGTTGCATTGATACAACATGCATGAGTGGAATATTCATTAAAATAATAGTGAAAATTTTATACCAGTTAATTTTAGCCAATCAGATGCCTGCATTTTGACATGTTGCTATGAGAATAACCTAATTTCTTCGGAAATTTCCCTGCGTAGAGGGAAATTAATAAGTGGAAATTTCCCTCTGGCTTGACAGCTGTCATAAATAATAATAATATGTCACCTAAGTATGTTACCAATTTAATTTCTATTTTAAAAAAGTTTTGGTATACAATTTTCTTACCGAATCTCCCGCGAGCGTGAATTATTTCCAGAAATTTTCCTCAGTTGCGAATTTTTTAAGAAAATTCGCACTTCGAGAAAATTTCCGGAAATAATTCGTGCTCTAGGGAGATTATAAGTGGAAATTTGAATAAAGGGTCCGGTGAACTATACGGAACCACGAGTTTTTGACTGATTTTAACATCAATACTACTCACCTATTCTGAAGATTATCCATCGAAAAATTTGCGGTAAATTCAGAATTTCCAATGAAAACAATCCAAATATTTTTTTTCCAACATTTCAATGGCAACTATTTTGTCTGATATTTTCAATAAAACACAGTTTAAATGTGTCACTATACTTCGCAGTAAACTATTCAAAATCATATTTTCTTCTTTCTTCAAAGAAAAAACTCCTTTATTTTCTCTCTAATATTGATCTAAATACAGAGTGGAAAGTCTAACTGGAACAAATTCTGTAACTTGATAAATAATGGTCTATCGCAAAATTCCTGAAACACGTCAATTTTTATTTTCAATGTGGTATATTACAAAGAGATTTGTTTATCTTTTTAATTATCTGGGGGGAGGGGGGGCTGCAGATACACTCAACTTTTTTTTTAATGGAAGGGTAGATTGATTAATTTTTTATTTAAAAGCTTTTTCAATTGCAAATACAATTACATTTTTTTTTGTTACTTTTTACTCGACTTTTTATGAGCAATGTGTCGGAAAAAAATGAAATAAGGAAACAAATCTCTTTGTAAAATGCCCCATTGAAAATAAAAATTGACGTGTTTCAGGAATTTTGCGATAAACCTTTATTTATCAAATTACAGAATTTGTTCCAGTTAGACTTTCCACTCTGTATAATGTTTGATAGGGTATATATTTTTTATTAATTAGTTACATCAAATGATGTTTGCTTGTCAAATGTCAAATAGTTAAGTTTGACTTAGAAGTGTAATTCAATGTCTATCGGGGCTCATAACCCGGGAAGTAGTTGTTTCTTCTTAGTTGAACGGTCACTGTTTTTGAAAAAAAAAATTGAAAACTTTGTTGTAAAGCGTTAGAATAATATATTTATTCTTCGATATCTATTGTCAAATAGTTGTAAAACTATAAGTAGAGAGCAGCTTCTTGAAATATCAAGAACTGAACTGTTATTATTTATAAAAAAAAACAACTTACAGTTTGACTACTTTTATTCTATACTATCTATGGCACAGAAACAAAACTATTAAGGTTTAAATTCATTAGCCTGCATAAATATACTATTATGCAACCCACAAAAGAAGTAGTTAGTATGTTTGTCTGTTGTGCTGCTGCTACAGTTTCAATACTAATGTTATTCAAGAAGGGAAAGGAAAAATATAATTTCTTTCACCCTTCCCCTTCTTGAAGAAATGTATGTTATGCACATAATGTGCGTTATTTGAAACACACATTAAGAAGGAGAAGGGGAAATGATAATTCCATTCACCCTTCCCCTTCATGAAAAACTTAGTGTAAGTATGGATATTTTTTAAGAATGGGAAAGGTGAATGAAAAAATATCCAATAATTTATAACAGACATTACGTTTATTTATTGTCGAGATAAAATACAAAATTTAAAATCGTATTCATGTTAGTCTTCCAGAATTATATCAATCCATAAATTAAAATGTGTGCCCACCTCTAGCTTATTCTTTTCCTGATATTTGGCTGGCATTAGACTATAAAATTTATTTGTCAAAGATCATAAAAGATCTTTGATGAAAAATTTGACAGTGTAATATACAATATTTTGTAAAATATTTCTTTTATAAAAGATCTTTTATAAAAAGTAATAACAAGCTATTTTATTTGATAACAGATTTTACAGTTCCGGAACAATATGACGTTTCGTAAAAAAGAATTAATTTGTAAATACTAACGATATAAGATGTTTTACAACCATCAGCATCCCTATCATAAAAACAGGAATAAAAGACTAGACATATTGTATAGATATGACAGATGATGAAATTTTGTGTTAATTATTTAAAAAAAAGAAGAATTGTATAGATATGACAGATATTGAAGGTTTTTGTCAATTATTTTAAAAAAGAAGATAAAGGCAATTCCTAATGTTAACGCATGTAAAATTTAGGATAAACCAATTGAAAAATTTAAATTTGAAAAGAAGGGTTAAGTATATAAAAAATAATTGAGGGGCGTTGCGAGATAAATAAATAGAAGGAATTTTTGAAAATTATTAAGAATATTTCAAATTATTAAATGGAAATTCAGCGGAAATTCCACGTTGCCATGACAACCCAACGATAATTCCACGTTGCCATGACAACCATTGTCAAACAACGTTAAAATAATAAACGTGAAACGTCAAGAGTTTCTTAGAGGTCATGAATCGATTCGGACATATAGTAGAACAGGAAATTGACAAAAATGTATTACGTTACTGTTTCAATGAATAAATAATTTGTTTTTATTGAGATTTTTAAGTTAGAGACGTTACATTATCTATTTGAATATAGTGGAGATATACAGTAATTTGTATTTTTATTCGAGAAATATTCTCCCTAAATACCGCTAGTGCTTAAAAATTAACCGGATAATTTCCATTCCATCTTGTTATCTAATTCCACTCGTTCTTCGAACTCGTGGAATTATTGACGGTAATTGATCGGTAATTTTTAAGCACTCGTGGTATTACCCCCGACAAGTCAGAAAAATTAAAAATCAGCCTAAAAATCAAATAAATCAATTAAAATAATAAAATGGTAGAATCACCTTTAGACGTATAAATTTGAATGGGATTGATGCAGAACAGAACATAGTAGAATAATATTTGGACTCAAAAATCTTCGACAGAATACAAATAATTGATAAAGAGTTTCATAGTATGAATATTTAAAATTATGAGAAATTATCGAGGGAAGTAACATTCAATTTACCTATTCAAATTAGGGAAAATTCTAGAGTTATCTAAATCCGGAATATAAATTAAATTACAATAGTGTGGAATTAGACATTGACAGACATTTAATAATAGTTTGGACATTTTAAAAATTTAAATTTAAAAATAAAATAATTGGAGTGGGAATAACATAATATAATATAATAATAATAATAATAACCACAATACAATAATAATTGTTCATACTCAATTAAGTAGCTAATTTCCATACCAAAATTATGAAATGAAATTTCCATTGTACCAATATAATTCGGTTTAAAAAAATTTTGCTAGACAATTTTATTGAAATAATAGGAATCTTTTGAACCACGACCTGAGAGGAGTTTTGGCAGGGGCATATTAAAATAAAAAATATTGATCAAAAATTAAAATCAATATAATTGGCGCCCAGCGTATGGCATTAATTCAATATAATATAGAAAATAAGTAGTGTGAAAAAAATCCATTATAGGATTGTCACGTATTTTGTCCTTATAGCTGAAAGAGTATACTGAGGCATATGACTGCTGCAGTATAAACTAGCATAACTCTCTCCTATTGCCAGAAATCGAAGGGTACCATAAGGCGTTCATCAATCCTTCTGATTCTCTGCCGGGATATTAATGAAACTATTTTCGAAACAATAAACTTAAATGTTTCCTCGTCCATTCTTAAACAGTCCTTTCAACTTTTCATATCTTCAGATCGTAGCTTTTGGAGTAGATTCAGATTCCTCTCAAATCAAGTCTTGCGTTTTGCATTTTTTTTATGAAAATAACTCTCCACTTCCTAAATATTGAACAATTTCACATTTACACAATTTCTATGACACAGTGTAATACCGCTTTAACTTTTGTTAAAAGGTAAATCATCAAAGAAATTGTTTAAAATATTTTATAAAAGATCTTTGACAAAGAAATTTTATAATAATTGTAATACTGGCCTTAGAAAAGTGGTAAAGTTCATATAATACCCTTCTTGGTGTGCGTCATTGATTGTTAATGTCTTTCTAACACATTACGTTGGAAGAAATGGAAAAAAAGGCAGGTCTATGATTAATCCTAATCAAAATATCACAATAATAAACCGTTTAAACGTAGTACAAACGTTAACCCTAATCTTTGACTTACCAAAATTTGATTGGTTGATGTTTAGATTACGCGCAAACGCGACCTATCAACCGGGCGAAATTACATCGTTCAAAATACTATGCAGACGTTCCTTTCGTATCTTACGTATTGTTACGCGAGCTACTGCAATAATATTCTCACTTAGTGCCCCCAGTGAAATCCCCGTATGAGACGACTATGGCTCCTCCGCCCAATTTTCGAGAAACATCGGTGCGTCCGCCAGAATATCGAGAATATCCAATGCGCCCGCGAGAACGCCGAGATACTTCTAGAATTACGGCGCACGAGTATAAATAGGCCACAAGCATCGCTGCAGTCAATTAGTCAATCAGTCAGTGTTGATACCGAAGGAAAGTAATCGCGCATCGATAAAGTGTTTATTAAGTGACTCTCATATAAATTATAATTAGTGTGTTTAGTGTATTACATAAATTATTAAATAAGGACTGAATTACATAAAAATCTGTAAATATAAATTAATTGTAAATATAAATTAGAATAAACGTTACAGTATTTTTCCAATGTCCAACTGACAGTTCTCGTCAGGTCTGTACTTTGTTGTTTACGGTAAATTATTATTTATGAAAAGTGAATATTGATCTTATTGTTAGCATTCTATTTATTCAAATGCAGGACTATATTTACCAATATTAAATTATTTTAATATGTAAATTAAATATACAATTTGTTTTATTTTGCAGTGTTTTCATATGCCAAGTATTATTAATTTCATAGCCTTTTCGAATTTGGCTGAATACGATCCTGATGATTTTATTTATCAAATTAAAGGTTAGCTATATGTCAAAATAACAAATTAAACACCGACGTACCCAAAACCCGGATATACGTCACAAACGATGACGCACACCAAAAAGGCTGTTGAATGAACTATACTTTTAGGGATATTGTAAGGAAAATGCTCGAATTTTTTGTTATAATTTGAGAGAATAGCTATTTGTATAACAAGGGAGGAAAGTGCTACATTTCCTCCCGAGGATGAAGTTCAATCATTGAAGGGAGGAGAAGGCACTTTACTCCCATGTTATACATATGATTTTTCCGCCTCCCTCAAATAACAAGACATTTTTAAATAATTTATTCATGAAAGAATTAAAAAAAATTGTCCTCGCCGGAATTCGATCCAACACCTAAAGGCCTGTCACGAACAGTGGCTGTGCTCTAACGCGTTGCGCTACCGAGACTTTTTGCGGAATCATGAACATAACGTATTGCTGAAGTCAAATTATTGATGTAAAAATTAAAATCACAATTTACTGACTTCTACCATTTTTGTTCTTTAATTAAACGGTAAAATTTATACTTATATAATAGAATATAGTTTAGGTCGTCAATGCCGTATAAGTTATTTCATTGATGACGAACCATAACCTCACTTTTACTTTTCCTCCCTAGGGACGACTTTGCTCCCTACAATGAGGCCAGGAAATGTATACTTTGGATAGAGGTAGGCGGAAAAATATCTTTTTGAATAGTTTTCGATACAGTGCGGCACATTGAAACTGTTTTTTGTATAAAATATCGGGCCAAAAAGTGATGGTTGAAATGATGAAAAATTTTTCAGTCAAAAACTCGTGGTTCCGTATAGTTCACCGAACCCTTGATAAATATTAATATGTAAAAATAATCTGAAATACAATCGATTGAAACTAATAAATTTTATAACCAGATTAGAGAAATATCGTTGACTCGAAGGAAATAAGCAATACAAAAAAATTAGGCAACTAGGTATTTTAAACCTTCAATTTAAACGCAAAAAACTTGAAAACTACTTACTCTATCGCATAGAGACAAATAGAAAGTAACAAAGAATACAACAAACATGCTGAAATGATTATTACGGCAGTGGCGTAGATTGTAGAAGGAATAATAAAGTATTTACCTCTACCGCACGTCTTCTGGAAATAGAGAAAAACCTTATTTTACCACTATTCAAAGTAACCTAATATAAGTAACCCGTTCGCCAAGTATGAACAAAAAATATCAAAACTACTGACTAAAATCGTTTTATAATATTTTTAATAATACACCCTGTATCTCAATAAGAAGGAATATTTTAAGTTGAATTTTCATATTTTTGCTACCGTTTCTTCAGTTACTATTCCGACAATTGCTAATGGTACACCCTGTATAATGCATTTGAAATATGATTAATCGATGGTAGGTACAGTACTGGTCTTCATAGAGTTCCTTGTGTCCACTCCTACCAATTTTATCTAGAAAATGGTAGAACAGACTAATACTTCCTCCAGTGTATTTTTGTTAGATTTTTAAAAATTTGTTATAAAAAGTTATAATTTCATGCATGACCAATCCAAATTTGGAATACATAATAAGAAAATTGAGTGAAATTACTATTATTATTAGTGCAAAGAATAAAAATATTTTTTATTTATAATTAAGTGTGCAAACTTACCTTGAGAAAAGCGTTTTTGCAGACTAATTTTCTTGCAACGGCTGGAAGGTCGTTACCCATCATCTTGTATAGACACAGTTCAAACAAAATATTGTTTTTTTCACTATTTTAAAGAATATTTTTTGTTTGTAAAGTGTGGAAAAGCCAAAAGGAATTAAATTCATTATTTTGGTTACTGTACAGTTCGTCACAAATTCGAGTCATACCATTGGAATCTTAAAAACGGTAAGAGATAGAGAAACGGTTGAATTGTGGCATTTAATGGTACAAAAATTATACGCGAAAAGATTTCAAATATTTTCATTTTTTTTGAGATAATTAAAAAAAAGTGATTTTTCGAATTTTCGTTTTGATTTTTTTGTAGAGCCATTTAAAACGATCGAAAAACACACATAATTTTTTCTACAGTCGCCATTTTAATAATTAAAACAGTTTTTTATATTATCTTAGGTTATAATAGGAGTACATACTAGAATAATCGTCATTTTCGCTATTCATCATGATCAACTTTAAAAAGATCTACTGACTAGGGATGTTAAAAAATAATCGATTTTTATATAAATCGATTATTATTTTCTTATAATCGATTTTTAGCTATCGATTTGTATAGTAATATTAATCGATTTTTAGTAAATCAATTTTATAAATTTCGTGTTTAAATCGATTTTCGGAAACGGCTCGTATTATTTATTGACTATTTTTCAAAATTTAGACAATTTTTGACGATTATTGACCATTTCTCAAAATGTTTACAATTATTGACCATTTTACAAAATTTTAACAATTATGACTATTTTTCAAAATTTTTACAATTATTGACCATTTTTGACAATTATTGACTATTTTGACTGCTTTTCAAAATTGGTGACCATTTTTCCAAATTTTTGATAATTTTTGACCATTTTTCAAAATGATGACAATTTTTAACCATTTTTGACAGTTTTTGAAAAGAAATGTCCATTTTTAACAGTTTTTAACAATAATTGACAATTTTTAACCATTTTTTATAGTCTTTGACCATTTTTGATAATTATTGACAATTGTTGACAATTATGGACCATTTTTCAAAATTTTTGACCATTTTTGACAATTATTGATCATTTTTGACCATATTTCAAAAACTTGACAATTATTGACAATTATTGACAATTATCAACTATTCTTCAAAATTTTGACAATTTTTAACAATAATAATTGTCCATTTTTGACAATTTTTCAAAAATTTTTACAAATTTTCAGAATTTTCACAAATTTTAAAAATTTTCACAATTTTTCACAATTTTTCAAAAATTTTAACAATTTTTCAAAATTTTTGACCATTTTTCAAAATTCTTGACCATTTTTAATAGTTTTTGACAATTATTGACCATTATTCAAAATTTTAACAATTTTTGACAGTATTGACCAATTTTGATAATAATTGTATTTTTTACAGTTTTTAACCATTTTTGATAGATTTTGACAATTATTGACTATTTTTAACAATTTTTGAAAATTTTTGACCATTTTTCAAAAAAATTTAAAAATTTTTGACAATTCACCATTTTTGACAATTTTTGAATATGTTTGGCCATTTTTCAAAAAAAATTTAAAATTTTTGAAAATTTGTGACCATTTTTGACCATTTTTGACAATTTTTGACAATTATTGACCATTTTTGACAGTTTTTGTCACTTATTGACAATTATTGACCATTTTTGAACATATTTCAAAATTTTGACAATTTTCATATAATTTTATTTTATTTTTAATCTGATAAATTGTTAAATATTCACCAATTGAGTTAATTCGGAGGGCGAGGTTTGATTAAATAAGCGAGCGAAATATTCATTCATTACGCCAGAGCGTAAAGTAACAAATCCTCGGCATTTGTCGACTTTACGATTTCATTCGAATATAGTAATTAGTCATTTTACGCGCTACTGTAGAAACAAAATATTTGAAATCTGATATTGTTTCCTACCATTTTCGGGATCTCAATGATACTCCTCGAATTTGGGACACATTTAAGGTACATACAGGATGATTGATTAGTGTGATAAAACTCAGTAGAAAGATACTAAAACAAAGTTATTCATGAAAATTGTTCGTAGTTTTAGGCTTCGAATTTAGAAATTAGTAGCAATGCTACAGGTGGTTCCATAACTCGGTGCCAGATCAAAGTTATGATTCTTAATAGAAGCACCCTATATTTCACTTTTAAATTAAAATCCGCGACACAACTATTACATACTTACTAAATTATTACTTTGCATATAGGTATAGGAAATTATTATTAAAAATAGAAGTATGCTAATAGTACTCTTCGACAAAGATTAAATACAGGGTGTCCTACCTCTAGCTTTAATGTTTCCTAAATTCATAATTTCTACATCTGCTTGTCTACGTCTCTCCTCCTTACGTATTTCCTTCTCTTTTTCCTCCTTCCTGCGTTTTTCCTTTTCTTCTTCTCACTCCGTTCTGCTTCTTTTGTTCTACCTCCTTTCTACGTCCTTCCTTTATAACCGAACCAGGCCTCATTTTATCGAAGCCAAACTAACGTCAACTGTCCCTCTTTTTATACTTTTCGACAGTTCCCGACTTTTCGATGACATTTCTAGATTATTCCAGAGGTTTTTCTTTTTTTCATGTCCGACGTAACAGCATGTATTGTTAACAATGAATGTTGCGAATGCTTGTCTAATCTATACTTGTCTCTACTCTACTTTCAAACGATATAGCACAATCCCATACACAATCTCTTTTAAAAAACTGGGGGTTGTAACTTCCCTCTCGAAGGGAGCTGAAGGTAGATATCACATTTTCTCGTTGAATAATGTCAATTTATAATTTGATTTTAGATGTTTCGGAATTTTCTATAATTACCTACAGTAACCAAAACAATGAATTTATTCCGTTTAGATATTTCACACTTTATACATATTTATATTGTTACGAAGTCACCAAGTAAAAGACCCTGTCACTCGACTATAAGTTTTAGCGAATGCCCAATTCTTGAATTTATCACGCTCTTCGTATGCGTAATCACTGCGCTTTCTAGAATGTTCTGATTACTGCAGTGTTTAAGCATGTGAAGAGCGTGGTAAATACAAAGAATATTCGAGAATTAAGCATTCTCCAAAATTTATAGTCGAGTGACAGGGCCGGCTTTGAGTTGGTGACTACGTAACAATATCGATTATTTGATGTTACTGTATATTCAAACTACGTAAATCAGAGCATTTTTCTGTAATAGTTCGCGAAAAAAGTTTTTCAAATGCGAATTTTGAGATCTGAAAACCGATTATAAAAGAATTTTTCTTTCAACCTCCGGTGAAGGATAGAAAAAACAAACACAAAGGTTTTTTTCAAATTTTGAGTGAAGGGTGAGAGATAGAAATTCAA
Organism: Lochmaea crataegi; assembly: GCA_947563755.1. Taxonomy (NCBI): domain Eukaryota; kingdom Metazoa; phylum Arthropoda; class Insecta; order Coleoptera; family Chrysomelidae; genus Lochmaea; species Lochmaea crataegi. The sequence continues at coordinate 26,812,542 of OX387428.1, read as the reverse complement.
ATTGAAAATTATAGAGAAAAAAGCATAAAAATGGTAATTTGGTTTTTTTCGTAGCCGAATACCGCTCAACCAAAAAAAATTACGTTTCCTAAAAACCAAAACATTTGCGAGTAAAAAAAGTATGCTAGTATTTTTTAATGATAATCATTTTGTAAAATATTTTTTCTTCCAAACGAAACCGCGTAACTATTTTTAAGGTCAGGTCAATCACAGCTACTTTTAGAGAATTGCTAGACTTTTAGAGAATGGACTTGCGCACATTGGGTGAGGTGAATAACAATAAGTAAATGCTTTCTAGATTTTACTTGTAAATAAAGTATACTCTCGCCAAATATGTGAATAACACTTTGCTTTCGCTTGAGAGAGTTTACTTCTTTTTTGTAAGCATATACTCTGAAGTATTTACTTCTTAATCGATTAATCACCGATTGTACGTGAAAGTAAGAAGTAACCGCGCTATTTGTGATGCTTTTATTCAGGTACTAACAAGTTAATTCACATAGTAAAGACTGTTAAAAGTTAATTCTGAAAAATATAACAGTAACTACCTAGGTGGTAGAAATGGCTGAAGAGTAGATTTCATCGACTGACGATGACGACTGTGTAGCGAAAAACGTGTGTGACAGCAGAGAAATCTTAGCAGCCTTATTAAAAGATTATCCAGTCGATGTTACCACAAATTACTTCAGAAAAAGAAAAGGCATGGACATCTATAAAAACCAAATACCTATATAAATAATACTGGAAAAGTAATTAGTGTTATAGTCTAAGATCCGAAGTAAGGTCGACCTTCACCGAGCTGATAATAGAATGAAACATGTTTTAGAATATATTTAGTATATTAGAAAATATATTAAAAATGGGTTGCCTTAAAAAATCCTGGACAGACTATTTTTAATTATTTAAAAAAAAATGAAAGTACGCATGCTCGGTATTTATACGACAGAGAATGACATTTTGTGTATATTACTTTTGAATGACATTTTGGAGTAACTAATGACTTATAATATTATTATTATTATTATTGCATCGAAAACACGTATTATTCTGTATCGTTGTGATAAAAAATGGCTAAAAAGTGTTTTTGTGTGGCTCGGACGATTCTTTAAATGATTTTACTGATGAAACTTTTAAAAATTGCTTTTCGTGAAAAAACTTAATTTTTTTTTTAATAATTAAATATAGTCTGTCCAGGATTTTTGAAGGCAACCCATTTTTAATATATTTTCTAATATACTAAATTTATTATAAAAAATGTTTCATTCTATTATCAGCTCGGTGAAGGTTGACCTTACTTCGGATCTTCTACTATTAATCAGTTAAAAAAATTATTGAATAACATGAAATCCTCAGTAAAAATAAAGGTGACACAAAAATGACCGGCAATAAACCAATAAAATTACTCGGATGGGAAAAACAATTTCTTGACCTTATGAAATGTGATGAGAACCCTGTCTTTGCTAAAGTACCTGGTGAGGTTGTTGTTAGAGTTAATAGTGCTATCACTGCTATCAAACATGTAACGGAAAACATGCCAACCGAGAGTATTCAGAATATTCCGAGGACGCCTAAGGTGATAAATAATAAAGCTAAGAAAGTTGAGCGAATTTAAGAAGTTACTGAACTTTGCCGCCATATTCGGCTATCATGGACACTTCCAGGCCACTGTGCGTCAATGCTAGTTATTATTTCCTTGGCATCACATGTAACTTGCACATATAGTGAAGCTCTACCTTTTCTGTTTATATAATCGTCCCCAAAATCCCTTGGCTTTTTAATTTCGACATGGGTATAGTCTATTGCTCCCAAAGCTGTAGGTATACGAAATTTGGAAAGCCAATCCTGTTTAGCACTATATACACTGTGTTCATTTGAAAAGGACTCACCCTTAATATTTCAAAAATGGGACATATTAGAAAGAAATGCCGAAACTCGTCAACTTTTCATTTGAGGGGGACACTTTTTGGCGCTAATGTCAGAAACGTCAGATTTACCCCCTCCCCACTGGAGACACCCTTTACATTTTTTCAAATGGCATTAGGTATCAAGTCACACCTCATTTAAAAAGTCTGGTAAATCTCTATTCAATCATTTTGTTTTGCCTTCGATACCAGCCTTCCATTGTTATTTAATCGTTGTTTAAAATTGGCTCTCTTTAAATTTTTCGTATGCCCCGTATTGTGTTATGATAGAAAGACTCTTTGAAGAATAAAAAATTTACAAATGGTAAAAAGACAACTGTTAACAAGAAAAAACTGCTATTTAATCATGTTACCAAAGTGACCACCGTTAACATCCAGGCAATAAAAGTTGAAAAAGTTGTCTGATTTCAATTTTAATAATCATTTTCGCCCAAATGAAGACACTTTAACTGCTCTTTTGGATGAGCTAACGATATTTTTGCAAGTTCCCCAAAGAACATCCGGTTTAAGTTGTGAAACAAAAGTTAAAAACATTCTTTCCAATAAATTATTATAACAAAAGTAACAAAACGCGTAACTTTCACTCTTTCTCACATCACATCCTGTCGGAAAACATTTCTTCTCAAACAGAGTGTTGTCATGTTTATATTTTGCAAACCTACTAACAGTACATTAGAACTAATAATAGGTCAAAGATACTCGTTCCACTTGGCAACGCTGGACTAAATGTAGTAGACGAGTCGAATCATCGTGAATGGGGTTTTTAAGGACCATGTGAGCGATGAGTGAGAGAGTACTCCTATCGATGAGTAGTCGTGCACGAGCACTCTCACATGTTACAGAATAGGGCCCCTGGTATCGAACCGCCGACCCTTGTACGCAAATAGCACTAAATAATCCTTGTACGCAAATAGCACGACACCAACTTTTGCAGTCACACCATAAAAACTGTAGCTGTGTCTGACCTTACATTTAGTCTAGTTAGTGAAAACACCTTTCCTTTCAAATCCTTTTTATTAACTCATATTTATATTTCTCACATGACTCTCGTAAACTTTCTGTCCATTGAACTGTGAATTTTATGCAAATCAAATAAAATTGTTCTGTTTATTTGCATCCGGTTGAATATACCCGATAGATTCAGTAACCCCCGCCCATTTATTAGCATAGGACGTTCTGTATAACACGAATTAGGACCACGTAAGGATCGGATTATATCCCTTTGTTAGGTTTTACCTTGATCTTCTTCGTGAAAAGGTCTCAAATGTCACTTTCCTTCACCCCTTTTGCTTGTTCGAGGCCGCGAAGGCCTTTCAATATCTAGAGCCTCCTGATAAATAGGGTCGTCTTGGATAAGGCACTAATCAATAGGTCACACTCACGAACTTCATACATATTATACATGCATGTTCCGAAATTTACGGGGGTTTGTCTGTTTTAGTCGTAAATCATTTTCATAGAATTATTGATTAATGTGATATGTAGATGTACTACGTCTAAGAGTGAATATGAGCCTTTTGGTATTAGGTAGTACTAACATGCAAAAACAACTTTGAAATTGGGATCTTATGTTTTTTTGTCCAGTAACTAGTTTGAAAAAACTACTCGAGCAGGGAAATCACCATCTAGCATCGCAAGAACTTTTTGAAATTGAAACGGAATTATATTCCATATGGAGAATTAGGAAATTTCAGGATACATATCCGCGGGTCTTCTAAAACTAAAATCCGAATTCTGTTTTATTTCGTCCAGAATATCATTTTCGTATACCTCTATAACATTCGGATGCTTACCTGTTACAGTACTTTTAGGAACTAATGCCCATTTTCATAATGCACTTTAAAAATACTTTACGACTTTAGGACTTTACACCAGTCCAGTGAGTTTCATAAAACCACTTTAGTCGTTAAAGTCACTTTTACTGTAAAGTGAGGTTGTACGTCACTTTGGAACTACTTTAACCTATAAAATTTTTAGGTTTTGTCATCCATGTATTTTGGAATAACAAAAATATTGAAATATTTGAAAAAGTGTAATGGACACGACAGATTCAGGTATTTCAACTGACACCATGATGGCAACAAGCTCGGACGAAGAAACTAACGATAATTCTTCTTGTTTAGTGAAGTTTGACCCCCTTAAACGCTCATTCGAAACGTTTTGAGAAACTTTCGGTACACTCATTGCACAGGATTGCATTTTAATCGTTGCTTATATTTTTAATTTGGTAAACAATATAGTCGTTTTTACTTCTAACCTGTAACTTTCTTTTAAAAAATGACAGAACTTTTAACGTGAAGATAGCCAGTTGTTAAAATTTAGACAATCAGGCCTGCCATCATGCATCACAAAAAGTAAAAACCTAACTTTACTTAAAGTAACCAAACAAGGTGATTATGAAAAAGGATGACTATTGAGTTCTTAAAGTAACTTTGGCTAAAGTGACTTTAAGGAGTTTATTATGAAAATGGCCGTAAGTACTTAATATTGATTTTTCTCGAAATCCCTGAATTTGACGTTTCACTCAACACTGTTTGAGAAAGCTCAGTTTTCTACAATGATAAGATGCATTACAAAGCGTAGCTGAAAAGTCTCGCACCTAGGGATTATCTTTGAAGCGGATAAAGGGAAAGTAATGAAATTCTAAGACGATGAATGAGACTTTTTCTATACATTTTAGAGCAAACGTCAAATGTTTTTGACTTCAGCGCTTAGCGTACGCCCACCATCTTGAATTTTTTTAAATGGCAACCTAGGTCGAGTGACTTATCACAAAGAAGTTTATTTTTTTCTATTTCCTAAAATAGTAGAAATGTATCACTTTACTCGGAAATTATAATAGAAATCGAACAAAAATATTAAAATTGTAAATTTAAACCAAACTGGATGTTACAGAAATTTATAAACTAAACATTTATTCAAGTTTCAAATACTTCATCACAATCACAAAGTAATGGAATCCATTGTTGCCGACCAAATGGTCGACTTTTTGTTGCGGGAAAATTTAATCCTAAACTTCCAACATGGTTTCATGAAGGGTCGATCAACTTTAACCAATTTACTACACTGTACCAACGATTGGTCCAAAGAACTCGATTACAGACATCCTTTAGACATAATTTACCTTGACTTTTCCAAAGCCGTTGACAGAGTCCCAAAACGTAGACTTCTACGAAATCATCTTGGCATAAGAGGTACTCTTAACAAATGGTTTGCAGCCTTCCTAACAAACCGGTTATTCAAAATCAGAGTTGGACAAAAATTCTCCGAGGAAAGATCCGTAACTAGCGATATTCCACAAGGTTCCGTTCTTGGACCCTTAATTTTCTTCGCATATTCCAGTGATCTTCGATACTGTCGGTCAAGCTTAATTTCGGCTTGTGCTGAAGATATGAAATCCCAACATCAGTTATCTAAGTTTGCAGAATGATCTCGATAAACTACAAGAATGGTGTTCCAATTGGTTGATGCCTCTGAACATTGATGAGTGTGTCGTGCTACACGTCGGAAACAATAATCCGCAAAATCCGTATTCCATCACATACCGACCAGAAAAAAAAATCAAGTGGTGTCAAGTCGGGGGAAAATTGTATTTAAATATTGCCTAACGTTTATGATAATGTGGAGGTGCGCCATCTTGTTGAAAGTATACGTTCATATTAGGAAATAATCGGTTTATTTCAGGTATCATTTTATTTTGGAGTAAATCAAGATATTTAGCACCCGTAAGCGTACCTTCAATAAAAAAAGACCGATCAAATGGGTTTTCTCCAAACCCGCCCACACATTAACTTTATGTGGACGCTGTGTACAAACCTCCTTAAACCAGTGCGGATTACAATTTCACCAGTACCGGCAATTATGTCTGATCAAGCAAAATCTTTATCACTGAATACCAAAAAATCTGAGAAATTATTTTGCAACCTAATTTTCTCTGTAACCGTTTCACAAAATTGTAATCGTCTATCAAAATCATCATCAGTCAATTCTTGGAGATTTTGAACTTTATACGGATAGAAGTTATTTTTATGCCGAACATATCATCGTCAATATCGAAATAATTATCAATATCCTTTCATAATTTTCATAATTTTCATAATTTTCATAATTTTTTCATTAAATAGTGGAATTAATTAGAAACAGTTAGTTCCATTTATAACATTAATATGAGTAGATTCCACAAAGTAAGGGTCCAAACAGTAAATTCAATTTCATTTCTTGTTTAAATTTCATTCGAGCCGTTTAAAAATGCCTAGAAACATGATATCTCATTTCGACAGATCTAGAGTAATTGTATTGTTACAACAGGGCTTTATTCAAAGTGATATCGCCAATATTATAGGCGTCACTCAGAGTGCTGTATCGACAATTCAAAAAAAAATCACACAAATGACGTGAAGGATCGCCCCAGAAGTGGCAGAAATCGATGTACAAAAGCAGCACAAGACCGGCAGATAACATTGATAGCTCGAAGAAATCGTCTGGAATCTACAAGCGGTATCTCCAGAGAAATTGTTAGGCTTGAAGGACTCAATATTTCACGGCAAACAATAACACGCAGACTAAATGCAGTAAATTTGTATCGTAGAAGACCCTTACGTGTTCGCAAACTAACCTATCAACACAAAATTGTAAGGTTGCAATGGACTCGAGAAATGGTACATCATGGTCCTAACGGGAATAACGTGATGTTCTCTGATGAATCAAAAATTAGCTTGGCTTCTGATTCGCGAAGAACACTAGTTTGGAGGGCCTCAGGACGACAAGCCCGACTAGAAACAGCCCAACCGCGTGTCCCATTTGAAGGTGGGAGTATTATGATTTGGGGTGGTATTATGAGTGGCACACGGACGCCTCTACTGGTTCTGGAGAGAAGAGTCACTGGTGCTGTATACATCGAGAAGGTTTTAAATCCTGTCGTGCGTCTACTCCGAGGGGCAGTAGGTGATAGATTTGTGTTTATGCATGACAACGCACCTCCGCATCGAACAGCAGCAGTACGAAATTTTCTGGAAGAAGAAAGAATATCCACAATATGGTGGCCCTCGAATTCCCCTGACATGAACGTCATTGAACATGCCTGGGACATTCTCAAAACACGCATTAAGAAGCGAAACAATCCCCCTATTACACTGCAAGAACTAAAAGATGCTGCTCGTGAAGAATGGGAGAGAATTCCGCAAGCCCAGCTCGACCATTTAATCGACAGCATGCCAAATCGCCTGTAGTCATGCATTCAGGCCAATGGAGGAAATACTGATTATTAATTTTATAAAAAAATATTTTTTTCTATTCTAATTTAATTTTAAATGTAAGAGGTACATTGTAAATTTTTCACTCCAAAAGAATAAATCATTTTTTTGCATATTGTTTATCTGGCTTTGAGATTTATTTAGTATTGGTGGGAGTTGTAGCAAAATGATGTTTAATTATTCAGAAAATTTTTTATATAAAAATCAAAAAAAAAAGATGAAATATTCCAATATTCCAAACTTTTGGACATATGTGTATATATATATAATCGAAACCTTACTACTCGAAGGTGTAAGGTATAAATTCTAACAATTATAAACAAATTCTGCCCATTTATTTTTGTTTCGTGCTATATCTTCAGCTTCTTTCCAGTTTTTGTTCCTCTTATTTAGGCACTCCACTACCTCAGCATTCCAGCTTTTTTTGGTCTCTCTTTTGTGCAGATTTCGCCTCCCATATTTGCTTGGAATTTTTGTCATCGTTATTAGATATCCGAACCATCTAAGTTGTTGTTGTTCTATACTATTCATTATAGGTTCTACTTCAAGCTCTTTCCGTATATCAAAAATGGTCAAAAATTCTCAAAAATTGTCAAAAATGGTCAATAATTGTCAAAAACTATCAAAAATGGTCTAAAATTGTCAAAAACTGTCAAAATGGACAATTATTGTCAAAATTGGTCAATAATTGTTAAAATTTTGGAAAATGGTCGATAATTGTCAAAAACTATCAAGAAGGGCCAATAATTTTGTAAAAATGGTCAAAAATTTCGAAAAATTGTTAAAATTTTCGAAAAATTGTCAAAAATTTTGAAAAATTCTCAAAAATGGCCAATGATTGTCAAAAACTATCCAAGATTGTCAAAAATTGTCAAAAACTGTCAAAAATGGACAATTATTTTTAAAAATTGTCAAAATTTTGAAAAATAGTTGATACTTGTCAAAAATTGTTGAAGTTTTTGAAAAATTGTCAAAAATGGTCAAAAACTATCAAAAATTGTCAATTATTGTTAAAAACTATCAAAAATTGTCAATTATTGTTAAAAACTGTTAAAAATGGACAAGTATGGTCAAAAACTGTCAAAAATGGTTAAAAATTGACATCATTGGGAAAAATGGTCACTAATTTTGAAAAACAGTCAAAATGGTCAATAATTGTCAAAAATGGTCAATATTGTTAAAATTTCGAAAAATGGTCAATAATTGTTAAAATTTTGAGAGATGGTCAATAATTGTCAGAATTTTAAGAAATGGTCAAGCGAGCCGTTTTCGAAAATCGATTTAAACTCGTAATTTATGAAATCGATTTATTTAAAATCGATAACTGAAAATCAATTACAAGAAAATAATAATCGATTTATAAAAAAATCGACTATTTTTTAACATCCCTAGCCAAGATCAAATGAAAAAATCGGGGTGATAACAGCAGTGAGTAACTTTTTATCCGCAGCAAAAGACAGGGAAGGTGGACGTTCTCAGCGCAACAAATAGAAATAAGTTAAAGTATATGAAAGAAAATGGTTTTTAATAATTTGATTATATATTTGCGTATAATAAAATAATAAATAAATATATATTTAAGAATATTATTATTAAAGAATTAATAAATGAGTATTATCAGAGTTTCTGTTAATATGTATGTACCATTATTAATCCCATTGTTTAATTAATAGCCAATAATTAGCATTTAATTTTGGGCCAGTATTCACAATCAAGGATGGCCCAATCCTGGCAATCGAGCTTGGCCCACTCCAGGCAACCAAGCCTGATCTAGCCCTGGAAATTGAGCATGGCCCAGTCCTGGTAACCGAACCTGGTCCATTCCTGGCAATCGAGCCTAGCTCACTCCCGGTACTTGAGCATGGCCCAGTCTTGGCGACCAAACCTGGTCCAGTCCTGGCAATCGAGCCTGGCCTAGTCCTGGCAATCGAGCCTGGCCTAGTCCTGGCAACCAAGCTTGGCCTAGTCCTGGCAACCAAGCCTGGCTCATCGTTATCACCCCAGACTTCTACCAAGGCTGGGCCAAGCCTGGCCCGTGGTACTTTCCTGGGTTGTAAATGTTGATATTCGAATGAAAACTAAGTTACCTACTTGACACTTTATTTAAAAAACGTCAAACACCAGTTTTCCGCTCTCTATGTTTTTATCTCCAAGCAAAACATCGTTTACTTTACTGAAATTGGAATTATCCGTAACTCCCAACTGTTTGACTATTCACTTATGTATTAAACATTTTTGTAATCCTCTTGTAGAGGAGAATCCAACAATGCAAAAATGTATAGGGTGTTCCCTTTAAAAAATTGGGAGTGGGGACCATAGAAATGTCCCCCTTTATATGATTTTTGACGTGTTTTTTCATTTTTTGATCAAAGTGACGCCTTTAAAATTATGTGGGGTGGATAGGTTTCATTGAAATGCTCTGTATAAACACTAGGTGACAAACAGAATCTCTGAATTTATGAACTTCCTTAACTTTTGTTAAGCAGCTTATTACAATCACAATCGTTCAATTTTTTGGAAAAATTGTAGTCCTATGTCAACTTTCTTTTTAGATAGTGTGTAACACTTTGTAAATGGCGAACTATTTTAATAAAAACCAATTTGTCAAAAACATGTCCATGAAAAGTTTTTTTTTTTAAATTTGATATTTCACTGTGGTGTAACCGTCACGTGAAATAGTAACATGGCGATACTATTTCATTAATCAAGGGACTTTTACGAGTGCCGCTGTCAGGCCCTAATTGGAAACAAAATTTATATGTGGGTTATATACAGTTTGTCCATTTTTTGTTATTTTTGACAGGATATTAATAAAAATTTCAAAAAATTCGGAAGTTGCTCCGAATCTACTGGATACAATGAGAGATTTGTGTGATTTGTATAAAAACATATCATACTGGGACTACCAAAAGTGTGCTACAGCTAAAAATATCGTTCTCCACTCATTTTTTGGGTAAATTCATGATCTATGAAGTCGTTTTAAGCTGGGAATTATTTCCTATGCATCAGATCCAGAATATCCAAGGTGGTCCCATTTCAATTTCATGATTATTAGACCTTGGACTTCGAAGATACACGAAGAAAACGATTAAAATCAAAAAGGAAATGTACAGTGATTGAGGTATTGCTAAGTTTACAACATTTAAAAAATAAAAAAGACCCCTAATTATAATCAGGAACGCACTAGTATAGATCCAAGGTAGTTCTATGCAAATTTCATGGATATTGGAGCTAAGAACTCGAAGATACACCAAGAAAACTAACAAAATCGAATGGAAAATATATAGTGATAGAGTTATTGTTAGGTTTATCATAATTCCAAAATAAGATAGGTATAACTCGCCCAGTGTAAGTTGGCACTTTGGACTTTGGACTTCTGAGATGCGTGGTTAACCATCCGATCGCTCGAGACTCACTGAAATGGAGGACCCCAGTCTTTGTTTTGACCGCAAACGGTTAATATCTCAGTAATTCCAGTGGCGTAGTAGTATCATAGTAGTTTCTAGTTACGGTAATTATTATCAGTAGTTAGTTTATAGAAGGTGTGGTTTTAGCTTATAGTTTAGTAATAATTATTAGAATGGAGTTTAAAAATAAATTAAAAAATAGAAGGTCTCAATTTTAACAAATTTGCTGGCTATTGAGACGAATTTTTCAGTGGGAATGTGGAAATCAAAGTGTGACCATGCACAAAATTTTTAAAAAGGAATACATGGAAGATAATTCTAGTGAGGATGGTGACTCTGATTTTGATTTTTCTGAAGACAGTCATGCTGAAGATGGTAGTTTAACCAGAATTTTAAATTTTGAAGACATCGAAAGAACTTAACTGATTAGCTTAGTGAATAATCTTATTTAAAAATATTTAAGTAAAGTCCGTCCGGAAATATAAGATCCTAACTTTGTAATCTCCTATTAAGATAAATAAATATTTGTAAACACCCTATTGTTAAGTGATTATTTATGAACCCACAATTCAGGTAATATAACAATAATTATAACAAAGAATTAAATATTATTATAAATATTTCTCAGCAGCCGGCATGTACCTACGACTTTGTTGAAGCAAAGTGCGAGGGTCGTACGAGAGTAGTCCGCTCAATATATCTATCTTTATTCAAGCAGTGTCTGTTACTTTTTGTTCGCGCATATCAAGTGCCAACTTATACCTAAATATGATCAGGGGAGTACTAGCATAGCTTCAAGGTATTCTCATCTTAATTTTATTGGTATTGGACCTTTGATTTATATCTCAACAAATAAATGGTTACAATGTTCTTAAGGTTGCCAATTGATTTATCAGCAAATTCGAAAAATAGAGTTTTTGGGGTCAAAAAAATTCACCAGCACCAAAAAGTGTTCATAACTCAAAATGTTGAATAGGTACAACTAGTCAGGAGGAGATTTTACCTATTTGATTGCATTTTAGATGAATATCTCGAAGCAGTAGAAAAAATCAAATTCGCCGAAGGTTGAAAATTTTGCATGCTTTTACCATGGAGAAAATTTACAAAAAAAATTGTTTGGGAAAACTATAAATCGACCGGTGTCATCAGTTTTCTTGAAAAAATAAAATTTAACCTTATATGCATGTATATTGGGGGCTGCATGTGACTTGCGCCAATCTACCTGAGTTAATCCTCTGGACTGAAGGGATAGAGATTAAAGGTCGAAACACACTTATCAGCACCTCATAGGAACAGCGACTGATCATCACCTGCATCACCAGCAGATTTTATTTCTTATGTGTATTTAAATGTAAGCGCGCATATCTAACAACACCAGCACAGCACCGACAAGGCACGTCAACGCCTCAACCACAACACATTTCTCACAACCGTCGAGTTGACCACTCGACGGTGCTGTGACGATGCTTGTCAGGTGCTGTGCTGTTAAGTGAGTTTCGGCGTTAAAGCGAGGGTGAGTTTCGCCAAAATAACTTGAAGGGGTTTTCCAAAATACTTATGAAACATTTGTAAATATTTTGATTTGAATCCATTACAGGTAGATAGGACCCTATTATTATATCGTTTGTCATAGATATCGGTTGTTCTATTCTTTATTTTACAATGGCTAAAACAATTAGTTTTAAAGCAAAATAATTAATCGTGATTGAAAATTTTAAATTGACAAATGGAGATGTACAAAAAAAACGTGTGGTGCAAAAATATACACAAATGTGATTGATGGTAGTATGGAAAAATAACTGTAGAGTATTTCTTAAGATGTGTATCGTATAAATTTTTACCTATGTGTATATAATGTTAGAAATGATACTTTTTGGAAAAATTTTGTTTTTTTACATATTCACATAATTATTGGAGTAGAAATAAAATTTAAGCAGTGAATTCAAGGAAATAGCTGTTAATAGCGTGGTCACTTTTCGTTGGCGCAAATCACCCTACGGATTAGGACCACTCAGGTAAATTGGCGCAAGTCACCTTTGCCGATATTGGGGTGACACTCACTGAGACCTAAAAGGTCTTTTGTGCCCAAAATTCAACCCTAAAATTGGTAGTTTCAGCGAATTTATTACTGCAGGTACTTGAAATAGCTGTCACAATGCCTGCAACAATTTTTATTTTGGCAAACATTTGGCTATTTTTCCAATAAATATCATACACAACTTTTTTGAAACCAACAGAATCAGTAAAATGGATAGAAAATGGCCGCGGTGATTGAAAATTAGTGAATTATAAACGATTTTTTACTATAAATTGCTTACTTAGACTTTTCAAATATACAGTATCAACTCAATTGTACATATAGAAGCATCCTATTTACAAAAGCCACTGATTTTTCACTATGTTCTTCCCTCGATCGATTTTTCTATAAATGAACTTTGATAATTTTGTTTTTTTTAACTCCCACTCGCTAAAAACTGAAATGTAAGGAATTTCCGACACCGACTGTCGAAAGTAAATGAAATCACTGCTTTTGTGATGTTTTTACTCGAAGAAAATCAGTAAGACTGCTGTTATGATTGCAACAAAAACCTAAAATACAAAATTATTGATATTTCGCCGACTAGAAAATGTCTGCATGAAAACTATCCGAACATGAGCGTCACATTTTCAATGTAAGAATCGATTTTCATTGAAAGTGCGGTGGAAAAAACAAAATAACAGTAAAATTTTACATTTTTGGATTTCTGGCAACACTGTCAGTGACAGGTGAAATTTGAGTCTCGATCTTATACACTGACCGTAAAAATCATCCGGCTAAAAAAAATTATCTCTTGAACAACTCATTGGATTTTGATGATTTTTTTGTCAATCCTCGTGTAGTAATACTGTGATTCAAATTTTGAAAATATAAGGGTTTCATAAATGTGAAGATGTTTTTTACCCGAAATTTTAAACACCCTGTACGATGCAGCAGCTGTAACTGGTGTCAAAAGGTAGCACCATTCTTTATGAATATTTGCAGCTGGTCACAGATATGCTCAATAGGATTGAGATCAGGGCTGCAAGCTGACAAATCCATTCGTTGAGAATTTTTGCATGCGTCAACTGCGTTTCAATAATTTTCTTGAACAGTGTGTTACTTTTTTAATAATACAGATAACAACGTGAATAAAAAACCAAAATGGTCATAAGTCATGGTGCTACATTTTGATACTCTATTGTAGCTGCTGAATCCTATAGGGTGTTTCAAATTTTGGGTAAAAAACAACTTCACATTCATGGACATATATTAAAATTTAATTCTACAACAAAATTTCTTTTGGAAATGTGTCAAATGAATGAATTTTCATAATTTTAGCTTAAAATGTTTAAAATAGAAATAACAAATAAAAGAACGTGTATTTTCTATTTTTCATTTTTTTTTCAACTTTATTCTCTAAATTCACACTTTAAATGAAAGTCGCTGCTTCATTCGTGCTGTAAAACAGTAAACAGAACAGTAGGAGGTGCATATTTATACGTATTTAAGTTGGCTCGGCTTCAAAGGAATCAAAAAGCGTCCTCTATGATTTATTACATTTAATTAAGAAAATTTATTGTTTCAATCATAGTTTCGGTAACCGATTTTATTTTATTTTATCTTAATTGTTGCAATAAACTTGAAAACGATAACATTTTTGAATAGAGAATGAAGAGATCTTTCAAACGATATATCACAAGCCTATACTTCCCATTTAAAAAATTGGGGGTTGTTCCTGTCATTCGAAGGGTAGGGATCGCATTTTTACGTTGAAGAACGTCAATTTATAATTTAAATTTGACGTGTTTCGGGATTTTTTATAAATATGTACTGCAACCGAAATGATGAATTTATTCCTTTTGGCTTTTACACACTGTATATAATGTAAAACGCTAATTTGTAGACGATTAAATTTCAATCCTCCGCCTATGTAAAGCTTATTTAGAAAAGGAACACCGAAACTATTATCATTCAAATTAGAACTGTTGGAAGTATATTTAGGATGGTTGTAGGAAATGTCACCTGGATCTTTCCTCCATTTCATGGTCGTTATAATATCCACTATGTAAATTAGACACGCGAACTTTAGTACAAAAAGTAATTAGGTACCCGTTAATAATAGAAGTCTCAGGATTTGAAAAAAAAAATTTAAATTTGATTGATTTTGAGGAAAGACAGGACGTGGCACCGTTCCAATATTTTCTAATACTTCCAGCAAAATATTAGACAGTTCTATTTTATTTATAAGAAAAGTGTGTGTGTATTGTACGATTCTGGTAGTAAATTTGGACTAAAAATGGCGCATACATCACTAAACATAAAAATTATTCACCTTTTGACCTTTCAGTTGTTATATTAGATGAGGGATTTTCCAGAATTAATAAATTTTTTTAAATGACTAGACATGAACTTAAGATGAAATGGCCAAACAACACAACAAAGCAATACTTCGCCTCCCATTTTGAACTAAATCCCATCGAGTTAATATGGGACGATGCTAATATTAAATTCATGCTTTCCAAATCAGTGATAGTGTATAGTTACAGAGCATGATTATAATCCATAATAATGAAACATTTTTTTACTGTGCCAAAACTCGATTTATTCTATTGTTGCGAGGTCACCAACTCAAAGCCGGCCCTGTCTCTCGACTAAAAATTTTGGCGAATGCGCCCCCACTGTTCGAGAAAATTCCAGAAGAATCGTTTTGCTCACGCATAGGACGAGCGCGGAAACTACTAGAATTTTCGAGAGTCGAGAGTTGATGTAGTCAATAACTTTACATACATTGGTGTTAAGTTCACTATTATTTCGTGGGATGGCGGAAGCAGCTTACAGGAAAACCAAACAGTCCATTGGTGCTGTAATTGACATTATAAGTGAATCTAAGATGAAGGAGTCAAGAATTGAGCTTTATAATTCAATAGTTGTATACACATTCATGCACTGTTGTCTTGTCTGAACCATTCGTAATGTCGATGTATTGGAAAGATCCCAAGTACAATTTTTCGAAAGGTTGTTACTCCTACCAGAACATATACCAGATATTTTGATCAGACTTGAAGTTGGTTGCTCATATCTTCTTCAAACTGACTCTATCCTGGTTGCAACAGTTACTTTTAATGGGTGGTAGATTGGAGCAGCTTCAAACGAATTCACAATACAACTAGCTTTCTCGGGTTGGAAGATTATTTATAGAAATTAACTCGCTGAAAACCTGGCACAACCTAAATCTCTCTTCACTCAAAAGAGAATCGGATAACAACTTACTGCTCAAGTATAGAGAGATACTGAATAACGATGATATAATGAAATTATCACTATCCAGGTTTTCAACCATATATAATTGTTTGACCATGAGAGGTACTCAAATGTTCTTGTATCTGCAATGTCCAATAAAATTTATTAGATTTGTGGCACAAACCAGATTTTCCTCTGAATACTACATTAAGTACTCTTTAAAGGGTCATTCTTACAAAAATAATCAGCAAGAACTGTGCACTATCTGTAATCTGCATCAAACAGAAACGTTGGTACATATATTTCTGATTTGTCCCTAAAAGATCTATTGTGCCCCCTTTCTTCTAATTAGTTTCTGATGAAAGTCTCAGAGCTTCTTTAGACCTATTTCCCGGAGGAATTTTAGGATATCTGCAAGATTCAACTGAAGTGTCTAATAGGTATTGTGAACTAGGAGTGCTATGCAATCTCCAAGGATGTGGATATAAGTTTTTTCTTCCATTCCACAGAATCTGGCTTAGGAATTCATTTGTTCTCACCTGGTTGCAGTCACCTAGAAGTATCTTTGATTGTCTAAGTCCTACTAGATCTTTCCAATCGTCAGATCTCTTTTTTTTTGGCTTTGCCTATTTCTTCCAATATTACATTGGAGATGATACCGCAAAAGGGTTCCGGCACCCAAAAGGGTGTTTGTCTTCCTATTTGCTAGTTCATCTGCTATTTCATTCCCTTCTATTCCAGAGTGTCTTGGAATCCACAGTAGGGTGACAATATCTTTTAGATTAAAACAATAATAATGTCTAATGTTTTTATTTCCAAAATATCGACATTATTGCCTTACTTATAATTTTTGTTTCTTACTTTTTTCAAATACGCCATCAATAAGGGGGCTGTTCCTGAAGAAAGTTGTGGCTCGCCTCGATTTAATGGATCGTCTTTTGATGATTTAACGATCGCAGACTTTTTATACACATCATCTGTTTGGTTATTTTGCACGTTCTGGCTTTTTTTTTGTTTTGATCGATTGGGAAAGCAGGAATCACCGTGATTTTGAATTTTGTTGTTTAAGATAGTTTCGGAAATAACGATGTTTCTGTGATCCAAACCACCCTCGCATAATCCTATCACTGTAGTACTGGTTTGTGTAGAATTTTCTTTAAAAATGTAGATTTTGGAACTAGAAGTTGGTTTGTACTGCGATTCTGTATACATTTTCTAAATTTCATAGAAATTTGGAATTATCTTTACGCCAAATACGGCTGGTAATAAAATATATGAATCAATCAAATATAAAAATCTGGTTTTGACATTGTTTTACTTCAAAAAAAAAATCAGTTAATGTCACGTATTTCTTCTTTTTTAAAATAACAAATTTCACTACTTTTTTCGACTATTGCCAACATAATCGATGTAGTTGTTTACAATTTGTCGAAAAATTGATATAGCCGGAGAAAATTAATATTAATTGACATAAATTTGACAGCCTCTGACAGTTTAACACTGAAATAATAAAACACGTACGTTTTGTAACTATATTTAAAGCACTTGAGAAAATTAAACTTTCATGCGTGGATAAAACACTTGTACATGAACTAATAGTTCAGTAAATAAAGGGTCTCAAAAGCGATTATACCTGCCGGTCCATGAATTTTCCGTGAAGGGTGGGATTTGACTAGTAATTGAACATCCAGAAATTTCACACACCTAATCGCCATTTAGGGGGGGTATTCCCGGCCCCAAAGTTCCAAAATTTGGTTTCCCGCCAATATCTCCTAAAATATGGCATTTAGATAATTTTTATGAAGAGGAAAAATAAAGATCAAGTTATTATCTACAAAAATGGTCCTTATAATTTTTGCCAAACACTCGATAGTTTTCGAGATAATGGCCCTCAAGCGGGATCCTTATGTTGAGCTCCCGCTCCGGAATCGAAAGAGCAGGTTCTTTGCACTTACTCAGT
This sequence comes from Lochmaea crataegi, assembly GCA_947563755.1. NCBI lineage: Eukaryota > Metazoa > Arthropoda > Insecta > Coleoptera > Chrysomelidae > Lochmaea > Lochmaea crataegi. The sequence goes on along the minus strand of OX387428.1, from coordinate 26,794,741 downwards.
ACCGGTTTACTTTTCGAGCAGGCACGTAGCTAAATTAACGGTCACTGGTTCTCACCGTTACCTGCTACTGTCTGAAAAATAGGCCAGGCCTTGAAAAAAAGTTAACCAAATCCGCGAAAAACAGCGCCTAGGGTCGGTTTCTTCCCAGAAACCGCTCTAAAAAGTACACACGCCGGTGCTAACCAGTGAAAAAGTGACCAGTGAACCCTAAACCTTAAAACCTTCCCAACCATGTCCAAATCCAAGTCCAAACACAAACACGATGACACTTTTGAGAACATTCCTCAACTTTCCCCCACTTCTAAAACCACCAAATCACGCTTTCCAAAGGAAATTCCTGTATTTCCCAAATGCAAACCTAATTCTTCTACCTCCAAAACTCAAACCTCCCAATCTTCTGCCAAAAAAGCCTCCGAGACACCCTCCAGCAGCTCCAAAAACTCCAAACCACACCCTCTTATGGAATCCCTGATTTCACTTCCCCTTGTAGAAAAACTTAATCCAGATCTCCCTCAAGAGCAATTATCTTCTGTCATAGCGATCTGCGAGCAGCTAAATCTGCTCAAAGAACAATCTACCGACCTCGAATTGAAAATGTCTCAATTTAGACCTTCATCATACGCACAAGCTGCAAAATCTCCTCCTTCTTCTATTCAATCTTCTGAATCTTCCCGGGCCTCATCAATCTACGAAGCAACAAAAACCCGCCAAATCGACGAAGCAGCCTCTGTTCGGAGCTCAGTTCGGACTTCTTCGTCCAAAACTTCATCTCACACTTCCTTTCCACATACAACTCCGCTTCAAACCCTAAATTTACGAAACCTCCCACCCAAATTCTGCTCTCAGAAGGAACTTTCCATCCTTCTGAACACAAACGAAATTCTCAGAGGTAAAATCTCCTATTTAGAAGCCAATCCTAATGGCACTGCCCTCCTCAAAGTTCCGAAGGACATCTCCCCTAAAGAACTTCAACTCAGACTTCATAATGCCATCGGAGACAACAAAGTGTTCTGCCTACCGCTTCATCCAAACACTTTTGCCTCCACAAACAAGACTTCACTCCAAACTTCTCCCTCGTCATCAAAAATGTTGACAAAAACATCTCCAACGAATGCACTTACTCATGACCGGGAGAACAAATTATTTAATATCTCGGGTAAAAATGCATGTTTATTTACGATTCAAAATTCAGATGAAAGAGGAAATCCACAGCTATCGTATCTGATGATTCGAGGCCCATTTTTGTATTTCCACCATATTTATAAAATGGGTCAAAGATTTTGTAATAACTTTTTTTTCGAGTGTCGGGAAACTACTCATATTTTTCTTAATAATAGACATTTACTCTCGATTTTTTGTGATTACGGGTCCTTTAAAGGTCTTTAGGAATCTCAGAAATTTTTATTCTTTTTATTTCTTTCTTGCCCCTTGATTTTTCAGTTGGTGTTTTAATTTCCAAATTTTGCTGTTTTTCGAGGTTGGGAATATTTTGCGAACAATTACTGTCTAAAAGTTTTTACATTATCGGATTGTCTTCCAAGATACGTCATTTTAAAGCTTTTTGAAACTGGAGGCCTCTACCATGACCAGAAATTGGAATACATGGAGTCCGACCTCCTTATATAGTCTCCATGATTTAAAGTATGACCCGATAAAAGAACTAATCCTATTTTCCAGAGGTAGTACTCGAACCTTCCAGTCACCATAATATGTCATTTCCTTCCCCTATTAATATGTCGTGTGCAGCCTCTGATACATCACGTAAGGAATTAAATCCTACACATCGATGACTGAATAACACGGGAAACTTCATAGTCACAATAGCTATAAAGGTGTCGAACGACGACGACGACATTGTTTTCTGGAGCGAGCAATTTACAATAGTTGAAATTATCTTTGATGGAATTAGGTAGCTGTTTTCATTAATGTAATTGCATTGGTTTGTACGACTAGAACCCTATAGCATTTCTAGTCAGTGTAAATAATTGAATTACAGGAACAAATTTGATATGAAGATAAGTTGTTTAGTGGATTGTTTGCTCACATTATTTATTGTTTGTTTTCGTATGTCGTGTCAATTATATTCGAGATTTTTGTCATTAGCGTTATAGGATTGGAAAACAATTTTAGTATTTAATGCCAGTTTGAACCGTTTGGAATTTGAGATTTAAGTAAGCTTGTTGCACCGCTGCAGCTTAAGCATTACTTAGTAAAGAACCGCTTAACGTATTGCATTCATGGCAACACTGAGAAAATCTAGTAACTTATTAGTGACTTTTCGTATTTGGCTTTGTATCGAGTGACAGTTAGCTTTCGCCCGTGTCATATGTGAATGGTTATCCATGGAGAAAAATTGACAAAAACTCAAAGTGTATGCAAGGCTGTTATTGTTCTGCAGTCAGATGTTTTTGGTATTGGATTTAAATTGCCGCCCTCTGCCAAAAATTGGAGTACATGGAGTCCGATCTCCTTATACAGTGTGTACCGGGTGGTCCAATAAGCCGATCTCTCGGCTATATATCACAAACTATTCATGTTATAACTTTAGGAGAAAAAACTTCTTAGTAAAAGTGGCCAAGAGAAATCGCTGGAAATAACTTTCAAGTTTATAGGTTAACCGCTTAGGGGGCGTAACATTTGAAGAAAAATTTAAGAACCATTTTTTTGTGAAATATGCCCAATTATACCAAGTGTTAAATAAGTAAACTAGAAAGAGGCCTAAATTCCGCACAAATTTGTTTTGGTATTTTTTTTATTTTTTCAAATTAAGGGTGGGGGAGAGTGGGGAAGTGTTTGTGGATAAATACCTATAACTTTGGTTTGGATCAACCGATTTTAACGAAATTAGTGTCATTAGAAATACTGTAGATGAATTGATTGCATCTACTATAAAACAATTACATTTAGTGTTAATTGTCATAGGTAGAGGGTACTTTCGAATGAAAAAAATTAAAATTTGTTTTTCTTAAAAATGTTTTATGGGAACACCTAATTATTGTAAATTATAATGGAACTGGACTAAATTCGTAACAACACCCTGTATTATAAGTTAAAGTAAATATGTGAAAAAAGATCATACAAATATCTCGATCATTAAAACTTAATGTCCAATTAAATGTTCAAATTGTTTGTCCATACAAAGATGTAATGTATAGCGTTTCTAATGCGCTGTTTCATGTCGTCTCGCGTGGTTGGTCGAGTTTGGTACACTAAATTCCTCACAGATAAAAGTCCAGACATGTTAAGTCTGGAGATCTAGCTGGCCATGAAAATATACCTCCCCTTCCAATCCATTTATTTGGATAACTTACATTCAAATAATGACTAACTCGTCTGGAAAAGTGCGCGGGACACCCGTCATGTTGTTATATCATATCTTGTGTATCTTCTTGTTTGTAAGGAAATATCTTCCAATAAAACATGAAGTCCCCGTCAAATTGATTGTCGCAGCCTACTTAGTTTAGAAAAAACTATTTTTAATCGTATGAAATAACAATGGTCAAAATGGGTATCGACACTAAGATTCTTCTGCTATAAAAAATTTGAAAGTACTGACTTATTTTCCAATTTAAGTTGTAATACAGGGTGAGTCAATACTATTCTTACTTATGTTTATGCGTTTTTATTTTTATCTCGAGTTTGACAAAAGCTATCAACATGCGGTTTGCGCCATTTTGTTACGAATTTAATCCAGTTCCATCGTAATTTACAATAAATAGGTGTTTCCATTAAACATTTTTAAGAAAAACAAATTTTAATTTTTTTCATTCGAAAGTACCCTCTACCTATGACAATTAACACTAAATGTAATTGTTTTATAGTAGATGTAATTAATTCATCTACACTCTTTCTAATGACACTAATTTCGTTAAAATCGGTTGATCCAAACCAAAGTTATAGGTATTTATCCACAAACACTTCCCCACTCTCCCCCACCCTTTATTTGTAAAAATAAAATAAAAAGAACCTTATCAAATTTGTGCGGGATTTAGTCCTCTTTCTAGTTTACTTATTTAACACTTGGTATAATAGGGCATATTTCACAAAAAACTGGTTTTTAAATTTTTCTTCGCAAGTTACGCCCCCTAGCGGTTAACCTAGAAACTTGAAAGGTATTTCCAGCGATTTCTCTTGGCCACTTTTACTGAGGAATTTTTTCTCTTAAAGTTATAACATGAATAGTTTCTGTATAGCCGACAAATCGGCTTATTGGACCACCCGGTACATGGCTCCGTAACGTAACTTGCTAATATTTCGATTTCCGTTAGGTTTACAAAAAAAAATGTTGAATAAAAGTTTTTTTAAATAATCCAGACCATCTGCATAAGTCGATTAGAAGTATACAGGTTTCACCGTTGCTCCAAAATAACTCATTAAAATATTTTTTTTAATAGTACACCATGTATATATTTTCAGTTTTTCATAATCTATTAAATTACAAATACAACCGTCAAGACCGCATAATTATAATCTCATTTGTTCTACAGTTATTGAGAAAAATAATTTACGGGAACGTTTTTATTACCAAAATAACTAACAGGAACAAATAACTAATCTTATTCAATGAGATTTTCAAATTGTCTTCCTTCTTCTATTTGACAGTATCCAAGTCGCTTATAAAAAGCTGATATGGTATTATGCAATTGCTGATTTGTTATTTGATGAGCTGTTAACAGTATTCTATTTCTCAGTTCATCCAGATTATCAGGTTTTGTCTTGTACCCAATGTTTTTCAGATATCCCCAGAAGAAATAGTCTAAAGGCGATAAATCGGGAGATCTGGCTGGCCACTCAATTGTGCCCCTTCTTCCAATCCACCTGTCTTGGAAAACTTAATTTAAGTAATTTCGAACAGTAACACTAAAATGTGGTGATGCACCATCTTGCTGCTACCAAGTGTCATTAAAATTATTACCAACTGCATTTCTTATTGCAGGAACTATTTGATTTCTTAATAAATCTAAATACTTTGGTCCGTTCAAATTGCCTTCTACAAAGAATGGTCCGATAACATACAAAGAATGGTCCGATAACAGTGGTGCCGATAATATCTGCCCAAACATTAACTTTTGAACGTCTTTGTGTTCTATGATCCCGCATCCACCTAGGATTAGTATCGCTCCAATATCTACAATTGTGGCGATTAACTGTACCATTTAACATGAACGTGGCTTCATCGAAAAATACTATCTTACTTGTAAAATGAGTGACCGCATCTACCTTTTGCATTATAGTTTCACAAAATTCTATTCTGCGGTCATAATCATCTTCAGATAATTCTTGTAATAGAGTTACTTTATAAAGATGTTACATAATAATGTTACAGACGGATCCCACACTAACATCATGTTCTAATGCAGTTTTCCGAATGGATGTAAAAGGATTTTCTACAAAGCTTTGCATAAGGTCCAAGGATTTTTCATCATTAGTTACGGTCTTTGGTCGGCCAGTTTTAGGGCGATTTTTAGTTTAACCCACTTCTTCAAAAAGTTTCACAATCCTCCAAACTGCAGTTTTGGTAATTTGGTTGCGATTTGGATACGTATCATCAAATAAGTGAGCTACCTCATCATAAGTTCTTTTACGATCACCGTAAACATACGGTAAACATACTTAAATTTTAAAGCAACTAATTACAATAAACACCTTTCACTAATGACAATGAGAAATAATTCATGACATTTAAAAACAATTAATGACCGAAAAACCTACTACTTACTTTTTTGACATAATAGTTATTTGTGTATTTAGAGCGTAAAGTATCCAGTTTGCTCTTGAGAAATCGGCAATTTTACTTTACGCTCGAAAAACACACATAATTTTTTCTACAGTCGCCATTTTAATAATTAAAACAGTTTTTTATATTATCTTAGGTTATAATAGGAGTGCTAGAATAATCGTCATTTTCGCTATTCATCATGATTAACCTTAAAAAGATCTACTGACTAGGGATGCTAAGAAATTATCGATTTTTATAGTAATATTAATCGATTTTTAGTAAATATATTTTATAAATTACGTGTTTAAATCGATTTTCGGAAACGGCTCGTTTTCTTTATTGACAATTTTTCAAAATTTTGACAACTTTTGACAATTATTGACCATTTTTCAAAATTTTAACAATTATTGACCATTTTTCGAAATTTAAACAATTATTGACCATTTTTGGACCATTTTGACTGTTTTTCAAATTAGTGACCATTTTTATTAAAAAGTTTTGACCATTTCACAAAATGATGACAATTTTTAACCATTTTCGACATTTTTTGGCAATAATTGCCCATTTTTATCAGTTTTTAACAATAATTGACAATTTGTAACCATTTTTGATAGTTTTTGACAAGTTGTCAAAATTTTAGACCATTTTTCCAAATGTTTGACAATTATCGACCATTTTTGACCATATTCCAAAATTTTTGACAATTTTTTAGAAACTTTAACAATTATCAACTATTTTTCAAAATTTTGACAATTTTTAACAATAATTGTCCATTTTTTACAGTTTTTGACAATTTTTGACAATTTTTGACCATTTTTGACCATTTTTGATAGTTTTTGACAATTATTGGCCAATTTTGACAATTTTTCAAAATTATTGACCATTTTTGATAGTTTTTGAGAATTATCGACTACTTTTCAAAATTTCAACATTTATTTACCAATTTTGACAATAATTGTCCATTTTTGACAGTTTTTGGAAATAATTGACATTTTTTAACCATTTTTGACCATTTTTGACAATTTTTCAAAATCTTTGAACGTTTTTGAAAATAATTGACCATTTTTGATAGTTTTTGACAATTATCGACCATTTTTAAAAATTTTAACAATTTTTTGACAATTATTTACCAATTTTGACAATAATTGTCCATTTTTGACAGTTTTTAAAAATAATTGACAATTTTTAACCATTTTTGATAGTTTTTGACCATTATGACAATTTTTCAAAATTTTAGATCATTTTTCAAAATTTTTGACCATTTTTGACAATTATCAACTATTTTTCAAAATTTTGACCATTTTTAACAATAATTGTCCTTTTTTGACAATTTTTGATAGTTTTTGACAATTATTGGCCATTTTTTGACAATAATTGGCCATTTTTGACAATTTTTCAAAATTTTTGACAATTATTATTGGCCATTTTTGACAATTTTTCAAAAAAAATTGACCAATTTCGACAATAATTGTCCGTTTTTGACAGTTTTTGACAATTTTTGACAATTTTTGACAATTTTTGACAATTTTTGACAATATTTGAAAAATTTTGACCATTTTTCAAAAAAAATTTAAAATTTTTGACAGTTGACCATTTTTGACAATTTTTGAAAATGTTTGACCATTTTAAAATTTTTTTTGACAATTATCGATCATTTTTGACAATTATTGACCATTTTTGACAGAAATTGTCCATTTTTAACAGTTTTTAACAATAATTGACAATTTTTGAGAATTTTTGACAATTATTGACCATTATTGACCATTATTGACCATTTTTGACCATTTTTGACCATTTTTGACCATATTTCAAAATTTTTGACAATTTTCATATAATTTTATTTGATTTTTAATCTGATAAATTGTTAATTATTCACCAATTGAGTTAATTCGGAGGGCGTGGTTTGATTAAATAAGCTATTCCTTTTTTGCGTAGAGCGTAAAGTAACAATCCTCGGCATTTCTCGTCTTATTATTTCATTTGAATATAGTAATTAGTCATTTTACGCGCGACTGTAGAAAAACAATTTTTTTATAATTTTAGATTCAAACCAATGTAACTTTGAAATTATCAAAGGTAAAATTATGCGGTATTGACGGTTGTATTCGTAATTTAATAGATTATGAAAAACTGAAAATATGTATGTATGTATGTATGTATGGTGTACTATTTAAAAAATATATTTGAATAAGTCTGGTCTGGATTATTTGAAAAAACTTTTATTCAACATTTTTTTTTGTAAACCTAACGGAAATCGAAATATTAGCAAGTTACGTTACTTTATGTACACACTGTATAGTTAACTTATAAATACAAAGTAAACTTCAGAAATCAGCAATGGTTATCAAATGCCCAGCGCAGGCATAATATCGAAGTTCTGCTAGCAATTGATTCAAAGGAGACACGCTGTTGTTTCTATAATAATAGTTGATCATTTGGTCTTGTAGATATCCTTTTTACTTAGAAATTTCAGAGCTTACTCTATCATCTTTTCTTCTCGAAACCTCTCACGAATTGTTTCTGCCGATAAATGCTTCCTTTCGCCGTACATTTCATGCACCATTTAATATCTACTTTGAACATTATTTTTTCTTGACGATATATAAAGTTTTACAATTAGAAAAAACAAAAATTTGAATATTTTGTTGATACAAGTTAAAGTGTGGTTTCCTACAAATTAAAAAAAAAGGAAATTGATTAAGAAATATCGAAATCAAAATAAGCCATTTCTTCTCAAATTATATTATTTAAAGTGGAGAAAATGACGAATAATTTGAAGGGAAAGGGAGGATATGAATGGAATTTAAAATAAAGCTTAATTAAAACTGTTTACAATAATTATTAGAGAGTTCTTGTAAAACAGAAATAAACGTCTTTTTTATTAAAGGAGCCTGTAATAAAGGTTAAAAGTAAAGGTTTGTAAAATATAATTATTGTAACCCATAATTGTAACTGATTTAACACTAAGATATTTTCGGTTCGGAACGTAACAGGTTATTTGTGATTACCAAAATACGAAGACCCCAGAATTGTTAAACTTATTAGCTGCGAGTTCATTTTAGAATTTTGTATTTTATTTAAATGTGACATGGAGTAACAATTAGAAGTTGCAATTTTAGGTGGTGCAAATAACCAAGAAATTGAAATGGTGCATTTGCATAATGTTATTGGTGTGGAGTATTAGGTAGATGAACGATATCAGTTTAATATCGGTAATATGAATTATGAGGAATTTAAAATGAATTTTCAATTTTCAAGGATTGATCTTATAGGACTAAAAAATGTGTTAAGGATTCCAGAAAATATCATAACTGAAACTGCAAATAATGTTGATGGTAAGTGGTTAAACAAAAATATCCTTATGCATCCTTATGAAGATTTTCATAATTTTCATGTATTTCTACATTTTCCAAGAAATTACGTGCTGATTTTTCTCTAATTTCTTCTGCAATATCTATACAATCACAACTCAAATGAATAATCTAACGCTAAATTCAGTTGTCGCTGTCAATTTCAGAAAGTATTTCTTCTTTTCTCAATTTAATTGTCCAAAACGTCAAAATTAACGATCATTTAATTAAAGTTTACTTATCCTGTATTTTATTATTTATTTATTATTATTATTTTATTAAAGATCGTTTAATAAAAGAAGTCAAAAGCGCATGCGTAAATGTCATAATAAAGGAAACCTTTATTAAAAGACGAAGAAAAAGTGGTTACAATAATTCTCTATTATTAATTGGTTGCTTAATTTTAAATATTAAAACGTTTGATTTACTAACAGAACCCGCACAGGTGATAAAACCAAACTTCACAAATTCAAAAAAAACTCATTTTAGTCAAATTTGTATAAGTTCTTCCTTCACTTGTAGATGGTTCATTTTTTTCGGAAAGTTCTTGAATACCCGATAAATCAGAATATTCATCATTTTCGCTGCTATCGCAAATCTTCAACAATATTGTCAATCATTGCTTCGCTTTCCATAAATTTTTGCTCAAAACGTTCCGCGTGATCACACCGCTTCTTCCACTCTTCAACAGTGAATTTCTTAAAAAATTGTGAGTTATGATATTTTGGAAAGAAAACGTAACATTTTTCTTAGCAACATATTCTTTCATTGCTGCCCATACCAATTCAATTGGATTCAAATCGGGATGGTAAGGGGGCAATCTTAATACGCTGTGGCCCTCAGAGGTAAAAAGATCATCAATTTCATAAGTCTTGTACCTAGGTTTATGTACTTTTATGAGGGCGTATAATTCTGGTTTGTACATTTTTTCGTCAAATGGAATGTTTCGGTATGTATGTTTTGTCTTCTTTGGTTGCTGCAAACGATACAAAGTTGCAAACTATATCAACATATATTCGTATAAAATGTTTGAGAAAGTTCAAAATTATACTGGCTAGTCAAATTTTAATATCAATTAATATTAATTTACGACGTACCCGAAACTAGTAACTTTTTGTTTCATACATTTCATATGTAAATAATAAAGAAATAAGAAAGGATTTGGGGTATTTCTCCGACTATAACATGAAGACGAAATATTTTATATCTGACAACGTTGTTATCGATACAGGGGTTTATAAAGCTATGTTAGTTGCAAACTGTGTTGGTGGCACTTAATTTAAGTAGCATATACTATTTCAAATGTCAGTTCTCACATCTTATTGTATTATTTATTTTTCGTTTCTGCATTAATCTATTCCTTGGCTCTAACCACAGGAATAGCATTTAGCTCTATGATTATAGTGAAAACAATCGATACGACACATGATAATACAGATTAACGAAAAATAAATCTGTGCTCTGTATATTTTCCCCTTCGAATAAATTATTCCCCTTTTCCTACCCGCCTGTGTTTCGAATCCCACTTCTGAATCCTACCAATTAGTATAAATTGATTTATGATAAATCACCATTAAAACAGAAATTAGTTGTTCGCTTTCAATCTGTTCATTTGTCAGCATTTAACTTAATTTTATAAGGAAAATATATTTGCCGATTTCATTTATACATTAAGTTTAATTTTAGAATTTTTTTGCGAAGAACAATATTTAAAAATGTGCCTGGTAGCGAGAAAGAAGTTTTCCATTAATTATTATATGAATAATGAGGTAGAAAAATATGAAAATCATTGCTAACACAGACAAGGAATATATTATGTATATAGTATAGGGGCTTATTAAAAAAAAACAAATTAATTTTTAGCTATTAAAACAAAAATGGCTGTAATCAATAACAATTTTCTTAAGTGGCTCAAAAACATTTATATAATCGAAAAATGTAGTTCACGCTGTCAAGTTCATAGAATCTCAAAAATACATTCGACCTATTGGCACCCTGCCGAAAGCAGAGAGCATTATTTTATACTCCTTGATTTATTTGACCTATTTTACATATCACGCGAGTATCTACCGAAAAATAGTCTTATAGGCGGCTAGACATCGACTTGATAGGTGCCTCAATCAACTGTAGATGACATTTTAATTTGAAATTTCATTTTTTCTATCTGGTTATTTCCCATTTTTTCCTTTCCCTATAATTCCCTTATTTACTTCAAAAGAATGAATCTTTATAGACACATTCGACTTCCAAATGATTGATACTGTGTATTATGAGTTGAATAATGTCACATTTGATCAATGATTTAATAGGATGATATCAAAGAGTTACTGTGAAGGGATTTGGGTGGTTTGAGAAAAGATTTCAAAGCTCGGATGCAAGGAATCATTAAAAAGAAACAGAATGCTGGGGTTTGGAAGCGATAAACCGAAGGTTATTTCTAAACCCTTTTGATTTATTTGGTGTCGGAAAAGAGTGTAGAAATTAAGTCGACTGATTGGGTCTCTCTATGTTTTTGCCAGTTTTTTTTTGATAATGGTAAGATTTGTTTTTTTTTTAAATCATTACATGTTATGCTTAAAAAACTGACCTTGTAGAGATTGGAAATCTAATTTTTGGTTTCGACACTCTTATAATCGATATTTGACATGAAATATGTCAAAAATTTATCGAAAGGTTTCCTAACCACGATACCAGCGAAAAATTAAAAAAATTTCTTCAACAGGCGTAAATGAACGACTTGATATTTAGAATAGACGGGGCTGTGAAACTTTATGACCTGAGAAATTCAAGAAGGAACAGAAGAAGTAACGCTTGATAAGATAAATAGTCCAATTACTGTTACAAGTGTTAGAATCTCTTGGGTTAAGAACGGGTAATTCAGGACGTAAGGTATTCAAATTTAATGAGACGAAAATGGGGAAATCTTAAATATAAGCCGAAATCTTCTAAAAAACAAGGTCTTCATCTACTAATTAAAACATTTACACGTAAAATCAACAAAATTTGGTTAATATCGACATACAGGGTGTTTCTAAATTCATGCAACAAAATTGAGGAGGTGATTGTTCGTACGAAATTAAGATGGGTCTTTCCTATAACAAAATTTCCTCAGCACACCCCTTTCCGAGATATTACCCTTAAAAGGAGGTGACTAAAATTGAGTTTTTATTTTTTTTCAAAAATTTCAGTGAAGCTAGAAACTTGAAATTCTGTAATTTTCGTGCACTCGCAAAGGACTATCGATGGATATTTTTTCAATATTCCTGTTACATTATACGGGAGTGAAATTAGCAACCCTTACTTTATTTCATATCAAAACTTTTTTTCGAGAAAAACTTTTATGAAATAAAATTAAACTCAAAATCCTTTTTTATTCTTAAACTTTTTTCCCAAAACCAATTGCTGCAGAGAAAAAAAAAAATAAACACCATAATTTATATATTTTTTAATAAATTGAGTGGAAAACAGTGAAGATGTAAAATGTAATACGATTCATAATAAATGCTGGAAATGACAGAATTTCAAGTTTCTAGCTTTACTGAAATTTTAGAAAAAAAAAAATAAAAAATCTATTTTAGTCACCACCTTTTAAGGGTGATATCTCGGAAAGGGGTGAGCTGAGGAAATTTTGTTATAGGAAAGACCCATCTTAATTTCATACGAGCAATCACCTCCTGAATTTTGTCGCATGAATTTAGAAACACCCTGTATAAGATAAAGCCATCTGGCGAATATATTTGAAAAATGATGACAAATATATTAATTTTTAAATTGTTGATAATATCATCTTGCAACGTAAAAAATGTTTTGTCCACAACTATTTGATAATGTTCACATTTTACGTGTGCTTCTTCAAGTATAATGAAGTTCATTATTCACTAGTGAATAATAGGTGTGGATAATGAACAAGTCACATGGTACGGATAAATATGACATATATTGAAGGTTATTTATATACAAATGGCACAATATAATATATAAAAATTTTCACCGCGACCAGGATTCGAACCCTATGCCTACAATTCTTCATTTCCAGCAGTCAGACCTCCACACCATTCCGCTACGGAGACATTATAATCATTTATAGCTGATTGCCCGAGTTTTAATTATTATACTGAATTTAAATTGAAATTACTAGAAAATATAAAATGGAAACTGAAATGAATGTTACCCCGCCAAAAATAAAACAACCAGAATAAAGAGTATCCTCAAATTTATTGCCAGAATGGTCGAGAAAATTATATATGATATCCTATAATCCCTTCTTAAATTGGAGAAAATGAAAAAAAAATAAATTCATTTATAAACACTATAATTAATAGAGGTGGATAAAATATAGTAATAAATTTTAACATTTTTTCGACGCTGTAATCAAGTTTGAAAAAAATTTTATTGGCTATAATTTATCTTTTAAAATTTTTTTTATGTCTCGTAAGTTATTTGCATTAAATTGAAAATTTTCATAAATAATCATAATTTTATTGTTTATAATTAATTGTATTAATTGAATTGTTTTTTAATTATATTTTTATTAATTTTAATTGTTGAACTAAAATATTTTTATTACAATTAGGAAATTTTTTCCTGTATTGAATTATATTATTTTATGCAGTTTAATACGAATAGGTAACTTACGACCCATTAAAAATATGAAAAAATGTTAAAAAAATTGAAAAAATGTTAAAATTTATTACTAATTTAACTTTGACCTTGAATAACTTTGAAAGAAGTGAAAATATCAAAAAATTATAGGGTACTTTTTTGTAGAGCGTCAAATTTCCTACAAGAAAATATCTTAATCATTCCGAAGTATTGCTCCCTATGTGAGCTATAAAATTTTGTTTCATGTTATTTAAATGGAAATTGAAATTATCTTAATATAAATATTCAAACTTTTATAGTATTTTATTTCCGTCATGTCCAACAATATTCAAGGAAAAAAAATCGATTTTTTCAATCTACTATTCCTAAACCTTTATCGACTGAAAATTTCCAATAATCATAATGGAAATGAAATTATATAACTCTGTTGGCCACTTAACAGTATTACATTCCAGCGATGTGCATGCAAAATCAACAAATCCGTTCAAAAGGGCCGTTTTCAAAGTAAAATTGACTCCCTTCGTGAACTATCTATACATACAACCATATAGGTCGTGTTTAATTAAGGATCCATCGCCTCGATTAATCATTTAAGTGTCATGTAACATATTACAACCCAAATAAATGCCATGAACGTATCGTTTCGCTGCTATTCATCATTGAAATCTTTCAAGATCCAATTTGAAGTTGAGTAACTTCCTCTAGAAAGTCGTGGAGTGGTCACGTCAGCATTTTTTTTCATATGCATGGGAGAAAATGAAAGGAAAAGTTTGGTTTTCGGGAAGGAAAAACGTGCTCTCGTTTCCAATTGAGAATATTTATCGCTAATTAGATGGGGTCGAATGATTTTTTTTTTAGAATACTAGGGAAATATTGAAATAACGAAACAAAATTTTGCTGGGCTAATTATAAAACTATTGATACTACATACTACCAAAAGGGTGTTTTTAGCCGCTCTATTTTCTATTTCCATCTGCTATGTTATTCCCTTCTATTCCTGTGTGTGCTGGAATCCACAGTAGGTCGACAATGTTTATACAAGCTAGTCTTTGAATCCTGGAGAGGTTGTCTCTCGTAGTCCATACTACACCACGCAATGGCTCCATAAGTGATGATTGGTCTTACCATGGCAGTGTACAATGAACATCCAGCTCAGGATCCTTTTCTTACAACCCCAATTTCTCCCTGCCAGGTTCCTGTATACCATTAGAGCCATTTTTGCTTTGTATATAATCTCCTTCTCGTGTTTGTTCCACAGGAGTTTACTGTCTAGAGTCAGATATTTGACTTCTTGTCTCCATTCAACCTCGTTCATATGAAATTTAACGGTTTTGGGGTCGAGTTTTCTTAACTGAAAATATCATCGGCATATCCTTTGCAGAATATTCAAACCACACAGAAGTTCGTCAACCGTCAGACTCCACATTAACGAGAATGCTACTCCTCCCAGTGGAGATCCTGGTTGTGCAAATGGAGACGATGTCCTTACTCGTGAGCATTTTCTACATCCATTTGGATGTTGTGTTATCTACACCTCTTCTATCTAATGTTCATAAACAATTTTTCTTCTCTTTCTTTAACAGATGCTAAATAAAACGCCAAAGGTCAGTCTTATTCGCTCTCTCGGTACTAAATACCCATATAGATGTAACAATAAATCCGGATACGCTTATGAATTTCTCATCTCCCACCCATATCGCATTATCTTGTAACTTAAGACAAGGTGAAACTAATTCAATAACAACACAATTTGATGCCTTACAGAGTCTACAGTTACAACTGCCCTAATGCCATTATAGTTACAGCTAGTTTAGGTTAGTTACACACAATTTCAAACATGAGTAGACTGTTGATGTCAAGCCAACTCCGTGGATAATTTAATCATAGTCAGAGCTGGGAATTTGAATTAACTTTATGTGAACGTTGAGGAAATATTTTCGTTTTGGGATGCTTGAAAGATGTACAAATTTGAAAAAAATGGCAAATTTGTTGTAGGGGTTGTGGGATGATGATGTTTTTGGAAAGTTTTTTGGAAAATTAACTTTTTTTTTATTTATAAAATGAGAAAATTGTTTACTTTGGAAGCCTTATATAGTTCGCTTTAATAAGTGTTAACTTCCCTTCTTAAGTTCTCCATTTTTATATAACAAGAAAAAAGCTCTGACAGTGTCGTGGGTAAACCTAATGTGTAGTGTAAATGTCATTCAATTGAAAAATTTTCGTATTGAGATTTTGCCGTAAAATTACACGCTACTGCATATTTCTTACGAGCTGAAACGGTCTGCGTACAGTCCTGCTTTTAGTTTGTAGTTGTGGTGAAAAGTCTTAGAGTCTAAATGATTATGACCAAAGATTACAAAAAAAATATAAGATTGTTCACTCGTACGAATTCTATCGATCAAAGGATTCATACCGCTGGTTACTGTCTGGTGACTTAGCGGTTGGCGCCATGCTACAGTATGTCGCTAAATCCTTACTTGCATTTAATTTTGCATATTATACGGGTCGTCGCCTATAGAGCGCTGGTATTTTAGAATTCGTTGTTCGTGTTTTATGTTTATGTTGTATAGATATTTTAAATTTAATAATTAATTATTGCAATAAGGAAAAAATAATATTAATATTTTTCTCTTCAATAGCAAAACTTATAAAATAAATATTTTGTGATATTTGTTGATAGTCTTAGTTGTATACATAATAAATCGTAGAGTTTATCACTTTCCCACGAATTCTGAATGCAGTATTGGTTTTAAGTACTTATAATGTAAACAAAGATAAAAATATAGAAAAGCAATTAAGGGCCAGAAATGTGCCTACAATCTCTAGGAACTTTGTATAAGTATTTCATTTAGTCTTTCGGGAAACGTTCCGGAAGTAAAATTTCTTGTTCGCATTATTTTAACTCCTGTCTTCCAAAAGTAACATTAATAATATTATAATTGTTGTTTTAAAATGCCTGTGTGTTGTGCTGTGATGGGTTGTTCCAGCAAGGTGGGAAAACCAGAAATATCCTTTTATCGTTGTCCCAAAGACGTTGAGAGGTGGGTATTAAATGAGTTATTATCAAATACGAAATTCAACTTTTTTAAAACTATTGTAACAAAGATATTTGATAATAATAAATTAGTTAGTTATTTAGTACTTATAGGTACTGGGTATTCATAGAAATTTGAAAATTCACATATCTAATTTATTAATAAATATATCCTGCATCTGCATAATATGTTTTTACTGTTTTAACCTTGTGAATACAAAAAATACGGGGTGTCTAATTTAAACATAAAAATTGTTTTAGTGGTCCTATTATTCTGGTGGCCAATAAGTATATATAATTGAATTTGTGATATTCTGTAAATTTCCCTTTTCAAATTCATATCCTGAACTTTTTTTCGAAATAATTAACATTTAAAAACATTATATAAAAAAAACCTTTAATAAATCATCCCATTACTTTGAATATATATTTCTCAAGTTACCCCTGTATAGCTTGGAATAAAATATACCTCTATAATGCCCTGGTTCCTAGCGGTGTCGTTATTCACAACAAAAGCGAGCCGTAAATATGATTTATGAGAGCGGCGATCGTTTAAAACACTAAGAAGAATCAGACCGCCTTCAAGTGAACTATCTTATATTTTTTTTGTAATCTTTGTTATGACCTTCCGATTTTGTTAGAGGTCATACTGGGATGGGTGTTAGGTTATTTGTTTTTTTGTAGTGATGTAGGGTGTTATCACCGTTAATTTTATGTGGAAGGAGTTAAGCGTTTGTTTTAGCAGTATGTCGTTGATATATGCTTTGTGGGATGGGGGATATCAGTTCGGAAGAAGGTGTGGCAGAAAAGTTATATGAGTAGAACTTAGTATGCTACTTAACTATTACTTTGGATCCAGATATGGGTTAGGTAACGGCTTTGGAAGAACGGTATTCCATGGTTTTGGTTTGTAACTCCACATAAATACATCGCTATAAACTTAACTCATTGCTTTGGCTCGGTAACTGTTTCAATCATATGAAACATTTGCAGGTACCATTTGTTGTAGTGCAATATATTATTATACGTCGAGTTTTCACTCACCTTAGTACGAAAATAACTTCTAATGGAGAGCCGTGTACATTTATTGATAAAGTATTCCTTATATCTAATTATTATTGTAAGGTGATAAGTAACGTTTTAATTCCTTTGAAATCAAGATTTCACATTTGTATTGTTTATTTCCGGAACTGTCAGCCTATAGGTGACATAATATCAACTGCGGAGAGTGATGTTTGTCAACGACAATCACGGGTGGAATATAACTGTTCCTACGCATTACCTACTTTTTACTTAGACGATGACTGAAATAGTGTAAAATACACTTGTCAGAAGGAACATGTCGTTTTGGTGTTCTTGAGACTTTGGTATGGTAGATCGTTATTTCTTCATGTACCCACGATAGCCCTCCTGAGAGTGCATGGGGTAAAATCTTTCGTAAATCCTACACAAAACTTCCCGACCTTGTTATTTCAGGTGAAATGAACGTCGTTAACTGTTTATTGTTCTATGGTTTCGCGTCAAACTGTGGATTGTTGACTTATTTGTGAAGTAACTGGATTTCGACATTAGGGATGGTTATTACTGTTATTGAGGGGGACGCTTTTCTGATTCATTAGCATCCTGCAATTTCAAGTAATTTGGGTAATCTTGTTCAGTGGGTTATAAATATTGTTTGTATATTTTAGTCACGTGGTGGCTGTAGAACTTGTTGGGTAAAGGATGGCGATTAAATGTTTGACATTTGATGGGTTGTTGGCTTCCAGCGTCACTTTCCAATGAAGTCAAGTTGAAGGTAGTTGGCGAAATAGCAAATCTTAAAAAAATTGTGGTATGTGTTGACCATCCGATGTTTCGGGCTATTATTTTTTTTACATATTGTAAGTTACTTACATATCTTTTGGAATCGGCTCGGTCCATTCATTACTTTACTTTTGTTCTTTCTAGTGTAAGATATTTACATAAATGTTGGAATTGGCATAGTCCATTCATTACTTTACTTTGCTCTGTATATTGTAACTTACTTACATACATTTTGGAACTGGCATAGTCCATTCAGTATACTACCTATGGTTACTGTTAGCTACTAGTATAATTATTTTTTTTTTACAGTCCAGTCGAGACGTCATTTCGTCAATAGTCATTGTATTTTACGTACGTAATTTATACATAATTTTTTCCTTGGCTAAGCCAAGGTTGTAATTTTGATTTGGTTACAAAAACATTTTTTTTGTGGTAAGTTTGGATAATTGTTTCCTTTATTCCTATCACTTTGCTAGGTTTAGGATAGGATAGGATTACTTTAGTTGAGTAGAGACCTAGCTGGCGCCCATATTTTTCAGAATCCGGAATTGTGTAATTTGACTCACACCCACTCATTGTATGAGTTAGTTAAAGGCCTGTAAGGTTGTCACCAGAACAACCGGACTTACCTGTAACCCATAGGTGATTTTGTTTAGTGACCAATTTGGGCGGTTACAGAGCGAAGCGTCGGCCATTATAGATGCGCGAAACGATGACGTATGCTTCTTCTCTTTTGGATCCCACTCTACGACAGATATCTCTTAATATGAAGTCGCTACTATCCATACAAAATTTTCAAAATCATATAAATTGGATAACTGAAAAACACTGTGGAACTAAGACTTCAAACCAGTGCCGGTTTTAACACTACCAGCGCCATGGGCGAGATTTCTACGGCGCCCTCCAATCTAGATTGAGATATTGTTGATCGAAGATAGGTTTTTATCAGCTTCAGTTTTGAAAAACTCCTCTCCCCACTAGCAACCGTTACAGGTATAGTCAATAATATTCGCAATGCTACAGTTCTTGTAAGTTGCGATCTTTGATGAAATTTAAAACAAAAATAGGAGTAACCGCATTCTGATCAGGCAAAAACGATATCAGACTTACGAGTTCATCACTCAACATATAACCATCTATGTCTGATTTAGAGTCTACAGTTAATTTTGATTGGAGATCATCACAGAGTTTGACAAGGTCGGAATCTGTTTAATATTGTATAAAAAAGACCAAGATTCCGAGAATTCATTTAACTGTTCGAACCTGTCATTGACTGAAATTAATGTGGTGTCCAAAATACTGTTGAAAAATTCAATCTAAATTTTTTTTTCTGGAAAAGTTATAGGGTCATCGCGTGCAATTTCACCAGCTTGACGTTTAACATATCGAATTCTTGTTGTCGCTCTAAAAAAAATTTCTAGTACTTCGGCCAATTCCTTTGCAGTTAAAATAGCGCTTTTAAAGCCTGTATTTCTATAGTCCTCCAAGAAATCGCAGCATTTTTTCAACATTTCTGTACATTTACCGAGATCCATGTCTGTTGATTGTAGAAATTTACTTAGGATATTTATTTGGAAAATCAACAACCAATGAAACTATGAAGCTGAAATCGTTTAGCTGTTCGGCTAGAGTAGTAGCCTCATAATATATGAGACACTTGAACATCAGTTTTCTGAATTTCAATGGCCAAAGTAATTAAAGCATCACGGATGTCACTAATTTGATAACGGACTGCTTTAACACTGCTTATTATTGCTTCTCAACGTGTGTCACTTAGCTTTTTTATAGTATATAGACCCAAGAGATCGGTTAGAATTTTCCATCGATGAACAGAAGCTGAAAACAATGTGAACAATCTCTGAAGTATCCCAAACAAAGTGACTGATTTTACGGACGATTTAGCGGCATCGCATAGTACTAGATTGTAGCTATGACAGCCACATGGTACATAAACCGATAAGGGGTTTATGTTGAAAATTCTCCTTTGAATTTTTTCCTTTCATATTCTCCCTGTTGTCATAGCCCTGACCCCTATAATCGTTCAATTCCAGTCCGTATTTATTTAAAACATTAATAATAACTTCAGTCAGTCTTTCACCAGTTGACTCATTGATAGGTGTAAATTCCAAGAAATGCTCTTTTACTGATATTTCATTTTCTGATAAATCAACAAATGGTAATATCAGCGAAAGTTGTTCTACGTGACTAATGTCTGGAGTACATTCAGCTATAATAGAATAATATTTTGATTTCTTTGCGTTTGATATGATTTCTGACTTCACTTTTCCACCCATCTAATTCATTTTGAATGTCTTTTCCACAGTAGTGGTCTGAAATATCACCTTTCACAGCTAATCGTAAGAGCTCCTGCAAGACTAGATCAAATTTGGCTAATAGTTGTACTAAGCCTAAGAACTTTCCGTTATTTGGCGTATATAGTTTGTCGGAAGTACCTCTGAACGCCATATTGTTTTCAGTTAAATAAAGTGTAATATGCATCAATCTAGACAAAACATTATTCCATCTTGTAGTTTCCTTTCTAATCAAATGTTGCTCTTGGAAATCTATTGTTTTTCCTGTTTTTAATCGTAGTTCAGCATCAATCCATGAAAGGTAAAACTTCTTATGAGAAGTGCTATTTTCATGAATTTTTAACATTTCAGACAAGTGTTTCCAGTTGTTATACTAAGTTCGACGTTGAGCTACTATCAAATAGTCGACAACAAAAACAATAAACTCGATCCTTAGAAACGGAGTAAATTAACCAACGACGCTGAATTGTTTCATTGTTTGCAAGTTTTTTTGTGAAATGAGAATTAGAGAAATGTCGGCCTGTATCATTCTTCGGATAATTATCAATGTGAGTTTGCACTGGGCCACTAGTAATTATATGATCAATAATTTTGCTATTTCGAGTTACTGGCCAAGTGGCTGGATCTGATATATTCGGGACAACAGTACTAACGTCATCTAGAATTTGTATTTGCTGTACGTCACCAATGGAGTCATCCTGGGCAGCATACAACTTGTCACCTCACTTTAAGAAACTTTGTCCACAATCTCTTCAACACAATCTCCAATCATCTGATCTGACTTATCAGATAGAGGCTCCGCTATCGATACTTCATTTCCATTCCAGATGTAGATGGCATATTCAGATCTTAATTTTTTGTTGTGATATATTTATCTATATTCATGAACTTTTTTGTTCTTTGAAATTCCTTCTCTTTTTCTGCTTTCCGTTTTCCATATTTCGACCCAGATGGTTTCTTTTTGATATGATCAACGTGTTCAGACATTTTGTAATGATCAATTTTTGTAACACTATTATACAAAAACTTTTACACTATTTGTTATGTTGTTGACTTGACGGGTTCTGACAATAATATATGTGTATGAAGATGTATTGAAACGATTATTTATAAATTTTAACGTGTATTTTACGACATTTTGAACAAGACCTGAGTCAGTTGACAAGTGACAATCGCATGTTGCCAACTGTAATACTAAAACTAATAAAATAACAATAATAGTAAACAGTTTACCAGAATAACCTCAGTCATTTTCTGAAAACGTAAACCGTCTGGGTCTAACTATTGTTCTACCACTTCTAGTTTGAACAGAACTTTGTACAACTTCGGGTTGGACATCAAGCTCTGAAGTAGGTGATTCTGAATCTAAAAGACTACTTGAACTTTCATTACTTTCTAAAACAGTACTATGTGTTGCGGAAGCCGGTTTTAGAATATGTTTTCTGTTGCGGCGATACTGAGCACCATCTGGAGTTCTTACAGTATAAGATCTAGGAAAAGGACCAACCTCAACTACTGTTGCTGGAAACAACGGGGACGAGGGACAATTCTGATAATAAACCTCATTTCCACATCCTAATATTGACAAATCTTCGACTGGTTTATTATTATAATTTTTTTGTATATTCGCTTGTTTCTTTTTAATAAGATCATTATACTGATCAAAATCTATAAGTTTGGGTTTTAAAACATTTTCACTTACAGGTAATTTCGTCCTTAAAGTACGAGACATTAGTAACTGTGCTGGTGAATAGCCACATTCGAGTTCAGTATTTCTGTATTGCAAAATGCCAATATACGGGTCTGAATTGTGTTCTAAAAATTTGTTGAAAATACTCTTAACAGTTTGTACTGTCCTTTCAACAAGTCCATTGCTTTGAGGATAATTTGGACTAGACGTTTGAGCCGTAATGTGCCAATCATTTAAGAATGACCTATATTCATAAGATGAAAATGGGGGTTCATTATCAGACATAATTACCATAGGAATGCCATGTCTGGCAAACATCGATTTTAAAGTCATTATCACTTCCTTCGCGTTAGTATTGGTCATTGGAGAAATTTCAAAAAACTTTGAATAATAATCCACCAATAGTAAATAGGTGACTTTAGCATAATGGAAAAAATCGATGGCGACTTTTTGCCAAGGAAGCGTAGCGGTTCGTGTGGTAAGAGAGACTCACGACTATTAGACTTTCTGTATTTTATACAAGACTGACAATTTTCCACTTTATTTTTAAAATTTAGCACTTTGACTTTCTATCTTATAAACAACTGCTTCACTACTTTTATTTAAATTTTGTGCTTGTAATTGCGTGACAATAATGCTTTTATAAATATTTAAAACTTTTTCTACATTTAGTGACTCTTCTCTCAACAATTTTTCCTTAATAACTTGTAGTTTAGAACTTAAACCTATGTTAAACAAGTCACATACCAAACTTTCCTTTAACGTACCCAACTCACATGAAAGACTCGGATTCTTCAAAGCAATCATGAAGTCCTGATTCTTCCTCTTTTTGTGTCCTTGTTAAAAAATTGTGTCTCTCGACTGTGAGATTCTTCTTTGGCTTACAATGTTGGAAAAAATCTAGTTTAGTGAACCAACGCGGATTTTGATGAAATATTTTTTTTAAATTAATTCGAGGTCGCTGAACACGAAAATGAAAAAAGAAATCGGCGCTCTCTTGCCAAAAACTAGTTATGAATTTTTGAAGATGAGTTCAGATCAGCACTGCACTGGTTTTATTGTCATATTATAACTTCTTTACAATGATGCATTTTCACTTCTACACAATGTTAAATACACTATAATTGCTTTTTACGACATTCCTCTCACACACACATTTAAAAAACACTGATATTGATATTCATTTCTGGTAAATTATTTTTTTAATTCCACAATTATTATATCTTTTGACGTTTTCATGTAACATGACTGACATATAAGTTTTGGTCTGTTTCCTCTTAGTCGTACAACATGTACCCAATAGCATATTCAGCCATTAGATATTAAGCCACTTGAATTAGTTGCTGAATACTTTCGATTTCATGAACTTACAGTTGAATCATTTTTTTTTTCAAATTTTGAAAGATGACGATTTTAGAAAGATGGTTAGTTTTGAGATAAGTTTGGTTGATATTTATCATTTATTTCAGCGACCTCGAATTAATTTAAAAAAATATATTTCATCAAAATCCGCGTTGGTTCACTAAACTAGACTTTTACCACAATGTTTTTCAAACTGATGCACCACTTCCTGATAAGTGAAAGTGTCCATATCCACTTCAAATGATTTAAAAGTATTTCTGGCTTCACTACCAATATAATGTAGTAAAAGTGCTACTTTTCTGGTATCAGTTTCATCTTCTAACCCACTAGTTCTCAAATATATCTTAAAATTGACTATCCAATCCTCCCAGTTTCTTGAAACATTTCCTTTAAGCGATAAAGGAGGTATATTGTGCCCAACTCCAGAATTTTTCATTTTTACAACTGTTCGAGTAACTTCTCTGGATACTTTTGTATCACTTTCAATATCAGACATTATAATTATTATAAATAGGTTTCACCATTGACAATGACGACGACTCACTAATATATAGTTATAAATAGGCTTCACACCTTTGACAATGACGACGATGACTAAAAATTGAAAATCTACCTTCTGATTTTCTAGGTTATGTTGACTCGTTGCAATAAAACAACCTTTTCGTACCAAAAATCAACGAGACACTTCTGACACCATGTTATGTTGTTGACTTGACGGGTTCTAACAATAATATATGTGTATGAACACAGGATGTTTTAAGATTTATTGAAACGATTATTTATGAATTTTAACGTGTGTTTTACGACATTTTGAACAAGACCTGTGTCAGTTGACAAGTGACAATCTCATGTTGCCAACTGTAATACTAAAACTAATAAAGGAGACTTCACATAACACTATTAAACAACTTTTTAGATGTCTTTCGGTTGTAGAAACGAAAAGTGACGAACATTAGCATCGCAACGTAGCATGGACCGTCTGATTACCACGTCATGTTTGTTTGTTTTAAAATAATTCGAATAATTGTTTTATACTTGCACTGATTTTATGAATGAGAATGGGCTGGGTTTGTTCCGCTTCGCTAAAAATGAACTACATTGGAGTGCTCCGATCGAACAGATTGAATACTGCGTTCCATTTAAGTGTTGCCAACCTTAAGATTTTTTCGCTTAATTTTGGAAATTTACGAGTAAGTGGACCTCGAACTATGAGCGATAGGCGCCCCTTTTATCCGGCGCCCTGGGCGATCGCCCAACCGCGCCCTACCCTAACGCCTCTACTGCTTCAAACTAGACAAATTTTGTTGTAGACATGACACATGACATATGATCAATTAGGTAATCTAGATCATGTCACCTAATATGGCCGTCCAGGGCCAGCAATTTAGACAGCTAGTCAGTTTTGTATTGTCTATTCAATGGTTTATATACAGTGAGTAAAAGCCAAACGGAATAAATTCATTATTTCGGTTGCAGTACATATTTTAAAAAAATCCCGAAACAGGTCAAATTTAAATTATAAATTGACATTCTTCAACGTGAAAAAGCGATCCCTACCTTCAACCCCTTCGAATGACAGTTACAACCCCCAATTTTTTAAATGGGAAGTATAGGCTTGTGATATATCGTCTGAAACGTCTCTTCATTCCTTATTCAAAAATGTTATTAGTTTATTGCTACAATTAAGATAGAATAAAATAAAATCCGAAATTCGCTACAATGCAATCAAAAACAAATAGGTATCGCAAAACGTAATAAAATGAAAAACACTAAAAAGAACCATGAATGTCAATGAAGTATATTTTGAAAATGTTCACCGCGAACGTCTTGGCTACATCCTAATCTTACATAAAACTGTCTTCTAGCATTATTTAACGTATCAGGCGTGATCGACCTAATCTAAAGCATTATTCGTTGTTTTAAGTCATTTAAATCAAAAGGTTTAGTTTTGTACAGAATGCTCTTCACATTTCCCCATAAAAAGAAATCTAATGATGTGAGATCAGGTGATCGCACTGGCCATTTTTTCGATCCTCGCCTCCCCATCGATAATAAACATATTAAAAGAAAATAAAATGCATAAAATAAACCACTAAGAAACCAAAACCATATTTTTGTTTGCCCTAGGACGCCATATTGAATTTTATTTGACAGATCTTTGGATTGCCTAATTGATTTTGAAAGATATTAAAGTGCTTCCCATTACAGGTCTTTTAATCGATATAACATAAAAAATTAACGTGTACCCTTAGAATTTATAATGATAGTACACTACTGCGTTCGATACTTCACAATTTTAATAATCCAAACCTACCGAAATGGCTTCGATAAATACATAAGTGAGGTTAAACGGTTTCCGGAGCATTTCACTGGTTTGTTTAGGTAAGAAACAGCTCGCCCACACTCTTAGTCCCTAATTACTACCCCATCATTTATCACTCCTTGGATAGCAGAGTGTCAGGAACGTCGCATAAAGGGTAGATACTTCCCTTAGGCTCTTATTTGTTTCCGACACTAAGTATATTGAGTCTTAATTACCGCCTTGTAATATGTATAATAGTTCCGCACGGAAAACGTTTTTGTCCTCCCGAATGGATTTTTTTTAAAGCATTAGGGATGAAATGAGGTTAAAGAATCTTATAAAATTTTATGCAGAGTCTGTGGAAAGTTAACCTTTCAACCTACATAGTTTTTAATCTGTTAAATGTGCCCTTGTTCTTTTAACCTTCGACTCACCCTATCAGTTAATCCCTAATGACCTTTTTCCTTTTAGTTAAACTCCACATATATCTTCTTTCACTTCTCGGAAAATTTTAAAATCATAGTGGAGGATCAATGCTCGCATTCCCCAAAAATTAAAATACAGTCGAATAGTTTTGAATCACCTGGTACAGTTTGTGCAGCATTTGGGTATTATGATTTTCTCAGTATGATATTTGACTGATGCGTAGCAAATTTGATTACATCCTTTTTTCAACCAAAAATCAAATATCCATTATATTCAATAATCGATAAACTACTGTATCTTTTGGGGAGTTTTCAATAAGGAGACAAATCCGAATCGTAATCTCAACATTGGAATTTTCAGGCGAAGTGTATTTTATTTTTCTCGTTATATCCTTTGACGCAGCGCATCTGGAGAGCTGGAAAATTTTACATATATAAGTTACTTTTATTTACAAGCATTAGGAGACTTAAAGGGGAAAATGTTAAATCGCGAAGTATTTCCATACCTTTTGAAAATTTTCCATAAAGAAAAATGTTGTGACATGAAAAACGCTCAAAGTTCGTAAAATAGGTTTTTTGGGGACATGGAATAGTCTGGTCGACAAAGTTTTTTGATAAAATCATTCGCATTCAAATAGTGTAATTACATATGAAGTCTTGTAAATACAAGATAAATTTACAATAGCCTAACTGGGAGGGTTTCCGTTTAATGAATTATCAATGTAAAAGTAGTGAAAATATTCGAAAATCCACTTTCTGAAACCAAAAGGTACTCATAACTCGATTGATTGGTAAGATCGAACGTTCTAGTCTTCACCAATTGATTCAGGAGAAAATTTTAAATATATGAGTGCATTTTGGATCGATATTTCCGAGCATTAAGGGAGATGGGAAGGAGCAATTTTAATCGCGAAATATTTCCCTTTGTTCAAAATTTCCAAAAAAAAAATTTTTTTTGGCTACATGAAAAATGCCTTAAATTCGTAACCGGAGGTTTTTTCATACGAGAAAACGACTGGCATAGTCAGTTTTTTGATAAAATCATTCATTCGCGTTCAAATAGTGTCATGAAGTTTTCGAAAAAACGCATTTTCAACATGAAAAGTCTTGTAAATACCACAAAACTATGAATTTTGAATTAAAATTTTGGGAAAGTATTCTCAAAAGACTGGTCTACCTCGAAAAAAAATTACAAGAACTGGAAGGGTTTCCGTTTAATGAATATTAAATTTAAAAAAAATTGCATATGAATTTTAAATTGAAAATTTAGGAGAGTATTCTCAAAAGACTGGTCTGGTCTACTTTGAAAAAAGTTCACAAAAGCCTAACTAGGAGGGTTTCTGTTTGATGAATAATAAATTTAAAAGTAGTGAACATATTCGAAAATCCACTTTCTGAAACCAAAAGGTACTCATAACTGGACTAATTGGAGAGATAAAACGTTCAAGTCTTCGCCAATCGCTTCAGGGGAAAATTTTACATCTATTAGTGCATTTTGGGTCCATATTTTCAAGCATTAATGAAGATAGGAAAGAGCAATTTTAATCACGAAATATTTCCATACCTACCCTTTGGTTCTAAATTTTCGACAAAAAATATTTTTGCGACATGAAAAATGCTTAACATCTGTAACCGGAGGTTTTTTTTTACGAGAAAACGACTGGCACAATCAGTTTTTTGATAAAATCAATTCGCCTTCAAATAGTGTCATGAAATTTTCGAAAAAACGCATTTTCAGTATGAAAAGTCTTGTAAATACCACAAAATTATGAATTTTGAATTAAAATTTTGGGAAAGTATTCTCAAAAGACTGGTCTAATTCGAAAAATAAATTACAAGAGCCTAACTGGGAGGGTTTCCGTTTGATGAATATTAAATGTAAAAGTAGTGAAAATATTCGAAAATCCACTTTCTGAAACCAAAAGGTACTCATAACTCGACTAATTGGAAAGATAGAATTTTCTAGTCTTCGCCAATGGATTCGGGAGAAAATTTTATATATGTGGATGCATTTTGGGTCGATATTTTCAGGCATTAAGGGAGATAGGAAGGAGCAATTTTAATCGCGAAATATTTCCCTTTGTTCAAAATTTCCAACAAAAAAATTTTGCGATATGAAAAATGCTTAAAATTCGTAACCGGAGGTTTTTTTATACAAGAAAACGACTGGCACAGACAGTTTTTTGATAAAATCATTCATTCGCCTTCAAATAGTGTCATGAAATTTTCGAAAAAACGCATTTTCAGCATAAAAAGTCATGTAAATACCACAAAACTATGAATTTTGAATTGGAATTTTGGAAGAGTATTCTCAAAAGACTAGTCCACCCTTAAAAAAAAATTGCAAGAGCCTATAACTGGGAGGGTTTCCGTTTAGTGAATAATAAATTTAAAAGTAGTGAAAATATTCGAAACCAAAAAGTACTCATAACTCGACTAATTGGAAAGATAGAACGTTTTAGTCTTCGCCAATCGATTCAGGGGAAAATTTCACATCTATGGGTGCATTTTTTTTGCGACATGAAAAATGCTTAAAATTCGTAACCGGTGGTTTTTTTATACGAGAAAACGACTGACACAGTCAGTTTTTTGATAAAATCATTCATTCGCCTTTAAATAGTGTCAAGAAATTTTCGAAAAAACTCATTTTCAACATGAAAAGTCTTGTAAATACCACAAAACTATGAATTTTAAATCGAAAATTTAGGAGAGGATTCTCAAAAGACTGGTCTACTTTGAAAACAATTTAAAAAAGCCTATCTGGGAGGGTTTCTGTTTAATGAATAATAAATGTAAAAGTAGCGAAAATATTCGAAAATCCACTTTCTGAAACCAAAAGGTACTCATAACTCGACTAATTGGAAAGATAGAACGTTCTAGTCTTCGCCAATGGATTCGGGGGAGAATTTTACATCTTTGGATGCATTTTGGGTCGATATTTTCAGGCATTAAGGGAGACAGGAAGGAGCAATTTTAATCGCGAAATATTTCCCTTTGTTCAAAATTTAAAAAAAAAATTTTTGCGACTTGAAAAATGCTTAAAATTCGTAACCGGAGGTTTTTTTATACAAGAAAACGACTGGCACAGACAGTTTTTTGATAAAATCATTCATTCGCCTTCAAATAGTGTCATTACATTTTCGAA
Organism: Lochmaea crataegi; assembly: GCA_947563755.1. NCBI lineage: Eukaryota > Metazoa > Arthropoda > Insecta > Coleoptera > Chrysomelidae > Lochmaea > Lochmaea crataegi. The sequence goes on along the minus strand of OX387428.1, from coordinate 26,764,997 downwards.
AAAACGCATTTTCAGCATGAAAAGTCTTGTAAATACCACAAAACTATGAATTTTGAATCAAAATTTTGGGAAAGTATTCTCAAAAGACTGGTCTACCTCGAAAAAGGATTACAAGAGCCTAACTGGGAGGGTTTCCGTTTAATGAATATTAAATGTAAAAGTAGTGAAAATATTCGAAAATCCACTTTCTGAAACCAAAGGTACTCATAACTCGACTAATTGGAAAGATAGAACGTTCTAGCCTTCGCCAATGGATTCGGGGGAAAATTTTACATCTATGGGGCATTTTGGGTCGATATTTTCAGGCATTAAGGGAGATTATTATTATTATTAAGGGAGCAATTTTAATCGCGAAATATTTCCATACCTACCCCTTTGTTCAAAATTTCAGGGGAAAATTTTACATATATGAGTGTATTTTGGGTAGCTATTTCTGGACATTAAGGGAGATAGGAAAGAGCAATTTTCATCGCCAAATATTACCATTTGTTCAAAATTTCCAACAAAATTTTTTTTCGACTAATTGGGAAGATAAAACGTTCGATAAAAAGTGTTCGCCAATGGATTCAGGGGAGAATTTTACATCTATTAGTGCATTTTGGGTCGTTATTTCCAAGCATTAAGGGAGATAGGAAATATTACCACTTACTGAAACAAAAAAGAAAGGACAAGGAGTGACTGAAATTGGAAATGGACATACACTACTGTATAGCGGAGTACCAAACAGTATGTGGGCGAAAGCTGGTGTAGCAATAATAAGAAATAAATCAATGAGAAAAGAAACGTTAACCCTAATTGTAGCATACGGACCAAACGAAAACGAGAAAAAAGAAGAGAAGGAGAATTTTCGGTACAATTTACAAGAGGAAGTAGATAGGATAACAGATGAATATATAATAATTGGAGATATCAATGGTAGAGAAGGAAATGATGCGATATCAAGTAAGGGAGCTGTTTGATGTTTTGGGGAAAATGCAAAAAATACAAATGGAAATATGATTATCGATTTTTCCATAATGAACGACCTAGTGGTTGCCAATACTTTCTTTGAACAAATACACAAATTCACCAGAGAAGTGAAATCAAGCAACGAAAAATCAATTATTGATATAGACTTGGTGAATAGAACAACAACAATAGAAGTCGGCACGGACCATTACCTAGTAGAAGTAAAGCTCAAAGAAATGAGCACCGTAGATGCAAGACAAACTTTGAAAAAAGAAAAAAGAAGCAATATCAAGAGGCACAAATTACAACAAAGGAACATGAGACTGAAATATCAAAATCAAATAAAAGTAGAAGCAGAAGCACATTGGTATAAACATAAAAATGGAAACATGGAAAATAAATGGAAATTTCTTAAAGAAACGCTAATCAAAGCTGCCGGGATGAAGCATGTGGAGTAACAAGATACATAAGTAATAGGAAACAAACTTCATGGTGGAACACTGAAAGAAAGACACTTACAAAAATAAAAAAGGTGGCGTGGAAAAAATACCTAGGAACAATGGAAAAAAAGAACTATGATAAATATAAACTAATAAGAACACAAGTAAAATAAGCAATTAAGAAAGCTAAGAGTCAGGCGTGGGAGAATTTTGGGCATCGAATGGAGACGCAAAGTAAAGGAACCGCGAAACTACTATGTAGAACACTAAAAACGCTAAAGAAGGGAAAAAGCTTTAATCAAAGATTTATAAAAAATAAAGATGGCAAGCTTCTCACCGCAGAAGAAGAGATAAACCAAAGGTTGTTCGAGTATTACTCTGAGCTACTGGAAGGCGATGCACAAAATAGTCAACCAAGGAAAAAGCTCGTGGAATTAATGGAAAATGAGGGAGAATTAGACATTGGAATGGAAGAAATAGATGCGGCAATAGAAAAAATCAAAATTGGTTAAGCACCCGGAGCGGATAACATAAAGCCTGAAATGGTAAAATACATGGGAGCACAAGGGAAGGAAATGATTCTGGATATCTTGAATTTAATATGGAAAGAGAAACAGATCCCTGAAGATTGGAAAATTGGTGTTATAATTCCAATATACAAAAAAGGAGATATTGCAAACTGCAATAATTATAGAGGAATCACGCTGTTATCTGTATAGTAGGTAAACTATACGAAAGGATCATAGAGAGAAGACTAAGAAACGAAATAGAGACTACATTGCAAGGAAATCAAGCTGGGTTCAGAGCAGGACGATGCACGCAGAACTGGATATTTAGCATCCGACAAATTATGGACAGAGTACTAGGGAGTAACGGAAATATGTATATATGCACTGTCGATCTGGAAAAAGCATTTGATTCACTACCAAGAGAAAAAATATGGGAAACTCTAGCAAGAAGAGGAGTCTCGAATGGATTACTGCATGCTATCTAAAGTATATACGACCGAACAAGCAACATAGTAAGAGTAGGGTCGAAAAACACAAAAAACTTCAACACATGTAAGAGAGTAAGACAAGGAGGAATATTAGGTCCCACACTATTCATTGCAGTGATGGATGAAATCTTACAAGCATGCGGAAAGGATAGAATTTTGTTAGAATTTTGAATCGCTATTGTCAAGCATGAAGAGACTATTATTTAATAATTTCGCGAAAGTACGAACGACTATGTCACCTTTTTTGATGATGTTCAGCTGACGAGTCTAGAGATGGGTGTTACTACAATACATTCGATACCAGTATGAAATGCCGGCATCTTATTATTCTTATTGCAAAAACGACCATCTCTACTACGTCAATTATTAAGTCAGTAGGTATGACGTCTATGCCTTCACGCGGCATTTTTGGGGACGAGGAGGTCAATTTTTCTCACTTAAAAATTATGAATGGTTCTAATGTTTGCAATGTTTATAAGGGCCAGTCTATAAAAATTCATAATTTACCGATACTGTTGAGGTGAAACATTTTTCGAAACCGTTTCAATAAATGATAAAAGCACTATTATATAGGTTAATGCTGATGGAATTTCAATTAAATTTTACTTTTTATTAAATTTCCAATATGAATTTGCAGTATGCAAATTAAGCTAATTATAATTATTTTCCATTATTACTGTATCAATTGTATGCATGAACAATTTATATTAATAATGAAACAATTTATTACCTATATAATAATATTAATACATAAATAAAAATTCAGATATTTATACAAGGCTTTAATATCAAAAAAATATTTTATCACTAACAAGCATTTGATCCTTATTCCTCTAATCAGGATTCATGTAGCATAAAACGAGAGATAAATAATCTCGGGGATTATATTTCACGTCACCAAATAGGCAATTGCTTCTAGTGCTTCCCTTATCTTCTCCAGATTACACCCGGATCTTCAACCATTGCTTTTAAAAGCTGGGAAGCCGTAAATGCCTTCCAGGATATTTACCCTTGTCTATAAACTCGAAATATTATGGCGTGGCTTTAAATTTGTAGTATTTTATTTCAAAAATTGGATTTTTACAGATTCATTAATAATGGAAAGGATGCTTCCGGTGAATACCTAAAAAGCTCATCCATTTGCTAAATAAAATTTTTAAATTTCAACTTGATCTATACAGGGTGTTTAAAAAGACCATGTATGTATATGTATTATGTATACTGGAGTAGCATTCACTGATGCCTAAAAGATCAATTGTGCCTCCTTCATTTTACTTAGTTCCTTAGACTACTAGTTCTTTTTGACCAATTTCCCGATGGAATTTTAGGATACCATCAGACTTTAGTTTAGGTAAGTGTCCTTCTTCTATCCAGTTCTCTCTTAGGTGTTCCAAATGGATGTTTCTTCTTCCATTTTGTTTGAGATTTTTAGGTGCTCATTCAGGCGACAGTGTTCTGCCAGGACGCTTGTCTAAACTCTGGCTGAGACATCTATTTGTTCTCACATGGTTATAGTTTCCCAGAAGTATCATTGATCGTCTTGGTCCTATCAGATCTTTCCGGCTTTGCCTAGTTCTTCCAATGACCAATTACATGGGTGCTGATATCGCAAAAAGGTTCCGGCCCCCCAAAAGGGTCTTCCAGCTCCTTTCATTGCTAGTTCATCTGATATTTCATTTCCTTCTATTTCTGTATGTCCTGGAACCATAGTAAAAATATCAAAATTTGTGTACTATTTATTGCCATAGATCGTGTACAGGGCGGAGGGGGTTTCCCATTCGTGACGCAATATTGATAGGGGTAGCAGAAAATGTGACATAGGGAGGAAGGGGATATAAAAAGATAAAATTTGCGTGACGTAATTTATGAACGGCTCCTAAATATAAGAGTTGAAGATTTAGAAAATCTGGTGTATAAAGGGTGTTTAAAAAGACTAGTGAATGTAGAAGATTTTATGGAGAAGGCAAAAATAGAAAATCTTAATCTTATTTCTACTAATCTATCTACTTTAAGCTAATTTATCCTACGTTTTCCTTTATTTTTCTTCTATACTAATACTGTTTCTTTTTTTCTTTACACAGAAACGGAGAAAAAACTTTGCTTATCACAAAGGCTAGGTCAGCAGAGCAGTCGGTCATATGGAGGTATGAATCGATGTTGTACTTTATGTTTTTTTTTATTTATTTATATCAAAAGAAATAGAGATACATTTATTTCAAAATATTTTAATAATATTTTGGATTTGTGAATTTTGCTCTATCTATATCTTGCTCTATTTCTTTTCTAACTGTCTTTATAAGTTGGCTTTGCTACTTTTCAAATGTGTGCTTTAAGTGTTTGCTTGTATGTCAATTTTACTTATAAAATGTTTCCTGTAATTAAAATAGGTTGATTTCTCCATTTAAAGAGGGATAATACATATAATGTGGATTTATCTTATTTTAATGTACACTGACTGTTAAAAAAATCAAGTCCCAAAATTATTTTCAACAGTGGTTATCTCTTGAACCTCTCATTTGATTTTGCTTCTCCGATGCTACTCTTTTTCGGGATTTTTAAGTTCCCACCGAGCGATAAACATATACCGTGTGTCTTTTGTAGTTTAAAGGTAAAAGGAGAGTTAATAGTAGGTATACCGGCTGGACTGTCTTTGCTGTGAACTATTTAATTACTTTTTTCTACAGTCGCGCGTAAAATGACTAATTACTGTATTCAAATGAAATCGTAACGTCGACAAATGCCGAGGATTGTTACTTTACGCTCTAGCGCAAAAAAGGAATCTTTTTCGCTCGCTTATTTAATCAATCCACTCCCTCCGAATTGACTCAATTGGTGAATAATTAAGAATTTATCAGATTAAAAATTAAATAAAATTATATGAAAATTGTCAAAATTTTTGAAATATGGTCAAAAATTGTCAAAAACTGTTAAAAATGGACAATTTTTGTCAAAAACTGTCAAAAATGGCCAAAAACTGTTAAAAATGGACAACTTTTGCCAAAAACTGACAAAAATGGTCAAAAACTGTCAATTGTCAAAAATTCTAAATTTTTTTTGAAAAATGGTCAACTAATTTTCAAAAATTGTCAAAAATGGTCAATAATTGTCAAAAACTGTCAAAAACGGACAATTATTGTCAAAAATTGTTGAAATTTTGAAAAAGGTCGATTATTATCAAAAATGATCAATAATTTTGAGAAATGGTCAAAAGTTTTGAAAAATTGTCCAAAATTTTGAAAAACTGACAAAAATAGTCAATAATTGTCAAAAATGGCCAATTGTCAAAAATTTTGAATTTTTCTTGAAAAATGGTCAAAAAATTCTCAAAAATGGTCAATAATTTTGAGAAATGGTCAAAAGTTTTGAAAAATTGTCAAAAATGGCCAATAATTGTCAAAAACTATCAAAATGGCCAAAAATTGTCAAAAATAGACAATTATTGTTAAAAATTGTCAAAATTTTGAAAAATATTTGATAATTGACAGGAATTTTTAAAGTTTTTGAAATATGGACAAAAATGGTCAAAAATTTGGAAAAATGGTCCATAATTGTCAACAATTGTCAATAATTCTCAAAAATGGTCAAAAGTTTTGAAAAATTGTCCAAAATTTTGAAAAACTGACAAAAATGGTCAATAATTGTCAAAAATGGCCAATTGTCAAAAATTTTGAATTTTTCTTGAAAAATGGTCAAAAAATTCTCAAAAATGGTCAATAATTTTGAGAAATGGTCAAAAGTTTTGAAAAATTGTCAAAAATGGCCAATAATTGTCAAAAACTATCAAAATAGCCAAAAATTGTCAAAAATAGACAATTATTGTTAAAAATTGTCAACATTTTGAAAAATATTTGATAATTGACAGGAATTTTTAAAGTTTTTGAAATATGGACAAAAATGGTCAATAATTGTCAAAAATGGTCAAAAATTTGGAAAAATGGTCCAAAATTGTCAACAATTGTCAATAATTCTCAAAAATGGTCAATAATTTTGAAAAATGGACTAAAATTTTGAAAAATTGTTAAAAATGGTCAAAATTTTGAAAAATGGACTAAAATTTTGAAAAATTGTTAAAAATGGTCAAAATTTATCAAAAATGGTTAAAAATTGACAACTGTTTTTAAAAACTGTCAAAAATGGACAATTATTGTCAAAATTGATCAATAATTGTCAAAGTTGTTAAAATTCTAAAAAATGGTCAATAATTGTCAACAATTGTCACTAATTCTCAGAAATGGTCGATAATTTTGAAAAATGGTCTAAAATTTTGAAAAATTGTTAAAAATGGTTAAAAATTGTAAACTGTTTTTCAAAATTTTAACAACTTTGACAATTATTGTCAAAATTGATCAATAATTGTCAAAGTTGTTAAAATTTTGAAAAATGTTCAATAATTGTCAAAAACTATCAAAAATGGTAAATAATTTTGAAAAATTGTTAAATTTTTGAAAAATTGTCAAAAATGGCCAATAACTGTCAAAAACTGTCAAAAACTATCAAAAACGGTCAAAAATTGTCAAAAACTGTCAAAAATGAACAGTTATTGTTAATAATTGTCAAAATTTTGAAAAATAGCTGCTAATTGACAGGAATTTTTAAAGTTTTCGAAATATGGTCAAAAATGGTCAATAATTGTCAAAAATGGTCAAAAATTTGGAAAAATGGTCCATAATTGTCAACAATTGTCAATAGGTCTCAAAAATGGTCAATAATTTTGAAAAATGGTCTAACATTTTTAAAAACTGTCAAAAATGGACAATTATTGTCAAAATTGATCAATAATTGCCAAAGTTGTTAAAATTTTCGAAAAATTGTCAAAAATTGCCAATAATTTTCAAAAACTATCAAAAATGGTCAAAAACTGTCAAAAATGGACAGTTATTGTTAAAAAATGTCAAAATTTTAAAAACTAGTTGATAATTGTCAAAAATTTTGAAAAATTGTCCAAAATGGTCAATAATTGTCAATAACCATCATAAATTGTCAAAAATAGACAATTATTGTTAAAAATTGTCGAAATTTTGAAAACTAGTTGATAATTGTCAAAAATTGTCAATAATTCTCAAAAATGGTCAATAATTTTGAAAAATGGTCTAAAATTTTGAAAAATTGTTAAAAATGGTCAACTGTTTTTAAAAATGGTCAAAAACGGACACGTATTGTCAAAATTGATCAATAATTGTCAAAGTTGTTAAAATTTTAAAAAATGTTCAATAATTGTCAAAAACTATCAAAAATGGTCAATAATTTTGAAAAATTGTTAAAATTTTCGAAAAATTGTCAAAAATGGCCAATAATTTTCAAAAACTATCAAAAATTGTCAAAAACTGTCAAAAATGGACAATTATTGTTAAAAATTTTCAAAAATTTTGAAAACTAGTTGTTAGTTGTCAAAAATTGTTAAAGTTTTTGAAAAATTGTCAAAATTTTTGAATTATGGTCAAAAATGGTCAATAATTGTCAAAAATGGTTAAAAATTTGGAGAAATGGTCCATAATTGTCAACAATTGTCAATAATTATCAAAAATGGTCAATAATTTTGAAAAATGGTCTTTCATTTCAATTATTGTCAAAAACTGTCAAAAATGGTTAAAAATTGTCATCATTTTGAAAAATGGTCACTAATTTAAAAAACAGGCAAAATGGTCAATAATTGTAAAAAATGTTAAATAATTGTTAAAATTTTGAAAAATGGTCAGTTATTGTCAAAATTTAGAGAAATGGTCAATAATCGTCAAAAGTCGTCAAAAATTTGAAAAATAGTCTATAAATAATACGAGCCGTTTCTGAAAATCGATTTAAACACGTAATTATAAAATCTATTTACTAAAAATCGATTAATATTACTATAAAAATCGATAACTAAAAATCGATTATTATTACTATAAAAATCGATAACTAAATATCGATTATAAGAAAATAATAATCGATTTATATAAAAATCGATTATTTTGTAACATCCCTAGTCAGTAGATCTTTTTAAGGTTAATCATGATGAATAGCGAAAATGGCGATTATTCTAGCACTCCTATTGTAACCTAAGATAATATAAAAAAACTGTTTTAATCATTAAAAGGGCGACTGTAGAAAAAATTATGTGTGATTTTCGAGCGTAAAGAAAAATTGCCGCTTTCGAAAGATGGCCGCGCCGCGCTCCGCAATCTGTTACTTTACGCTCTAAATACACAAATAACTATTCTAGTATGGTGCTACATTTTTGCACCACTCTTAGCTCCTCCCAGCGCAATGTCGATCGCACTTGGTCTCTGATGCTACTCTTTTAAGGGATTTTAAGTTCCAACCGAGCGATAAACATATACCGTGTGTCTTTCGTAGTTTAAAGGTAAAATGGGAGGTAATAGTAGGTATACAGGCTGGACTGTTTTTGCTTACTATTGTAGTATGGTGCTACATTTTTGCACTACTCTAAGGTTCTCTCAGCACAATGTCTGTCTCACTCGGTCTCCGATGCTACTCTTTTTGGGGATTTTAAGTTCCAACCGAGCGATAAACATAAATACCGTGTGTCGTTTGTATTTTAAAGGTAAATGCGGAGTTAATAGTAGGTATACAGGCTGGACTGTTTTTGCTGAGAACTATTTAATTATTATTACGGGATATTTATTGAAAATAAAATGCCGCAAATGTGTTGTGTGGACGGTTGTGGGAGTAGAGATAGGGCACAAATATCTTTCTTCGGATTTTCATTTGGTGGGATCAATGTATAACTTGTGTAACAACTGTTGAAAATGTCTTAAATTTTTGGTGGCTGGATTTTTTTGAAGGTAAGTGTATAAATAAATCACCACCCCATTCCACGTAAATAAAATACCGACTCTTTCTCATAGTGTTGAACGATTAAATTCTTCTTATTTATCTAGATAATATCGTTAACGACAACGGACCATTTTTCTCATTAAATGGTTGATTGAGATATAAAAGGGCCGACACGACGGCATTTATAGAAAATAAAATAAAAGCTATATAGCTGTTCACCTCAGATCATGAAAACCCACAGAAATATCTCGATAATCATGTCTTTACGAGAGGCAACCACTTTGGTTGGTATGTTGTTTGGTATATAACTGTAAAATTTTTTCTAAAAATGCCTGTTGGTTTTTAAAGGTATTAGAAAGTTGATAAGTATTTGGAATTTTATTGAGTAAATGAGAAAATTTGTAGATATAAATTGCTGGGTTTTCAAAATAAATGGTGAATTAACGAATCGTAGGCCTTTGTGGAAGTTTTTTGCTAAAAAATTGAAGCATTTGAACAAAATTCTTATAAACCGTTTTAAACACAAACTTTTTGTTTGGATCATACAGTAGTAACGGTGAAGCTTTTCCATCACGTGACTGTTACGTCAGCAATATTGTTCATATGAATTAAATCAAAACTTGTGTCAACTCAATAGGAATAATCGTTATGACTAATATTCCAAAGGTCGGCCTTTTACGAATTGGTAATTAAACAAAAAATTTAACTTTTTTAAATGTATTTATTTCATTAATATGGTTAACATTGACATATTTATTAAAACTATCGATATACTGGGTGAATAAGTTACAAAATCCAAAATTAATATTAACCATGCTGGCTTATTAGTGGAGAGCTGATTTTTTGTAGGATGTCTTGTATTTTATATAAGTACATACAATTTATGAAGTTCATGAAACTGACGTAATGTTTAGTCTACTGACTAAAACTTTTAAAATTACACTTTCTAAACTGATTATATTAGAACAATTTTTTTTTTGGATGGGCTATAGATTGTAAATAGAAGATTCCCACACAGCTTGAAGGTGGACGTTTCGATAAATATATTACCATCATCAGGGCTACACATCAAATGGAATCCCTGTCATATTAAAAGTATAAAACAGAAATATCCGCAACAGACATCAAAAATAAAATGTAAACACACATAGGTACTAGAAACGAAAAAACACATCATATATGACAAATCTTGCTTTATAGTTCATCCATTTCGGAATCTGAGCTGACTTCACCAGTATTTATTATCACTGGTTCAATATGTATGTTCACCAAATTTCGTTCTCGAGTAAACCAGTCTTCGATTATTTTTTCGGTATGCCTAACACAATTATCCCAAACATTTGCACTACAATTTTCCAATGCTTCTTTCCACATACTCAAGACCCTTTCATCGCCGTATCCGTCTCTGCCAATATACTTATTATAATATGTTTTGCAGTGGGCCCAAATAAGCTCAATGGCATTAAATTCGCAATGGTAGGGCGGTAGCCTTAAGACTTCATGACCATGTTTTCGGAACAATTCGTCAACGACATATACATTTTCTTTCCGGTTCATTTTAGCAATTTGTAATAGTTCAGGTCTTGAGAGGTTTTCATTAAAGTCAACATTGTTGGCTTTTAACCAAGTGATAATTTCATCTTTTTTTGACGAAGTGGAAGGTTGCTTTTCTGCTAGTATACTATGATAAGGCGCATTGTCCACTACTACTAACGACGGTTCTTCTAAATTCGGAATTAACTGTGCCGTAACCCACTTTGTAAATATTTCACCGTTCATTTCACCGTGGTAATCTGACGACGATGATTTAGAGGAAAACACTAAGCTGGCATCTTCCACAAATCCTTTGGATGAACCAGCGTGAACTATAATAGAACGTTTACCGTCATAGCCTCCTGGTTTACGTACACTTTTAACATTACTGTCCTGCCAAGAACTTAATTTAGTTCCTTTTGCATATATCCATGTTTCATCTAAAAATATAATTTGTCTTGAAAAAACACTATCACTATTTTCTCTATATTTTCGAAGGAAGCATGCTCTTTGGCTAGCAATATTTGTTCGTTCTATTAATGCTCTTCTGTTATCTTCCTTTTTATATTTAAATCCCAAATGTTTCAATAATACCAATAAAGAAGTATTTCCAACAGAAAGAATTTCCTTATTTTTTAGTTCATCATTTATGGTTTTAACAGTAACATGTTAGCCCGAAAAAAAATAAGAAAATTTAAATTATCATTATCTCAAACAAAAAAAAGATTTTTTTATATTTACTTCATACTAAACTTGAACACAAATTTTTGATATTCAGATTTTTTTATTATTTGTACCAAATAATGTATAGAACAACTCCGTATGTGACATCAAAAAATTTAAATTAGAAAACTAAATTGTGAAACACAATCTACACTCAGAACATTCAAATTGGTAAACATTTATGGACAGTACTCAACTTAGAAATCAGCACATGTAGAAACACATTCAAATTAAAAATATGCACAACTTTCTGTATTCTAAAGCTTTCATTACTCATAACTTCTATAATCGAACTTACGTTAAATTACCTACTAGTTTTCTAAGATTTTCATATACCACACTATAAGCTGCTGGTGAAAAATCTCACTGTATGGATAATACTACATGCACTATGATGTGTAATCTTAATTATTAAGGTACTATGATTTCACTTCTCTTTTATTTAAAGTGTAAGCTGACTGTAATGTAAGGCTTAAGAACTCCCATGTTCTTGTATTATTGTTTCACATGTTTGTTTACTTACTTTGTTCATACATATTATATAAGGTATAATATGTATATATGTATAATATATATATATATATATATATATATATATATATATATGTATAATAAGTATATATATTTTAGTTTTAGTCGAGGTGTTTGACTGAGTGACGTTGGGAGAGTTGGAATAGTTTCCTTACTTTTTTTAAGGGAACATACCGTTTTCACAGATATTTTCAATGCAGTTGCCACTCTCTGAAATATAATATTAAATAGAAATGTCCTTAAATAGATGTTAACTTTAGTATAATACCTCCTGAACAGATGAAATAGGTTGAAAGGGTCCGCCGTTGTTTTTTTCCATCTCAAAATATTCAATCAAGTTCATAACAAACCCCTGTGCTCGTGAATTAAGCCTCTTTCCAGGCATTTTCTGAAAATAACTGTTGGTTAATATACCGTTACAAGTACAATCAGACACTTGATTCATGCAAATTTGAAAATTCTGCAGAGATTTACAAATTGTAGAGAATTATAAATACTATTTACAACCAATAAGTAGTAAAATAAGCATTGTAATATTCCCGTCTCACGGCATTTTAGGTGTTATGAAATGTCAAAAGTTTACAAGTTGTTAATGTGATAAATTAGTACTTACCAATGTTAAATGGAATAAAAAGTCAAATTAGTTCTTACAAGAACTGATTTTAACAATTGATACACTTTGAATCCAAAAAATCGCTGAAAACAAGTCAGTAAACTAACCTCAAATGCGGTAGTGTCAAATTCAACTTTTAGTACGATCAGTTATTCACGTTTCGTCAATTATATCGTTGTCTCTTTTTACGATTACTACGGCAAATTTAAAGAAACTATTACGTATGTCTTGTAGTTGGTCTTGTGTAGAAGACAATCGATCGAACGTTGTTATGTTTGATTTATATTGATAGAAGAAGATGGAATGTAGAAAATATGTGTTGCATAAATCGTAGATTGGATCACGTGATGGAAAAGCTTCACCGTTTCTACTGTACCTAAAATTGACTACATTTATGAGGTATATACTAACAATTATCAAGTCTAAACAGTTCAAGCCATTTAAATGCGAATGCGAAACTAGAAAACAGTGGCAATCGATAAAGTTCTTGTTTCCAACTACTATTAAATTTAAACAAGCAAGAATCGGCACTTTCATTTCGTTCATCTGTTCATTATCATGTACAATTTAAAGGAAAAACAGCAAATTACGAAATTATAAGACGAATTCGTGAATTATATTCTCCAAATTTTTTTTTCATCGGGTCACGTTTTAGTAGTGGCGCGACAAATATATGTAAATACCGCGCTGTTGTAAGTATTCACAATAAAGTTCCATCCTCAAATTAAATAAGTTTTTACAAATTATTAATATCCACGCTCATAGTCGACTTTTTTGCTAGTTCAATAGTCCTCGTGTTCGCATTTGAGTAACTTGTACTGCATAGTCAGGATATTACTAGAAATGACAGTGACCGCTCTGACAGATTACTTATTTCAATCCAATCACTTAAACAGCCAAAGAAAAAGTAAAAAGCAAACCTGGAAAGCGAACCTGGAAAGCGAACCTGGAAAGATTTTAAATATAAGAACCAAAAAAGTCAAAAATAAGAGGAACCAAATAGTTCCAGACGATATAGGAATGATGCAGTGCTGGCAACAATAGTTTCAAAAACTTTTAAACCAGCAATTAAAAAGACAAAAATGGTAAAATCTGGAGGATACGATGAAATCGCGCCAGAAATTATCATTTACTTAGGAAAACAAGTAAGACAGCTTATTAAATCTCGGAACATAGGCGTAGTATTGCTACATGAAAAATTTGGAAAACGGTTGACCCTAAAGGCCATCCCTTCAACTTCCCGCTAAATTCAATTTTCAAACGCATGCGATTTTGTCGCTAGTTGCGATGTTTTTGAGCTCTTCGAATTCAAAAATTTAATTTTTACGTTATTTTGAGCTCTCCGAGCTCGAAGGGCTCAAAAGGCTGATGACAGTATCATGAAACAGTAATTGCTAAATTTTCAATCTGCTATAACTGTTCATGCCAGGGCTTGAATTCAGTACCTTACCCGATCTCTGCGCCGGTCTTATGCCTTAGGGTATGGACAGAAAGAAAGCGGGTTACCTGCTCGCTGGTTACCGGCGCCGATCGGGCCATACCCTATACCCGCCGATCGCAGGCTGAACACCTGCTTTGTCTCTGTGCCCTTACGTTTATCAACCATAAGTAAATTTAGGCTCCGGTAACCAGCGAGCAGGTAACCATACCCTAAGGGTATGGACAGAAAGAAAGCGGGTTACCTGCTCGCTGGTTACCGGCGCCTAAATTTACTTATGGTTGATAAACGTAAGCACACAGAGACAAAGCAGGTTTTCGGCCGGCTTAACACCTGCTTTGTCTCTGTGCGCTTACGTTTATCAACCATAAGTAAATTTAGGCGGCGATCGGCGCCGGTAACCAGCAAGCAGGTTACCCGCTTTCTTTCTGTCCATACCCTTAGACTGCTCGGCTACACCGGCCGGGAAATATAATAAATATAATTAGTTGATGTAATTTTTGTTAAATTAATTACAATGAAATAACATTCATCAAGTTGTCATTGTATCAACAACAAAAAAGTAGCTGGTTTATGCTTTTGAGCTCTTCGACCTAAGAAAACTTGGAACCAAGAAAAACAGATATAATATGGGAAGAAGCAAAAAAGATGACAAACAATAAAAAGCAATGGACCAATTTCTTCTATGAACAAAAGATTTAAATATACAGGGTGTTCCATCTCAGACGAGCCACCCCGTATATTTCTTATCCCATAGTAATTGGAAACATTTCCCGAAACACGTCGGATGATTTTCTTTGGGGGACATCTTTTGAAGTATATTTGAGGCTTGAACAAGCAACCCCATAAGAGGGGGCGCTTCAACCCCTCAAAATTGAATAGGGAAGAGGGGTTGAGTGATACTTCATTTGTAAGGTCTTGGAAGCCTCTTTACAGCGGTGTAAGAAAAAATCACATTCTTAAAAAAATTAATTGTATTATCATGCTTACAATCAAAAAAATCAAAACTGCGTTTTTAAATCAAATGTTCAAATTGTCCTCCATTGACTTCCATACAATAATACAATCTTGACTGAAAACCGTCTCTAACATGGTCCAGCATAATTGGAGTTATTTGACGACACTCATTTACAATTCGTTGGCGTAGTTCGTCCAAATTTTCAGGATGAGTCACAAAAATGTTGGACTTAAGATGTCCCCTCAAGAAGAAGTCCAGAGGGTTCAGGTCAGGAGATCGGGCAGGCCACTCCACAGGACCTCTTCTTCCAATCCAACGACCAGGGTATTGTAAATTGAGGTATTGGCGAACTGGTGCGGCGTAGTTAGGAGGAGCTCCGTCTTGTTGGAAATGCTATTGTTGTTCAATTAGTAGAGGATCGTTTTCTAATTTTTCTGTTATTAACGGATCAATCAAATTTTCCAGCATTTCAAGATAAATTTCTCCATTTGAATTACCAGGAATAAACAGAGGTCCAATTAGGTGGTCGCCCAAAATTCCTACCCAAACGTTTAGCTTTTCCGGATATTGAGTGTGAGCTTCTCGAAATACATGAGGATTTGTATCGCTCCACATTCTACAGTTATGCCGCTTAACCTCTCCATTGAGTGAAAAAGTGCACTCGTCAGAAAAGCAAACGTTGTAAAAGAAATTATTTTTAAAATTGTAAACAAATCAGCAAAGTAGTAACTCAACAGAGTTATGTGCACCAAAAATGCAAGCTTTTGCATTTAATTCCAGGAAGCCGCCGCCCAATAGCAACCTCGACTAGAAGGTATAAATACTTCTAATTAGACGATAATAGACACTTCTAATTCAACTTCTGTTCTAAAGCTTTTAATTGTTAATTTATTATCTAATATTTATATTGTACTAAATATAATAAATATTAAGTGTAAATTTAAATTGTTTTTAAAAAACAACTTTTCAATACGAAAGTTATATCTGGCGCAGTCAGTAGGATTCGTGCGGGTTGTGGAAAGACTTTCGCATAGTGTCGGTTGATCTATCCATAATCTTGGTGTTTCAACATCGAAGTGCGGATCCTGAAGAACCTATCCCTTGGAGGAGCTGTTCTGGTAGCTTTGAGGAAGTTGAAGAAGTCGAGGAGAAACTCCAGTGCTTCAGATTATCACTGTAAGTGCCAAGTTTCTTTTGCCTTTCCTAAACCTTTTATTTAGAGTATAGGAGGGATATTGTGTTGAGACGTGCTCAATAATTTGAGAATTTCATTATATTCTCATTGCAATTTATGAAAATAATATTTATTCATACTACATTGAATGAATGATTTAGAAATCTTAATAAAACAAATTTCAGATTTAAATATTGAAAAACCCTTGATATCTAATAATTTTGAGAATCTAGATTTATCTGATAATTCAAAAATGGCTACTACAAGTACTAAATCACCCATCACAATCAATTGGGATCTTTTTAAATTAAAATTAGAAAACATTAAACCTTATGATGGTAATTGTAATACTCTTAATAAATTTATTGCTCGTTGTGAACGACTAATTGAAACCTACGGTGTATATGAAGAACCGGAAATAAATGTTCACATCCTAGAATGTATTCAAGAAAAATTAACGGGAAAAGCGGAAGCTATGGTTGGTAATAGAATGGAACTTGATACATGGCAAAAAATTAAAGACGCATTAAGACAGTGTTTTTCTGATAGGAGAGATTTAGATTGTATATTACAAGAATTAACAAGAACCAGACCATTTAAAAATGAAAATTTAATTGATTTTGGTGCTAGGTTACAATTGTTAAAAAGTAAAGTAATCCAAAGAATCAGTAATGATATAAGTTTTAACGAAAATGACATACGATGCCATATAAATCATTGCGACAAAACAGCGCTTAATACGTTTATTGCTGGATGTACTGGCATCCTGAAAAATAATATGCATCTTAAAAAGCCAAATTCTTTGGAAGATGCCATGGCATATGTCGATGAATACGAAAACTTTGAAAGATTATACGGTCAATTAAACGAACCTAGAAATCAACCATTCAGAAATAATTCTAAGCCTCAAACCTATCAAATGCAAGGTAATAACTTTAACTATCCCAGAAATAATAATCAACATTTATATAATAATAATAACAATAATTATCAAAGGCCATATTTTCCAAGTCAACCCATCAATATACAACCACAGCCTCAGCCTCCTAGAAATTACCCAACTAACGCTCAAGTATTCGGACGACCACGTAATGTGTTTAAACCTAACCCAATACCTGCTAACAAATTACCTAAACCCGAGCCAATGTCAACAACTTCGAGGAATTTCTCATATAATACTAAAAATACTCATAATAATAATACAAATAGAAATCAAAATAATAATCACTATTTTCGAAATAGTGGCCAAAAACCAAATTTCGTAGCTGAAGAGTTGTACGAAAACGAAATCGATGAAGGTGATCAAATCGATGATCATGAAGAAGTCGAAGACGATAATTTTGTTCACTCTGTTAAAGACGATAAAGAACATAATACAAATTTTTGTCTAAAGCCTCTGAAAAGAAATCGGAGATAATGGAAATAAATATAGCATCAGATAACCCACTTCCATATATAGAAATTAAAAACCCAAACTTAAAGCTTCTCATTGATACAGGCAGTACACGTTCTTTAATTAGGCCATCAGTTGCAGAACAATGGTATTCTAATTGCATTTATCAGTCTAATGTTGATATCAAAACCTCGCTTGTCAGCAAACGCATTAGATATCAAGCTGAAATACCAGCATTCAAGGAATTCAATTTCAAAGGTAATATTAACTTTATCTTATATGATTTTCACGAATTTTTCGATGGAATCATAGGCGTAGAAGATATGGTTAGAATGAATTTTAATATAGATTTTACTAACAAACAATTAATTAGTAATGAAGTATTTATTCCCATAAAATTTCGGTCACCCACAGATATAAAATTCGAATTCTCAGTAGGTCCCACAGAAAAATTATTGAAAGCATTACCTGTAAGCATAGTTAATGGAGAAATTTTAATCAAAGAAACTTATTTAGATGGACTTTACATTCCTGAAACATTAACCATTGCCCAAAATGGCTATGCTATAGTTGAAATAACCAATAAAAGCAATAAAACCATTTCAATAACCTTAAAGGAACCAATTTCGGTTAATCCTTTTTTATCCACTCAATACGAATTACATAACTTCGATTATATTAACAAAGAACTCGAAAAACAAGCAGTACATAATAATAAGATAGTAGACATAAATAGTTTGCTTCGAACAAATCATATGAACTCTGAAGAGGAAGCTAGCATAATTAAATTATGTCGAAAATTTTCTGATATTTTTCTAAAACCAGGCGATCCATTATCATTCACTTCCAAAGTAAAACACATGATTAAAACCACAGATGAAAGCCCAGTTCATACTAAATCCTATAGGTACCCCTATGTACACAGGGAAGAAGTTAAGAGACAAATCAATGAAATGCTAGATAAAGGCATCATAAGAGCCTCTTACTCCCCTTGGAGCTCACCTATATGGATAGTGAGTAAAAAGCTGGACGCATCTGGGTGTCAAAAATGGCGTTTAGTGATAGACTACCGTAGACTGAATGAAAAAACAATATCTGACAGATATCCAGTGCCAAACATCACTGATATTTTAGACAAATTGGGTAGAGCCCAATATTTTAGCACCCTTGATTTAGCAGCCGGTTTTCATCAAATCGAAATGAGCCAATCATCGATAGAAAAAACAGCTTTTAGCGTAGACAACGGTCATTACGAATTTTTGAGAATGCCCTTTGG
Source organism: Lochmaea crataegi (assembly GCA_947563755.1). NCBI lineage: Eukaryota > Metazoa > Arthropoda > Insecta > Coleoptera > Chrysomelidae > Lochmaea > Lochmaea crataegi. The sequence continues at coordinate 26,746,199 of OX387428.1, read as the reverse complement.
TTTAAAAAATGCCCCTTCAACATTTCAAAGAGTAATGGATGAAGTATTAAAAGACCTTCAAAATAAAATTTGTATGGTATACATGGACGATATTATAATTTTTAGTACCAGTCTCCAAGAGCACCTTCAAAATTTACAATTAGTATTTTCAAAATTAAGAGAGGCCCACCTTAAAATCCAACTAGATAAATGCGAATTTTTACGCAAAGAAGTTGAATTTTTAGGCCATGTAGTGACCCAAGATGGAATTAAACCAAATCCAAAAAAAATCGAAGCAATAAAAAAATTTCCTATACCTCGTACACAAAAACAAATTAAATCATTTTCAGGGTTATTAGGTTATTACAGGAAGTTCGTTAAGGACTTTGCCAAAATAACCAAACCAATGACCATTTGTCTGAAAAAAGAAAACAAAGTCGAACATACAAAAGAATTTATTGACTGTTTCAATACATGTAAAAATTTATTAACTTCCGAACCCATTTTAGCCTACCCAGATATCAATAAACCTTTTGAATTAATTACCGATGCATCAAATTACGCCATAGGTGCCGTCTTATCCCAAGAAGGACATCCTATTGCATATGCATCGCGAACCCTTAACAGTGCAGAAATTAATTACTCTACAATTGAGAAAGAGTTATTAGCTGTTGTTTGGGGATGCAAATATTTTAGACCCTATTTATTTGGTCACGAATTTCTTATTCTGACAGACCATAAACCTTTGCAATGGTTGTTTTCGTTAAAAGAACCAAATTCACGTCTTGTTCGATGGCGATTGAAATTGGAAGAGTTCGATTATAAAATAAAATACTTAAAAGGTAAATCAAATTTAGCAGCTGATTCTTTATCCAGAATTAAACCTGATTGTGACCTAAATGCATTCGAGACAGACTCATTAGACGTTAATGTTGACGATCTTGACGAAATAATTGGAAGAGAAATTGACAATCTAACTTCGCAACGAAATCCAATTGAAAACGTTGACATGCTACCTAATTTATCTGCAGACGACGTGAATGATATTTTAGGCAATAATTCAAAAGTAAATATAATCTCTGATATTCAAATAAACCCACCAGACAAAATAAACCAGCCTGACGATACCGACCTGGAAACTGTTCATACATCAGCAGAAAATCCTATTCTAGGAATACCTATCACAGATAAAGCATTGAATTTATATAAAAATCAAATCTTGCTAACATGTGGCGAATCTAATGAAGTGAAACCCACACGAGAGAAAGTTTTTGAAAATAATCGCGTGCTTGCTGTGTTATCTGAAAGAAACTTAGAACAAAGCATAATTCAGTTTGTTAAAGAATTCATAGATCCAAAACGAACGTATGCTATATATTTCAGAGCCCCTCTCACCCCTGAAATATTTGCTGTAACAGTTCAAAATTTCTTTAAAAATTCCTCGTACAAATTTGTGCATTGTACAAAAATCTTAAGTGACATTTTAACTACAGACGAACAAGCTGAAAAACTTAATTATTTTCATGTTTATAAAAAAGGACACAGAGGAATAAATGAGCTTAAAGCATCACTTAGCTCAAGATATTATTGGCCCAAAATGTCAGAAGACATAGAGAAATTTGTAAACAATTGCGAAACATGCCTTAAAAATAAGTATGATCGAAATCCCCCTGTAATAAAATTTAATCTAACCCCAACAGCTTCAAAACCATTTGACCACATACACATTGACGTATTCCGTTTCTCAAACCACCCCTATCTTACCATTATTGATTCATTCTCAAGATATGGACAATCCTACCCTCTCTCCAGTGTCAATGGTACATCAATATTAGATGGTCTCCTGAACTATACAACACACCATGGACTACCTTTTAAGATTACCGCCGATTGTGGTACCGAATTCAAAAACCACGATTTAGAAGACTTTTGTAAACTCCATAAAATTGAATTACATTACACTACTTCAAAAAATAGTAACTCCAATTCCCCTGTAGAAAGATTTCACTCTACTCTGATAGAACATCTCAGATGTTTAAGAGAAACCAATAAAGACCTAACCGTTGATCAATTAATGAAACATGCAATCCTATCCTATAACAATTCGATTCACTCTGTAACCAAATTCACACCCTTCGAAATAATTAAAGGCCATATCAATAACCCAGATCCTTTTGATCTGAACGATCACCTCGTAATATCCTATTACGTCCAAAATCATAAACAAGCGGCTAAAGATATTTATAAAAACATTCATGAAAGAAATGCAGCAACAAAAGAAAAAATAATTACAAAAATAAATGAAAAAAGATCAGACCCCCCTGATTATTCCAAACAAGAAACAGCCTATGTCCGAACAAAATCATGGGATAAAAAATTACCAAAATTTAAGAAAACCAAAATTATCAAAGACAAAGGTATAATCTTGAAAACAGATAAAGGTACTTATCATAAAAGTATCGCCCGAAAACCTAAAAGTAATTCTAATAATATTTTACAGGAACAGCAAGGTCATGAACCCGATGGCGATTCTGACGTTGTACCTGGTACTCAATCTGCCGAGGACACAATGCAATGACGACATTCGTGTCATACCCCTCGAAAATCTCTTACTACCCATCAAATTAGGAACTTGTAGATTAGTTTATACTAAACATACTTTTATTCATTATTTAGATTTAAGTGAAATAGTTAAACAAACTAGTATTTTAAAGGACAACTTTTTAGTTATAAGAAATAATATTGCAAGAATTAATGCTTCAAATCCAATTTCTTATCATGCCCTAGCCGAAAATATGCTAGAGAGAACAGAATTCCTGATAAATTCACTCGAGAAAAGAGTTGAAAATATACAACCTCACATTCGGACAAAAAGAGGACTTATAAACGGACTAGGAAAAGTCAATAAATGGCTTTTCGGAAATCTTGATTCCGACGATGGTATCAAATACGACAGTGCTATTCAGACTTTAGAACAAAACCAAAAACAACTTATTCATGAAACCAATTTACAAATATCTTTACATAAAAAACTGATAGATCACTACAATAAATCCCTCACAACAATGTGGCAAAATCAAGTAAAACTTCAGTCAAATTTAGAAAGATTTCAAGATGCGATTTACAAAGAAATTAATAATTTAGACAGCTACATCACCTTTCAAGGTACAATAAGTCAGATAAATCTAGATTGCCAAAATATGATAACATTTATTGATAATATTGAAAACGCAATCATATTCTCAAAATTAAACTCATTACATAATTCAATAATATCTAGCCAAGAAATTATAGACATGATTGATTACTTGCATAAAATATATGATCCAGAGGAAATTCCCAAATTTGAGAATGTCTTAACATATTATTTACTCCTTGGAACTCAAGTAACCTTTTCAAAATCCAAACTCATCTTTGCCATACATATCCCAATCCTCAAACCAGAATACCTAGAATTTTACCATATCTACCCAATAATTCAGAACCTTAAACTATTTACACCCATCTATCCTTACTTGGCACGGAAAAATCAAGAGACGCAAACCCAAAAAGAAGAATGCCCAAAATTAGAAGATGTGTATTATTGCAAACAAGACTTCGCATCAAGAGACAACTGCACCCTACAACTTCTTGATGGCAACCTTCCCGAAAAATGTTCCGTTAACGAAATTAGAATCCATGACTCCATCATAGAGCAAATAACAAATAACGAAGTCCTTATCATCCCAGATAACTCAGAAAAAGTAATTTCCAAGTGTGAAAGAGATCAATTTCTTGAAATCTACCGTCCATCCCTCGTAACCATTCCAGAAAAATGTGAAATCACTATCAAACAAATGACATTTAGCAATAATCCACAGATTCAAGAAGGAAAAGCGTTAATACTACCAAAAATCGAGATTTCGTCACTTCAAACAAGAAAAACATTTCAAAATTCAAATATCACTAAAATTAATTTTGAAAACCTTTTTGAATTAGATCAAATAGCCGAACAATTAGAACCCCTTCAAGAAATCAATAACAACTCATATATTGTACCTTCAACAATTGGGGCTATATTTAGCATAATAGTTATAATAATGATAATAACAATTTTAATAATAATCAAGAAAAAGAAGACAAGAAAATCCAAACCATCCACCGAAACCGAAATGGAAAATTTAGAAGAAACTAGAAAAACTAACTCCATTATTTTTTCAGCTTAAGAAGGGAGGAGTTATGTGCACCAAAAATGCAAGCTTTTGCATTCAATTCCAGGAAGCCGCCGCCCAATAGCAACCTCGACTAGAAGGTATAAATACTTCTAATTAGCCGATAATAGACACTTCTAATTCAACTTCTGTTCTAAAGCTTTTAATTGTTAATTTATTATCTAATATTTATATTGTACTAAATATAATAAATATTAAGTGTAAATTTAAATTGTTTTTAAAAAACAACTTTTCAATACGAAAGTTATATCTACAGATTGATTTTTAATACATGAAATGATCGAAGAAACGTGATAAACACCTTTTAAGAACAAAAAATGAAGGCAAGATAAGAAATTTTTTTCATTTTTTCCTAATTTATTAGTCCGAGAGAATTTATTATTGTATGGAAGTCAATGGAAGACAATTTGGACATTTGATTTAAAAACGCAGTTTTGGTTTTAAGCATGATAAAACAATTAATTTTTTTTAAGAATGTGATTTTTTTCATACACCACTGTAAAGAGGCTTCCAAGACCTTACAAATAAAGTATCACTCAACCCCTCTTCCCTATTCAATTTTGAGGGGTTGAAGCGCCCCCTCTTAGGGGGTTGCTTGTTCAAGCCTCAAATATACGTCAAAAGATGTCCACAAAAGAAAATCATCCAACGTGTTTCGGGAAATTTTTCCAATCACTAAAAAATATACAGGGTTTTTGATTATATAAGTATATACAGTGCCCGTCTAAAGTCTCTCCCCCCCTTTCTATTTCATGAACCATAGAACTTAAATCAATAATTGTTTGGGTGTCTGAAATAGGGTACAAATACAACGTTTTTGATAGTATTTCGTGACGTCATCATTCAAAATGGCGGACGGCCGCCATTTTGTAAGATAATTTTGAATGGTATTATATGGCAAGTAATACCTCATTTGAATGCTCGTTCCAAGTCCTGTTCAACGACACTATCACGATAAAACTATTTCTACTTATTTATGAATTTCATCGCAAAAACGCCAAATTGTGAAAATTATTACATGGTATTACTTTAAATAGGTTCTTTATGAAGAACAGTCATTACAATACTGGCTTTAAGAATCAATTGAAGTACAGACTGAAATACCATAGTATCGCAAAAGTTAACATAACCCGTCGTTAAGAAACAGAAATGCATAATAATAATAATACAAAAAAATTCATAATTAAAACAAACAAGTAGTTCAAATAAGATGCTCAATATGTCCACCATTGACTTCTTGGCAATAAAAGATTCTAGACAAAAACTCTTCCCGAACGCGTTCAAGGGTCTCTGAAGAAAGCGATCTGCATTCTTAACGAATCCTTTGTTTTAGATCATCAACGGTGCCGGGTGGCGTACTATAAACTTTTGTGTTCAGATAACCCCACAAAAAGAAATCGAGTGGTGTCAGATCAGGAGAACGAGCAGGTCACTCTATTGAACCCCGTCATTCTATCCACCTACCAGGGTATTGCTCATTTAAATATCGCCTTACTGGTCCGTGGGGAGGAGCACCATCCTGCTGAAAAGTTATCTCCAAAGCACGGAATTCATTAGGATGATCCTCAAGCATTCCATGGATTAGGGGTTCAATAGCATTCTCTAGCATTTCCAGATATATTTCTCCGGTCAAATTCTTGTTCAGAAATACAGGTTCAACAATGTAGTTTCCTAGAATCCCTGCCCACACATTCACTTTTTGACGGAACTGGGTATGTCCTTCATGGAAAATCTGAGTATTTGTGTCACTCCAGTATCGCACGTTCTGAGTGTTCACATTACCATTAAGAAAGAAGGTAGACTCGTCACTAAAACACAACGTTTTGAGATAATCGGGTTCTTGAGATATTTTCTCATCTATTTTCTCGCAAAATTCAAGTCTGCGATCTGGATCATCTTCTGTCAGCTGGTGGAGCATTTTCATTTTGTAAGGGTGAAATTTATGTTTCTTTAAAATTCTTTGTACAGTTTTTGGACTCACCTCACAAGTATCTGCAACTTTTGAGGTGGATTGTGATGGGTTCACTACCATTTCCGCAACTATTTCAATTTGTTTATCTTCTGTGATGCTTGGCCGTCATGAACGATTTCCGTCTTCTGAAATTTTTCTTATAGCTCCCTTAGGTACTTCCTTGATATTGGCCGATCTGGTTGCCTGTCATTGAACATTCGTCTTGCTGCGTGCACATTACTTCTAGTTTCACCAAGAATTAATATCGCTTCCACTTTGTCTCATTTTGAAAAAGTTGTAGCAACAAACAAAAGTAAAATAACACTGAATACTTAAGAAGTCTACTTTTAAATTAAAAAACTCGGTAATAAATTGTAACAAAAAACCTCAATTTTGACAATAGTACGATGCTAATGTCAAAAATGAGCCGATAAATCGATTAATAGACCATTGACAGAGGAAATATCTAAGCGACCAATGAACACGTCAGTTTTTTCTAAATGAGCAACTGGGTTGAAATTCATAAAATAGTTTGATCGTGATGGTGTCGTTGAACAGGACTTGGAACGAGCATTCAAATGAGGTATTACTTGCCATATGATCCCATTTATAACTATCTTACAAAATGGCGGCCGTCCGCCATTTTGAATGATGACGTCACGAAATACTATCAAAAACGTTGCATTTGTGGGGGGGGGGGGAGACTTTAGACGGGCACTGTATACATATACGTATTTATTGTACTTTTTGCTATTCACAACTTGTTTTTTCCACATATTTTCTTATTTCTGTTGGCAAAATAAATTCAACTTTTCATTAGAAATACTCTTGTCAAAGGAAAATCCAAATTCCGGTTTTTCTGTATCCCTCAGTACTTATTTTGTAAAACTCCAGTTTTATTTTTAACCACTTTTTAGGCTACCAATAAATAAATTGTTTTCAATAAATTTAAAAAAACATTTTCAACGAACCTTGAAGACCTACTCCACTTTTATGACTGAATTTTTTCAGTTGAAGAAGATCCAAACCGCATGAGTTTGTACAGTGCTTCATATAAAAAACAAAGCGAACTCTAGCATACACTTTTTTTGCAATCTGTTTTAAAAACCAAAATATATTGTTTAAATAATGTTTAGTATTAAAAGTTATTTATTTGATCAGTAATAATAATTTGCAATGTTATCTTCCCATTTTAAAACGAAGATAATGCTCGTCGGGAAACAACGACTATATATTTAGGTCACAGGAAGGATGAACATTTTGACAAAGTTGAAACCTTCATTATATTTTTCGAAAAATCCGGTATAGATAAAACAAAAATTACGATGTGTGTATATAGTGTTGCAAAGCGATTGGCTTATCTATTTGCGTTCATTGTTGGAGATTATAATAGCCACAAAATAAAGGTTATTGTCTACCAGTCTCGATTATTTTTTTCTGATTCATTGTCATTATTTAAATTAATTATTAAAGCTTCCTTTTGTTACAACTTCCATATTGAATCAAATTATATTCCTGAAGTCCTTCATTCATTCGTTTGGGTTGTGCTCAATGGCCCAGGCACTTGAACTGAATCTTTGTACCATTTCCCATGTTATCTACTTCTATTCCAGAAGCTTCGTGTCTTCTAAAAAGGCCCTAGTTTGACTGGAGGGATTTTCAGTAATTGTAATGGTAGTATTAATTCATTTCCAAAGTGCTTCCGTCTCAGTACTTGTGAGTTCTCGCAGAAGCATAGTATGTGAGTAGGTGTTTCATCATCAAGTTCACATTTTCTGCACTTTGCCCATTTTGTGCAGATGTTTCTTCAGGGTGCAGTGTCCAGTCATCAGGTCGGTAACTGTTTTCAAACGTCTCTTATCCAGTTCCTGAAGTCCTTCCAACTATCTTCGGAAGGAAGGAATCAACAGGAACTAGATCTGGTAAACAAGCAGACCATTCCAGTGGTCTATCCCTAACCGAATGAAGCTGACAAATCTACATACTGTACATCATTGCTACTAGATATATCTTGCTTGTATTGGAATGAAATACTTGATTCAGTTGTTGGTTTTAAGCAAAGTGTATAACCAGGTTTGTCTTCTTGATGGTGGTGAATCAGCGGTTTTATTTTGAAGTTTACTTTGTACGTATGCTTGGTTGTCTATTGTCATAAGCCTAACAATTCAAACACTATAGATAGATTTTCAATATTTCAATATACAGGATGTTGTTTCGCGAACACAATCGCCTTAAAAAAAATTCCAAATTCGGAACTGAATTTTTATTGTTTTTACGTGGGTTATATTTTGCAAAAAATAATAGATAACTCTTAAACACTATAGGGCATGTCCACCAACTGACACTAGTGACAGTCGCCCTGAGGATAAACAATGATTTGGATAGATTTGTAATTTGATTGTTTTGTAGTGATTTAATGATCCTTTTTATTATAAACAGTCAAAACAATGTCGAAGAAAGCATCAAATCAAAATTAAACTCACTCAAACACGATCAAAATAACTATAAGAACCACGTGTTGTGCCAAAGAACGCTTGTTTATCATCAGATTCATCAGGGCGTGACGCCTTATTGTTTTTCATAGTATTCTCCACGAAGAGAAATGCATTTTTGCATCAATGAAACACATTGTATCCTAGTTACAAAAACCGCAGGATCCATTGAAATACCCCGTATAATTCAACGGAAAATATGTTTTCAATAATTTGTATATATTTTCACTGTGTAGTTATTTAAAATTTAATATTTTCGAAAAAACTGGAAAAGAAACATTAATTTCCAAACTAATTACATTTAGTAGTGAGTGAGAGTGCTGATGTCAGCAGCAAAGAGAGGCTTGAAGTGGTTGTTTTTTCCATTATTTCGAGTATAGCAGTTGCTTTTTATGACTGGCTCTAAAAACAAGCATCCTCCCCATTCATTTTCCAAGAACATGTAGTGCTTATTTAGGAAAGATGAATGAGGTTTTGTATAAAGTATGCTAGTATTGTTTGTAAAGAACTCACCGACGTGGAAAAAGAAAAGAAAATGACTCTACGTTTAAGGGAAAATGGAAAAATTGGAATATATTAAAGGTAGAAACACTACATGGCATGTCAGTTTATATGCCCATTATCATTTTTACAATAGAAAACATTCATATTGGAAATTATTCTCTGACAAAATATACGCATGAATAAAGTGATATTTAGGGAGTTTTTTCTCCAAATCCTTAACAGTGGCTTACTATTTTTATTTTTGTAGGGAAAATGAGTTCTTTTCGCCTCGGTCTTGTAGGTTTGAAAGAAATAAGTCTCGTGCTTCTAGATATTGTTTCAACAGTTTTTAGACAGAACAATTCCATGTCGCCCTCTAGATCACCAAATCTTACATCACTAGACTTCTTTTTATAGGGTTATTTAAAATCTAATTACACTAGAGCCAGCAGTCTCAGAGACTAGTAGCAACTTTTCCGAATGAATTTTAGGATATCTGCCGGCTTCAGTTTAGGAAAGTATCCCTCCTCTATCCAGTAGTCTCCTAGATGCTATACCCTAGGATTCTGTATACAATCCAGAAGTATGTGGATGGAGGTTTCTTGAGAATCTACATTCTTCTTGTCACACTATTTTGAGCTTATTGCAGTTTTACTCTGACTTAGACATTTATTTTTACTCATCTGGTTTTAGTCTTCCAGGAGTATCTTATATTGTCTAAGCCCTACTAGATCTTTCCAATGGTCAGATCTTCACCTGTTTTTGACGTTACCTATTTTTTCCCATATTACATTGGAGCTGATATCGCAAAAGGGTTCCGGACCCCAAAAGGCCTCCTCTCTTTGCTAGTTCATCTTCAGTTTCACGGTGTCCTGGAATCCACAGTAGGGTGAAAATGTTGTTCTTGCCTAGTTTATTTAGTTTCCCTAGGCATTCCCAAAGCATTTTGGAACTGATTACGCCAGAACTCAGTGCTTTAATAGCTGCTTGTCTATCTGACATGAGGATAATCCTTTGTCTCCTATATCTTTTATCAATATTCAACTGGGCAGATGGGTACACTTTCCCATATCGTGAATTTCCGCTTGAAAGATATTTGGGGGTTTTCCCAAGCTTTCGGAGAGTTTGGTTCCTGGCCCGTACACTCCTATCCCTTCCATTGCTTTAAACAAACAAAACAAAATGTTTAAAACGAATATCAACTTTTTGACGGTTTTTCAATGTCAAATGTTTATTTTTGCTCTTCGCCAATATGTGAATGTTTTTTTTAATACAATTTCAGTTCGTTTGTCACTCTCCACATTTGTGTTTCGTGGCCACGTATTCAGATTGGCATTTGTTGTGAACTAGTTCAATTTAGAACTCGAAAACGTGTAAGGGCATTAATTAACCTTGACCTAAAAACCAACATAAATCAAACAAAACACGCTCTGGGCTGATAGCATCTACTAAAAAGCCGCCACAACAAAAACCTTTATCTTTTCTAGATACAAAGCAGAAAGATACACTAGACCTTATTAGGGTATGTCAAATTTTTTTTTTCGTTCTACAAGAATTCTCGTAAATTATATTGATTTTGTCACATTTCTCTTTTAAACAAGATTGTTTTTATTCAGCTTCAATTCTAGAATCTTCGTAGACATCTATCCAAACCCCTGTCCTAACTTCTACCCTCTATCTTCTCCGGGTTATATTTTCCAGCTAGAAATCGATTAAAATCACTAGAAAATAGGAAAAGTCGAATTGAGAAGTCTATATTTTGAGTGTAATAAATCCTTTTTTGAGGTCCTGGTTAACTCTGTATATAGGTATAAAGAAAGAGTTCTCACTTTTCCAGTGAATTTGTACAAAAGAAAATTAAGGCTTTTGTATCAAACATTGTTTTTTACTTTAACTTAACAGACTTTAATGAAAGTTAATGTTTCAAAGAAAAATAGGTACCGTAGAAATTCTTTTATTTTCGTTCCTTTTATGAAGAAAATTTTCCACACTATCGTTTGTTGGATTGATTAACAAAAAGATGTTGAAAAAAAGAAATTCATACCAAAAAAATCAAAAGTTATAGATAACATTTTGTATGTTTCAGAATCATCACCAATACATTCAATAATTAAGTAAGTGAAGTAGCAGTATTTAAATTCTGTTAACTTCCCTTATTAGAAGACTTTTACTATCTATCGATCTTATACTTTTCACCCAGTTATCACGAAAATGTCTCATTAAAAGTGAAATAAAACCTTGCATTTTATGAACAAAAATGAGAAATCAAATGTAAAATTGAATTTCCCTTCCCCTTTTTTACCGATATAAAAATTGAACCTAACCTCAAGAGTTACGTGAAAATTATTATTTAATTTAATAAAATTGAAGACGTCTGCGTGATACTGGGTATAAAATTACTAAACTTCACTAAGCATGAATTTTTTTCAAAGTAGAATACATTTTTTGTTAGATTCTAGAAATCTTTATAGCTATATACCACGCTAATATTACAGCTGGAGATGCACCTACTTCATTTTTAATATTCATAATTCTAAACCACCGAATAGACAGTGGCGGAACCGAAATCGTAACACTCTACGAGAGGGCTTTTTCTGTACCTTAAATTAAGAACAAACATTTTGGTTTTTTGTAAAACAGTATACAGAATCATTGGAATAGCAGTTTTCCGAAAAAAAAACTTAAATTAATCTTTGTATGACACAAAGTCAAAACCAACCAACGAATAGGAAGTAGCATAGCCTAAATATTATTAAACTGTTAGTTAGTGACGTTATTAGAAAGCTAGTATGGAAATAGATGAAATAAAGAGCCGGTTACACGCAGCCATGTTAGCTGCTAAAACAAAAAAAAAGAACCAAATTGACCCAATTACTCTGTCGTTAAAATGATTTACAACATTAGTAATTCCCGCCAGTGGTGCCGTGACTTGTGTTGTGTTTAGATGTGTAGAGCAGTATTTTATTTTAACCCTTTCAGGACTAGTGGTTACCGTATAAAACCACCTTTAAATTTTTTTTCTCTCGTACTGGTATACATGAGTTGCCATAGTGTTATATGTGTTGCCTAACATCAGAACTAACGAACCAGACGGTCAGTGAAGTTCCAATACAAATTTAATTAGTGTTTACCTAAGTTTTATTGCAAGTGAAAATTCTTAGTGTTTTTCTACAACGTGTACCAAAAATGACAAGTAAGTGTTTTATCGAACTATTTGCAACAACAAGTAATTACATATACAGATACATCCAAATAAAAACGGAACATAGGGATTTGGTGTATTCGCCGATCTAAATAGTCCACCGACAAAACATTTCTATAAGTTTACTTCAATGAATATCAAGTATTGATCTGAACAGCTGGAATCAGAATCACTGTAAAAAAGCCCGCCCCTTCCCCTTCCAAAATTTGTTATGTGCGAGGTGTGTGCGAAGTGCGAACTGCGATTTAGTATTGAATAATTATTTGATGGGGGTCTGGATGATGGCTCTGGATGACTTAAACAGGCTACTTTCCAAGTCGATCGACGACAAGGAAATAGCAGTAGCTACTTTTCTGGATATAGAGGGAGCATTCAATAATGCGTCTCCAATATCTATAACCAGGTGTATGGAAAGAAGAAGGATCGAACCCATCATCTGCAGGTGGCTTGCAGTCAATCTAGGGAATAGGATAATCACATCCACCCTGGGAGAGGCAACCATCACGGCGGGGGTGGGGAGGGGTTGCCAAGGGAGGCGTGTTATCGCCCCTTTTGTGGGCGATTCTTGTAGATACTCTTCTAGTACGGCTGACCGATGAAGGTATTCAGTGCCTAGGGTATGCGGACGATCTTGCTGTCGTCATAAGAGGACGGTTTCCAAACACGATATCAGAGCGCACCCAAATGGCGCTTAATATAGTAAGTGGCTGGTGTAGGGAGGAGGAACTGGCAGTGAACCCTCACAAAACTACACTGGTACCGTTTACAAAAAAGAGAAATTTGCAAGGTCTACAAAAGCCACAAATTAACGGAGTGGAAATTCCATTTGCTAAAGAAGTTAAGTACCTAGGGGTAATCTTTGACCAGAAGCTTAAATGGAATTCTCACATCGAAAAAACCTCGCACAAGGCGAGAATCGCTCTCGGAAGGTGTAGGCAGATGTGTGGGAAGAATTGGGGATTGAATCCCAACATGACCAAATGGTTATATACACAGGTCGTAAGGCCAATGATAACCTATGGATCAGTAGTCTGGTGGCCCAGGACACGGCAAATTGGGGCGCAAAGGCAGTTAAGTGGTATCCAAAGGCAAGCTTGCCTAAGTATCACAGGGGCCATGAGAACGACGCCGACTGCAGCCCTGGAGGTAATACTGAACCTGCCACCACTGCATATCTTCGTTCAGGGAAATGCAAGATCTGTAAATCACAGATTATTACAGGGGCCTCCTCCGATAAGTCAAGGACAAGGTAAGGTCTACAAAAAGGTATATGAAGAAATAAAGGTAGATCCAATACTGGGAATGGCAATGGATCAGATTGCCCCATAATATAGTTTTAAAAATGAATACACAATAATCATTCCAGAGAGAAAGGACTGGGATACAGGGCCTCCTAAAATAGCGAATCTCAACTGGTACACTGATGGCTCTAAAACAGACTCTGGAGTAGGAGCCGGAATATATGGGGTACAAGAGAAGAACACGATCTCTCTAAGCCTTGGGAAACATGCCACTGTCTTTCAGGCAGAGGTAATGGCGGTGCAATGCTGTGCAGAAGAGTTGATGAGACGGGAGGTAGATAGCCAAAGAATCGTCATCTACTCCGATAGCCAAGCAGCACTAAAAGCGATAAGCTCATATCGGACAACGTCAAATCTGGTGTGGGAGTGTCGCAAGGCCCTCAACAGACTAGGTAGTCATAATAGAGTGACCCTAGCCTGGGTGCCAGGCTATCAAGGAATAAGAGGCAATGAAAAGGCCGATGAATTAGCCAAGCAGGGAGCGACTGAGGTCATGATAGGGCCAGAACCTTTCTGCGGAATTGCTAAATGCCTCACCAAGGAGAGCATCCACCAATGGATAAACAACCAGGCGTTGCGCTGGTGGCATGAAACTCCGGGGCAAAGGCACGCTAAGCTATTCCTTAAAAGCCCTTCGGCCAGACTGTCACGCGACCTACTATGTCAAAGTCGAGAAACGACGAGGATGATGGTGGGGATGCTGACAGGGCATTGTAGGCTAAGGAAGCATATGCACACAATTGGCCTAGCAGATGACAGCCTATGTAGGTTATGCCAGGAAGAAGACGAAACCGCGGAGCACTTACTCTGTGAGTGCGAAGGCCTAGCAAGGGTGCAGTTTCACCTATTCGGAGAAGAAAAACCGAGGGCAGAGAGCTACGCAAAGGAGGCGGTATCCAGGCTAATAGGTCTAATAAAAAGAATAAAGCTAGATATCGAGCTCTAAATATGGGGAAGGACCACAGTAGATCTGCAAAGGTCGCAGTGGGATAGGACAAAGAGCCACTCCAATTCTAATCTAATCTTGATGGGGGTAGTAAACGTCGCTACATATTGAAACAATATGCTTACGTTTTATGTTGTTAAAATCGAAAATTAATTGTTAAATTCTCTTTAACAATTAATGCTTCGAGTTAAGATAATATATTTTGATTTCTTTTGGCCATAACGGCTTGCAAAATAAAAATAAATTCGTAAATAAAACAAAATAGGATTCTTTAAATTGAAACAAAGTTATGGGCCTGAACACTCTCACCGATCGACTGACTGTCTGACGCTAATTAAGGACCGCCCACCGTTGAGAGTACGGAGTGGTGGGAATTGTACGATTTGTTCTAGGTGTCCAAATAAACGATTGTAATAATCGTGTTTTTAATCTGTTGAAGCTGGATGTTGGTCGACTAGTTCAAAAGCAGTTCTGATACAATGCTTAAAATCCCTATGTTCCGTTTGTGTTTGAATGTATCTGTTTATTAAATTCAAATAAATAGTGCAACAAAATATATTTTTTGTATGGTCGCAAGTGATAACCACGAGGAACTTGGAATGTACAATATAAAAGTTTTGTTTCCATGTGTGACTACTATGAGTTCTAACACTAGTTTTATATGGACTGCGTCTGAATTGGGAGGGAAAACTGAAACTGAGTTGTGGGAATTAATAGACGGGATTCCCAGTGATATAATGAATCCCTGGTGGATAATATTGATGATGCAATGAATGACGAAATATATTTGGAGGAAAATCGGGAAATCGCAGATGACGTGGATGATATATTCGATATTGAAAATATGGATATTATTTATGACCACGCAATGATTACAGAAAATTTTCCAGAGGATGACACTCACTGGGATAGTGATGACGACATTCCATTGGTAAAAAGGCTCGAAATCATTTCACTCCCAGTCTAGACGACTAGTACTGAAAATGTTAATAATTTCGACAAGAAACAGGTCCTAACCTTCCAGATACAGTAGAAACTCCTACAGAGATATTTCTTCACCTTTTCCCTGAAAGTTTGATGGAACATATTTCAATCCAAACCAATTTATACTAAATTCAAAAGAATGGTGCAGAGAGAAAGTTTACTGCTACAAGTGCTGATGAAATCAAGGTTTTTCTTGGCGTGAATATATTGATGGGTTTGAAGTGGTTGCCAAGTTTTAAAGACTATTGGTCATCCTGGGGACGATTTGAGAGATACTTTCATTAGTAGTGCGATTTCAAGAGATCGCTTTGCTTGGTTGCTGTCAAATATCCATTTGAAAAACAATTCTTTAGAGCCAAAAAAAGGAGAAGCCTCAAAGTGAGGCCGCTTCTATCGAAATTGAAAGACACGTTCTATGCATCTATGAAACCTAATGAATATCAGGCTGTGGATGAGTCAATGATCCGTTTCAAAGGGCGCAGTAGTATTCGTCAGTATATGCCGAATAAACCCATCAAACGTGGGATTCTACAGGATTTATGTGTCAATTGTGGATACTGTGGATTCCAGGACACACAGGGATAGAAGGAAATGAAATAGCAGATGAACTAGCAAAGAGGGGGACTGAAACACCCTTTAGCGGTATCAGCTCCAATGTAATATAGGAAGAAATAGACAAAGCCGAAAAAAAGAGAAGAACTGACCATTGGAAAGATCTAGTAGGACTTAGGCAATCAAAGATTCTTCTGGGTGACTACAACCTGTTGAGATCAAATGAAAAGTAAAACTGCACTAAGAGTTTTAATAGGCATCCTTACGGGACATTGTCGCCTGAATGGGCACCTGAAAAAGCTCAAAATAGTGGAGGAAGAAGAATGTAGATTCTGTGGTATGGAAGAAGAAACCTCCATCCACATACTATCGAACTGCACAGCAATTCAGAATTCTAGGGCACAACACCTTGGAGATTACTGGATAGAAGAGGGACATTTACCTAAGTTAAAGCCTGCAGATATCCTAAAATTCCTCCGGGAAATAGGACTAAAGGAGCTACTAGTCTCTGAGACTTTCCTCGGGAACTAAGTAGAAGTAAGGGGGCACAATAGATCTTTTAGGTTTCATGTCACCCCAATTTACATACATACACATACATACATGAGTCAATTTCAAATATATACTGGGAAAGTAGGTGCAGCAGCAGAAAAAAATTTGGGCCAAAGAGTTGTATCAGATTTAACATTAACGTTACGAAGAAAAACCAACCAAATATTCTTTGATAATTTCTTCAATACAGTTGAGCTTCAAAAGAAGTTATTGATGTACAAACTTTATTTAGTTGGAACGTTGAGAAAGAGACGAAAGAATTTTCCTACACTGACTTCAGATAAGGAAATGCAAAGAGGAGAGACAGACTGGCGCTCAAGTGGATGGACCGTCGTAGCGTATTAATTCTCAGTAATTATCATCTCGTAGACAAAGTATATAGAAAACAAAAATATGGTTTGGTGCAAGAAATATCCTGTCCAAATATGGTCAAAGTTTATAATAAAAATATGGGCTTTGTCGATAAGTTTGACATGCTAAAGAGCATATTATATGAAATACATAGAAAATCTCACAAATGGTGGCACCGAATAATGTTTTATTTTGTGGACGCATGCATTGTGAATTCTTATATTTTATTTTGCCAAAGAACTGTTTCAAAATCGATGACTCTTAAAGAATTTCGATTATGTGTTTCTCGGGGGTTGATAGGAATACCTGAACGTCCTAAAACATGCAGGCCTTCTTCAAGCGTCCCTGTCAATAGATTTATAAAACTAGTACCATTGGAAGTACGTCACACGAAAGTGGCTCATCTACCGCAAAGATCCACCTCACTCAGGTGTGCTTCTTGCAGTCACATAAAAAATGTACACAGAACAATATGGAAATGTTCTACATGCAACGTCTGTTTATGCCTTAATAAAATGCCTCATCCACTCAATGTTCAGGTACTTAAGTTCCTACCGGTTAGTGTCAGTGACCACATCCTGCAGGACTATCCTATGGTTTAATATTTTTGTAGTATGAATTTTTATCTTAATTAGACTGTAATAAACAAATAATTTATAAGTATACTTTCAATTTCCTTAAAAAAATGTCCGGCCTCAAAGGGTTAACTAAGTTTCTTTGTATCATTATTTGCTGAAGGGCCAGTACGTTTTATAAATATAATTTATTAGTAATTAATTAGTATGGAATTTTGGATCCTATTTGAAACGACATTTCGGGGTGATTTATGAACGCCATTGACCGGCGTTTATAAACTCTCTCTTCACATTGACTTTAGGAAAAGTATAACTACTGCCAGCTAGCGTAGAGTTGTCGAAGAAAGGACCTTGCTCTAGAATAAAGTTTGTACGTATACCACACGATAGCGATACTCATAGAGAACGGCTTCCTGGAGTATTGATCGAATCCTTGTCGCGACACACTTTTCAGTTGCCGATCGCGTTCTCCAGATGGTGTTTTCCTAGCCATATAGACCTGGAAAGAAAAGAAATTATCGCTTCTAAGAAATACACTCGGGCTAGACCAGCGTCAGCCAGGACATGGAGGTATTCTTGGAAATTAACTGTTTGAAGAGATTACAAGGAAAAGTTCAGTAACAAAGAAATTTATCCAAGGAAAAAGTAGGTACACACAACATCCAAAAAAATAAATAGAAATGCCTTTATTGATGATATATGTGCTGGAATATTTAAAAATAAGGCTGAGGATCGTTACAGACTATATGGGATCCAAGCATTTTCTGGATAAAGAGCGTTGAAGGTACCTCTCCCAATGGACGGAGAACCTCAGGTCTGATCTATTGCTTCCAGAAATTGGGACGTTTCAAGACAAGACACATTAACATAACATGAGATTGAAGAGGTTCCTATAAGCACATAAGCCCCAAGGTAATAGGAAGGGTGGACTGAAGGATAGAAGTAGAGTACAATAAGTCAGTGGAAGAAATTGAACAGCTTAGGACTGTAATGAGATGTTGCTACCTCTTAAAAAAGTAAGTGGGGAGATGGATAAGAGTCAAGACTGAAGTGAATTTATTACAAAGCAGACTTGAGCATATAACCAAGATATACTGTAGATATATAGGGATCAGTATGACGTTAGGAACTGAAGAGAATCAAAGAAGCTGGCTGAAATGGAATTTTTTCCCAAAATACTGTCAAAACATTTTTTTGGTTTTATCATCATCATTTATAATTTCCTAATCAGTTTTTAATTATATATGATTTGCTAAGAAACTTCTCTATATTTCTTGTGACATTCTGGACAGTTTAGGATGAATTTTTAAGGAATGTTCCGGACTATTCTTTTGTATTGTGAAGATGAGTAGATGGTTTTTCAAGATTAGATTAATGAAAAGACTGAAGTTTTAGAAGCGACCTCTGTCATATCTTTGTCTTGTGATTGATTGGTACACAGTTTGGGTTTCATAAATTAAATATCACGAGATTGAAGGTTCAGGATTGGAAAGACATTGAGATGCTGCAGTGCTGTAGGAAATTTGGTATTTTGAAAAAAAATAAGATTTTTGTGCTATATTTCTATATACAGTGTGGACCAAATGAAAGGAATAAATTCATTTTTTCGTAAATCGGTGATTTTAAGGGATCACTTTTTTATTCATCATCTATATGAGCGTGTAATCTCAATGCGTATGCGTTCTTTGAGCTGTTTAATAGTTTCTGGCCTATTTATCTACACTTCACTTTTCAAGTATTCCTTGTAAAAATCGAGAGGGGTTGAATCAGGGGATCTCGGTAGCCACTCAATTGCTCCTCTTCGATCTATCCACCGATTTGGAAAGACGTAGATTGTCACCAAGACTGTATAGTGTGGTGGCGCACCATCTTGTAAAATGATATGGCATTTGGGATGCTTCGTACAAGTATATAATTCAACAATTTAATGAGAAATATCAGGTACTCGTTACGCGGTAAGAATTAAAAAAATTAATGAAGAAATTTGATGAGACAGGTTCTGTTGAAGACAAAAAGAGAACAAATAAGTTGCACCGTGAGGACGATGATGCAGCTACTACCCTAGCTATACATTCAGTTAGAGAAAATCACAAGATGAGTTTACGAAAAAGAGCGGTGGAAGTTGGTTTTAGCAAGAGCTACTTACAGAAAATATTTAATGAAAACAAAATTCGTCCATTCAAACCGAAATATGTTCACACCTTACAAGATTGCGATTATGGCACGAGACTTGACTTTTGTGCTATAATTGAAGATCTAAAACAAGCAATAATTAATGCCATAAATGAAATCACCCCAGACATGCTAAGAAACGCTTATAAATAATTTAGAAGTAGAGTGGAGAACTGTTTTGAAGTTGGTTGAGGCTATGTCGAATAATTGTTGAATTATAGTAATCGTTACTCACTAGACTATTATTATATTTTTGAACTTAGTGTAATAGTGCAAAAGTTCATCTTATTTTCCATAAAATTGACTATAAAATGGAGCAGGTCTTGAAAAAATTGAATTTGATTCCATATCATGGGGTTTCAGAACAAGCAAAACTTTTTATCAAAAATTATATTTTTGTCCCATCCGTGAACATACTGTATAATACTTTTTGATGTAAAACATCTATTGGCGCGCCTTGACAGTAGAATCGGTTGACGGCATGACGGTCTGATGCCATCATGCTAGTGATGAGCGATATTTCACGAACTGTTACTTTTTCACTCATACAAAAAATGGATCGGCAAACGGTATTCTAAAATTTCGTATTCACGATAATGTTATGATATGGTGACTCGGATATCTATTGATGCTATCTTGAAAAGGAACGATATTATATTGATGATGCTTTTCGGCGACCTAAATATTGATACCTCCAAAATAAAAGATATCAAAGTACGGTTATTTGTTTTTAGTTTCTTGTCAATTTGCTTTCATTCATTGCTATTTCTACCTTCGAGCGAAGTGA
Source organism: Lochmaea crataegi (assembly GCA_947563755.1). Classification (NCBI taxonomy): domain Eukaryota; kingdom Metazoa; phylum Arthropoda; class Insecta; order Coleoptera; family Chrysomelidae; genus Lochmaea; species Lochmaea crataegi. Next base: position 26,725,661 of record OX387428.1, on the reverse strand, counting down.
ATCATAGTGAAAAATGTCGGTGTCACTTATTGAAAGTGAACGTGGGAGAAGTTAAATTTTGTGCAAAAATTTTACATTTTCCAAAGACAAGCTCTTGAAAAGTGGAGAAACATCATGGTGGTGTTGCATTGTAAGCAAGGCTTTACACTATTGAAACGGAGAACCTGATATCCAGGAGGGAAGATGCGTACAATCACTGAGCATTCGAAAAGGAAGTGAGCAGAAAAGTGCATGCAAGAGGAAGGCAAGAGAAGATATCAGTGAGAGGCCTTCAAAGATTATTTGTAGAGCTTAAGCAACAAATTTGCCACCGTCTCTTACAACTACTGATTTGGCGGCATTAGAAGAAATATCTATACAGTCGCAAAATCCTTCTAGGTCCGATTCCTTGGAACATAGAAGATGTGCATGGAGGTCTCAGCAGCGCATACGGCGAAACGCTGTTAACCAATAAAGATGAACAATTTTTGTTTACTAACAATATGGAAAAAAAGATCATTGTGTTTACATGTGAAAGCAACATACGTGTTTTGACCAATATGGACGGAAAGCTCTCATTCTGCGCAAAGTTCTTATTACAGTTTTTTACTATTCAGGGACTCCAAAATGGCCATTATGTTCCATTAGTTTTTTGTTTGCTACCAAGTAAGACAACTTACAACTGCTATAAAACATGCTTATACCTACTAAAATGCAAGATCTATGAAAAGTATGGTACTTACTTTTGATCCACGTCAAATTTTCGTTGATTTTGAAAAGGTCATCCACCTAGCATTGGGTAGGGTTTAGCCAGATGTGAAAGTAAGCGGTTGCCAATTCCATTTACATCAAGCATGGTATCGAAAGATTAAGTCAATCGGATTGAGTTCTGATTATGTATCAAAGACCGAAATAGGAATCTGGCTCAAAACACTCTCGGGATGACTTATTTGAATCCAAATGAAGTGGAGCTCTGTTTCGTCTTCGATTTAATGTCGTACAAACCAGAAAGTGAACTTTTCTATAAATTTTGTGACCATTTGTGACATTGAATAATAAACTAGTCAAAGTAAAGTACACCATTTGTTTTTCTTTTTGGTTTCGATATAAAAACCCAGCGACCAATTTACCTATAGGGATTAAATTAACCCTTAAATTCCAGCGACCAATTTACATGTCGGATTAGTGGAGCAGGTATAATCTTGGCGACGAGTTTACCACCGCCGTATGAAACACAATCTACCGATTCAAAACAAAGGTTAGTAAATTATCTATTATATTAATTTAATTTTTTAATTGCGGCAATAATAACAATTTTTTTTTGTATGGTAGTTGCATTCAGTATAGCACAAAGAGTGTAAAAACAAAAATCTCCACAAAGACTCGTATCTGTCGACAACATTTCTTACGAGCTTTGATCTGACTGCCATTTTTTTCCCAATTGATTAATCTTTTGTGAGCAGTTCTAACGAAAACAACCACTAAATTCGATTCTCGAATCTTGCCCAACATATACAGACTATCACAAGCATCCTCGATTCCTAGAAGTCCACAATGACCACATCTGTTTTAGAAGGTCTTCTGTGGGGGCGTTGCTATCGCGATCTCGATTATCTGAATATAATTCTCGTGAATTGCGGGACGATCAGTCGACGTCAGCAAGAAATGTTTCGTAGAGGTGAAGACGGTGGGTGAACCTATTGATCATTTTCAAGAAAGGACGTGAGTTGTTTAAAGTCCTGTTTTTACTCGGTGGTGGATAGAATCTTTAATGAATGCTCTCGCAGAGGCGGAATCAGTCGGCTATAGCGAAAGTTGTGTCAAGGCAAAATGAAGGCGGCCTCATTATTTCAAGTTGAACAACAAACATGTGTTGGTGTCTTTGTTTTATCTGGAAAATATACAGAATACAGTTTTTCGAGAGAATGTCACTTAGAGTATCAATTATATTGTTTAAGAAGTGAAAGAACACATTATATTGCTGGAATTAAACGCCAGAAAAAAGTTTGCATGTAAATGTAGTTGTTAGCAAAGAGCGGAATCTGGTTATGAACCCATTTCACGATAATTAAACATCCTATTAGGTCGTTATAAACGTCCGAAGAGAGGAATGTTCACCCCAGTCTCATCAGTGTTAAATAGGATGGAAAATCTTGATTAAATATATTATAATTGAGAGATGCTGTCAAGTTTTTATACTACAAATGATATACCTACCAAATGAAAAAAAAGAGATAGATATAATAAACTGCTCCACAAAAGTTGAGGAAATTAATAAATTCGGTGATTTTATTAAAAATATACACGTTAATTACGAGTATGGTTTTTTCTAATATCAATCACAACCAAACAACGCCACTGCATATTTTCAATAAGGTGGTTGAAGTAGCCTTAACCCTTTCAGTGGCTTTCAAAGGCGCCTCGAAAAATATTTAATTGAAAATACAGATGTATTTGACAACGTAGTGATGGAATTCAGCACACACAAAAATATTATCCCCACTCATTCTTTATTGCGAGATGTTCCCGTGGTCAAATACACTTTACGACTTGCAAGAAAAAATAGAATAATGTTTATTAGTTGAAAAATATTTTTTTTTGGAACGTGAAACTACAAAAATAAAACATATACTTAAGTATTTAAACACAATTCAATTTTAGGAAACAGTTTCTGCTCTCTAGGAAGCACAGATGTACTCTGCATTTTGTACTAAATATGTGTGTTTTTTCGTTACACCCTTCCAGTTTGCACCTTGAATTATTTTTGTTCTCATTGAATTCTGGAAAGTGACCATAACGATCATGTTTGTATTCTGCTATAGGTGTTGATTCCGATTTTGTCTTTTGGATGGTTCTCCAAGATGATCATTTGAGGGTAATGATGCCCTCGAGAGTATCGCATGGTCTCGTCTCGCAGCTGACGGGAAGATCCTGAATCAGTAAGTAAGTATCCCATACTGGATTGGAACAAGATTATTCATAATAAGATTCCGATACATTGATCAGACGAGACACGATAGAAGACTTTTTATTTCATCTGCGAGACAAGACTTCATGAAAGTCTCGTCCCCTGGGTCTTTTAGGCATCTCTATTTTAGGGTCCACCTCTTTTTACGGGTTGGTTGATACAAATTAAATGTTCCGCTTGAGATTGTCGAAATTCCATCAGATCGAGGTTTGAGACACCCAAATGAACAGCTCCAGTCATGTACTCACTAATGTCAGGTCTACTGCATATATCTTTCCATTTCCTAGATCGAAGATAAGATCTGTACATACTCAAGAGAAAATCTTGCTTGTCTACCCCTTCCATACTGGTATTGTACCTACTTATAACTTCTGGCCGAGAAATATTGACACTCTGTCTTCAGTTTATCCCATCTCTTACATACGTCTTTCTCTCCTATACCGACAAATTTTGTCTCCATTACAATCTCCCTATTGTCAAACCACTTCGTAGCAACAATGCCATCCTTACTTAGGGACTCGTCTGAAAACCCTCTTCCTTTTTTTTCATTTCCTTCTAAGGTAGCAGCTTCATACTGAAGAAACGATTAACTCTTATTGTACCTGCGGTGAATATTGAATTTGCAGCAAGATACTGCAGCAGATTGTATAAGCTAAAATATTTGTCTCCAAAATTAGGGTTAAAGCTGTCGTTTCTGTGGAGAAGGTTCATGGTAATTCGAGGCTCTTTGTAGCTAGTTCCAAACTTGCTCGATGGGATTTAGGTCAAGCGATCGTCCGTGCTTTGACTCATCTGTGAACAGTGTGGACCCCCATCCAGCATTCCAATTCTCAGGTTCATGCAAATGAATTCGTATGAATTCAATTGAAACCGCAACACCAGAAGCATCCAAAAGACGCTGTTGTATGATCCGACAAGTACTCAGAGGTTCTCTACGGGTATAGGTACACAGTCAGATAACGATCTTTTGCGGGGGTGGTAGCCATCGGTCGTCCACTTCTAGGTCCTTCTCTCACGTTTCCAGCTTCTCGATATCTACGGAGAAGCCGCGAAATTACACTTTCACTGACTTTGAAAACTTCTGAAGACGACCCACCTACATCATACCAATAGCCCTACTAGCTTCATTGGCACCAAGTTTACGTTCAGGCATTATTCAAAACAAAATTTTTAATCACAGTTGACTGAATAAAAAGGAAACAATAACTAATGTAAACTTCTTGAAAATACAAAAGAAAACAACTTGCCCTAAACTTGTAACGGTAAGAGGAGCCAGCTTGAAGGGCTCCGGCTAGAGACTCCTCTCAAGGGTGATTCGACCCCAAGTTTATGCTGCACAAGTATTACAGGAAGGTTGTAAAAGTTGAGGGCGCCACTACCTTTTTTGACGTCGATAAAAAATACTAATTAAAAAAACTAAGGCGGAAAAGGTAGAAACGCCTTGTAAAATTTAAATAAAAGTTAAGAATGAAAAAGTTACTTAAAATTACCCCGGGCGATATCTCCCTCCACTTTTGCAGTTGAGGATTTAGAAAAAAAAGAATTTAAAAAATTTATATATTTTATTCTGCCACAGGAAACGAAAAAAATTAGAGGAGAATTTGTACTTAGGTACTTAGCTTATGAATGAAATGATTTCCTGAAGAAGGTAGGTAGGTCTTGCCTCTACAAAGTCTTGAGAAGATCTCGAAGAAGATAGGTAGATATTCTTGACTTGTACTGCTGTGTCCTGGTCTAGGGTTGTATCCTGGGGTTATATCCGTGCCTAGGGCTTATATTCTAGCCTAGGTCTTGGGGTTATATCCTAGAGTTGTATCCTTGCCTAGGGGCTGGGCTTACCTAGAAGTACAGGTGGATCAGGGATATGTAGGAACTTGAATGTAATGGCACATTATGTTGGTCAGCTTTTCAGGTTAAAAAAAGGAAGGCAGTTATTTGAAAGTAAAAAATTGATTTAATTTACTGGAAACTTTCCAACATTATATGTCCCATGTTAAAACAGTAGATAAGCAATTATCGGCTAAATTAAAAGAAATACTAATGATCTGTAAGAAACTAATTATAGCAAAAAGTTAGGTACTTATATGAAAAAAAAATATCGTGCTTGAGAAATATATGAAGCCGGCACTGGCGGTACGAAAGAATATTTTTTCTACTCCTATTTTATAATATACTTACTAAAAGACTAAAATCTGTATCATAATGATATTCATTATGATACAAATTTTCATTATGATACAGATTTTTAAGCCAATAGGAATGCGACATTCGCACAATATTTAATATAGCCATGGATACTTGGTTGACATTTCTGAAATTAATTATATTAGATGACACTTAATTTGACAGCTGTCAAATAATTCTGATTTTCAAAAGTAACTGTATATGATAATTATTAATTAAATAATTCTTATTAATACATTCGCATATTATATACGAAACTCGCCTGCGGCTCGTACCTACAACATGCTCGTGTCTTAATGGCTATCATTACATGATCATTGCATAAAATACTATTATAGGTTTACTGTTATAAAAATGTTATTTTATAATTAAAAAAATTATTCTGCAACTGAAAAAGCTTGCAAATGTTTGCACAAAAGTAAAACAGTGAATTATAAAAGAATATTTAGTTTAAAACTACCATATTAGTATAAAAGAACAGTTTATGACCACGTGTTAAATTTAATTTCGTCTATCTCTGTAAAAAAATAAAGAATGCAAACAAAAATGATATCAGACAGTACATTAGAAGAAGCTAATTAATTATAAATTATGATTTTGAACTTACCACACCAAAATTAATTAGACAGTAAAGGTATAAAAGCGATAAAAAATGGAGGTATTTCCTCGGAGAGAGTCGGTAACGGAAAGGGGTGTCCCTCGTGGCGTTGGAAAAAATGGAAGTGTCCGTTGGCAGACGTCAATTGTCTTATGATCAGGGTTGAAATTTGGGATCACAGAACTATAATTGGAAGTGGCTAATGAGACGACGTGCTGTAATCAAAAGGATTTATTCTATAAAATCGAAACAGGTCGATAGACATGTTAAAAACTTAAGAACTTATGAACTTGGAAACAAAAAAACTAGTTAGATGAGCAAGTAAAACTTGCAATTGCAATTTTTTATAGCAATATTTTGCAGTAGGTCTGGATGCGTTATAGATAGTCCGATTTTGAATTTGAAAACGTTTTTGAAAAATGCACATATAGAGCAGCAAATCTTATATTTTCGATTTGTGATCAAATGATGCGAAGTGGGTCAAAAACGAATACGGAAGGGTAGCGGAGATCGAGGAGAGGCATACTATATAGATATACGATCGTACTGGTGCGTGGTAACCAGTCATTTTCGGCGGTGTTCTTGGGTGTTTCTGGCCAATTTTGTATCAATTTATTACAAATCGAAAATATACATTCTGCTCTACATCTACACTTTTCAACAACGTTTTCAAATTTGAAATCGGACTATCTATAACGCATCCAGAACTACTGCACAATATTGCATTGCTACGTGCTTTATTTTATTGAAGGAAGAAAACCAGAAGTGGAGCACGAGCAAAATGCTCGGCCCAACTCAGTTGGGGCGTAGGTACGTGTAAAATTTTTATTTAATGGGCGCCACTGGCTTATAAATCCACAAGTCCAAGCCAGGGAATCTCTGGCTGTTATCAGATCTGGTTTTTCCTAGCAACCGAACAGAAAAAAAAGAGAAAGAGAATAAATGAAACTCAATTGTAACCGCAACCCTTATAATGGTCTAATAATAATTAGTAATGCCTAAAAAGGTTTAATACATGTAAATATGTCAATACTATATTGTAACGGATTGAAAATACAACAGCATTCAAAATAAAGTTTAAATCTATTAAAAAACTTAGCAGCAACTGAATTTGATAAAAAGTATTGATGATTATAAGCATTAAGGATTGTTATCATGAAATAATATAATAGTAAAATATCTATGTATGATTTATTGTAAAGTAACTGATAATACTTACAGTTATTTATACTAGGTACAATTGGTAAATTATCTTTTCATATTTTTTAAAAATATTAATTGATGAGAATAGTAAGAAAAAAGGGTGGAAACACATTATTTGGAGTCTTCTCATAAATTAAAATAATTCAAAGTCTAAGAAGTGCTACCTCCAACACTAGAATCGAATATTCTTATCCACCAAGACTTCAGTTGTGAACCTAAAAAAATTTAACTATAGTAACACTTGTAAATTTTAATAAAAAAGAAACACATAAACTGCAACTGAAGGGTGCAAGGACATGTTATAAAAGGTTTTGAATAACCAAAATGTTTTAATTTTCGAAAATTTAAAAGAAATAATTTTGACAATGAGAAAATTTTAAAGTAAAGTGTGATTTCTATGTCTAGAAGAAGTTTTAAGATGTAAGATTTGTACATTTAATTTTATGTTTTATGTAGATTATAATTATATGTATGTGTTAAAAAGGTGTGTGTAAGAAAATCAAAAATACCAAAATAACTTTTGACCATCCTCGTATATCTGTTTTGACACAAATTTTAATAAAAAATTTAACATAGTGACCTGTGACTTGAGTGTTTATTAAAAGTAAACTCCAAGAGGATGGCTCATTCCAGTTTTTTCACTTGCACAATAAAGTCCAAGAAAAAGTAGTTCCAATATCGATAAAGTAGGGAGTCAACTTACCTTGACTTTTGACAGGACGACATTTTGAAGTTTAAGAGTGTGGTAAATTTAAAATTCTTCACGTGCTGAGAAATCAACAAGATTTCTCTTAAAAATCTCACCAATTTGTTTATGGACGACACATTTTTCTTCCTGAAGTGAGAAGGAAAAAAAATAGATTGGAATCCGATGCTATTTCCCTGAGCATCTAAAGAAGAAGGACTAACAAAAAGGTACCTAATTCTTTCTTCCTACAATATAAAAGAAAAAGAAAGTTAATTATTAAATAACAATATTATTCTAAAAAGATTTGCTATAGCTAACAAATAAGTCTAGATAGAGACTTAAAGGCCATAATAATAATAAAAAAGACAAACAAAAACAATAAATGCATTTAAATTAAAGAAAGCAATTAAAGAAGATTTGACATATTCATTATTTACTGTAGTATTTATATTTTTATGTATTATTATTAGATTGTAAACATCTACCTATTTTTTTCTTTTGCTTATAGACTTAACAAGTTTCTAGTTTTCCTTTATGAAAAAATACTTTACTAAAATTAATTTCCTCTTACCTTGTTGGTCGATAAGCAATTTTCATCATTGATTTTGTACTTATATGATAACCATTGTTTTTGTAAACACTTCTCATTTGCAAACTGATTTCTTGAATTTAGCAATTACTTTTACTATTCTTCAAGTGTGGAAGGGTTGGTAATACATCATACATAATTTGCCACTGTGTTAGATTTTGTTTCTCAATAAAAAATATGATATTTCTTCGTTTAATTCAACAACTTGTCTATTATTGAACAGCCATTTTGGAGATGATTAATAAGAGTGCGTAGAGCGTCGACTCCAAACACAACTAACGAATCCGACTGAGATAGGTAGTTTCGTGCTTTATAAGAGTAAGTTACAGGGTTGTACAGAAAAAGAATGGTCAGGTAAATTTAATAAAATTTTTAGGTGGAATTATATAAAAAAATAAAAAGATCATTAACTGTATTCAATACTTCATATTTATTATATTTTTTGATAAATATTGGCGCCCAACTATACAATACAATAAAATCACAAATTCAATAATCAATTTAATAAATAAAAAAATTTACCCCATACGCACATTACAATATATTAGAACCGGTACAATATATAATTTCCTTGAATTTTGCTTTAACTTTAAAGCCTCAACGTGTACACGTGGAGTTTACATCCACTTTACTAATAACCCTTAACTAATTTAATAAAATATCAACTCGTTTACTTCACCACAGGTTTAGAGAATCGTAAATTGAAGAATGTGTTCAATTTAGGGTCCTTTTTACCATTAAAACCCGAACAAAGCAATAATAGGTATAACAACGGTAGAAATAGAATGAAATTTACACAAAATAACAGAAATGGGCTTATCTGATTGTCTAGATGTTGAACAGGAACCTCCAATGCCATTCAAGTAGATACTCAGCACGATCCCTTACCGGTATCAGTAGCCACGGCGAATTTCCCAACTAATAAATTTAATTTCGTGGTAGTTAATTTGGATTTTAGCCCCGTAAATAAACCCTACAATTTAAAGAAAAACGATTGTATTAACTAACAGAAAATATTAATAATTATATGTGAACTTTACCTCTGGAAATGAGGTTTTTTCCTTAACAAAAACCAAACTGGAACTTATTCGATAGATGAATCCTCCTAAATCGTCACTCGATTTTATGAATATTGAAAGTGATTTTTACTAGCTTAAATACCGTTGGGAGGACGAGTAGCTACAACCATCGTGGTGGATTTAGTTTAATCACACGGATTTTCACATCGTTTGAGCGGGAATTTTTGTTCATTTTAGCTTAATCAGCCTCTTAATAACTTCTGTAGTGGCCTTGAATATAAAATTAATAATTTTTACCATCTGAGATATCATTTAACAATTAAGAATAAAGCCCTCTCTGTCTGTGCATTAGGAAAGCGTTATATGTGGCTTAACGTAAGTCGGAGTTTGTCTCTGCTGGAATCTGTCAAATTGTATTCAGACTTTTAACGTTCTTTTTGGTATCTAAAGCAGTCGAGAGAAGACCTGTTGTCTAAAATATTTTTAAGGTAGAAAATTATAGGTGAAAACCATAATTTTTCATTCGCTGAATGCATCAGAGTCTGATGCATTTTCCCGGTTGTAAATTTTCCCGGATGTATTCCCGTTCCTGAAGCATTTTCCTTGATGTGAAGGTTTTTTCATCCTGGCGGAAACCTATCTTACTGAAGAATTGGAACTAAATTATCTGAAGAAATTGATGGGCAGCTAAAAACAACTTCCCTGAGCCGTCAGCTGCAACCAACAAGCAGGGAAGTAGCGTACATTTTGTCTCCGCAATTTGTCCCTCTCTTTACACCGTATAATTTAGTGCAAGCACTTCGTTTAATTTTTCTTGATGATAATTTTATAGACCCTTCAGGCATATAATTTAGTGCAAGTGTTAAGCACTCCATTTAATTTGTTCATTATTGTAATTTTATAGACCCTTCAGACATATAATCTTAGTGCAAGTGTTAAGCACTCTATTTCATTTGTTTACCATTGTAATTTTATAGACCCTTCAGGTAATTATTTTATTTGATTGCAGATGTAAATTTGTTTTAGTCATTAAAGTCAATTTGTAAATCTAAATAACTTGGTTCATAATCAGTACCTTTCCACAATCCTCATCAGGTTATTGGACAGAAGCTATCGAATAGAACGAGAAGCAACTAATAATTTTCCAGGTGGCGCCCATTTTCCTTTCCTCATAATTTATCTTTTTGACATTTTGTTTTTTTAATTGAAATCTAAAGTAGACTTTTACCCGCGAACCGGTAAAATCTACCCTGGAATTGTATTAGTTAACTCTGTAAAGGATCCACACTGAGATTTGACTAGCCGTGGTCATACTTTAATTTTTGAATTTTTTCCATCATTCATCATTCAACTTTAGTAACGATAAAAAAAGGGTTACAGTGAGTCGAAAATATATCAGGCTACGTAATGTCTTTTACATGAAGGTACAGTCCGTTTTCTTCTAGGATTTTTGTCAAAAACTCACTATTTTGATGCTCTATTGCTTGGCCTATTATCGAAATTGCCTATTTTTCTATTTAACTAGTATAAGAAATAATCGAATGTAACCAGCGATTTAAGTTGAAAAAAAAGATAGAGAGTGTACCATTGGTTTTTGTCTATTATAGATACTGAGATAGCCTATAAAGACAACCAAAATAACTCACGCCTCAACTATCTATCTTTATTTATTTCAACCAAAATACAATTTATAATTAATGTTACATGTTATTAAAGTAATTACTTATTTATAAATACATTTATTTAAAGGTCATATCATTTTAATAAAAAATTAGATTAAAAGATTAAAAGTGTGTGAATACAAAATACAATAATAAAAAACCAATACTAAAAAATGCACAAAATATTATAACAGGAAATCAATGAAATACATTATGAAATATAAAACAAAATATTACAATTTAAATTACCTATAATGAAAATTAAAATTGGAAGTTAAAAATTTAAGATTTTTGTCTGTTTTTTTAAAGTAGATATTGAGGTATTAAAAAGTTCTATACTAAAATTAATGTCATTGGCAGTTCTGAGAACTCTCGTGATTCTCGGATTCATTTTGTCCATAGTCCGTTGGATGAAATGGAATATTAAATATTTCACTATTTAAAAATACCCGTGGTTAGTCCTTTGCGAGTGCACGAAAATTATAGAATTTCAAGTTTCTAGCTTTAGTGAAATTTTAGAAAAAAAAATAAAAACTCAATTTCAGTCACCACCTTTTAAGGGTGATATCTCTGAAAGGGGTGGGCTGAGGAAGTTTTGTTATAGGAAAGACCCATCTTAATTTCATACGAGCAATCACCTCCTGAATTTTGTCGCATGAATTTAGAAACACCCTGTATGTTACGATAGAAGATGGCTCCACGCCTCATGACTTATCCTGTATAGATTTTTTAAAAACAAAACATCCTGATCTTCAACTAACCCAAGTGTGAGATTGACAAAAAATTAAATAAAGATCAATATATTTGAAAAAAATGCTATATTTTTCGCTTGAAATTCTCATGTATCTGACACTTCCAATCGATATATTATATTAGACCAGCTTGCATTATTCAATAAGATGAAGTTTGATATTGGCAATCCGAAGAAAACAGACACTTCCATTAAATATTCACCCAAAGTATCACTTCGATTCCAAGAACTGCACTTTTCTGCTCACCCTTCAATGTTAGATATTTTTTTTAATATTCACGGATATATGCCGTTGGTGAATTTTTAAGAAAAACTTACCTACTTAATTACAGTTACCTGTAAAAAATTGTCATATTCTAGTAAAGAGTGTTATCAATAGATGTCAAAGATAATAGTTCAATACTTAGAAGTGTAATTCAATGTCTGTCGGGGCATATAGCCCGAGAAGTAGTTGTCACTTCTTAGTATATATATATATATATATTTTTTTTTTCAAAAAGGGGTTATAATAGTATTGAACTATTATCTTTGACATCTATTACACGGAAAGATCAAACAGGATAAACTTCAACTATATATACATTGAATAGAACTGTCGAAAGTGGATCACCTTTTCTTAAAACTCTATTGACATCAAAAGCCTTGGATACTGTGCCTTACCAAAACTTTGTTCGAAGATTCAGTTAGTGTCATTTTTACCATTCTTACAAGTTTTTTGACAGTCTCAGTCTGCTCATGCTTTGTCTGACAATTGAATCATACGCCTGTTTGTAGTCTATAAACAATACATGGAATGCAAAATTTTGTTCATTACTGTTGTTCATTAGGCACTTTATGGTAAATATAATTTGATCTATAGTTGAACAACTTTCACCTGGTTCACCTGGTTGGTCTCACTACACTATGACTCATCTATATTTTGGTCCAAAAGATCTAGGCTCCTGCTTTGCATAAGTTGTCAGTTCGAAATCCTATTTCGCAAACATAAAGTCTGTGGGAATCTTCATGGATAGGGTTGCTCTAACCCTTAGTTAAGTTTTAAAGATTGAGCCTGTAGGCATTTTCCTTGAACGAGCTTTACGGAATCATCTTTGATATTCTTCTATGACTTATTTTGCAAATCTGTTTCTTACTACGTGAGCTATTATTTTACACATCACTTCCAGAAGTGCAATGCAATGTACTATAGTTTTAGCAAACACTGGTATTTCCTTTTTACGAATCGGGTAGATCATCAATCAATTTTTTAAAAGGACGCCTCCTTTCTACAGGACTTTTGTTATTTTTCCAATTAACTATGATCTCCTATATTTCCTGGTCTGGTGGTTCTTCAATTAGGATTTCTTGGTATTTCCGCATTCCCCTCTTCCTCATTTGTTATATCTCTTCCCACATATAGTGTTTCCTCGAAATATTCAACGTCAAACGTCAACTATATATAATTGATTATTATCCGGAAAATCTCTATTCCACTAATTTGTGGAGGATAAATTCATCGAGAAAATCGAAATTAATGAAAAACTTCCGGGAATAAAATATGAAAGCGTGATAATTGGGATTAGGCTCTTCCAGTTTATCCTGAATGCTATTAATTCTGGGTAAACAATTAATTATAATGAGGTGATAATGTGATGAGTCAGATATTGGAAAATACAGTGGTATAGTCCGAGAAAATAGAACTTTAAATGCGAGTTTCGAGATAAGCTGCGAAATTTTCTAAAGTATTTAAAAACCAAATAGATGAATGTTCGAAAGGAAACTAAGTATTTCTAATTAATACAACTATTTAATGAAACTATTATGAAAGGATATTGAATTATTTCGATAATGACATATCATCCTCAGAATGACAGAAGTTACATGTGATGTGGTGACTACCTACCTATGGGGATATCCTGGATATTTTGTTCCCATTTAAGATCATTATTATAACTGTGCAATGATGAGAGCTTCCTAGATTTATCTGTTCATTGACGACTTCATATTGCAGGTCTCTTAAGTGTCTCCTAATTTCTAATTCTTCAAGTAAATCTATTTCTTGTTTCTTATCACAAATTTCTAGTACTTCTAGTTCTGTGTTAGGTGTTAATGAATGTTTGGCGTCAAGTAGATATTTTGCGTAATGGGATTTATCAGGTTGTTTTAATTTGTCGTTCACTACCTACAAAACAAGCTAATATGTCATCTACATACTTATACCAAAATAAGATATTTTTTGAAATGTTACATTCAAAGATTTTTCTTTCTAAACTGTCCATAAAAATGTTGATATTGGTGATATAGGACTCTTATAATGTTAAATTATTCGGTTTAGGTTCCTTTTAATTAGGGTTGACATTCTTTAAATAAAACACATCTTTCTTCGACAAATGTTTAATTTGAACTCTGACAAAAACCCCAAAGCAACAATTGCCAGCCTACACATTCTTTCAATCTAGCGCGTGTCTGCTTATTTTGCAATTGTTACTTATATCGATAAATAATTTATAATCAAAGTGCTTAGTCGATATATTTCATGATTACAATAATTATTATAACTAAACACATACATACTAAAGTTAATAACCTATAATTTAACAATAACCATAAATTCTAATCTAAATAATTAACTACCCATTACAGGGCTTCCCATGGGTAAACCTTCATTTTGAATACTTACCTTATTGTCAAAATTAAATAGTTATGATTAATGCATACATCAAACAAATTAAGTATACCTGATATTCCTGGATTAATATTTTTATCCTCTAGTAATTTTCTTACAAGTTTCGAGTTATCATATATCAATATCCTTTCATAATTTTTTCATTATATAGTGGAATTAATTAGAAGCAGTTAGTTTAATTTAAAAAAGTAATATGAGTAGATTCCACAAAGTAAGGGTCCAAACAGTATCTTCGGCTATCTGTTAGCATCTTTTTGGATTTTTCCAAATTTTAAAATTTATATTCGACAGAATGATGTGAATTTATGTACTAAATTTTAAAAGAATGGAGCTTTGAAAGGTACCTACAAAAAAGATATACTAATTTATATTGACTTCAATGACCTCAATTTGATTTGACACTAATAGTCCACGTCTAGAGTGTATTATAAATTTAAAGTGCATCTAATGCCGGAAAAAAATTACTGAATTCGCTTAAGCATACAGAAAATTCGTTGGAAATTATAGAGTGGATAACAAATTGTACGTATCCATTATATAGGTTATATAACTTGAAGGAAACATTCGATAATGATAGGATTATAAAATCTAAGGATGTATTGTTATCCCGCTTTTGTATGAATAATTTACTCATTTCTGTTTTGTTCTGTCACATATTTTAACACAAAAGCTTAATAATTCGATTTCACAGGACTTTTTATTAGGATGAGCTTGCAAAAAATATAAAAATGTTTTCCCTATTAATAAACTGCTCCACAAAAGTTGAAGAACTTCATAAATTCGAAGATGGTGTTTCAACAAATTTTTGGTCACCACCTGTTTATATGTTATAAATTGAATGAATGAATTGATTGTTTGTTTGCTCTTTTACGCAATACCCCAGATAACACATGAACATACAATGGATATCCAATGAATATCCACATTGGACATAAGGGATATCCATAGGATATCCGTTCATGTCCAGAAGGATATCCCATGGACATCCATCGGATATCCATTTGCCACAAAATTGGACATCCCATGGATGTCCGTTTCGTACAAAGAATGGATATACCTTGGACAAATATGGACATTCACTGGACATGATAAATAAACCATGGACATCTCATGGACTGAACTGGATGTTTAGGACATGAACTGGATACGTTTTGGACATGAACAGGATAGGTAATGGACATCCCATGTACTTGTTATGGACGTGAACTATATGTTTAGGACATGAACTGGATACATTTAGGACATGTACTGGATATATTTTGTACATGAGCTGAATGTTATGGACGTGAACTGGACACATTTTGGACATGAACTGGATAGGTTATGGACGTAAACTGAATGTTTAGGACATATTTTGGACATGAACTGGATAGTTTATAGACTATAGTTTTCCGTAAATTCTAGCACTGCTCATTTTAAGCAGTTTGGATGATAAAATTCTTCAAAATCCCTGGTGGGGGTGCAAAAATATACGGAAGAATCCTGTACCGGACTTGGTAGGTACTTTATTTGAGAGAACAATAGGAATTTTGAAGTGATAATTAAGTTGTAATTTAATATAATCAGAATCTACAGGAAAAAATATAAACGATAATATTGTACACTCTTTTCAACAGCAATAATAGATAATTTTAAGTTCAAATTATTTGTGAAAACCTCTACATAAATAGACCTCAAATATTGGTCTCAATACAGAAAAAATAATACCGAATTTTTCAAAAGTAGTAGTTTATTATTAAAATTATGAGACCTCTTCAGAATAAAAATAATGAAACAATGATTCTTGATAACCGAAAATAAAATATATTCTTATAAAACATAATATCATAACAACTATCACAAGTCAGACTAATTATTGTTATTATTGTCATTTGGCACTTTCACATTTTTGCTTCTTTCTTTAGCTCTCCTTAGCCACTTTTTAATTGCTTCCTCTGTAGCTTTTTGATTATCGGATAGTTTGGATTGTTGAGATGCATCTAAAACAATACATTTTCACAGAAAGAGGACACAAGTTTTCAGATGCTACGACGAACAGATAGACACTTGTGATTTATGTATGTATATAGATTATTGAGTTACAGATCCCTGGAAAGTACAGAAATATTTCAAGATAAACACTTACCCAAAAGCATTTTTGCCAATTCCAGATTTTTGAAGATCCTTTTCTTCTTAGCTCTGTGCCAACTGAATTCTGAGGCGAAGGAATTTGACATAACCACATTCAGACACCTTTTAGTGAAATCATATAAATTGTTTCCTCCTAACTTAGAAAATTCATCAACCTGAAAACCAGAAGATTAATTAAAAAAAATGTTGAAATTCAAAGAAAAAATACAATACAAGAGGTTTTTAGTATATTTTTCAATTACTCACAGTGGCTCGGAAGTTTTTTTCGTTTTGTAAGTACTCCTCTACAAGAATTAGGTGCTCATCAGAATTAATTGGTAAGAAATTGAACATTACAAATATGGACTGATGGTTTTCTTCATGGATGTTTGTTGGTTGCACTATTCTTAGATTTTGTATTTCTTCAACAACTTGAGTCAATATATTTCTCATAAGTATCTGTTGCTTTATAATGTTTCTCAAACTATCACCTGAAAAAATCAAACAAGCGTGTATTACAAAATATTATCATTCAATTTTACAATTAACTTACCACTTCTGTGCACACGACAGCAACAACAGGAAAATTCATCTAAAACATATAACAAGAAGGAACATCAGTCAAAGCTCAACATAATTTTGAATGCAAATATCATTGACTCATGAATACAAACCAATAGATTTACTGCAGGATTGACATCAGGAACTGGATCATCAAGCTGACTTCTTGATTGTACTGAATCATATGCACTTGATGGGATGGGCATTTTAGGTGGGGTGGTCAATTTCTTCTGAGAGCATTTTTTATGCCATGTATTGGCCTCTAGCTCATCCGCTGATGATTTCGAACTCTCATCTGATGATATTTTGCTTCTTTGCCTCACTCTACGCTTGGTCTTATCATAGTCTGATGAGTTTAAATCACTCTCGTTCTCTGCCTTCTTGGCCTTGCTACGAGCCTGTAGGTAGTTGTCTGAAATGAATCCATTTCGTATTCAATTATAGTAAACTACAGTTGAAATCAAATACAGTGGCAATTATTTCCAAGTAATAGTTGGTATTGTCTAATATGAAACACGATAAGAATTCTGGAAAAAACTCACCACTATATTTGAATTCTACTGTAATAATTTTATTCAGTGATCAAAATTTTCATATTAGTAAAATATTATTCCACCAATGAGTACCACAGGACCTAAATATAGTAAAAACATTCTAAACTCTGTTGCTTTCCATCTCTTCACTTCAATAAATGATCTACTTTTTCGGCTAAACTCAGCTGGAATCTGTGAACTATGTTTTGACAAGAAGGTGGATATGATTGAAATTTGGTGGGATGATAATTTTGTTGTCGGTTTTCCTTCAACCCACAAAGATACTATCAATTTTTTAACAACACCCAAGCAAATTAAGTGCATATAGTCTAATGGAAAATCGCGAATCATGTCAATACCAGGTATCATTTCCAGTATAGGAGTACCAGTGTGATGTTCTTCATGTGATTTCAATCTATAATCTGAGTCATTGCGAAGCGTTAAATTATTAATATCTGGAAAACACACTCTTCTATTGATATATGTACCCATTGTTGAGCATTTACTGCAAGAATAATAGCCAGCATGACTCTTAACATATTTGATAAAACATTTTGCTGGTACATCGCAAATGAAAGCTTTAATTTTGATGCAATACTTTTTTCCATCAAATATGAATCCCTCTTCCACAACTGATACTGCTTCGTTGACAAATGACTGTAGAAATTCATTAGCCTCTTGAGGCTTCTCATTGCCCTGATATAAACCCACTACAAACACGGGAGTCTTTTGTAAAAATAAATTACAAAGAATCGGGTACAACTGACTTCCTGAACTCTTTGACAAAGGCAAACCATCAATGTTCATACAAACTTCTATTACATCAGAGTTTTTAATATGAGATTGTGCTACATTCATCAACTTTTCAATAGAATTCTTGAAACCAAAATGATAATAAACTCCTGGTTGCACTACTTTTAATGACATATCTCTAGGAGTATTTAGTAAAGTTCTAGCATCTAATGGAAGTTGTGGATGTAAAGGTTTCAATATATGGAGAAGATTAGTAACTGCTGTTTGTGTAACATTATATTTCACTGCCCATTCTGCCAGTTGACGATCCAATGCATCTTTTATGTTATCTTCCACAAAATGAAGTGGTTGATTTGAAGTGTTTGCTTCTACAAAATCATATTGCTCATCTACCGATGAAACCTCAGAATCACTAATATAAATATTGTTTTCTACAATTTCCATATTATGAATGGTTTCATCTGAATCACTAAAATCAGGAACGAATTGAGAGTTATTAGAAAACGAAGGCGAATCAGAGGAAGTTGATGCAAAAACTTGGTTTGTGTCGATAGATTGACGATGCAAAGTTTGGTCACTACTTTCAATGGACCTAGTAACATTGAATTCTTTCCTCGTTTTTCTGTAGCATTTGTTGAAAATTTTATTTTTCAGATTTTTTCTATCCATATTTCTCGTGAGCTTAAACTATATAAAAACCTCCACCTTTTGCACAGAAATTCGCATTCAGATTATCCAACAGGATATAAATTAGCAGTGAGCTTACTAATTAAACACATATATGTACTTACTTGTAAAAAGCTTTGAAAATATCCGTTAGACACAAAATCAATAATCATAAACCACTAGGCACAAATCATAGAGAATAAAAAATATTTCTCTATGGCACAAATACAACACAAGATTATTATTATTAGATAATTCAGATAACTAATTCACCAATATGATCATAGATAAGGGAGGGAAATATGATGGAATAGCTGACACTACTGACAGTGACACAGTGTCGGTAACAGATGGAAAATTAGGTTGGGCACATTGTTGCCAACCTGCGAATACAGTATTTTTGGAGTTTTTAGACTGTAATAAAATATGACTGACCGTGGTAAATACAACACAGTCTAACATCAAATTATTATTTATTTTTACTAAACTTTTGCTACCTTCAATTAGTTTGTATTAGTGTAAAAAATTAGAGTAGCAAATGGAAGGTCTAAAATATAGAGGACGTAGTACATTTTTAATGAGTCTGGAATATTTCGACTCGACCAAAAAATGAACAAAGGATGTCCAATGGACGTCCATCATTCAAATAAATCTTCACGTCCATCAGTGGTGAACGAGAAATGAATGTCCAGTGAATGTCCCCAAACGAATATCCATTGTACTAGTGGTAAATGGACGTCCATTGGATGTCCATTCTGTGTCCATGTCCATATGGACCAATCGTGGACATTATATGGATATCCATAGGATATCCTGTGTTTACTGGGACGTTTGCAGTTTTGAACAACAAAAACAACTCTCTGAAGTCCCACCTCAATCATACAACCAGTAGCGTCACTAAGGAAAAATAATGGTCGAAATAAATTTTATTTGGATACAGTCAGAGCTAGTTTATTACAAAAAAGCTAACACCCTGTATCTCATTAACGACAAGACTAAACATACATTTTGATAGGAACTTTTCGTGATAAAATTCACCCACAATATTACTTGGGAAACACTCTGTATAAGATCTACAATAATTTAAATTAGAAAACTTCACTTATACGGTGCGGATATTAAGTCATACCCCCCCTAGGAATCTCCCGTTATTTAAGACAAAGATGAAAAATCTTCGATTCCGTCAATTTTGATTTTAATGGAGGTGTTTTATAATATTCAAAAAATTGTCACCCCTTTTACCTCCTACACTTGACAGTTACCCCCTTTTTTGATAATTTTTATTAATTAATTGTTTCATCCAAAATTTGAAAAATTATACTGCTTTTCAAACCCTTTCCAACGAAGTATCGCACGACCCCCTGTGCTATTTAAAAAATCTGATGGGGTAGCTGTTAAGTGTAGGGGGTAAAATAAAACTTGATGGATTCGAGGATTTTTCATCTTTGTCATAAATAACGGAGTTTCCCAGGGGGGTAAGACTTAATATTCGCAACGTATTTATGCAATCAATGAAGTAAACATTTTCATGATATCGAAAAATAATTCGAAAATGCTGGGATCGACTTAAAAATTTTAAGAAAGTTGTTGATTGCTCGATAATACAAGTTTGGTAATAACTAGAGAAATACTTTATCAATTTTCACCAAAATTGATAGGTAGAGGTTTTTTGGCCGTTGATTACGATTCCAGCCTCGGAAAAATTAAAAACCAAAATGACGAATGGAAAACTGCAGGTTTTCACAATTTTCACGAAAGTTGTGATCTCAATCAAAAAAATAATAATTATAATAAATAATAAAATTATATAACCGTGTGCTTATTTAAAACCAAGCTTTCCACACATACACAGTAAAAATTTACACAAAGTTGCTGTTCTGTAATAACTTTTATTAAATAATATTTGACTGATTAAAAAATCACTGTTTATATTTTAAATTTTGACATTTTTACAATTGAAAATTTCACATCACATTCGAATTGATCTATTGTGCCCCCTTACTTCTACTTAGTTCCTGAAGAAAGTCTCGGAGACTAGTAGCTCCTTTAGTCCTATTTCCCGGAGAAATTTTAGGATATCTGCAGGCTTTAACTTAGGTAAATGTCCCTCTTCTATCCAGTAATCTCCAAGGTGTTGTGCCCTAGGATTCTGAATTGCTGTGCAGTTCGCAAGTATGTGGATGGAGGTTTCTTCTTCCATACCACAGAATCTATATTCTTCTGCCTCCACTATTTTGAGCTTTTTCAGGCGACAATGTCCCGTAAGGATGCCTGTTAAAACTCTTAGTGCAGTTTTACTTTGACTTATGCATTCATTTGATCTCAACAGGCTGTAGTCAGCCAGAAGAATCTTTGATTGCCTAAGTCCTACTAGATCTTTCCAATGGTCAGATCTTCTCTTTTATTCGGCTTTGCCTATTTCTTCCAATATTACATTGGAGCTGATACCGCAAAAGGGTTCCGGCCCCCAAAAAGGTGTTCCAGTCCCCCTCTTTGCTAGTTCATCTGCTATTTCATTTCCTTCTATCCCTGTGTGTCCTGGAATCCACAGTAAGGTGACTATATTGTCCTCGCCTAGTTCATTTAGTTTTTGCGAGTTGCATACTATACTATATATACTATACTATACATTGCAAAAACTTTGAAATAAATAAACTGATAATATTTCATTACATACTCTTCGACGTTTCCGGTAATAAATTCAGTGTTGTTACCTTCGAGGTGTCAAATATAAGTCAATATCACTATCAGTTTCCATTTTAATTAATAGTTTTTATAGAAAACAACTTTGAAATTACTCGTTACCTACTAAAACTTTGACAGAAACGATCTGCTGACATTTCATCAATTTGTCGCTGGACGTCATAATTTGACAAGCCGTAGTCGTCGTGATTTTAGAGTGAACCTAGACCTAACACGAAATATTCCATTTCGCATTTGTTGCTTAGCAACTTGCCTAGCAACCGATGCAAAAATGAAATTCTGTACAAAATGTGCTTGTTTATGATTGAAGTTACGGTTATAAAATGAACATTTATCGAGGTTGTCGTAGAAAAAATACATAAGAACATACAAATATTTTAGCTTATTGATTTTTTTAATTAATTTCACAGCTAATTAGCAGCTGCAAAATGCCAAAATTAGAAATTGTGCATCAAATTTCAAATATAGAAGAATATGCACTTTTGTCAGCATATCAATTTTCCATTTTATATTTGACAGCTAGTTGACAGCTGTCAAGTATCGGGATTAAATATTGGACATCAAATTTGAACTAAGCGACATAAAATACATAAGAATATGTACTTCTTTTAGATTATTTATTTTTCATTGGTCATTTGTCAGCTAGTTGACAGTTTAGCATTAACGTAATGCTAAAAAAGGGCATTTTTTGCCTGTAACTTTTTTTTGGCTAATGATATCCAGACGACTCATTTGAAAGCTATGAATAATTGCCATAAATTCAATTTATCTACAATCACGTCAGAAAAAAATTGTTTGAAATATTTCAGGTTAAAACAGGCAATTTAAGGACAATGAAGCTAAATGGTAAATTTCAAATGGTCATATTTCGTTTAAATTGTATCATTTAAAAATAAATAAAATGGATATTATTGGGAAAAACAGCGGCTAAAAAATAAATGCCTCCTTTAGGGCTTCAAGAATCAATACTTTTTCTGCAACGGGCCAAAAAGGGGACTGTTTTTTTTAAACAATTAATTTTGCCAATTTTTCAAAACGTTTTTTCATTGAGTGTCCAATAGGGCGTCAACTTATTGAGGATCAGTAGAGGTATACGTACCACTTTTTACAATAGGATTTTTTTTTCAAATACTATGCTAAATGGCAACCATTTTTTGGCCTAAAAACAAAAATACCAAAAAAAGTTTATTTGTCCATAATTTTTTTTGGACATATGTTAAAAATTTCTTATGGGTCTCAAAATGTTAGTAATTTGTGCCAAGTCAATGTTCCTCATTATTTTTTTTGTCACTCACTATTTTCCAGATATTTAAGTCCACTATTACAATCTATTCAGTAAAATGCCTATTTTGAAAGGCCATATCTTCCATTGCATCAATCGTACAAAAAAACGCATTTGCATTGTCATCTCAACGGGCTTCAATTAAGCCTATATGCTTTTTTTAAGCAAAAACAGATTTTTCGTAAAATTTTAAAAAATCGCTTAAAAATGATTTTTGGGGTAAAAATCGAAATTTTCCATGCCCAATATCTCATGAAAAACTGAAAGATAACTTTCCGTTTAAATTTTTCCGATAGGTAGGTTTATTTTGGTATCTTTTTGTCCCCCCTCACTACGGGAGTGGCACCCCCACCCCCTTTTAAGGTTCATATTTCCAATATTGATATTATCGGATTTGACACACCCTCCTTAACAAAATTCATTTACTTTAAGTGGCTGCCATTATTTTCGAATTAATTATCCTACAATTTACCTCCTTGACTTGATGTCGAATTTTTAGAAAAAGTTATAATCTTACAAAATCTCGACTAACTAACCTTTTCTCCAATAACTATTCACTGAATAAGCCAACATTATGAATTTTTCGGCAATTCCTCGACATTGGATATATTATGGGAAAAAGTTCCCGCCGAGCAAACTCATTCCTTTTTTGCAACAGATGGGTTTGTTTTGATTTCGGACTATCTAGTCTTAAAGTAAAGATGGAAAAAAAGAGATTAATGCTTTTTCAATGTCGGCAATTAGAATGAAACTACGCGGTAATAAAACGGAGCTTTGTTTACATACAACCGAGAAAGTAGAAGATTTTAAGTAGAGGAGATGTTTGTCTTGGCAAGGGAAATCTTCTTTTATGTACCTTAAATTACGAGGAAGTAACGTTAGTTTCTAGCACAAAATTTTGTGCATTTTTATAAAATTATTATTAGTACTAAGCAAACAGTTACTCCCTCGTAATTTATTTTTACAAGTATTTAATTTATACGAAAAGTTACACCAGCCGTTGTAATTCCACGTAATTCTTCTTATTTTGAGTCCACTCCGTTAAACAAAAGGAAATGTTACATCAAAACATAATTCGGAATATAAAATAGTTTCAAGGATTAAGGTTTAATCCTTCTAAACCATTAAAAGTTGATGAGATCAAAGTGTAGAGTATAAGATGACTCTTTATTATGGTAATGTGAGTGAGGATCAAAGTGTTAAATGGAATATCACCGGATTTTGAATAATAAAACTTCATAGAAAAATGTGATTTACACTACAGAAGAAAATTTTAAATTTTAAAGAGCTTATGGAATAATTACGCGCAACCAGTAATTTGATGATCATTTTGAAAGTTTGCTTCAGAATTACAGTTTTTGTCGTGTCTTTTGATAGATTATTGTTTTATTCGGTATCTATTAGGTTTTTAAAATCTATTTCATGTTATATAATGAGTAGATAATTATCTCATCCAAGCAGATTTAATGATTTCACATTCATTCAAACACAATCAACCACAACTTCAGTAAAATTGAAAACTCGAAAACTTTTATTGACAGGAATTAAACTTCAATGGAAGATTAGTATTTTTGGAAATTAATACCTCGAAAACTTACTGGAAAAGGGATATAAAACAAAAGGGAATTAGAACCCACTCTCCAAATCCTCGGATATTTTAAAATTGAATCTAAAACCAGTTCTGAGAAGTTGTATATTTTAAAAAATGCCTGAGCAGATTTTAGACAAAACTACTTTGTCGTATCGTTTACACTACCATACTACTTTTTTTTAATTAAACTAACTTAACAAAGTAATATGAGTAGATTCCACAAAGTGAGGGTCCAAACAGTAAATTCAGTCTACACCGACTGCTCTACAGCAAATTTAACCAGCAAAAAGTCGACCATGGGCATATTTACAATTTGTAATAATGGAAATACTTTTATTTACTTAAATTATGAAACGTTACCATTACCGTTACTGTTACCGATACGTGTCGGATTGGAAGAAAACTGAGGAAGGTAATAATACTTTTAATGAATAAAGAAAAATTCTAAAATAAAACGTTGTACCTACACTAGGATAATAATAAAAAGTTCAAGGTAATCAAAATTATAAATTATTGTTTCCAAGCGCTAATGAAATGAAAGTGTTTCTTCTTACCTGTCAATGTTTATGCGATGTTATTTAGTGTTTAGTAGTATTGGGGAACTGTAGCATTATCAATTGCTCCTATTTTTAAAGCTTGCGTTCACACTAGTTTGGCTATGTGTGAATATGTTGGGCGCAAAGTACGAAAACGGCCAACAAATTTTTGATCAAACCTGAGATTGAGCCTTCTAAAACGACCAAAGCCCGAAGTTTAATCCAATATCGCACTTTGATCATTTTCAAATAGCCAAAGTGTACTTATTACTTGCACATTCTGTATACAAAGTAATTTGGAATAACCTATAATTTAAATTTTTATAATCGTTTTAGAAACAGTTAAATCGTTACCGAATGTATATTTTCAGATGCAGATGCATATTTAACACATATATAGGGATTACAAATAAATCACTGGTTACCATCTAAATAGCCTTCAAATTTTTAATAAGAAATAAAATATAACAAAAAAAAACAGAATGGAACGACTATTACAAATAAAAGAGTAAAAAAAAACAGCATAAGCTTAACTTAGAGAATGATGATTATTTATTTCCGCAACTTGACGATGAATGACATTTTGAGTTACATTTTACACCTTTTTTAAAACAATTGCATCTCTTATTTCCGCAGTTATTTCTACACCCGCACTTCACAAAACCTAACTTTGACTGAGAATCTACAGCAGCCGCGGATCTTAACGTGAGCTCTTTGTCTGGAACATCTTTTATTTCCATAAAGTTGTGGTCTGCTTCTTTCCGTTCCATAACAATGGCCATTACGTTTCTTGGTGCAGCTCGCCCTCTGTCAACATCTGTAATTATTATCAAAACATTTTGTCCAACGCTAACTGGAGGAAACTTTTTGTTGAAACTCTGCAGATTTTCACTGGCTTGTCTTTTCTGGAATATGCACGATGCTTCACGTGCTAGTATGATTTTTTTCTTGGCGAATGCAAATATTACATCGGTAGTTTTTTTTTAGTAAAATTATCATTAATTTTTCATTAGTTCAACTCAATTGAAAATTTTAAACTAATTTACTAATTTACTAAATTTTAAATTTCCTATTTATTTAAAAATATAAAAGTAGCTAAAATATTACTTACTTCGAGGGCTTCGTTGTATTCAGCTCTGTTTCTTGGGTTTTCATGAGTTACATGATCGTCTCCTTCCAAATCCGATCTGGAGCCGCTAGAGGCATTCGCGTTTGAATTATCATTATTGAATATATTTTCCAACTCCTCATCTCTGGATATCGTTTGAAGAGTCTCATGAGGTATGTCGGAATCCATTACTCCATTTCGTAGAGGAACCCCAAACATTGGATCATATGGACTTTTATTTATACCTCTATGAAAATGTCTATTTTTTTTTCAGTTGGACAAATCGCAATCCATTAGACCAGTTCGAACTTTTTTCATCTGCCATCCAAGAAACCAAAATGTCTCTTACATCCTGAGTAGCCCTTTCCACACTTCCCTGACTTTGTAAATGTCGCGGTTTGCCGTGAACTATTTTAGCGTCAAACATATCAGCAAGTTCCTGTATAACATCTGCTGTAAATTCTCTCCCATTATCAGTTTGAAGGATGTAAGGGGCACCAATTTTGCAAAAGATGTCTAGCAGATTGTAGGCTTCTTCCTCAGCCCTTTTCGACTTGAGTGGTTTCAAAAAAACAAATTTGGTGAGATGATCCTGGTAATTTAAAATAAATTTATAGTCCCCAACCGGTTCTGTTTGCGTATCGATAAGATCTACCTGTCCCCTTAAGTTCATGTAATTACTCAAAATTGGTCTGACAACTAGCCCCTTTCCTTTATGTGTTTTTTAACTGGCATGGTCCACATTAGCATAAATAAATATTTATCACTTCGCGCGTGATATATTACAGTACTTCTTTTTCAGTTCTTTGTCCATGCACCTAGTTCTTTTATGTCCAGTATATATGTGGGCTTTATGAATAATTTCATGCAACATACATGACAAAAATATTTTATTTCATCATTTGAAGATCTTTTTTTATTAGTTTTTCTACATCACCGATGGTTAGAATGTCATATCTTTTAATCCGTCGATAATCTAACGTCCCCTCTAACGTCTCCTCATCCCCTCCCCCCACAAAACATGTGAAATTCCGAATAATCGTTATTTCGGGCATTGCTCGTTTTGTAAGTACCCAAACCTAGGTTTGGCAATTTGAAAATGATCAAAGTGTGATATTGGATTAAACTTCGGGCTTTGGTCGTTTTAGAAGGCTCAATCTCAGGTTTGACCAAAAATTTCGGCCATCGATCGGCCGTTTTCGCACTTTGCGCCCAACATATATACATTTCGATTTTTCTTTTCTATTGTTGAAAGAATACCGATTAAATAACGAATTAAACGTTTTTGAATATAAATCACCGAAACATTATGTCTTAACGCTCGACGAAGCTAAATATATAGTTGATCTTATCAAAAAAAAAAAGAAAAGAAGAAATGAGAAAAAGAAACAAATAAATTTCCCTGGGGCTTTGAATGGTAAAATGAGTAAGCTTGAATTTTTAAAATGTTTTTGAGCTAAGCCGTTCGAATGAGAAAAAATAATTAGAACTGTGAATTGGATTAGAGACCAGAAAAAAAAAGGATGTTCCGACTTAGTCTCAAGCTAATTAGAAAAATTTAAAATCCAGTTGTTTAACTAACAACAAACCTACTATCTTCTGTTGCTATTTTTGTTTTACAATTAAATAATCGGTCCAAACTAAGTGATTTGCCAGGAATATATGTTTCATTCTTCGCTTCCTTCGCCGAAGCATGTCTCACAGGAGTTCGTCAACTTTCAGACTCCACATTAACGGGAATGCTACTTCCCCCTGTAAACATCCCCCGGTTGTGTTTACTGGTCCTCGTCTCTGCTACTCTAGTGGTGAGTAGTTCCAACATCCATTTGGATGTAGTGATGTCTTCACATCTTCTATTTAATGCTCTTTTGACAGCATTATGTGGAGTATTGTCCAAAAACGCACACACTACTTTCTTGGTTATCTAAGACACTTCGGATATCCTCCGTCAGCTTTACCGTTCTAATATAATTATCAATAGCTTTCTCCAACGTTTTTGGCAAAAACGATTTATACTAATAAGTCTGAAGGATTTTTGCCCCTCTCCATGCTTCTGGTATATAACCCAGTTCTAACCGAATTTGGCAGAATTTCGTCTTTTCCTTGCTGGAGCAATGCTGGGAAAATCGCAAATGCTACTGTTGCCTATAAAGGTAGAAGGATGTTCATAGCCCATTTTAGCCTTTCGTTACTACAAATGTGTATGTACTGTCGAGTTATTCGCGCTGTGTGAGCTCGGGAATTATCAAGCATAAGCAGAAAGTCATTTCCGATAAAGCCAACATAATCTTGGAGGATGTCCTCAATGTAGCTGGCAGCAGTTGATGAGCCTCTCGGAAGGATGTACAATTC
Organism: Lochmaea crataegi; assembly: GCA_947563755.1. Taxonomy (NCBI): domain Eukaryota; kingdom Metazoa; phylum Arthropoda; class Insecta; order Coleoptera; family Chrysomelidae; genus Lochmaea; species Lochmaea crataegi. The sequence goes on along the minus strand of OX387428.1, from coordinate 26,697,162 downwards.
TAAATGTGCCTCCAGAGAAATGCCGGCCTATACCATAAATGAGCCCTTTTGGTATCCTACACGAGTGCTGAAGGTACATTCTGCAAAACACTCGAGTGGTCTTCGCAATACTATCTCTCAACCATTTGTAGATTACAGGCTAAATTTGGACTAAAACGCGCTCCCATTCATTTTTGACTCCAGTGCTGATGAATTTTGGTTCGCACAATACGCCATCATCGGTGAATTGTCGTACCCTAAGGAAGCACATGCATACAATTGGCATATATAGGGATGGTCCTACCTGTCGGTTGTACATGAAAGAGGATGAAACAGCTTCACACATTATCTTCGTATGTAAAGCACTGTATTATTGGAAATATAGACTCCTAGCACTAGAGCTTCCAAGGGAAGATTTCTCCAAGAAACATCCAGTGAAAATGCTGTCGAGCCTGATAATGATAAGTCTCTTCACATGAACGGTGCAACCTCAGACTGTTGATGCCGAACTAATCAATCAATCAATACTGCTAAGAAGTTCTGGTCCTGTGGCAGGTCTAAGACTGGTAAGAATGGTTTCTCCGAGTCTTCGTTCAACTGTCGTTCCGCTTACATGCTGAAGTCGATTTTTGAGTTTAACAGCTGTAGCATGATGATTTCGCAGAATTTGATGATAAAATGATCTTCATTAGCGCTAGTTCTGCGTTGGATGGCCAATTCCAGGTCGTCTGGTGACTCCAGTATCCAAAAAGCGAGTAAAAATACGATGCACAGTGTTATTAGATACATGATACTTGTAATAGTTGAAGCTGGGTATTATCACCGTACACTAACTAACGACAAGTAAATTCACTTGCGTCGGAACGTTTGAAATTTTTGGTACATTGTTTTTCTGGCGCCGTACTACCCGCTAACGCCGCGCAATCCCTGTACTCACCACTTTCTCGTTTTAAACTCACCAGAACCAACCAGACGATAGGCGGGGTAAGGAAATTTTCAGTAACCGCTGAATCGACGAAGTGAATTTCCTTGTCGTTAGTTAATGTACGGTGGTATTATTAAAACACTTATTGAAATGTCACTTGTGGTTTATACTTTTTTATTGGTTTGTATTTATTTGAACTCCGGTCAGCCCAACTGACCTCAGTGGAGTTCAAGTTATAATTCGTATTGTAAATGTAATGTAGTATGTCATCCTAATCAAAACTATATATATTTATGCATACTAAATCTTTTATATCATTGTTGATAAACATATCTATCCAATATTATAAAAGTATTAATTAAGTAATTACTGACGATATTTCGTGAATAACCTACATTCGAAGGGAATTACATACTGTTCGGAAACATATTCTTCCATTTTGAAGGAGCGCATCAATAGCAGCCGCTGTTTCGGGATTCACAGCCATATTTCTTAGTTTAAATAATTTTAAAATGTATTTTTTATCAACTACTGAGGTGACAAAATTTTCACAAGTTTCGCCGTTGATCGTGATTCGCCCTTTACGTATAGAGACCTCAAGCTTCCCGCGCTACCTAATACATCCGTTACGCCGGCGCTTTTATGACTCCATCGTCCGTTACAGCGTGGTTTGCTTTCGCCGTCGCGATGGCAGTCAGTGCGTCGTCGGTTACAGACGTCGTCGTTGTTGAGCGTTTCAAAAACGGCGTCGTCCATTCGACACAGTGGCGCGCTACAATCTCGCCCGCCTCGTGGCGGCTCGCCACGCCATCTGGCGACTAAGAAGATCAGGATCGCAGCCTTGTCCCAACGAACCACACACGGATACGGACTCGTATGTAGTTTAAAAAAAATGTTATGTACATTGAGATGCGAATTTTTTTGTATTAATATGTGGAATTTTTAATTGCTAGCTGTTAATTTTTATTGGATACGTTTAAAAACTAGTATTGAGGAAAAATTTATTCAAAATAAAAATTTAATTCTAAATTCTGAGATGGAATGCGAAGAGTACAGATTTTAATAAATTTATCCGATTTAGAATAACTTGATTCAATAAAATGTTTGCAATGGAGCGTGAGTCTATTGATCACATCCTTTTTAGAAAAAAAAAAACCCTCGGGAATACCCCTACGGGCAATTCCTATAAACAACATCAATATGGAAAGTGGATTTTGAAATACTGAGTTCGAATTTCTCGACAATTCTAATTCTGTTATTCTGGATATTTATTAGCGGCGTTTTATTTATTTTTAATAAATTCGTTACGAAACATTTTAATGCAAAAATAGTACTGTACATACGAGAACATTACTAATATTTTATCTACGATTTTTAATAGTAGATACATGGATCACTCAAACTATAACAACTTTATGACCTCATTTATATTTGAAATGTGGTTCAAATCCAATAAAACAAGTGCAACTAGTTTTGGTGAGTAATCACCATCATCAGCCTAGTATAAAGCTCGCTCAATTGGATGAGGTGTATGGGATCACGAAGTTAACTCTTAATTTGTGGTATTTACTAATAATTAAAAGATGGAAATGGTTCCCCCCCAGTGGGGAACTATGCCCGGTGAAATTCCGAGAATGAACGACAAAAATGTCAATTTTTACATACCAGTAGAAAGAGGGGAGCTCCATAGTCAAAGGACATTGTCTCTCAAGCTAACGGTTTATATATATAAACCGTTAGCTTGAGAGACAATAAATATATATTATCTTTCAAAATTGTTAATTTCCATCTCAATGTACACTTTTTTCGAATATTTCGAATCGCACCTAATTTTTCGCGATTGCTTGTGCACTTTCTTAAGGAAGCTTGAAGAGATATTTCATTCGAAGAAAGCACGTTTCTTCTCTAGCCTATCTACCAGCAGTGCACGTTCAGCTATAGTTTATCTTTAAAATGCCGGTCTGGAATGCACGAATTTTGGGACTACATGAATGATACGTTAGTCTAATTTTTAAAATACTTTTTTTCATTTTAGTATTATTCTTACAATACACTTGGTTGGTTAGAATATACAGGGTGTAACAAAAAAGTAGGTCATATATTAAACCACATATACAAATGTGCATACAAAAAACTTACAGCCCTTTGAAGTTACCAAATGCAATTTTAGTTTTTTGACATATTATTATGGAAATTATTGTTGATGCTAATGTCTAATTGTATTCGTTAACAACAACTGTCTACTGTCCTACCGACATTACTGTTCGTTTTATTAATTTTTTTTTAATGATTTATCATAGTTTTGCAGAATGATATGTTTAAAAATATATGTTAGGCAGAAGCCAGAAGGTAGGAACTATATTAAAGGTTATTCATATACAAATGTTAAAATAAAAACAGAAAAAAGATTTAAAAAGCTATCACCGTTTCCAGGATTCGAACCTTACGCCTACAATTCATAATTCTCGGCATCCAAACACTATAACGTTCGGCTATTGTATATAGACCATATGATTTATGTCAAAATTAAAAAAAGTGACGTTTTATCACATAATTAAAGGAATTAATATTTTTAATTTTTTAATTAATTAAAATTATTTGTATTGTCATCGGTCCTTGACAAGTGTCCAAATTTCGAATTAATATCGACATACGTAACCTCGAAATGAAAGGTGCTCAAAGGCACGTAACGCGGAGCATAAAAGTTAGACTTTCTGCCGAATAATCGGAGCCGAAACCACGTACTTTCGATCGGGGTAGTAAGGAAAATATTTTTCTACAGTCGCGCGTAAAGTGACTAATTAATATATTCAAATGAAATCGAGAAGTCGACAAATGCCGAGGATTGTTACTTTACGCTCTAGCGCAAAAAAAGGAATCTTTTTCGCTCGCTTATTTAATCAAACCACGCCCCACGAATTAACTCAATTGGTGAATAATTAACAATTTATCAGATTAAAAATTAAATAAAATTATATGAAAATTGTCAAAAATTTGAAATATGGTCAAAAATGGTAAATAATTGTCAAAAATGGTCAATAATTGTCAAAAACTTTTAAAAAAATTTGAAAAATGGTAAAACATTTTCAAAAATTGTTGAAAATGGTCAATTGTCAAAAATTTTTTTTATGAAATTTTTTATGAAAAATGGTCAAAAATGGTCAATAATTGTCAAAAACTATCAAAAATGGTCAAAAATTGTCAAAAACTGTCAAAATGGACAATTATTGTCTAAATTGGTCAATAATTTTCAAAAACTTCCCAAATTGGTCAAAAATTGTCAAAAATGGACAATTATTGTTAAAAATTGTCAAAATTTTGAAAAATAGTTGATAATTGTAAAAAATTGTTGAAGTTTTTGAAACATGGTCAACAATTGTCAATAATTATCAAAAATGGTCAATAATTTTGAAAAATGGTCAAAAACTATCAAAAATCGTTAAAAATTGTCATTTATTGTTAAAAACTGTTAAAAATGGACAATTTTTGTCAAAAAATGTCGAAAATGGTTAAAAATTATCATCATTTTGAAAAATGGTCAAAACTTATAAAAAATTTGGAAAAATGGTCACTAATTTGGAAAACAGTCAAAATGGTCAATAATTGTCAAAAATGGTCAATTTTGGAAATTTTGTATTATTTTAAAAAGGACATGCTTCTCATATTCCGATAATAAACCATTCATTAACAATTTATCTGATTAAAAATCAAATAAAATTATATGAAAATTGTCAGAAATTTTGAAATATGGTTAAAAATGGTCAATAATTGTCAAAAACTGTTAAAAATGGACAATTTTTGTCAAAAATGGTCAATAATTTTCAAAAACTGTCAAAAATTTTCAATGATTGTTAAAACTTTGAAGAATGGTCGATAATTGTCAAGATTTAAAAAAAATTAAAAATGCCCAAAAAATTTGAAAAATTGTCAAAAATGGCCAATTGTCAAAAATTTTAAAAATGGTCAAAAATTTTCAAAAATTTTAAAAATGGTCAAAAATTTCCAAAAATTGTCAAAAATGGTCCATAATTGTCAAAAACTATCAAAAATGGTCAAAAACTGTCAAAAATGGACAATTATAGTCAAAATTGGTCAATAATTGTCAAACATTGTTAAAATTTTGGAAAATGGTCGATAATTGTCAAAAACTATCAAAAATGGTCAATAATCTTGAAAAATTGTTAAAATTTTTGAAAAATTGTTAAAATTTTTTAAAAATTGTCAAAAATGGCAAGTAATTGTCAAAAACTATCAAAGATGGCCAAAACTGTCAGAAATGAACAATTATTTTCAAAAATGGTCAAAATTTGGAAAAATAGTTTATAATTGTCAAAAAGTTTTTGAAAAATTGTCAAAAATTTTGGAATATGGTCAATAATTGTCAAAAATGGTCAAACATTTGGAAAATTGGTCAAAAATTTGGAAAAATGGTACATAATTGTCAACAATTGTCAATAATTATCAAAAATGGTCAATCATTTTGAAAAATGGTCTACAATTTTAAAAAATTGTCAAAAATGGTCAGGAACTATCAAAAATGGTTAAAAATTGTCAATCATTGTTAAAAACTGTTAAAAATGGACAATTATTGTCAAAAATGGTTAAAAATTGTCATCATTTTGAAAAAGGTCAAAAATTTGGAAAATGGTCACTAATTTTGAAAAACAGTCAAAATGGTCAATAATTGTCAAAAAAGGTCAATAATTGTCAAAAATGGTCAATAATTGTTAAAATTTTGAAAAATGGTCAATAATTGTCAAAATTTTGAGAAATGGTCAATAATCGTCAAAAGTTGTCAAAATCTTGAAAAATAGTCAATAAATAATACGAGCTGTTTCCGAAAATCGATTTAAACACCTAATTTATAAAATCGATTAATATTACTATAAAAATCGATAACTAAAAATAAGAAAATATTAATCGATTTATATAAAAATCGATTATTTTTCAACATCCCCAGTTAGTAGATCTTTTTAAGGTTAATCATGATGAATAGCGAAAATCACGATTATTCTAGTACTCCTATTATAACCTAAGATAATATAAAAAACTGTTTTAATTATTAAAAGGGCGACTGTAGAAAAAAATATGTTTGTTTTTCGAGCGTGAAGTAAAATTGCCGCTTTCGAAAGATCGCCGCGATCCGCTCAGCGTCGCTCGGCAACATTCTTTCTCAAGCGGCAATCTGTTAATTTACGTTCTAAATACACAAATAACTATAGTGAAAAATGTATACAGAGTTGTAGCGTGTAGATTAGAAATATCTCGAATTCGGGAGATTTCTGAAAAGTAAAATTTGCTAGGGGGAGATTTCTAAGGGTGAACTATTTGATGAAAATATTTCTACTTCCGGCTATACCGGTTTTTAATGCTACATGCTGTATACTTTTTTATTTCAGGGAAATTCACGTTGTTTTAAACATTTGTGGTTCCCTACATCTATCTTATACCATACCATTTACTGGCCAAATATAATATATTTACATATGAAAATACGTCTAGGTCGTAAATATATGAAAGTATACAAACATGTATCTATTGGTAGTTTACTCATTATCTAAAAATCATAATGAAATGTTTAAAATTTTTTTAAAAATTGACTGTCACTACAGTAAAATACAAATTACACATTAACATAGGACATGTATGCTATATAAAATTTTGACTGGATGATTCACACATTAAATCTTTATAAAAATAATAAATAATAAATAAAATTAGTGGTAACACATAAATTTCTGAACAGAATAAAAACAATGTTCCGGTAAAAACTTCTTGACTTCTAGATATCTCAACAACTAGAACTTGCTAATAGGGATTAAGTTGGAGTTTCGTTAAGCTTAAGATGATTTGATGAGGTCCAATTTTTCACTAGCTTCATACTTTCCTTACACTCCGGTATATTCGTGCGAGAGCTAATTGTTGTATCATCTGCAAACAAAGACATTTAGAATACTCCACTGCAGTTGACAGGTCATTTATGTATAAAATATATAATACAGGTCCCAAAACTGAGCCCTGCGGCACACCTCTTTCAACAGAAACATTACTCGAATTAATACCATCACAATGGACATATTATCTTCTGATGAGAGATAGGAGCTAAGCAAGAGTAATTCTTTGGATCTTTTCCCGTAATATTCCATTTTTTTTATTAGCAAGTCCGGATCTACACTGTCAAATGCTTTGCTGAGAATACAAAATGTTATATCAACACTTGATTTCATGTCAAGTGCCTCAATAGCATACTCAATCAGATCCAGTAATACTGTAGTTGTGGATCTATTCGTGCGAAATCCAAATTTAGCAGGTGAAAAAATATTACTAAGTTCACAGTAGCTAATAACTAACTTCTGTTTGATCAATATTTCGTTAACACAGCTGCCCGTACATCAGATTGCAAAATTGGCCCCATGAAAAATGAAGTTGATGGTTTTGCCATATTATTTAAATAGTCCATAGGATCATTTCTTGAATCTAAAATATTACTACTAATTTTTTGCGCAAATGCACCAAAGAATTCATTAAATTCATCTGGTGCAATATTTGTTTGTAGTGTTTTTTTTATTTTGTACAGTTCTCTCTGAATTAACTAAATTCCTGATTATTTCATTTTTGTTATCGGCTTGTTCTATGATTTTTGAATAAGCTTCCCTTTTATGTTGCTTAAGAGATTTGGGGGCGTCCATAAATTACGTGAAGTGTTCAGGGGGGGGGGATCGAGCCGAATCTTACCAAATCTCACTTGTGAGAGAGGCGGGATCTTGGAAAATATCACGTAATTTTTTTCTCTCAGAAAATGATGTAAAATTGCGTCAGAGTTAAGTTAAATAAAAATAAAAAACGTGTCCCGAATAAAATCTGACACAATCATGTTTAGCGATCCTATGGAATATGGATTAGTGATTAAAGGCCATAGTCGAGAAAATAGGGCTAATTATTTTATCAGATCATATTGTATATATAGTTACAAAACGTACGTGTTTTATTATTTCGGTTTTAAACTGTCAGTGGTTGTCAAATTAATGACATTGAAAGATCCAATACTTTATAGACAACAGCTTTGCTAAAAATTATAACGCCTGTTATAAAGGTTGTTAAAGCAGTGAAAGGGTAGAAATAAAGATATTAAACACCCTTTGAATATCTCAGGGTTAAGAAAGGGGTTTTTAAGGGGGACAAATAAAACTATCGCGTTATGTAGATATATGCCTAATAAATTCTATTGATTGACCTAACAGGTGGTAGGCGATACAGATTACACGTATGTCTATTAAGGTACTCACAAAAAGGGGCTCTTACAAAAATACGAAGTGAAGTTAGGGAACACGTGGTTTATCTATGGTGAGAACCACCGATATACTTAAACTTCAAATATCAAAGTTGAACATTGACTTATGACTAAAATTCAACCACGTGCAAATTTGGGAAAAGTTTAGATGAATATAGTTATATCATATATGAATTTATTGAAAATCATCCAAAGTATGCATACCTAGGACTCACAGTATTTATGATTTACTTAGAATTAATATATCGTATATACAATGATTACTGAAGGTAAATATATAAAAAGGTATGAATATACAATTAAAAAACCTTATTATTCTTGGTAGAATACGAAGTTGTCGGAGAGAAGTCCTAGGAATTTACTTAAACCTATGTTACCTGAGATAACCACTTGCGAAAGGTTAGAACGTGTAGGGGTTGAATACCAAAAGTATAGTCCTCGCACGTGTAGATAGGGGTAACAATCGTTCTCTGATGATCCAGAGGTCCACACAGGTTCTTAGAAGGTTCCGATCACCCTCAAGCAGATATGGGGTGGCCAAATGAGAAGGTGGATCTTGAATAGACTTCAACGATGTGAGATGTCAGAAGAGTGAAAATTGAAATGAAGTTAAAAGTTGAAAGATGAGATGAAATTGAAAGTGAAAGATGAAATTGAAGGCCTGAAATAGAAATAAACGTAAGTGAATGATATTGAGCCAGTATTCAGAATATAATCACATAAAAGTGAATGGTCGACAAACTTACCGTTGATGGTGGGTGGCCTTTAAGTAAAACAAGACAAGTTGGGCTAATTTCAATTTGTTTGTAAAGGAATAAATCCAACCCACTGGTTGAGTTTCCAGTTCTAAGGAACCTTGGAAACTTTTCCTTTCTAAACTTTTTGTAAATTACAAGAAATCCGTTACTGTAACGTTATATGCTCTTAGCTAGCATCCAAAAAGCAAAATGAGACGATATCTCTCTTCCCTTGTTCACAACCTGTCCTGAATGGTTGGTTCTATTCCTTTACTAGTAGTTTCTAAGAGTTCAAAAGATATGCTATATGTGAATTTACCAAGATGGAAAAGGATAAAGAATGTACTGAATTTGTACAACTACCACTTTGTTAATGAATGATTGATTATCAGTCATCTCTGATTATCAATCAATTAATTTCATTTTCTTGGTCTGACAGATGTGAATTTAACCTAGATGATAGAGATATATTTTATTTTTAACACTAAATACCTTATATTCTGAAACTGATCTTGCTCGCAATCACTACTTAAGAATCATTTTCTATTGGTACATATATTTTTGGGGAATTGGAGTGGATATGAAAGTCTGGAAGATGAACTTCTGAAGATGTAGTATATGTAAGATTTAAAAGAGTAAGAAATGTAGGTCAATTACGAATACTACGTAAAAGTAGTATTATTAAAATACAAAATAAACACAAATATGAAGAGTAAGTCCTAATATTTATTTATTTTCACTATAATTTGTTTGGTAAAATTTGGCATATTGAGTAACTGTTTGCATGTGACTTTTTACCTGTAACAAAATCCAAGACTTATCCAAAACCTTTGATCTATAGAACTTGGTACCTTTTCCTTCGGAACCTCTTGGAAGTTCCATTAAAAATTTTCTATCATTAGTTTGTTTAAAATTAAAACCAATTCTATGTATCCAGTTAATAATCATTCTTTTGCTTCAATGTACATCAAGCCTTTTTTATTAGGAACCGTTCACGAATTGTTTCTGCCGGTATTACCGGTAATGTTTTCTTTAGCAGTACATTTCATGCACTACTTGTCGTAAACTACTTAGAATAAGAGTTGTACATCTAGGTTTTCTTACAGGAACTTCCTCGGAAAGAGTTTTTTTGAATTCGGCATCATTAAGAGTTTCCATTTTTTTTGTTTTCCATACAGTTTTATAGGTTATTTCCCCAATGCCCCTGCAGTTAGTTTGGGTCGCTGACTCATTTAAACTTTTTAATTCTTTTGACCATATTTATATTTTTGACCGGCTTGCAACTGCAATCTAAAGACTCTTTTTTGAATAATCTGTTTTCTCTTCTTTGATTGCTGCAAACGATACAAAGCTGCAAACTATATCAACATATATTCGGAAAAGTCAACATTGGTTCTTTATATAAACACCGGGAAAAATCCAGTGGAAACATCCAAAATAAATAGATTCCTTATAGTCCAGTAAATAAAGGGTACCAGAAGCGATTATAACTGCCGATCCATGAATTTTCCGTGAAGGGTAGGATTTGACTAGTAATTGAACATCCAGAAATTTCACACACCTAATCGCCATTTTGGGGGGTATTCCCGGCCCGAAAGTTCTAAAAATTGGTTTCCCGCCAATATCTCCTAAAATATGGCATTTATAGAATTTTTAATGATTTTTGCCGAAAACTCGATAGTTTTCGAGAAAATGGCCCTCAAGCTCCCGCTCAGGAGTCTAAAGAGTGGGTTCTTTGCAATTACTCATGACCGGGCGAACAAATTATTGAATATATCGGGTAAAAATGCATATTTTTTTACGATTCAAAATTCAGATGAAAGGGGAAATCCACAGCTATCATATCCGATTATTTAAGGCCCATTTTTATATTTCCACAATATTTATAAAATGGGTCAAAGATTTTGTAATAACTTTTTTTTCGAGTGTCTGGAAATTACTCATATTTTTTTTAATAATAGACATTTACCTTCGATTTTTTGTTATTACGGGTCCTTTAAAGGTCTTTATTGATCTCAGAAATTTTTATTGGCCATCTTTCTTGCCCCTGGATTTTTCAGTTAATGCTCTAGGTCTACAGGCCTTGTAGACCCAGGGCAGTTATTTTTCTCCACTCCTCTCTATTCTTAGCTTTCTGTTTCCAGTTTCGTATTTTCAGTTTATTTATATCAGACATCACACTTTCAAACCATCTTTTTCTAGGCCGCCCTCTTCTTCTTTTTCCAATAAGAGTCCTGTAAAGAGCCATTTTTGTCATTCTTTCTTTGTTTAATCTTTCTACGTGTCCCAACCACCTTAACCTGTATGTTTTTATTCTTGATGTTATCTTTGATTCTCCATATAACATGTCTATTTCTTCATTCGTTCTCCTTCTCCAGCCTTCAGGTGTTTTTATTCCACCGAAGATTGCTCTAAGAATTTTACGCTCCCAGCGCTCCAGCTTTTCTTCCTGCTTTTTTGTTAGAATCCATGTTTCACTTTCGTATGTTACAGTGGGTTTTATAATGGTATTATATATTCTTAACTTCATCTTTCTTGAACAGTATTTTGATTTCATCAGTGACTGGAGCATTCCAAATTTTCTGTTGCCTTTCGTGATTCTTGACTGTATTTCTTGTTCTTCGTGTGCATTGCTAGATATTAGTACTCCCAAATAAATACATTCATGTACCCTTTGGAAACTGTAGTCCATTTCCCATGTCGTTTTTACTATCAGATTGTCACCAATACTTCCAGTATCTCCAAGGACCATATATTTTGTTTTTTCTTGATTAATTTGCAGTCCTAAAATGTTTGCTTGTTCTGCGAGATTTATTGTAATTTTAGTGAGCTCTTTCTTTGATTTTGCCAATACTGTCAAGTCATCTGCATACGCAATGCACTGATGTTCGTTATTATATATTGTACCATCTGTTTTTACTTTAGATCTTCTGATAATGGCTTCGAGTGCTAAGTTGAATAAAACATTTGATAACGGATCCCCTTGCCTTACACCGTTTCCGACCCTGAAGACCGTTGATTTGTACCCATTCCAAGTTATTTTGTTACCTGTGTTCAAAAGAGTCATTTTTGTTAACCTGGTCAATTTGCCTGGTACTCCTAACCATTTCATAGCTTCGAAAAGTTGGTCTCTGCTAACTGTATCATACGCCTGCTTAAAATCTATAAATAGAGCATGTAATTCCGTTTTGTACTCATAACAGGTCATTTGAATTTCCTTTAAAGTGAAAACCTGGTCTGTTACCGATCTGTTGCTCCTAAACCCTGCTTGGTACTCCCCTAGTATATTCTCAGCGTATTTATTCAATCGAGCTCTCATTAGTCTTGCCAGAATTTTATACACTGTATCTAATAACGCAATACCTCTGTAGTTGTCACAGTTTGTTCTATCTCCTTTTTTGTGCAGAGGGCTTATCAGAGCTATATTCCACTCCTCTGGTATTTTTTCAGAGTGCCAAATATGTTTGATTAGCTCGTATATTTCACTTATAAGTTTTGCGCCTCCTCCTTTAATCATTTCTGCTGTCATTTCATTTTCTCCTGGGGCTTTGTTGTTTTCTAGATACTTTACAACTTCTTCTACTTCTTGCCTTGTAGGTTCTTTTATCTCCTCATCGAAATATTGATATCTTTCATCGTTGTTCGGATACTGATCGCACTCTTCTTTATTGAGTAACTCATTAAAATGTTCCTTCCATCTTTGTACAACTTCTGTAGGTTCTGAGATTAGCTGTCCTCCCTCAGTTTTGTAATAAATATTTTTTCCTTGATATCCTGATCTTATTCTCCTTGTTTCCTGATAAAAATGTTTAAAGTCTCTATTTTTGAAATTTTCTTCTACATTTCTGAGTTTTTTCTCCACCGCTTCCCTTTTTTTCCGTCTACATACTGCTTTTAAATCTTTCCTCAATTTTTTGTATTTGTTTTTAACATCATCGTCGTGATTTCTTAATAACAGTTGTCTTGTTTTACTTTTTTGTTCCTCTAATTTTTTACACTCTTCGTCAAACCAGTGTTTGGTTTTCTTCTTTGTCTCCTTCTTCGGTAAGATATTTTCATTCGCTTCTTTTATTGCTCGTTTTATCTTATCCCATTTTTCTCCTGACTCTGTTAGTTGCGATATATCTGTGAGTCCTTTATTAATCTCTACTTCGTATTTTCTTATTACCATTTCGTTTTCCGAACCGTTTGTGTCGTACTTCCTTCCTTTAGCTCTCTTTTTATTATTTTTCATAATTTCTGTAACATCCATTTTGCAACTTACTTTTAGCAAGAAATGATCAGTGTCCGCATCTGCTCCTCTCATACTTCTTATATTTGTTATGAACTTCATATGTCGTTTTCCTATTAAAACATGATCTATTTGGTTAATTGTTTGCTGGTCAGGAGATATCCACGTCCCTTTGTAAATTTCTTTATGTTGAAACTGTGTACTTCTTACTACCATATCTCTTTCTGCAGCAAAACTTATTGTTCTTTGTCCGTTATCATTTGTAACATCGTGTTTACTAAATAAACCTATTGTCGGAATGTACATTGATTCCTTCCCTATTTTTGCATTGTAGTCCCCTAAAACAATTTTAATATCATAATTGGGCAATTTATTATATTCATTTTATACTAATTCATAAAAAAGATCTTTTTCAATATCTTCTTTTTCTTCAGATGGGGCGTGTAGGTTTATAATGCTGATATTTCGATTTCTTCCTTTTAAACGTAATACGCACATTCGTTCTGATATTGGTTTGAAGGCCATAACTTGATTTCTAATTTTTTTTTGTACCATAAACCCGGTTCCTAGCATTCTGTTAATTCCACCACTTTTGAAAAGGGCTGCTTCGCCGACTTCTGTTATTTCTGTTCCCAACTATTTAGTTTCTTGTAACGCCAACACATCTATGCTATACTTAAGAAAGACATTTACTAGGTTTTTAAGGCTTCCTGGCGAGAAAGTCCCTCTTACATTCCAGCTTCCCATAACTAAGTCTTTACTCTTTTTTTTATATTTTGTGTTTCTTACTGTTGTTTTCATTATTTTTTGTTCATTACCATCTCCATCGCCGTTTCCGTCGTTGTTGTCTGGAATCTTATCCTTATTTATTCGTTTTTTTCATTAGTTCGTGTTATTTTCCTCACTTGTTCCTCGAATCTGTTTTGCTCCGGTGATCTTTCATTTATTGTCCTTTTTTGACTGCTGGTTCCTTCTCTTCCATCGTTTTTTTCTTCCTCGCATTGATCGGTGCCTTTTGCCCTGTACAATTCGTTATTTATTATTAACTTGTTGTATCTTAATTGTACTTTGTCGCCTTTACTCCTTGCTTCCTTCATTTTTATTATAAGCTTCCTCCTTTCCTCTTGGACCTCCTTGGGGTAATCTTCATCAATCCATATATCTGTGCCCTTCAGGCTTCTGGTGTTCTGCAAAATCATTGTTCTTGTACTTTCCCTGTTCAGTTTTACCATTATTGGTCTTTTCCTTCCTGTGTTGTTTCTGCCAATTCTCCGTACTATGTCTACATCTTCTTTTACTGCGATTTTTACTCCCATCTCTTGTATTACTGTGCATATTTTGTCTTTTGTTTCGTTCTCATTTTCCCGTTCTTCATCTACTATTCCTTTTATAATAATATTCTTTTTCCTTATTTCCCTCTCTAGAATGTTTATTCTTTCTTCTTGATTTATCACTTTTTCTTTTAGTTTTCTGTTTTCTTCTCGCATTTGCTTATTGTCTGCTACTACCATATCTAATTTTCCGCTAATTTCCTTCATATTTCCTTCTATCGGTTGAAACATCTTTTCTATTTTTCCTATGTCACTCATCTTGGTGCCAGCTGTTGATTGCGCAAAAAGGTATATCCCGGTCTACCCGTCGGAAGTACACCTTTTATCAATCTCCAGCTCTTTATTTTTAATCTGGCAACACCGCCTTGTAATCTAACGCAGGTTCGCTCTTATCGACTAAAGTTTCGTTTGATTTGACCTTTGCACTCACTTACACCTGTTGTTTATATTGCAGTTTTAACACTATTTCTATGTTTTTACAAACAAACGATTTTTCACTACACGTTGAGTTAACACTTTAACTACGCTGTTTGCTGTTTTATTGTAATTAATTTTCTCTGCAACGCCCAATTTGTGAGTTAGATGCAGGAGAGAAATCAAATACGTGTTTAACATTCAACACAACGTTGCCTATCAAAAAATATTAATGTTGGGAAAAAAATCATGAGAACCATTTTTGCAGATAATCACCTGATCTTCATTTTTCCCCTTAATAAAAATCCTCCAAATGCCATATTTTAGAAGATATTGGCAGAAAACCAATTTTTGGAACTTTGGTGCCGGGAATACCCCCCCAAAATGTGGTGTGTGAAATTTCTGGATGTTCAATTACTAGTCAAACCCTACCCTTCACGGAAAATTCATGGACCGGCAAGATTTTTGTACACTTTGCCTACTTTTCATCCTTCATTTACTGGACTATAAAATAAATAGATTCCTTATAGCTGTGAGGTATTTTATATCCGATTCAAGTTTTCTCGGCAAATATACAGTATCATTCGTAACATTGTTAATAAAACACATTTCTGGATATTGAAGACATAAAAAGTTACATTGTTTCTCGGAATTTCGGGCCTAAAGGCATAAAAAATTCAAGGATAGAACCGGTATCTTTTGGAATAAGGCCGGAAAAGTTGTTCATTTATAATGAAAAAGAACAGTTTGAATAATGCTGCTATCTATAAAATATTTTTATCAAGTTAAATTGATATTTTACAGATCACACAATATCAAAATCGGTATAAATTTGTTACATCATTATTATAAATAATGAAGAGTAAAGGACCGAAAACAGACCCCTAAGGAATACTATTGATAAAATATATAAAACTAAACTCTGTGGGTACAAAGTTACTAGGAAATGTGATGAATAAAAAAAGATAATGATGATTTGTTAGAAGTAATTTCCAAGTAAATTTTTTATTTTCAACATTTAGAAACTTTACCAATTAAAATTTTGGCACCAGATTAACGATAGTTGTCTAGTAACAATGGAATATTACGAAGTTTCAGTTTGCGCTAGAATAAGACAAGTGCATCAAAATCGTTTGAATGGTATCATGAAGTAGTTCAAATGACGGATCAATATCGGCCAAACAATAATTTATTTATCATAGTTCAGTTATCTTCGACCCAGAGTGCAATGAAATGAAACCACATGTATTGATGGAATAGAATAAGGGCTTTTTTCAATATACATTTTGGCATAAACGTAAAAATTTTATAAAGTAGGTGTCCGTGTGTAATTTGAGACATTTTAACAGCTTATAACTAGAGAATATACACATACAGATTGCGAAAATCCCTTCCTTACGCTGCGACTTATACAAGTACGACAAGGAAAATAGGAGCAAAACTACGTGAAAGAGAGAGAAGACTTGTTAGCCCAGCGATCAGTCCCCTCTACCAAAACAGTTGGGCGTGTATTCAGTCCCCTCCTATTTATTTTAACTGTTCTGTTGACAAATGTACTTATCTGTAAAAATGATTTCTAATTATTGTCTATCGTTGTTTCAAAATTTTCAACGGCATTTCAAGCGGCAACAATGTTAAATACCAATAATTGGTAAATCGAAAGCAGTGTACGGATTTTATTTATTGCAGATTGTAATTTGTCCAAATTTTTTTTTCAACTCCATTATTTTATTCTTATTTGTGTTGATCTCACTTATTTTTCAAAAGTCAATATTACCAATCTCGATTTTCTCCCACTAAATACACCGTTATCCGGTGTTAAAAGTCAAATGCAAAATAAGTTATTTATTACTTAGAAAGTACCAAACATTCTAAACTGGCAACGCTGCAGCAGAGACTGACTCCCCACTCTGTGAGTAGGTTCACTGTGTTCAGTAGTTTCCCAACATGGAAGAAATGAGGTTGTTAAAGATATAAAAAAATACACTCGTTATTACGTAACCTGTACATCTTAAAATTCATTTTTGTCAACTTGTTCGTTTCTGACCAAGCTGACAATTAATTTCTAACTACAATAGGATATTATTTTAGCCATTGTAACTTGAAAATAAAACATTTATTCTTGAGATAAAAATGATAAAGTAATTGGGTATAAAAAACTAAAGAATAATTTGAATTGAAAAAATAAAATAACTAGGTACTTATTCTAAAGATAAAATATGAACTTCTTGAAAAAATTGAACTAAAAATCCGTTCTGAAGGTAAACATAATTTTAATGAATTAATTGCTCAAATAAACCACCTTGCTGTGCCAGGCAATAACCAAATCTGTCATAAAGATTTGATCTCATATCTCTAAGATTATTTGGCGTAATGCTGGCACAAACTTGCTGTAGTTTCACCCTCAATTCATTCAAATTATTAGCTTTTAAATTCATGTTGATAGTTGCTACTTTTCAAAGATCCCCAAAGAAAAAAATCATTTGGAGCTAGTTCAGGTGATCTTGGAGGCCATTTAATTGTACCATTAGTACTAATAATTCTGTCGGGGAATGTAAACCTTAAAAATTCCATTACTATCCTTGAATTATGGACTGGACAACCATCTTGGTGAAACCAAATTCTGTTGAGATCAACATCGGGTATAAGGAGAACTGCAGGAATTACATGATTTTGTAATAACTCTAAATATTTGGCGGAATTTAAGTTCCCCTCAATAAAAAAACGACCTATAATGTGGTCATCTAAAATACCCGTCCAAACATTTAGCTTCTGCGGATACTGTGTTCGGATTGGAATGCTTAGATGGCTTAGCTTAGATGTTTATTTTCCCGAGACCTTGTAACAATGGTACCCGTTCCGTTTTAAAATATTCTGTAGAGTTCTCTTATCCATGTTGACCTCTTCAGCAATTTGTCTTGAAGAACATGGTTGTCCTGTTTCAACCGCTAAACAAACATTCAATTCTCTAGTTTGTCTTTCGTCGTTTATCGGACGTTCGATTGGATCTTCCGGCGCTTGGCATTTTCTACAGTATGAAACACATCCATATTTCTCGAAATTATTAATTATGTTCAAAATTGTTGTTCGTGAAGGAATTGGGCGATTTTCAAATGCCACAATAAACAAATTAACTATTGCATCAGCCGAATGACCTCCAAAATACCATTTTATAATTTGCACTTTTTCGCAGGTTTCGTATTTTAATGTGGGCATTGTAAAATGTTTTATTTTCAAATACAACGGCGTGCGCTAACAACCAAGGTCTGTAGCGAAAAGATCACATACGTTTAAATGTGAGTTCTCTATGTAAAGGACACTGTTGCCGGATGAAGGTGTTTAATTTTACCTAATAGTGTATTAGCTCGAAAAAAAGTTAACGATAACGTGACAAAAATATCATTTTTACAAATTAATCTGAGCGGTTGAACTAGTGTTGCGATGAACACACGCAAAACTGTTTTTGGTAGAGGGGACTGAATACTAGCCCAACTGTTTTGGTAGAGGGGACTGATCGCTGGGCTTCTCTCTCTTTCACGTAGTTTTGCTCATATTTTCCTTGTCGTACTTGTGTAAGTCGCAGCGTAAGAAAGGGATTTTCGCAATCTGTATATCGATATTCAGATTTCTTAAATAAGTTTCAATTCCAAAAAAACTTTTTTGTGGCCACAATGTCTCTAGTTATAAGTTTTAAAAATGTGACAATTTGAAGGTGGACACCCAGTATTTAAGTTGAAACCTAACAGGAGTCTTCTACACCAAACGAATGGGCACATTTTAATACATTTTGATTGAAGTAGATGAAATATCACGACAATTTCAACTTTGACACACTGACCCAAAAAGGTATAGAAAAGACACAAATTCTTTAGCTCTCATTTGCTCTATACTATTGTCCATTATTATCTTTCTATTGAAAAACATTCTCACAATGGAATTACACAATTGGTTTTGACAGTTAACGGTAGTTTTTTTGAAAAACGTTATTTATTGAGCCTTAAATGACTTAATATTTGATCTACCTTCAGTTTTATAACATTTAAAGTAGTGTGTATTTTGCTGGGTAAATTCGAGTTCTTAATAAGAAACTGTTGCCGAGAATTAGTCGAGAAAAATTGTCAACTATTAAAACCTCGACACCGGAGGTATTAATATAAATATCGAGTGTAATTCGACAGGACAATTTAATCTCTTTGGGATATGCTTAGTAGCATTTCACGTTTAGCATTACGTGATGAATTAACCTGTACTTCGGTGTTAGGCTCAGATACAATGAATACCTACTTAATAATAAACTGCTATACAAAAAGTTCACAAATATTGGATTTATATTAGACGATCAAGGGTTACCACCCCTGCACAAAATCATTATTCAACTGTGTATACCCGTAGAGAACCTCTGAGTACTTGTCGAATTATACAACAGAGAGATTGGGACCAGTACCTTATTTCACTCTTTGCATTGGCTTATCGATCTGCCATCAATGAGTCCATAGGTCAAACACCTGCGAAAATCCTATTTGGCGAGAAATGAGGCTCCCTTGTGACCTGGAATTTGGTTGTCGACCTGGAGAAGATCTAACGGGAGAATATTACGTGATCCAGCTGAGAAAAAGGATTAGTTCAAACGAATCTTCAAGTTGCCAGAGACAGAATGAAAAAGCGGTACGACACGCAGGCCACAGAGGGCAGCATCAACTACTACTACTAATTTAGTCAGGCGAACCTTGGCCAAGAAAAGCTCAAGCCAAGGTTCCGGCACTGAGGCCACTGGCGGGCCCATTGTGCCATTCCTGATACTTATGTATCCATGAAGCCGAGTCCCTCGATGAAGGACTCAATCCTCTTCAGTTGATGCCTGCTTATGTCCCCAGGGGCCATAACAGGGACTCCGAGGATTTGCCTGCGTAGCACAGCCCAATGTGGACGGACATATGGAGAGAACATGGTCCGACGTTTAGTCAGCCATGCCGCAACCCCTACATAGGGGACTTTCCTCTAAACCTAAGTTACAGAGGTGTTTCCTCAGACAGCAGTGACCTGTTAGGAGTCCTGCTAACCTTTTTAACTTACTCCTTGGTAGCTCTAGAGCAGCTCTAGCCATGACCAGGGTTACCCTTGGCCACCAGACCAGAGCCGCGTATGTGAGCATCGGCAACATGATCACTTTATAGAACCACAAGATCGACTTGGAGGTTAGTCCCCATTTCGGATCAATGGCTCTCCTACAGGCCCAGTACGAGTTAGTCACCTTGGCCAGGCGACTATCAAGGTGAGCCTTCCATGTCAGCGACTTATCCAGGATCACTTCCAGATATTTCACTTGTTCAACCACTGGCACTCCACCAAGGTGCTGACCATCAGGTCTTATACCTCTCTTCTTGGAGAAAGCAATTACCTCAGCCTCGGCAGGATTAACTGCAAGTCCGTGGTCGTTGCACCACCCCTGTACCCTATTCAGGGCCCTTTCCAACAACAAGGACAACGATATCATCGGCATACCCATTTGCCAGAAAGCTCTCACCGTTTAATAAGGATATTAATTCGTCGACTACTAGATTCCACAATGTGGGCGAAAGGACGCCCCCTTGTGGACATCCCCTGTCGACGACCATTTTAGCCACATGTACTTTCCATGCAGCCTCTACTGTGCGGTTGCGGAGCATGGCGCCAAGCCAATGAATTACCATTAGCTCTATTACATGATCTACTGCAGCTCTGCACATTGATTCTACAGGGGTGCTGTCGAAAGCCCCCTGTATGTCCAAGAATGCGCCCAGGGCGATGACTTGCCACATCGGAACGCATGCTGGTTGTTGTGTAAAGGATACCTAAGCCCAACCTTTTCCCTCATATACCGATCAACCAACCTCTCCAGTGTTTTTAGCACAAAATATGTTAGACTGATAGGCCTAAAGGACTTAGCCACGGTGTACGTAGTACGACCGGGCTTGGGTATAAAGACAACTCTTACCAGTCTCCACTGCTCAGGAACATATCTGCTTGCCATACAGGCCCGAAATATATGCACTAAGATTGAACCAATAGCCTCCCAGCCCTGCTGAAGCAGAGCCGGAAAGATTTGGTCTTTTCCCGGAGATTTATAGGGGCTGAACGTAAGTATAGCCCAAGTACTCCGCAGCATCAAAGAAGGGGACACAGTATGGTTACACAACCCGAATAGGAGAAAAGGCTTTTCTCCAAAATCACAAAAATTCTGGAAGGGTCCGTACTTAATCAAGAAGTGGATCAATGACGTCATCTATCGCATAAGTAAGATACCCAATAGAAAACCAAAAGTAGTCCACCAAAACCGACTAGCGCCATTTGAAGAAGACCATGACAAAGAGGAAGGATTGAACCATATCCGGGAAGATTCTAGCTCTGCCTAGCTATGCCTAAGATAGAGAGCAACCAGTTGGACTGGCGAGTATCAGGAATATGATGGAAATGATCTTCGAAGATACCGGTGTCCAATGAAGACACTGCCCTGTTATTTCCATACGACCGGAAAGTGTAGAAACGGTTCCAGTTGCCGATTTAAACATCCAGTCCCGGTTACACGGGAGTTACAGGAGGAACTTCCTATTAAGGAGGGGGCAATGTTACGAAGTCACCAACTCAAAGCCGGCCCTGTCACTCAACTATACATTTTGGCGAATGCGCTTTCTAGAACATTCTAGGAAGGTCGTTTTGTTTACGCGTATGACGAGCGTGGAAAATTCAAGAGTTTTCGAGAATTGATTAAGACTATATTATATACTCGAGTTTTTGAGTGAGTTGACAGTTAGTAAAAATATAGTCAACAATTCAGTGAAGAGTTAGTTCACAGAAAGACAGTGTATGAAAGAGTGAAGATAAATAGTGTAATATTCAAGTGGTAAAAATAAATGTAAAATAATTAGTAGACATTAAGTAAAGTGTGTATATAAATTAAGTGTAATACAGTGTGTGTTTCTATAAATAAATCAATAGTAATTAGCCATAGAAGTGTGTATAATTCTATCCCACAAGTAAAAAATATTTAAATAAATGAGAAAAACATTACAATAAGTCCACGACGACTTTTGAGAACAGTGCCATTAACACAAATTCATATGATTTGTTGCTGTAAAAGTTGAAAATATTTTACCACGTTCAAAAGCTGAAGATGAAGTTCCAAATCTATCAGCCAGTAACTAATATTGACTCCGCAAAAAATTTCAATAAGTAGCTATATAACATCCTAAAATTAAGTCAACTTTAACTTGTATTCTAAATTTTGGCGAAGGCACTGTGATCTTTCGCCTTATTCTAAAATTATAAAAAAGCAAATTTGTGATAAAGCTGTTAATGCATGTTTTGGGTGTGAAAAATAATTAGATAAAGGCTGGTTGTATTTAAAATGAATTTGACTATTTATAGATGCAATACAGAGATTTTTTAAAATCTCCAGTATCAGGTCCGGTTTCCAAAACATTCAAAAAAATACAAATTGATGTTGATGATTTGTTTTTTAGCAACAGTGTGTTTATTTCTAAAAATAATTGAAAAAATAATTCGATCAATTTGTTTTGTATGCAGCTCAAGGAGACGTTATTAAATTTTCAATACAGCGTTTCATTTTTCCAATAACATCATCAACTTTTATTTTTAGATACGGACCTGTATATTATATGATTTTTTGAAACTGATTTAAGTATAAATTTTTAAATGATTTACGATATTGTACCGACAAAAGATGTGAAATTTAGTTTACGAGATCGTAAAGCACCTACACAACATAGCAACACCCGATAATTTGAAACAATATCAGAATAATTTTCACTAACAATAAGCCTGTATTGATTTTGTCAATATTAAAACTGCCAAGGGAGGGGAAATTGCCAGTTGTCATGTTTGGAATTTAAAAATAAACCGGCTGGGAGTTTCGTATATTATAATCATTATTGCACCATCCAAAAAGTCGATTACGTACCGGGTGTCCCAATAAAAATCACTCTCGGTCATATATCAGAAACCGTTTATAGTACATACAATAAAAAAGCGGCCTCAAGAAAAACATGGAAATAATTTTATATAAGTTTATATGTCTACCGCTGGAGGTAGCAATTGAATAAAAAAAATTGAAATTTTACAATTCAACAAAAACAATCATCGCATTCTTCGAAAAAGTCTGCGTATATTTAATATTACAAGTTTTAGTCTATACACAGGGTGATAAAGCTCAGTAGGTCTGTTTTCATGAAAGATACCAAAAAAAGTTACTCATAAACGTTGTAAGCAGCTTTAAGCTTCATATTGCAAAATTATGTTCCATAACTCGGTGCCAGATTAAAGTTATATTTTTTTTAATGGAACACCCTACATTTTACGTTAAAACTGAAATCTGCTTCACTTCCCCATTACGAAAATATGAGGTTGTAATCTGTTATACAGGGTCTTTTAAAAGTTATTACCAATTTTCCGTCAAAATTGTATCAAATCCTGTATAATTGGATAGGAGTAAAATAATACTAATCTATTGAAACCAAAGGTTTTTGATGGTTATCAAAATACAAACACGAGCAATTTTGCAAATATTTATTAAATTTAATACATCGTGAGTCAAAACTCAAGTACATTATTTTCTCAGTAATTTTAAATGGATCACCCTGTATTTTATATCATTGTCGAAGAGTACTATTACCATTCTTCTATTTTTATCAAGAATTTTCCATACCTAAAGCTATAAGTTTTTTAGATATTTTCATTATTATTATTTTACTCCTATCCAATTATACTGGACTTGTTACGATTTCGATCGAGAATTGGTTATAACTTGTATAACAGATTACAACCTCAAATTTTTCTAATTTCAGTTTTAAAGTAAAATATAGGGTGTTTCACTTAAAAAAACATAGCTTTGATCTGGTACCGACTTATCGAACACCCTGTAAATAATTTTGAAATATGAAGCTTAAAACTATCTACAATTTTTATAATTAACTTTTTTTGGTATCTTTCATGATAACAGACCTACTGAGGTTTATCACACTAATCAATCACCCTGTATATTTGATATTACCAGTTCTAGTGGAATTAGTCCAATAAGGGGTGGAGAAGAGTGGGAACTTTGTTATGAAAAAACGTCCATAACCGATTTTTGCAAACTTAGTCTTCTTGAAAGCAGCTCTTTTACACCAACATATCAGTAATTATTACGACATAAACACCCTGTATATTTTTAGCGATAATTACTTTATAAATAGTTTCACTTTCTATTTTCTGGTTTTTAATATAATTCTTGTACTGATAACTTTTTTGTTTTCCAGGTAAGTTGAAGAAGTTAATACTAGCATTGAATACAGTATGTGGTAAGCAGTTATTTGTACTTTTTTATATAAAAAAAAACAGCAGACATGTTAATCAATTAAATATATCCTGCTAAGCATAAAATTGAAACTAGTGGGTCTTTATGAAGAGGTAAGAAAGGAGGACTCAAAGAATTTTTCAACAATTTATTTAATTTTATTTATAATAAATATTTAATAGTCACAAAAAATGAAACAACAATAACTATAGATACCACCACAGTTGTGTACTTTCAGTTGATTTGGTACCCATATGTTTCCTATCGCCTGTTTGGTAGGCATTTTCCTTCCTTATTTTATCAAGTAGGTGTGAACATAAACTTTTGTTTTTTTTTGAAAAAATATGACGATGAGTATTGATAGATACATATATTTTTTTAAATGTAATCTGTCCCAACTTTCCCCAACTGTGGGAAGGGGTTTGGACAAGCAATTATCAAGAACATATATTATGCAAATCATTTATTTTTCAAAAAACACAAATAAAATATTTAGTTAAAAATTATGTGTTGAAAAATTACTTCAACATTAACATAAGCTGTGCTCAGTAACATCAACATTAAAATATATCATGTCCAAGTTTCTGGCACATCCGTCTGTCAATGGATTTGGTAGTTTCAAAACAACTTCTTCATATGACACAAATGCTGGAGGCTCTTCACTAAACACCTTGCAAATTATAAAATCATCAACTTCAAGTTTGGTGAGATTTGCCAAGTCCTCATCTTCTTTCAAATCTAACTCTGAAGGTGAGTCTTTGTAAATAACTTATTCCTCATTGGAAGAAGAAGATTCGCTCATACATTTTTTCTTCACCTTCTCTATTTTATTTTGATCAATTTTTGGCGCGTTCTTCTTCATTTTTTTCCCTTCAATTTTATCGCGTTCTGGAGTATCGGTTGCAATTATAGATGTCCCCTTCACTGGTCCTTTTCTAGTTGTCTTTCTTTCGGGAACTTTTGGATACGGTCTTATTTTGGATGGAGATAGAAACTTTTGCTCTTGTGTAGAGGGGCCGGGTTGCTGTGATAAATCTGGATTTTCATTTAAAACCTCATTTGACAGAGTTTCATTGTTGGCGTCTTTTTCTGTTGCTACTCTGTCTATAACAAATGAGCAAATAAAGTCTTCCTCACTAAAAATATTTTTTTCTACAGTCGCGCATAGAATGACTAATTACTATATCCAAATGAAATCGTAAAGTCGACAAATGCCGAGGATTGCTACTTTACGCTCTAGCGCAAAAAAGGAATCTTTTTCGCTCGCTTATTTAATCAAACCACGCCATCCGAATTAACTCAATTGGTGAATAATTAACAATTTATCAGATTAAAAATTAAATAAAATTATATGAAAATTGTCAAAAATTTTGAAAAATGGTCAATAATTGTCAAAAATTGTCAATCATTGTCAATTATTGGCAATTCCCGTCAATTCTTGTCAATTCTTGTCAATTCTTGTCAATTCTTGTCAATTCTTGTCAATTCTTGTCAATTCTTGTCAATTCTTGTCAATTCTTGTCAATTCTTGTCAATTCTTGTCAATTCTTGTCAATTCTTGTCAATTCTTGTCAATTCTTGTCAATTCTTGTCAATTCTTGTCAATTCTTGTCAATTCTTGTCAATTCTTGTCAATTCTTGTCAATTCTTGTCAATTCTTGTCAATTCTTGTCAATTCTTGTCAATTCTTGTCAATTCTTGTCAATTCTTGTCAATTCTTGTCAATTCTTGTCAATTCTTGTCAATTCTTGTCAATTCTTGTCAATTCTTGTCAATTCTTGTCAATTCTTGTCAATTCTTGTCAATTCTTGTCAATTCTTGTCAATTCTTGTCAATTCTTGTCAATTCTTGTCAATTCTTGTCAATTCTTGTCAATTCTTGTCAATTCTTGTCAATTCTTGTCAATTCTTGTCAATTCTTGTCAATTCTTGTCAATTCTTGTCAATTCTTGTCAATTCTTGTCAATTCTTGTCAATTCTCGTCAATTCTTGTCAATTATTGTCAAAAACTGTTAAAAATGGACACTTTTTGTCAAAAACTGTTAAAAATGGACAATTTTTGTCAAAAAGTGTCAAAAATGGTCAATAATTGTCAAAAAAATTTAAAAATGGTCAAACATTTTCAAAAGTGGTCAACTGTCAAAAATTTTAAATTTTTTTTGAAAAATGGTCAAAAATTTTCAAATATTGTCAAAAATGGTCAAAAACTGTCAAAAATAAACTATTATTGTCGAAATTGGTCAATAATTCTCAAAAATTTTGGAAAAAGGCCGATAATTGTCAAAAACCATCCAAAAAGGTCAAAATTTTTGAAAAATTGTTAAAATTTTTGAAAAATTATCAAAAATTGTCAAAAATGGCCAATAATTGTCAAAAACTATCAAAAATGGTCAAAAACTGTCAAAAAAGAACTATTATTGTTAAAAATTGTCAAAATTTTGAAAAGTAGTTGATAATTGTCAAAAATTGTTAAAGTTTTTAAAATATGGTCAAAAATGTTCAATAATTGTCAAAAATTGTCAAAAATTTGGAAAAATGGTCCATAATTGTCAACAATTATCAATAATTATCAAAAATGGTCAATAATTTTGAAAAATGGTTTAAAATTTTGGAAAATTGTCAAAAATGGTTGAAAACTATCAAAAATGGTTAAAAATTGTCAATTATTTGTAGAAACTGTCAAAAATGGACAATTATTATCAAAATTGGTCAATATTTGTCAAAAATTGTTGAAATTTTGAAAAATGGTCGATAATTGTCAAAAATGGTCAATAATTTTGAAAAACTTTTAAAAATTTTGAAAAATTGTCAAAAATGGTCAAAAACTATCAAAAATGGTTAAAAATTGTCAATTATTTTTAAAAACTGTCAAAAATGGACAATTATTTTCAAAATTGGTAAATAATTATCAAAATTTCGAAAAATAGTCGATAACTGTCAAAAACTATCAAAAATGGCCAATAATTTTGAAAAATTGTCAAAAATGGCCAATAATTGTCAAAAACTGTCAAAGATGGTCGAAAAGAATTGTCAAAAAGAATTGTCAAAATTTTAAAAAATATTTGATAATTGTCAAAAATTGTTAAAGTTTCTAAAAAATTGTCAGAAATTTTGAAATATGGTCAAAAATGGTCAAAAACTTGTAACGAGTTATTTTTTTTCTGCTTTTTGCAAGTTTAATTTTTTTATTTTTTTATTTATCCCGTAATATATTTTATTTTACCACTAGGGTGTATATAACTCGTTACTTTACAACCCTTTCGACTACCGCAGTGATTTATTTTTTTTGCTATTACCGGTGTATATTTTAGTATAAGTCCGAATTACGCAAATCCAACTTCTACCATACACAATTTATTCATTTCCGATATTTAAATTTTTCAACTGAAAGGACGCCCGGTATATACAACATTTTAATTTAATCGAGAGCCGTCTAGTATACTTACAAGTTTTTGTCGAAACTAGATAGATTTCACGTTTTAATTCCCACACCGAAGAATGTAACTAAAATTTTGGATATAAATTCGGAAACAATTCATTTTTGGCTGCTTTCTTATTCGCGCTCCGAACTTCATTCCGTCTGGCTCTCTGTCGAAAAAGAATCAGTTCCTTCTACGGCTCTAAGCCTTCTACGTTAAACGTTCTTCCGAAAAAAACCGAAAACCGTAGTGTGAAAATTTTGTGATTCCATATTCCGATTGTGTGTGGGCTGTATTTATTAAGGTAAATAAATTTTAACAAATAAACTGTGTATTCGAAACTTTCCGTATCGCCGCTTATTATTAAATTGTTGAATATATATTTCTTTGAAAATTTTCCGACCGGCTATTTTTTTTCTTTTGTTGTTGAACTGAAATTCGGTTTTTTATTTTGTTTCTCTTATCTGAAAATAAAGATTTGTCAACCGTAATTTGATTTCGAATTTTTATTTACTGCGTTTTAATTAACTGATATGAATTGTTAGTGGATTCTCGAATTATTTTATGCTTTTGGTTGTCAGTAGTTTGAAATTAAATTGATACCCAAGTGGATTAGGTATAATAGTTTAAAGTTTATGCTAGTACGAATATTTTTACTCTGTGTGTCGATAGTTGGGTACCGTTTAACTCGAGGGAAAATATTTTTTTTTAATTGTTACCGGCTTTAGTTAGATTCAAGGGTTAATCAGACTTGGAAGAGGCTTAGCCACAATTTGTTTGATTTCCCGGCAGATCTAACTCGTTCTTAAATTTTATTTTTTTGGAATAATAGTTACCGGCTTTAGTAGATTCAAGGGTTAATCAGACTTGGAAGAGGCTTAGCCACAATTTGTTTGATTTCCCGGCAGATCTAAATCGTTCTTTTCCCGTTTCGTAGAATCATTATTTATATTTTTTTTCTCCCCGTCGGAATAATAGTTGCCGGTTTCATTTGGATTCAAGGGTTAATCAGACTTGGAAGAGGCTTAGCCACAATTTGTTTGATTTCCCGGCAGATCTAAATCGTTCTTTTCCCGTTTCATAGAATCATTATTTATATATTTATTTTTTCCGTCGGAATAATAGTTGCCGGTTTCATTTGGATTCAAGGGTTAATCAGACTTGGAAGAGGCTTAGCCACAATTTGTCTGATTACCCGGCAGATCTAAATCGTGCACTAGGGGCCCCGTAAAACCCGGTAGATTTGAACCGTATTTGATAACCTGACCGTTAAGTCCGTTAAAATCCCAGATATAGGTAATACATACCTCATTTTATTTTCCCTGTTAATTTGTTTGTCATTAAAGAATTATTCGTAAAATAGACCACAGAGTATTAATAGATTAAAGTTTTGAATTTCTATTATTTCCATTTTTAACCGCAATTTATTGATTGGAGAACCAAGATTTGGCTTTTCCGGATTTTCACTAGTTAGTTAAATTTAATTCAACCAGACCCCTGGAATTTTCCGTAACCTCCATCTGAGGCTATCTGGAACTCTTGACGCGAAGGGTCAAGGGGCCGTGGAGCAAACCACGTTAATAATCTGGCGCCCGAGATTTAAAAACCCGAATTTTGCATCAAGGGTGTCCATAGTGACGTGTTCTTGTGGCAGGAGCCACGTGTAAGAAGGGAGGCACGTTACAAAATGGCGCCCGAGCAGGGACCTGATTGTTGATAACAGTAGAATCAGTTTAATACCGTTTTCCATTTTTTTTTAGCGTTTATTTGTGCTTGGACCGTTTAAGTCTGTTTTGACTATTTTCAGCCGTATTTTTTTTGCTAGAGCAGGGACCTAATTGTTGATAACAGTAGAATCAGTTTAATACCGTTTTCCATTTTTTTTTAGCGTTTATTTGTGCTTGGACCGTTTAAGTCTGTTTTGACTATTTTCAGCCGTATTTTTTTTGCTAGAGCAGGGACCTGATTGTTGATTACAATAGGATCAGTTTAATATCGTTTTAAATTTTTATTTTTTTTTTGAAGCGTTTTTTCGCTTGGACCGGTTAAGTCTGTGTTGACTGTTTTTTTGTTTACCGTATTATTGCAGAGAGTTGATTATTCGTTAGAGCTGGAACCGTTATTCCGTTTCCGTTATTTTACCGTATTGTTAAAGAGACCTGATTATAGCAGGAACTGAAATACAGCTGTGGATATTTTTTTTTTAGCGTATTGTTGCTGGACCGTTTATACTGTTTTACGGGTTTTTTTTGCCCATTGTTGATTTGAACAGGGACCGTTATTTTAGTATAATATACTATTTTTTTTCCGTATTGTAAATTTCAATAGCGACCGTTTTGCCGGTGCTAGATTTTTCTGTTTTTTTCCGCCTTTGTTGTTTTTATTTTGGAAGAAGAAGAAGACGTCTGAGCTGGAGTTAATAGGCTAATGTCCAGAAGAAACTCCGAAGATCTTGACTTATCCGTTTTGTTTGAGCAAGAAGAAGCTGAAGAAACCGAATCCGCTCCTCCAGTACCGACTGTACGTTCCTTGAGAGGAATAACCGACAATCGAGTAAGCTGGGTATACTTACTAAAGAACGAGGGACTTAATACCGAGCTGGTAAAGAGGAATTTATCGGTTGCTGGAACCGTTCCTATCAAACGGAAAAGACTCGTCAACTTTCTGAGAAGAAGAAATATTGCTCCGCGATCCGCCATAGACCAAGAGGAATATCCGACCGCTATGGCAACTCCACCGATAAATGTACACGATTGGAAGGTGTCTTTTGGAAACCGGGGAGATCCTGCTGCATTCATCGAAAGAATCGAAGAAATCTGTACCGCAAGGAATGTCCAGAAAGACAATCTACTTCCGGTGTTACCCGAATTACTGTCCGGTGAGCCCGCTCTTTGGTACCGGAATAACCTCAGCAGATACTCTACCTGGGAGGAATTTGAAACAGATTTCCGTATTTTCTTCTACCCCGTTAATTACGAAGACGACTTGGAAGCTGAGATAAGCCGTCGTCTACAACGAAGGAATGAATCCGCCGCCACATACATCACCGAACTCCAGACTTTGATGCGAAGACATGGAAAGCTAACTCCCGAACAGCAGTTAGCATGGCTGTACCGTAACCTGTTGCCGGAATACCGTCTGCAAGTCCGAAAAGGGGACTTTGACGATTTTTCCTCCTTTTGTCAGGTGGTCAGGGAATATGAGCTCCTCAGGAAGGAACTCCAGTCTATACCTAACCACACTGGACCGAACCGGGGACCAAATCCCCGTCCGCAGTCAATGAGTTCGCCGAGATATGGACCTTCTCACAACACGATGCCTGGGCCATCCAGAGAGCCCATCGCCGGTCCCAGCCAACCGTCACCGACCGATACTCCGCCGCCGCCTGATACTACTCGTCAACCTCCAGGACAATATTCCCGTCAACTCATCTGTTTCCGTTGTGGTGAGTCTGGACATTATAGGAATAACTGTCAAAACCCGCCGAAAATATTCTGTTCTCGTTGCCAGAAGGAAGGAGTATTCTCCCGAGACTGTTCCTGCAGGAGGCAGGAAAACTAAACCGAAGCTGTACCGAAGAGAGGCCGACACAGCTTCCGCAAATCTTTGCCTCTCACACCGAACCGCCAGCAGAAATGAACGACCCCCGACCGCACATAGACGTTGAAATAGGAAATCATATGTTTAGAGCATTATTGGATACCGGAGCAGCAAAGTCGTATATTGGTGATCAAGTAGCTAAGACTTTTTCCCAAAGAAAGCAAACTACCTCTCGTCAAGCTACGAAGGCCCGTTTAGCTAATGGAAATCTAGTCTCCATCACCGACATATATGAGCTGAAATGGAAAATCCATGACGTCACAATGGAGGGTTCGTTGGAGCATTTCCCTGGTCTAATAACCGACATTGTATTAGGACATGATGTCCTCCGCAAGTATAATTTCCGGCTGGAGTTAGGAACCGGAGAAATATACGTGAATGATGAGTTAGTGAGGCGTTCACAATTGGCCAGTCCTGTTGGAATATTGGAGGCCGTGAACCGGCCTATGAAAGAAGTCCATTCTGCTGTACCGATAATATGTAGAGAAGAAACCACCCACCGTCTTAGGAAAGACCGCCGTTCTGTAAATCAGTCTGTTTCCGAAGTCTCTGCGTCTTCCCTGGAGTTAGGGGTTGACAAGGAGCAAACTAGTTCCGAAGTCTCTGCGTCCTCCCTGGAGTTAGGGGTCGACAAGGAGCAAATTGTTTCCGAAGTCTCTGCGTCTTCCCTGGTGTTAGGGGTTGACAAAGAGCAATCTGTTTCCGAAGTCTCTGAGTCTTCCCTGGTGTTGTTAGGGGTTGATAAGGAGCAATCTGTTTCCGAAGTCTCTGCGTCTTCCCTGGTGTTAGGGGTTGACAAAGAGCAACCTGTTTCCGAAGTCTCTGAATCTTCCCCGGTGTTGTTAGGGGTTGATAAGGAGCAGTCTGTTTCCGAAGTCTCTGCGTCCTCCCTGGAGTTAGGGGTGGACAAGGAGCAAATTCGTTCCGAAATCTCTGCGTCTTCCCTGGAGTTAGGGGTCGACAAGGAGCAACCTGTTTCCGAAGTCTCTGCGCCCTCCCTGGTGTTAGGGGTTGGCAAGGAGCAAACCGTTTCTGTAACGTCTGCGTTCTCCCTGGAAGATTTAGGGGATGACAAGGAGTATGGTTGGATAGGATGTCCGTTGGGAACCATCATTCCAGTTACAGAAAGAAATTTATCGAAAGAACAGACAGACAGACTAAACATTTTCCTAGACCAAGAATTACCGAAATTTGGATCCTTGCGAGGTCCAACTACGCTAGTTGAGCATGAAATCCGTTTGCTGCAACCACGTCCGATCAAACAGAGATACCGACCCCAGAATCCGAAAATGCAGGAAATCTGCAATGCTGAAATAGACGCCATGTTGGCAGAGGGAGTGATTGAACCCTCTACAAGTCCGTGGAGCTCTCCAATAGTCATTGTGAAGAAAAAAGATGGGAAAAACCGTTTCTGTATCGACTTCCGAAAAGTCAACGAGGTAACAATGAAGGATGCTTACCCTCTTCCGTTTATTAATGCTATACTGGATAAACTGCGAAAAGCCAAGTACATTTCCAGTTTGGATTTGAAGAGTGGGTACTGGCAAGTTCCGTTAACCTCCGAAAGTAAACCCATTACCGCCTTTACCGCACCGGGACGTGGATTGTTTCAATTCACGGTTCTTCCGTTTGGTTTACATTCTGCACCCGCTACATTCCAGAGACTGGTTGACCGACTGATAGGCCCAGAGCTGGATCCATATGCATTCGCTTATCTGGATGACATTATCGTTCTGGGGGAAACGTTCGATCAACATCTGGAAAATCTGTCCGAAGTGTTCCGCCGATTACGAGGAGCACGGCTGAAACTCAACCCGGAGAAATGTCATTTCTGTCTACCGTCCATGAAATACTTAGGACATGTAATTACTGGAGATGGAATCCGTACCGATCCAGAGAAGGTCGAAAGTATCATAAAATTTACAGCCCCAAGAAATATCCGAGAGATGAGAAGGTTTTTGGGAGTTGCCTCCTGGTATAGGAGGTTTGTACCATCGTTTTCAGAAAAGGTAGCTCCGTTAACTAAGCTACTCCGTAAATCTCAGCGATGGAAATGGGCTGAAGAACAAGAAGCTGCTTTCACTAAGATTAAAACCTGTCTGTCAGAAGCACCCGTCTTAAGTTGTCCTGATTTTACCGTACCGTTCACTCTGCAGACCGATGCCTCCGAATATGGTTTGGGAATAGCCCTTACCCAGCAGAAGGATGGTCACGAACACGTGGTAGCGTATGCAAGTCGCACCCTGAGTCCTACCGAGAAAAATTACTCCGTAACCGAAAAAGAATGTCTTGCTATTGTTTGGGGGATTGAAAAGATGCGTCCTTATTTAGAGGGCTACCATTTCACGGTTGTTACCGATCATCAATCTCTTAGATGGCTGCATTCCATATCTAGTCCGTCCGGACGTTTAGCCAGGTGGAGTATTTTTCTACAACAGTATGATTTCGAGATACAGTACCGTAAAGGTGCTCTAAATCGTGTGGCCGACGCTTTGTCAAGAAACCCGCTACCCATGACCGCTGAGACCGACCCACCGTCTGCACTATGTTTGACCGATGTAACCGCCGAATGTTCGTGGTACCGGAACAAGAAGGAAGAGGTCCTGAAGGATCCAGAGAAGTTTCCGGACTACTGCATTAAAGAAGACCGTCTATACCGTCATTTCTGGGACATAAACGATTTCAGAGAGCCAGAAATGTCCGATCCCTGGAAACTGTGTATAGCAAAGCCCGACCGAACCCGGGTGTTGCAAGAAAACCATGATGCTCCAAACGCAGGACACCTAGGAATTGCTAAAACCATCACCCGGATTGCAAAATCGTACTATTGGCCAGGAATGTTCAGGGACATCACCAAGTACGTGAGGCGATGTCTGCAATGTCAAAAGTACAAACCGTCGCAACAAAAGCTCCCAGGGAAGATGCAACCGTCATCGAATCGGCAACCATGGCAAACCGTTAGTTCCGATATAATTGGACCGTTACCCAGAAGTAAGAAAGGGAACTGTTACATCATTATGTTCCAAGACCGATTTACTAAATGGGTACAGTGTAAACCGTTAAGGAATGCTACTGCCAGTAGCATAAGCACTGCTTTTTACGAGGAAATATTGACGATATTTGGATGCCCCCGTACCGTACTGACCGACAATGGAACTCAGTATGCCAGCAAGGTGTTCAAGGATATGCTGAGTGGGTTAGGAATCCGACACCGTTTCACTCCGCCGTATACACCGCAAGCAAATCCAGTAGAACGAGCCAACCGCACCCTGAAGACAATGATTGCGCAATACTGCGAAGCGGATCACCGAGACTGGGATGTAAGGTTGCCGGACTTGAAGTTTGCAATGAATAATTCAAGACACGACTCGACTGGATTCACACCTGCCTTCCTTAATTTTGGGAGAGAACCCGAGACACCGAAATCCTTCAGAAGAGAGGCTGAAAACGACACCGAGAAAAGTCCGGAAGAAGACGCCGGATTGGACGACCCTACCGAAGAAGACCCGAAACCGCATCTCTTGCGAGTAGAGAAACTGCAAGAGTGCTTCGAACTTGTCCGTCTGCACCTGTCCCGAGCGTTTACCAGTCAAAGTCGTAACTATAATCTGCGCCGTAGAGACTGGAAGTGCACTATCGGAGACAAAGTCATGAAGAAGGATCATACACTATCCTCTGCCGTTGATCACGTCGCCGCGAAACTCGCTCCGAAATATTCCGGGCCGTACGAAGTCGTACGTGTTATTTCCCCCGTTGTATATGACTTACGAGATGAAAAAGGAAAAAGGTATAATCGTATACATGTGAAAGACTTGAAACCCGCCATTGACTGAACATTTTATTTTGCTCCCGTTGTGGACAAATGGACCGAACGACCCCGCCCCGCGCTGGAAGTATCCAGACGCTGCTCCAGGTCATACCGAAGACAGGCGTCCCGTGGAAGAGGACCGCCCCATCCACACCAAGTGACCCTACGCCGACGTTCCAGGCTGTGAGACGCTACACCCTGGATCACCGTTTTGTTTTCTCACCTTTTTTATTATTAGGTGTAAGTTGTTGTTTAAAAAAAAATGTAATGTCCGAAAGTTGCACTTTCGCTCATTCATTTTTTTTTACCGAAGTAAAGGGGGTGTGTAACGAGTTATTTTTTTTCTGCTTTTTGCAAGTTTAATTTTTTTATTTTTTTATTTATCCCGTAATATATTTTATTTTACCACTAGGGTGTATATAACTCGTTACTTTACAACCCTTTCGACTACCGCAGTGATTTATTTTTTTTGCTATTACCGGTGTATATTTTAGTATAAGTCCGAATTACGCAAATCCAACTTCTACCATACACAATTTATTCATTTCCGATATTTAAATTTTTCAACTGAAAGGACGCCCGGTATATACAACATTTTAATTTAATCGAGAGCCGTCTAGTATACTTACAAGTTTTTGTCGAAACTAGATAGATTTCACGTTTTAATTCCCACACCGAAGAATGTAACTAAAATTTTGGGGATAAATTCGGAAACAATTCATTTTTGGCTGCTTTCTTATTCGCGCTCCGAACTTCATTCCGTCTGGCTCTCTGTCGAAAAAGAATCAGTTCCTTCTACGGCTCTAAGCCTTCTACGTTAAACGTTCTTCCGAAAAAAACCGAAAACCGTAGTGTGAAAATTTTGTGATTCCATATTCCGATTGTGTGTGGGCTGTATTTATTAAGGTAAATAAATTTTAACAAATAAACTGTGTATTCGAAACTTTCCGTATCGCCGCTTATTATTAAATTGTTGAATATATTTTTTTGAAAATTTTCCGACCGGCTATTTTTTTCTTTTGTTGTTGAACTGAAATTCGTTTTTTTTATTTTGTTTCTCTTATCTGAAAATAAAGATTTGTCAACCGTAATTTGATTTCGAATTTTTATTTACTGCGTTTTAATTAACTGATATGAATTGTTAGTGGATTCTCGAATTATTTTATGCTTTTGGTTGTCAGTAGTTTGAAATTAAATTGATCTCCAAGGGGATTAGGTATAATAGTTTAAAGTTTATGCTAGTACGAATATTTTTACTCTGTGTGTCGATAGTTGGGTACCGTTTAACTCGTGGGAAAATATTTTTTTTTTTAATTGTTACCGGCTATAGTTAGATTCAAGGGTTAATCAGACTTGGAAGAGGCTTAGCCACAATTTGTTTGATTTCCCGGCAGATCTAACTCGTTCTTAAATTTTATTTTTTTTTTTGGAATAATAGTTACCGGCTTTAGTAGATTCAAGGGTTAATCAGACTTGGAAGAGGCTTAGCCACAATTTGTTTGATTTCCCGGTAGATCTAAATCGTTCTTTTCCCGTTCCGTAGAATCATTATTTATATTTTTTTTCTCCCCGTCGGAATAATAGTTACCGGCTTTAGTTAGATTCAAGGGTTAATCAGACTTGGAAGAGGCTTAGCCACAATTTGTTTGATTTCCCGGCAGATCTAACTCGTTCTTAAATTTTATTTTTTTTTGGAATAATAGTTACCGGCTTTAGTAGATTCAAGGGTTAATCAGACTTGGAAGAGGCTTAGCCACAATTTGTTTGATTTCCCGGCAGATCTAAATCGTTCTTTTCCCGTTTCGTAGAATCATTATTTATATTTTTTTTCTCCCCGTCGGAATAATAGTTGCCGGTTTCATTTGGATTCAAGGGTTAATCAGACTTGGAAGAGGCTTAGCCACAATTTGTTTGATTTCCCGGCAGATCTAAATCGTTCTTTTCCCGTTTCGTAGGATCATTATTTATATTTTTTTTCCCCGTCGGAATAACAGTTGCCGGTTTCATTTGGATTCAAGGGTTAATCAGACTTGGAAGAGGCTTAGCCACAATTTGTCTGATTACCCGGCAGATCTAAATCGTGCATTAGGGACCCCGTAAAACCCGGTAGATTTGAACCGTATTTGATAACCTGACCGTTAAGTCCGTTAAAATCCCAGATATAGGTAATACATACCTCATTTTATTTTCCCTGTTAATTTGTTTGTCACTAAATAATTATTCGTAAAATAGACCACAGAGTATTAATAGATTAAAGTTTTGAATTCCTATTATTTTCATTTTTAACCGCAATTTATTGATTGGAGAACCAAGATTTGGCTTTTCCGGATTTTCACTAGTTAGTTAAATTTAATTCAACAAGACCCCTGGAATTTTCCGTAACCTCCATCTGAGGCTATCTGGAACTCTTGACGCTAAGGGTCAAGGGGCCGTGGAGCAAACCACGTTAATAATCTGGCGCCCGAGATTTAAAAACCCGAATTTTGCATCAAGGGTGTCCATAGTGACGTGTTCTTGTGGCAGGAGCCACGTGTAAGAAGGGAGGCACGTTACAAAAATGGTTAAAAATTGTCAATTATTGTTAAAAACTGTTAAAAATTAACAATTATTGCCAAAAACTGTCGAAAATGGTTGAAAATTGTCATCATTCACTGAAAAATGGTCAAAAATTTGGAAAAATGGTCACTAATTTGAAAAACAGTCAAAATGGTCAGTAGTTGTCAAAAATGGTCAATAATTGTTAAAATTTTGAAAAATGGTCAATAATTGTTAAAATTTTGAAAAATGGTCAATAATTGTCAAAATTTTGAGAAATGGTCAATAATCGTCAAAAGTTGTCAAAACTTTGAAAAATAGTTTATAAAATCGATTTACTAAAAATCAGTAGTCCTTTTTAAGGTTAATCATGATGAATAGCGAAAATGACGATTATTCTAGCACTCCTACCTAAGATAATATAAAAAACTGTTTTAATTATTAAAAGGGCGACTGTAGAAAAAATTATGTGTGTTTTTCGAGCGTAAAGTAAAATTGCCGCTTTCGAAAGATCGCCGCGCTCCGCGTCGCGCGGCAACATTCTTTCTTAAGCGGCAATCTGTTACTTTACGCTCTAAATACACAAATAACTATTATCGAATGGCCAAATTCAGGTACAACGAAATCCAGATTTTATATTGGAGGGAGTAGCAGACCGAGTCCAAGCTTTCATGCAGATAGGTGCCAGATCATAAATGGATATTGTCTGTCCTGGATGAGCGAGCATCGAGTCATCTACTCCTTCATTGAATGGTCTGAAAACAGTCCTATCTAATGGCTGTAACTTATTAGATGTATGCGATGGAAGAATTAAAATTGTAATCCCATTTCCTTTGAAGTAATCAATTGCAGGCACAGATGAATGGTATTCATGATTATCCATTATGAGAAGGACTTGACGTTCATTAGATCAACGAACATTAGCTGCAGAGTGTTCTAGAACCTTTAAAAAATTATCACTGGTCATCCATCCAGACGAAAGAACTATAAGCCAGTTGCACCATACTCTTCTGGAACACCATTCAACATTCGATGTTTATCAAATTTTTTTCTCGGAAATACCCATACTGGAGGAAGTGCTGTTCCGTTCGCTTCAATAATGCCCACCTGGGTAACCAGCTCTCCTCGCTCTCGCGAAACGACTTTACCAACTTGAGGCTGGCCTTTGGTCGCAACCACCTTTTATTAAGGTGTTTATAATAAAACGACAATTTAGAAACTGAAACTTTATTCGCAGTCCAAACGCTGCTACAAAACATTTGTTAGTCTGGGTACTTTATGTACAAAATAAAACATATATTTATAGTCCAGGTCAATTGTAATAATACTTATAACAATACTTATAACATCCCCCCGCTTAAAAAGTTACTAGATATATATATATTTACAAAACATAGCGATATCTAGCAAGAACTTTAATTTTTCTGCCAAACCTAGTAGTATAGGATGAGGAAGGTAAGTTTACATTTATATTTGTTTCAACATTTTGATTTTCAAAGGTTTTATCCTCTTCGTCTTCAGAATAATCAGAAAGGTTATATGTACGTGCATTGCTCAAATTACAATGAACATTTTTGTTTGCATTTTTTGATCTCTTAATAATATCCTTTCTGTTTCTGTTAATTACCTTACCAGAGTTAAACATTTTAATCTTATAAGAGTTTGGTCTTTCATTTTCACCAATAATTCGTCCAGGAATATTTTGTTTGTTTCCTTTAATATAAACGACATTATTTTGATGTAACTTACCCAACTTTTTGGAATGTGAGTCATAATAACCTTTTTGTTTTTGCTGTTTTTCAAACAAAATGTTCCTGTATTTGTACAGGTTTTAAATATTTATTTGTTACTGGTAAGATGCTTTTTAAAGCTCTATTACACAATAGTTGAGCTGGTGAATAAAAGTTGTTATCTATTGGAGTGTTTCTTAATCCTAATAGACCTAAAAAAGGATCAGAATTTGACAAACAACATTTTTTCAGAATATTTTTCACTGTTTGAATGTTTCTTTCTACCAAACCATTTGATCTTGAATGCTTAGGGCTCGAGGTGATGTGTAGAAAATCCCATTCATGTGAAAAAGATTTAAATTCAAATGAAGTTAATTGGCTACCACAATCTGACATTAGGATATCAGGAATTCCTTGCCTTGAAAAAATATTTTCTAATTGGTATATAACTTCTTCTGAAGCTATACTCTTTAACCGTACCACTTCTGGGAATTTTGAGTAATAATCAATGAGAATTAAAAAGTATTTTTTATTTAGTTCAAAAATATCTAAACCAACTTTTTGCCAAGCTCTTTGAGGAATTTCATGTGGATGTAATGGTTCTCGCGTATTTGCTTTTGCATAAGTTGCGCAAGCGTGACAATCAGCTACTAATTGGTCAATGTCACGTGTCATACCGGGCCAAAAAAGTATTTCTCTAGCGCGATTTTTTGTTTTTTCTTTACCTAGATGACTAATGTGTAATTTTTTAAAAATTTCTTTTCTCAATTTCTTGGGAATTATTATTCTAGAATTTTTAAATAACAAGTTAACATGAAAAGAAATTTCTTCTTGAAAAGCAAAGTAAGTTTTTACACAATCTTTGACTTCATCTTTAATTTCAGGCCACCCATTTTTTGTTAATTTGACCAATTCTAACATTTCCTCATCCTTTTGTAATACACTTTTTATTTCTTCTAATTTCCTATCACTGAACTTTAAATTATTTGTAATTAAGCAAACCTGTGATAACACATTATTTTCTAATTCATCAAAATTTAGATAATCAAATTCGTTTTTTATGCTTTCATCGTGAGCTCTTGATAAAGTATCTGAGATAAACATTTGAGAACCTGGTTTATATTTTAATTTTATATCATATTTTTGAATGCTAATCATCATTCGTTGTAACCTAGGCGGACATGAGTTTAAGGGTTTTTTAAAAATATGTGACAGAGGTTTGTGGTCACTTTCCACTGTAACATCTTTATGACAAAAAACAAATTTATGAAATCGTTCTAATCCAAACAAAAGTGCTAATAATTCACGTTCTATCGGTGTCCAATTTTTTTGTGATTCATTTAAAGCTTTTGACGCGTAATAAACTGGCAAATTATTTTGCATTAAAACTGCTGCCACAGCTGACTGTGACGAATCAACAGATAATATTATTGGCTTATTGAAATCAAAAAATTGTAAAACTGGTCTAGAACACAAAACACTTTCTAAATCATCAAACGCTTTTTGTTGTTCAGGTTCCCAATGCCATAGTATATCCTTTCTTAAGAGGATTCT
The DNA here is from genome assembly GCA_947563755.1 of Lochmaea crataegi. NCBI lineage: Eukaryota > Metazoa > Arthropoda > Insecta > Coleoptera > Chrysomelidae > Lochmaea > Lochmaea crataegi. The sequence continues at coordinate 26,656,278 of OX387428.1, read as the reverse complement.
CAATTTTTCAGATAAGTTTGGAATTAATTTTGACACGTATGTTATCATTCCCAAAAATCTTTCAATATCCTTTTTACAAGAAGGAGTTTCAAAATTTTTTATAGCAGTTATTTTATCGTAATCGGGTTCAATCCCATTTTCAGAAATCATATGCCCTAAGAAAATCAAATTATTTATTCCAAATTTACATTTTTTTAAATTTAACTTTAAATTTGTATCGCGGCACCTTTTTAAAAAATTTTTCAATCACTCGTCGTGTTTTTGCTTTGTTTTTCCCCATACTAGAAAATCGTCTATGTATGATTCTACCCCATCAATATTTTCAAAAAGAAATTTTATCTTTTTATGAAAAATTTCAGATGCTGTGGTTATCCCATATGGCAGTCTTAAATACCTATATCTACTATAAGGTGTGTTAAAAGTACACAAAAGAGAACTTTTATAATTTAATTTAACCTGATGAAAAGCATCTGAAACATCAACCACTGAAAAGTATTTTGATCCTTTTAATTTATGTAGTATATTGTCTACAGTAGGCAGGGGAAAATGGTCACGTTTAATCGCTTTATTTAAATTTTTGGGATCGATACAAATACGAATGTTTCCATTTGGTTTGTTAACAACAACTAAAGAATTAACCCAATCAGTAACTTCATTAACCTTTGTAATTTTATTATTTTGTTCTAATTTTATTTTAAGTTTTTCTTCTAAACCAAATGCTTTTCTTCTGGGTGCATGTACAACCGGTTTTATACTGTTATCAATTTCAATATTATAATCACTATCCAAACAACCGATTCCATCAAAAACATCTTTAAATTCATTTAAAATATTTTTATAATCATAATTTTTTGAATGAGTTTCCAAATCATCCACAAGTTTAATTAAATTTAATTTTTGGCAATCATTTTTTCCCAGAATTGGTTTACAACATTCTTCATTTACGATATAAAAATCAAAATTTTTTTAAATATTTTTATAAGTACCTACATTGTAATTTGCATTTACCTGCAACATTTATTTTGTTTCCAGTGTATGTTGTGAGATTAACAGTTTCTTGATTTAAATTATTTTCATGTATATCTAAATTTTCTAAGTAGCTAAACGGTATGATGTTCACTTGAGCACCAGTGTCTAATTTAAAATCAATTTTTATACCATTATGAACATTTATTTCTACGTACCAGTCATCTTTATTCAAATTATCAAATTATCATCACTGTTTCCGAAATGCCGGGCACTGATTTATACCATGTGATATTCCGCACTTGAAACATTTAAATTTAGGCGCTCTTTCAGAGCTACTAGCACTACCCGAGGCGCGCGCACTTTCACTTTTTCCTCTTTGGTCTCTAGAAAAGGAAGACCCAGAATACGACGGAACATTTCGCACATTTCGATAGTTTGAATGTTTATTAAAAGTAGCTTGATTACTATGCTTTTTTACACGATCCACTTCCTTATCTTGTGAACTTTGATTTGTAGCACTTATTTTTTCCATCTGTTCCTTGGTTTTTTCTATAGTTCTACAAATGTCGATAGCTTTATTTAAGGTCAATTGTTTGGTTCTTATTAATTTATTTTGTAATTCAGGATCTGATTTGAGTCCTAAAATTAACCTACTCGTTATTAAACTGTCGGTAAGGTTACCAAATTCACCCGTCTGGGGGCGGGCTCAGAAGAATACCCCCAGGGGATAGCCCACCTGTCGTAAAAGGCGACTAATAGGTTAGATTCCCAGGAATCTAGAGGAGTAAACCTCGATAAAAAACCAGCGACATAGGGAAGGCAGCTATGTTGTGGTGTAGTGTAGGCAACGGAAGCCACTGCGTCCGGAGGCAACCGTGAGAAAAAGCCTAGAGGAGTAAACCTCGATAAAACAATCCGTAATCTACGTTGTTAGCTACCGTGGCAATGGATGAATGGCTGCGCGAAAGTCAGTCAGAAACGGTGCCTCCGGGATACCTGGTGACCTCCCGGAGTAACCAGCCTTACCACCACAAGCGGGGCTCTGTGGTGGTGGACATTCAATTCCCTAGCTACTCGTGGGATGGAATATGGACAAAGAAGAAAGAAAAATAGAACAGGAGGTTATGGATGAAGAAAGGCAAGGAAATGGAATTTTTGGTAAGTCGACGAAGGTAAAACGAACGCCTGATAAGGCGGGGGAGACGAGAGGGAGGAGTGATGCTGGAGTAAAGAGAAAGGAGGTATCGCCTCTGGAGGACAAGGAACAGAAGAGGAAACTGAAGGAGAAAGGAAAGAAGGAAATGGAGGATTGGGAGGAAGAAGAGAAGGAGAGTGTAGAGAGATTGAAGGATATGGTAAGGCGACTGGAGGAGAAGGTGGAAAGGCTGGAGGAAGAGAAGGCAGCGGCAGAGGGGCGGGTCAAGGAATTGGAGAGGTTGAGGGGGGAGGACGATAGCAACGGGATAATGCAAACACGATGGGAGGTGGGGCAAAGAGACTGGGAAGGATGGCTGGAGGTTAGAGATAGGGACTGGGATGGTAAAAAGGGGGAGGGAATAGAGGTGAAGGTGGGAAATCCAATATTAGGGGATGAAAAGGTAAAGGTGGTATGGGTGACCAAGGAAGACAGTGGAATGGAGAAGGGAATACAGAGGATGTTTAGGGATAGGTACCCGATGCTAGGGGGAAAAAGGAGAGGAAATGGAGTGGGTCAAGGAGGTACGCACTACGGAAAGGAATGGGGTAAGGGTGAAGACGGAGGAGTTGATCTGTCGGATGGAGGGAGATTGTAGGGATGAGAAAAAGGTGTTTGAGCTGATGAGTCGACTGTTTGGGGTAGTGGGGAGCGGGGACAGCATTGGACTCCACAGGCTTGAGCAGGTAGAGGTGGAGGTGCTGAAGAAGATGGTGGCGTGGGTGAGAGGTGGCGGAGAGGTGGCGGAGGTAACAATCTATACAGATGGGGAGAGGGAAAAGGAGGGTAGAAATGGGGCGATAATCCTGAAGGATATCGGGGAAGTCGATCAGGAGGGGATCGAGAGGATTAAGAAGGGGTTGAGGGAGATGACAGGGGAGTGGGTGGATAGACTCAGAGTCTCAAGAAATAGGGAGGTGGTAATAGAGGCAAAGAAGGGGGTTGAGGTGAGGGGAATTCTGGGGGAGGTAGGAAGGGTAACAGGAGCTAGGGTGGTCGAAGCGGGGAGGGGAACAAAAACCATTAAAATGGTAGGGATAGAACCGTGGATGGAAGATGAAAAGGTGAGGGGGAAAATAGAGAATTTGATTGGGAAAGGGACAACGGTGATTAAAGTGGTAAGGGAGAGGAACGGGATGAAAATGGCGGTGGTGAGGGCGGAATGGGAAAAAGCGGTAGCCTTTTTGAAAAAAAAAGGAGATTAGATTGGGGTGGAACAGGGTAAATATTATAGAGGGTAGAGAGGATGACAGATGCTTTGGATGTGGGATAAAGGGCCATAAAGTGACAGGGTGTAAGGTGAAGGTAGTCAAGGAGAGGAGTAAGTGTTGGCTTTGTAAGAGCGAGGATCACATGGCGAGAGACTGTCGGCAGGCTTTCCTTTGTAGGGTATGTGGGGAAAGGGGACACAGGCCAGGGGAGATAGAATGTAGTAGGGGAAGGGAAGAAGTAGAAGGAGACGATGGAAAAGGTGAAGGAAAAAATGGGAGGGACCCTCTGGACCCCTCAGAGGGGACGAGTCTGGTCAAATAGGAGGAAGGGGACAGCATTGCGCGCGAAGGAGGAATGTAGGGGATGTATGGAGAGTGTTACAGATAAATTTAGGGAAATGTAGGATAGCGCATGATATATTGGATGAAGTGATTTTTAGGAGGGAAGTGGATGTAGTGTGTGGATCCGAGGTGAATGCTAGATATGTGGGGAAGCAGGGATGGATTATGGACGATACAGGAGAAGCAGGAATAAGAGTGGTGGGGGATGGATTGAGGGCGGATGAAGTGAGGAAGGGAAATGGATGGGTGGTAGTGCGAATGGGAGACATAGTGGTGTATAGTGTGTATATAAGCCCAAATGTCAGCCTGGAAGAATATGAGAGGAGCATGACAGGATTAGAGGACGATCTGAGGGTGTCAAAAGGAAAAAGGAGGATCATAAGGAGAATGGTGGCAGGGGACTTCAATGCGAAGAATACTATATGGGGGGGGGAAGAAAACGGACAGGAGAGGGGAGATCCTTGAGGAAGTGTTAACATCCAACGGGTTGGTGGTGCTGAATGATGGACTACTGCCCACCTTCGTGAGGGGTGACGGGGGTTCATCATTCATTGATATAACAGCATGTGATGAATGGCTGTGGGAAAGAGTGTTGGTTGGGGGGTGCTGGAGGATGAGGAAAGCTTGAGCTTACATAGGTATATGGAGACGGATATAAGGAAAGAGAGAAAGGATTTAGTGGAAGAGTGGGAATGGAAGTGGACGAAAGCCGAGGCAGAGAGAATGAGGAAGAAAGTAAGAGAAGAGATAGGAAGGGGACTTGGACATGATGCAGATGAATTGTACAATGTGATACAGGGCTGCAAAAGAGAGGGAAAGAGGGGCAATAGGCGTGAGCGGAGGGCCAATTACTGGTGGAATGAGGAAATAGAGGAACTCTGGAGGGAGTGTAAGAAAGAACGAAGACGGATGCTGAGGGGAAGAGGAAGGATAGAGGGAAGAGGGAGATATAAAGAGAAGAAGAAGGAACTGGAGCGTAGAGTGGAGAGGGAAAAAAGAGGGAAGTGGGAAGAGTTACTGGGGGAATTGGAAAACAATCCATGGGGAAAGGCGTATGAGATAGCGGTGAAGAGGATGGGTGGAAATAGAAACGAGGTTCTAGAGGAGGATTGGGAGAAGGAGATCATAGAGAAATTGTTCAAAGGGGGAGAAGGAGGAGTGGGTGGCAGAATTCAGGAAATCCAAGATACAAGGGGGGTAGTGAAAATGAGGGGGATAAGGCCGGTAGAGAAGTGGGAGGTAGAAGATTGGGGAAGAAATATTAAAGTGAGAAAAGCCCCAGGGATAGATGGCCTGAGGGGTGATATGGTGAAGAGGCTGTTGGATGACAATAGGGAGTACTTCTGGGAACTATTCAACAGGGTGCTGAGGGAGGAGGAGTTCCCGGAAGGATGGAAGGTAGCCAGGGTGATACTGATGAAGAAGGCGGGTAGAGAGGGGAAGCGGGCGGGGGACTATAGGCCTATCAGCCTGCTGTGTGGTATGGGTAAATTGATGGAGGGGATAATAAGGGATAGGATTGAGGAGGAAGTTGGTAGGAATGGGGGTTTTAGGGTAAACCAGCATGGGTTCACGAAGGGGAAATCTTGCATCTCGGCACTGAGCAAGGTGATGGGTTTGGTGGAAAGAGCTAGGGAGGGCAGCTGGAGGAAGAAGAAATTGGCCCTACTCGTGTTCTTCGACGTCGGGAACGCGTTCAACAGTGTCAGCAAACGGGCAGTGTTGAGCGCGTTGCTGAGGCTTGGAGTGGAGCAGGGGTTGGTTAACCTGGTGGAGGACTACCTGACGGGGCGTGTGATTGTAGACTCCAGAGGGAGGAGATATGAGATGGAGGCTGGAGTGCCTCAGGGCTCGGTTCTTGGACCGACGCTCTGGAAGTGTGTGTTTGATGAGGTTTGTGGGATAGTATGTGAAGAGGGATGTGAGATTACGGTGTATGCGGATGATGTGTGTCTGGTATGTACGGCAAAGGGAGAGGCGGAGATAGAAAGAAAGGCGGAGAGAATGTGCAGGAAGATTGTGGAGAAGATAGAGCGGTGCGGACTGGAAGTGGCGGAAGAGAAGACGGTGGGGTTGCTAGTGAAGGGACGGAGCAGGGCAAGGGAAGTGGGGGTGATGGTTAAGGGAAGGATAATTCGCATGGAGGAGTCTGTGAAATACCTAGGGGTGTGGTTGGATAGCCAATTATCCTTCAAAACCCATATGGTAAAGGCGGCAGAGAAGGGTAAAGTGAGGGCAGCATGGCTGGGGAGATTGATGTGTAATGTGAAAGGGCCGGGAGAGTGGAAGAGGAGGGTAATTGGTAGGACGGTAGAGCAGAGTATGCTGTACGGTGCGGAGGTGTGGGGTGAAAGAGCGGGGGTGAATGCGAGGGTTAGGCCACTTCTGCGGGTGCAGAGAGGGATACTGCTGAGGGTGGTGCAGGGGTACAGGACGGTGGGTGGACTGGCAGCAGCGGTGCTGGCAAGGTCCTACCCATTGGACGTGTTGGCTAGAGCTAGGAGCAAACGCTGGAGGGGTGCGACCAAAGAAGAGGTACGGGAATGGATGGAGGAGGAAATGGAGAGAAGGTGGGAGGAGTATGAGGGCGCGCTAAAAGGAGCGATTGGGAATAGGAGAGATTGGATGGACCGGAAATTCGGGGAGGTGAACTACTTCTTGACACAAGTGCTCACTGGACATGGGTCCTGGACCCATTCGAACATGAGTTTCCCATCTCGGCCCCAAAAAAAAAAAAAAAAAAAAAAAAAAAAAAAAGGTTACCAAATTCACAGGAGGAACTCAAGTCACGTATAAGTCTCTGGATAAGAACATGTGTCTCTCATATGTGACATTTTTTCTGGATTGAAGTATTCATCGAATTTCTTGATTAATACATCATAATCCATAGCTCCACCATCATAATCCATAGATCCATCCTCCATTTGGGAGCGTAGGTTCGAATCCTACTGACTGCGCCATATTAAGGTGTTTATAATAAAACGACAATTTGGAAACTGAAACTTTATTCGCAGTCCAAACGCTGGTACAAAACATTTGTTCGTCAATAATTTGAAGAACCTGATCTTTGAGTTGTGGAGTTCTCGCAGTTCTAGGTCGTCCAATGATTTTTCAAAAGTTCCAGTTTCTTGTAACCTCAGATGAAAGAACATGGTAAGCGGTTATTTGGATAACACAGGGCATCTAAAAGTGGGTATACATTTTAAGATTTTCCTTATGATCGCTCATAAGAAAAAATCATGTGAATCGCTTACTAAATACTTGAGAGATGACAAATTACACAATATCTAAAATATTACATGCTTATGAGTCGTTATGAGTTAGAACAGAAAAAAGGGAGGTTAAAATTGTTGGCAGTAGTTGATGCGATAATTGAGTTTTGTTGAACACGTCGTTGTATGTACTTGTGCCGCAAACAGTTTGTTTCAAATGGATGAAAATGGTCTACGCAGAATTGCTAAATCACAGAAACATGAAATTTTTTCTTACGAATTATTACTTAATAATATAAAAGGTCTGATGTTTCACTTGTACAAAAAACAAAACTTATCGCCCAAAAAAGCAAACAGGAAGTTGTTGGAGAGGCGAATCTGTGGGCGTGGTATATCTAATTTAGTTTTCCATGAACTCGTCGTGGAAGATAAAAGAAGTTTCAACAACTTTACGAGAATGTCGAGTTCGTTTGAGGATTTGTTGGCTAAGATGGGCCCAAAAATATGTAGACAGGAATTAGAGAATTAGCTAATTCGCCGCAACGAGGTGTTTATATTTGGAAAGACACTTCGTCCGGCTATCTCCCGACGTATTTTTATCTATCTAACCCCACTAGCCCTACTCAACAATATACGACGCCTCCTAGAACTTACCATCTCGCGGGTAGAGGAGGAGTACCGGTTGAGCCCTCAGGTGCATAGAAAACAGTTGGGGGCGGGTACTCCCACCCTAACGGATAACAGATTAAAACCGATGTCTTTCGTGCGCGCGGTAGAAATGTCCGATACGGTGGATACGTCACTATGCTCGAGTCACATGACCCAAAGACCCCTACTCCAGATCATACTAGCATTTATGATATATGAACTATGAAATTTCCGTATAGGGGCGGTGTAGGCACTCTCGCTACGCCGAATGAGTGCATGCATAGGGTTTCTCTGCATCAGAGAATGGAGTAAACATTCCGTTTACTTTTTTTTGGAAAAATCTGGTACAGTCATTTCATTCTCCCATCCCGCGGATCTAAGACCTTAATAGAGATTCATAAAGTATGGTGTGTGTTGGAAGTAAGTGTGGGGTGATCAATCTTTTTCGAAAAACAATTTTTTTTTGGTGCAGCAAAAAAATTTTTTTTAAATTTTATTTTTGGAAAAAATTGAACGCCCCACACTGGATAATTGTTGTTTAACTAATATGTTTATATTTTTAATGATTATACCTATTGTAAAGTCCCCGTATTATTCGAGGCTTGTGTTGTTGTTTTTTTTAATGTTTTTTTTTTGTTTATGTTTTATTAACTATTTAAGAAATATTACATATGTTTCTAATTAATTATGACTATCTACAAATAAATTTCTAACAAAAAAAATGAGAGAGGCTGATTTATTTTTATTCAGATACGGAAAAATTTTCGTTTGCCTTCGAAAAAAATTCAAAAAATGCAAGGAAGTATTTGGTGGGGCCTTCCGTTAGAAAATCGTGAAAAATTTCAGCATTTCAGCATTTCAGCAAAAACTCCATTATTGCTAACTCTAAGGTATCTTGCTACAGCAGAAAATTTTCTGCAAGTCTGCAATATAGTTTCAGGATTTTAGTACCATCTGTATCCCACATTATTCCAGAAACAATAAAAGCCGTTTACGAGACTTTACAAGTTGAATATCTTTCTACACCTGAAGAATAACATCAATGGATAAAAATAGCATCAAATTTTCATAAGCAGTGGAATTTCCCAAATTGCCAAAAAAAACACAGTTTCGACTCCCTTTACACCAACATATGGGTAATGGTGATCACCCTGGGGGTAATTGGAGTCGAAGAAAATCTAGCACATCTCGCAGACATAACCTTCAGCTAAGTTCAATCCAGTGCACTCCGCGTGAGCCCATAGCCCACATGAGGTACATCTGAACCACATCTCGTTGTTTCTTCCGAATTCGTCGCATACCAGGCATCTGTTCCCAGCATCTTCCGCATCGTCATCCTCATCGTCATAAGTTGTCAGTGCCAACATTTGATACAGAAGTTTCGTTCGATTCTTGTAATACTTGGCGCTTTGCCTTTTCAGTACCCTTCTTCAGAAACTTTAGTCTTTTTTTCCTTGTCCTTGCCTTTCTATCTCTTTTGCCTCCTTTTTTCTTCATTTGTAGCGTGTTGCTTCTTTGGGCCTGTCTTGTATTAATAACAGGTGTTTTCTCTGGCAACTTGATTAAATCATGCAATGTAGTTCTGATTTGGTTTGGCGTGCCAGGAACTGGTGGTACAACATATGGTTCAGAATCAAGTGGAACTACTAATTGGTTAGACATCTTAAGAGCTGGTGAATCAATTTGTTTTGAAGTGCTCGGAACTTGTGAGTGAATTTCTTTTGATGTACTGCAGCGGAGCACAAAAACAAAACACGGTCGTTTCTCAGTGGCGGATGGTTTTTATGTATTATCTGGAATTTCTTCATGTAAAATTAAATTTGTCCAAAAGCATTACGAAATTTTATTCGTATTATGGTAGAATCTAAAATAGAAAAACTTTTAATACAGTTATTAGATCTATGACACTTGTGAAAGTATTTATCATCTGATGTATGACAGGTTTAAACATAGAATTGTCAGCTAGAACAGGAAAATTACCAACCTAAATTGAATATGTCAAATAATTTAAAAATTTAATTAATAAAAGATTTAAACTTAAATAATTCATTTAGAAATTTAAAATATGATGCTTTCTTTTAAAAAAGATTAAATCTATCAAAGAATATAATAAAATTTACTTAATGAACAACTATAAGTTAATTTGATTGGTCAATGACAATCAAACAAAGAATTTACTTTTAGAGATAGTAGGCAGTTTGTTGCGAATGAAGAAAAAGGAAATGGGTTGTTAGGTACTTGTTGATAGAGAAAGCGTCGTCCCTTTTCGAAAATGAATTTTCTACAAGAAGCACGTTATTTCGTTAGTTTAACTAACCTTATAACACGGTTCCTGAAGAAAATAAACACCGAGGGATCTTCGTAAGTAAATAAATTTAAATAAACCATATATTAAATTTCATCAAGAGGCATTCTGCATTGGAGTTGCATTGCTTTTCGTTTTGGAGGTTACTTCACAAAGGCCCAGAACGGTCTAAAACAGGAAAGAAGTGATTATTCATTTTTCAAAATTAATAGAAGATAAAAGGTATTTAATAAACTTCAATTTAAAATAAAAAACTTACTTGTGAGTGTATATAAAAGGAACTTAGATATTTCGCAAATTCAGATACAACTGTATCGTCCATTTTGCGATTCGTTTTGGCTTATTTAAAACAGTATCACTGTAATTACACTAATGTATAAAAAGTTGCATAATTGCATGTATTAAAAATAATTTTCATTGAATGAATGTGATTGTTGAGTGAAAGACCATCTTAGCTAAGTTTTATTTTCCTATTTGATGTAAGAAATAACGTTTATCTTGCTAATTTATGTTCACAAAATTAATTTTCATATAATAAATTTAAAATAGTTTCATCCCAAGTATTATTTAGAAGTAATTATTTTTATCAGTTGGTACAACTATATTGAACACCTGTTACACATCACTGGGACACTTTCAGGGTGAGCACCCAGGACCGTATTCAGGAAAGTATTTAAATTTGAATCAGATGTTAAGAACTTTATTAAAAATTTTATTTAAATAACATTGAATTTTGGCGCTCATTAAAAAAGAACAGTAATTAGATTTCTTACACATTAAACCCATGAACTCAAACCCTGAGAAGCTGAGATTTCATAATAAAGGTGAGTTCACTGTGTAGAGTTATTAAAATTGCAAAATTTGAAATTATTCCGGGTACAATAGAAATATAAAAAAATTATAAAACACAAAATAAAATATCATATCAGTACTTTCCTATTCCTTATGCTATGTTCGCTAAGGAATTTTGCTAAGACTTGCTTATGTGAGCCTCTCTCAAGAAATATCATAATATGTAAGCAAACACATATGACGTTAAGATTTTTCATAAGGCTAATCTTAAGTAAATCCTAAGAAAAAGCTTATAATGTAAACCCACTTTAAGGCATTACCATTGGCTAATCCATATAAAAAAATACATACAGGGTGTAACTGACAACGACAACGCTCTACCCCTGAGAGCTCTCGTTATTTGATAAATTTTGATAATGGAACATTAACTCCTAAAGGGCTTACCGAAATACAGGGTGTCAAAAGTTTGAAATCAAAATTCTAAATGTTCCATAAATCAAAAACGCCTTGAAATATTTTTTTCAAATTTGGTGACCAATATGCTCTTTAAGAATGTAATAGCTAACTTTTGAAAAATTCAACTAGTGGCGCTCTGTCGGGATGGGTGGCAACTTTTATCCCCTTGGAACAAATATATTTTTTAAAATTCTTTGTTCATATTTAGTTGAAAAGGAATAACCCTTCAAGGAGCAAAAATGAACGGTGTTGAAGAAATTTGCTTCTAAACAAAAGTCTGCAAGTACTTAGTTAATTTGTATCTACTCAATATTTCTAAATTCTTATCTAGCAGGCACGTGTCAAATTTTTAATATTTCGTTTGTTTGTTCGTTTTCAAAAGTTAGCTTATGTCACAATATTACATTCTTAAAGAGCATATTGGTCACCAAATTTGAAAAAAAATATTTCAAGGCGTTTTTGATTAATGGCAAATTTTGAATTTTGATTTCAAACGTTTAACACACTGTATTTCGGTAACTAAGCCCTTTAGGAGTTAATGTTTCTATATCAAAATTTATCAAATAACGAGAGCTCTCTGGGGTAGAGCGTTGTCGGTCGAATATAGTAACACCCTGTATATTAGTCATTTCAGCATTAGTGAACACAGGCATCGTTATTAACTGAACACAAACGAAATCAGAACTGGTGCTAGAACAAAATTAGAATGATTAGGCCACTGATGTTCTTTCTTATTAGTTTAGGAAGCCAGTAGCGTCACTAAGGAAAAATTATGGTCGAAATAAATTTCACTTACAGTCAAGGCTCGTTTATTATAAAAGAGTCAACAACTTGTATCTCATTAACGATAAAACTGATCACACATGTTTATAGGAATTTTTCGTTTCAAAATTGAATGATGAATCGCCCACAGCAATATTTCAGAATACCTTGGAAACACCCAGTATACGAAATATGGCAGTTGCTTGTTTGCAAGTGGCGGAAGCAGGTTTCAGGAAAATTTCTAAGATAAATACAATTTCCGTAACCAATAAACGAGTTCAGTATTGAACTAGTTTAACATAGTCAAGCGACTAACTACCTACACATGTCAAACTCCTGTTATTACAAACTTTGAATGAACATTTTGTGAAATCATAACATTATCCTATCAAGTTTGCATCGTCGAACGACTACCAGTCGAATCTTGTTAAAATTTAAACTCTTTTCGGCACTTTTACAGAAATAATCAGAACATAAAATGTAAATCTGTTTGAACTTTCTTACGTTGGCTTTCGAGCGGCGAACAACACGAAAAGAAAATTTCAGTCTCTCTCTCTTTACGACAAAGTTTTTAATTAGTTTGTTCTTTTTAAGAAGTTTTCGCAAAACGGGGACAAGAGTGGATGGTTTTAATTTATTTTTTTACTGTAGTCGGTTGTTTTAAAACTTTCGCTAGAAATAAAATGAAATTTGAAATAAAAGGATGGTTTTTTTAAATAATTATGACACTTTTAAAATTGAATTCAAACTATAAGGAAACAATCTCTCAACAGAATCATAAAAATTCATCAATCGATTCAAAATCAAATAAACTTCATCCGCGATTTACATAAAAATTATTCTAGCTTGGGAAAAATATATAGTTGTAATTTACATGAAGTTGCCAGCAAGAGAGGCTCACCAAACGTGCTTGAATCTACAATACTTCGGACTTTCACGGCCTGGTTTCCGGAGATATCAACTATTTTATGCAAATCTTACCACCGGAAATATGTGTGTATTTTAAAATTTAAATTTATTTTCAAAGTATCTCATTGAAAACGGAATGAAGCGAAATGTTTAATTTCTTATTAAAAATTCACTTAAAAATGAATTATTCTCGTAATTGGAGTGGCATGAAGGTCTATATTTCCATATAAAAGATTAATTATTAAACAGCTTGACTATCTTTGTGGATATTAGATTAGATAAGATTACAAGGTGGTCGATTGACGTTACTACACTGCGATCTATAAGATATTTTTACGTCGAACTTTACAAAAAATGACATTTTCCGCAAATTGATGGGAAATTTTGACATTCCAGACAAAATTTCTTAAAGAAAAAGTCAAGATTTCCTATTCACCATTAGTGTTCTACATAAATGATTGAAAACACATTGTTCATAAGGAATTAATTTATATTTTGAAAATATCAATACATTGCAGAATACATTTTAAAATTAATGTGTTATATTTACAATTATTTGACAGTTAGTACAATTATTGAAGATTGAAGGAACATTATTAGAACTATGAGAAACATTTTGGACAACATGCGAGGTGGTAGGGTTATTTTGTTGAAAATCCCACACCTATAATTTTTAACCAATCAAAACGTGTTTTTTTGACAGATCACCATGGCAACGGATGAATTATGCTGGACATTTTTTGACGTTTTTTCGAAAAAATTTCTGGAAATAATTTGACCTCTAATGGTATTACTAGTCGATATTTTGTACTGTGAGAATTTTGGCTTGCGCCTCGATTTAGCAAGAATTTTAGGCTTTTCCTATTCGGTAAACAATGTACTATTAACGTACTAATTTCCGGATGAACAATCTTCTATTTTTGACATCAAGTACTTTTCGTCCGCAATCACTTTTCGTCCGCTGAGTTTACTATGATACGGCACGGTGCGAGAATGGATGTGACAATAACTGTCATTTGCCGTTATTTACTAATGACCTCTTGCACCGTTACGTTTAATGACAGTTTAACGTTAAACTGCGATCATACCCTTGCACCGTGTGTTAACCGGACTTTAAATATTGTAACGTTTATTCTAATTTATATTTACAATTAATTTATATTTACAGATTTATATGTAATTCAGTCCTTATTTAATAATTTATGTCATACACTAAACACACTAATTATAATTTATATGAGAGTCACTTAATAATCACTTTATCGAGGCGCGATTACTTTCCTTCGGTATCAACACTGACTGATTGACTAATTGCCTGCAACGATGCTCGTGGCCTATTTATACTCGCACGCCGTGATTCTAGAAGTGTCTCGACGTTCTCACGGGTCGCTGGATATTCTCGATATTCTGGCGGATGCACCGGGTATTCTCGATGTTTCTCGAAAATTGGGCGGATGAGCCATAGTCGTCTCATACGGGGATTTCACTGGGGGCACTAAGTGAGCATATTAATGCAGTAGCTCGCGTAACAATATGTTTTAGCTCTAGTCTAATTAAACTGTCATTTTTCGCGAGTTAAGAGCCGGTTTGTTCAAAATAACCTCCAATTCCAAATGAAGATGCGTGACCAACAAAAAGTGGCTTTTATGACGAGAATGACAGTTAATGTATACCATTCAAAACATTAGATTTTTGCAGGTTTTTCATCATTACGAACATCTATATTGCTTTATAGAAACAATGAATACATCCCCGAAGCGTAAATGTTAAAATTTAAAATGACGTTTTAGCTGAATTCTCAACGCATCGGTGGCCAGTAATTCTAGAAACTTTCGGAAAATCACCAATTCTTATTGTCATTATGTCACTAGTTATGTCAGATGTCAGTGGAAAAAGCAATCAGAAGAATAAAGTGATACAACTAACTAGAACTACTACAAAACTATGGAAAATAGACATAAACGATTAAACGAATATCAACAAAAACAAATAACACTGACATCTGACATAACTAGTAACAAAATGATAGAAATGAAATGGTGACTTGTCAAAAGTTCCTAGAATTATTGGCCACCGATGCGTTGAGAATTCAGCTAAGATGTATTTTTAAATTTAAAATTTACGCTTCGGGGGTGTATTCATTGTTTTAATAAAGCAATATAGATGTACGTAATGATAAAAAACCTGTAAAAATCTTATGTTTTGAATGGTAGACATTAACTGTCATTCTTGTCATAAAAACCACTTTTTGTTGGCCACACTGACCTTAAACTGAGCTCCTCTATTTTGCAGGCACGCATGCGCATTTCATTATCAGTTTGTCTCGTCTTGTCATTTTTAATTTTTCGGTTAGAATTAAAAACTGATACTTGTTTGTGTTTCTAATAAGTTTCATAATTTTTCTTGGCTAAAACAGATCATTGTTTAATTTTTGAAGAAGGGGAAGGAAAAATAACCATTCCATTCACCTTATCCCTTCTGTATAGCTTCATCAATGATTTTCCTTGCCCTTCTCTATAAATTAGGAGGAGGCAAACTGAAATGAAATGCGCATGTGTGCCTGCGTGCCTGCAAAATTAAACGGTCCGACTCGTCGCAAGTGAGCAAGTGCAGCATTAAATTTTTCTTCAATTTTCAATCAAGTCCAATTGTTCTCATCTGTAGAGGTCTGGTTAGTCTTCTTGCTTTCGACAATGTGTTTGAACTCCTCTACTATACTGCTGAGCAACAACTTTTCATCGGCAGAATAATCATGTTCCCGAGTCTTTTTTTATGTAATTGGTCAAACTACGTTGATTTATGGATAATACTTATTATTTAAAGTTTTTCATTAATTTTCTCACGACTTCTTGAACTTTGCAATACAAATAGAAACATCAACAATGTCAAACTAATCAATGTATGACAGCTGCCAACTGTGTTCATTTGAAAAGGACCCAACCTTAATATTTCAGTAATGCGACATATTAGGTTAGGTAAGGTTAGGTTAGGTTAGGTTAGGTTAGGTTAGGTTAGGTTAGGTTAGGTTAGGTTAGGTTAGGTTAGGTTAGGTTAGGTTAGGTTAGGTTAGGTTAGGTTAGGTTAGGTTAGGTTAGGTTAGGTTAGGTTAGGTTAGGTTAGGTTAGGTTAGGTTAGGTTAGGTTAGGTTAGGTTAGGTTAGCTTAGGTCAAATCCTCAAAAGGCAGGGAAATTTACTGTTAAAAAGGGAATAGTCAGAGGATTTAGAGGGAAATTTAGATTTTGATACCTGGCAACATTGCGTCAGACAGTCAATAAACAGCAGTCGGTAGATGAGAGCGTTGCTTTGTTTCAATTTAAAGAATACTATTTTGTATTTTTTAAGAATTTATTTTTATTTTGCAAGCCGTTATGGCCAAAAAAAATCAAAACATATTATCTTAACTCGAAACATTAATTGTTAAAGAGAATTTAACAATTAATTTCCGATTTTAACAACATAAAACGTAAGCATATTATGTAGCGACGTTTACTACCCACATCAAATAATTATTCAATACTAAATCGCAGTTCGCACTTCGGACACACCTCGCACATAACTAACAAATTTTGGAAGGAGAAGGGGCGGGGTTACTTACATTGGTTCTGGATCCAGCTGTCCAGATCAATACTTGATATTCATTGAAGTGAACTTATAGAAATGTTTAATTGGTGGACTATTTAGATCGGACAATATATTAAATCCCTATGTTCCGTTTGTGTTTGAATGTATCTGTATATGACATAAGTAACAGTAAATACAGTGATGCAAAAAAGAAAGAAATAGCTTGGCGAGAAATAGGAGAAAAGTTGCAACAACCAGGTAAATACGTTTTATTAAAATTTTTAAACTACATTCCATCTTGCCATTCCACTCTTCCTTGAGGACTTGAAAAATACTCTGCAAAAGTATTTCGTACTTCAAATGACGGATTTTGGGCATTACAACCTTGTCTTTGAATAGCAAAAACATTGTTTCTGTCACTTATACTTTGAAAACCGGAACATTTCCTAAATAGGTCTAAGATCACACCAATCTACTTCTAGAAACAAAACGTAACTTCTATAATAAAAAATAAAGTGAAGCCTATAGTCGGGTACTGCGGTGGTGCTGATCCCGTGACGATGCGTTAAGTGAATCCATACGATGCTTGTCAGGTGCTGTGCTCTTACGTGAGTTACGGCCTTATGCATGTATTCTGCATTTGAAAATATGCGCAATTCTATGTGCTGTCCATATTGCCTCCCCGTACAGAAATATATGGACAGCAGGTAGGTCTAGAAGGATTTCCATGGCTACTTAGGTACTTTTTCCTTTTTGAAGCTTGCTTCTTATTGCACGACATAGGACTTTTGAGGAGGCTAGTGAACTCGTGAAACGTGTGATGTTACGAAAAAGCGTTCGTCGTGCGATAACTCATTCAAGCGACTGTGCGCAATCTTTCTTGCCGCATTGAGCTCACACACCAATAGGTGTGAAAAATGGTCAAAAATTGTCAAAATGTTGAAGAAATGGTTAATAATTGCCAAATATGTTAAAATTTTTGAAAAAATGTCAAAAATTTTTAAATATGGCCAAAAATTGTCAAAAATTTGGAAAAATGATCAAAAACTGTTAAAATTTTGAAAAAATGGTTAATAATTGCCAAATATCTTCAAAAATTTGGAAAAATGGTCAATAATTGTCAAAAATGGTCAAAAATTGTCAAAATTTTGAAAAACTGGTCAAAAGTTATGAAAAACGGTCAAAAATGGTCAATAATTATTAAAAATGGTCAATAATGGTTAAAATTTGAAAAAATTGTCAAAAATTGTCAAAATTTTGAAAAAATTGTCAGTAATTGCCAAATATGTTGAAAAATTGTCAAAAAGGTCAATAATTGTAAAAGACGGTCAATAATCAAAGTTCTTCAAAAATTGTCAAAATTTTTTAAAAATGGTGAAAAATTCACGAAAAATGGTCATTCTATTGTGCGTCAGAAGCAAGCATCTGTCGGCGGTCCTACGACCGCTCACCTTTTTTTTTCAAAATTATCTCACAGCTTTTCTCATTTAAACTATTTTTCCCTTTCATTAAATAAGAAGTTACCTTGATACCTCTATATTCTGAAAAATATAGTTCTACACGTTACCATTTCATTAATTTCAAGTTTTTTAATATTATATTTGAGCTTGCAGAATTTTAAACACAACAAAATAGACGGTGAGGCCATTACAAACATGCAACTTCAGGGATGTGACCTTGGGCAGGCGGCGAAATATAGATTTAGACCAGTAAATATATAATCGATTTTCGTTAGTTTGCAACAATTTCACTACCAGTTTTTAAATCAATTATAAAATTGCATGCGCAAAACCTTCTAATTTCCGGATAATAATACTGTTCATAGAAGCGCAAATGCATTAAACACTCTATTAATAAGCTGAAAAGCTTAAAATTTGCTAGTGTCTGTTCAACAGTATACTATTTTTTATCAAAAAGAACTGCAAAATAATAATAATTTTTTAGAAAAAAAAAAAGATCACAGCAAATCTAAAGATGATAATAAACTGCTACACAAAAGTTAACGAAGTTCATAAATATTGGATTTATGTTAAATATTTTTAACTGTTTTTTTACGAAGGTTTTGTCTTTATTATTGTTACGAAGTCAGCCCTGTTACTAAACTATACATTTTGGCGAATGACAAGCGTCTGTTTACTAGAGTCCTCGGATACGGGGAGCGTGGTAAATTCAAGAACCTTCGAGAATTGAGAAAGACTTTATCTACGAGAGTTTTTTAGTTAGTGAGTTAGTTAGTTAACAGTTAGTACAGAGTTAGTTCACAGACAGTTGACAGAAAGTTTTTAGTAATCAAACAGTGAATGAAAGACTGAGTCATTTAAGATAAATAGTGTAATATTTAAGTGGTGAAAATGAATTAAAATTTAAACAGGAAGACACAAAATGACCAAGAGGAAGAACTAATACAAGAAAAGGTATATATTTAGGGATATCATAACGAAATAACCCAAGAGGAAGTAGAGGAACCCATTAAAAACATCAAAATAAGAAAAGCTGCGGGAGAAGATGAAATTAA
This sequence comes from Lochmaea crataegi, assembly GCA_947563755.1. Lineage (NCBI taxonomy): Eukaryota > Metazoa > Arthropoda > Insecta > Coleoptera > Chrysomelidae > Lochmaea > Lochmaea crataegi. The sequence continues at coordinate 26,637,400 of OX387428.1, read as the reverse complement.
TCCTGAGATGATAATATGGCTGGGCGAGGAAGGTAAGAAGTGGTTTTGGAAGATATGTAAAGATGCATTGACTACAGAAACGATACCGAAAGACTGGATTAAAAATATTATATTACCAATATATAAAAAAGGGGATCAAACAAATTGCGATAATTATAGGGCAATATGCTTATCATCAGTGTGCTACAAGACATATTCAAGAATAGTAGAAAAAGGACTGCGAAATGGGATGGAAAGTAAATTGGAAGATGAACAGGCTGCATTCAGAGGAAGTAGAAGTACAAGCGATAATGTACACATAATAAGGCAGATAGTTGAAAGTTCTCCTGATTGGAACTTAACAGCTCCATTTACTGTTCATAGACTTAAAGGCAGCCTTTGACACGATCAATAGAGAAACATTGTGGAAAACTTTAGAAGAGTATAACATAGCTGAGAAATCCATCAAAGTTGTAAAATCAATGTATAACGAAGTGATAACACAAATTCAAGTAAGTGGCGAAAGGTCTGAGCCGTTCAACATGGAAAAAGCAATTAAACAAGGAGATAGCCTAAGTCCATTACTTTTTATAGTTATAATGGACTCGCTAATAAAGAGTACACGAAATCAGAATAGCACGGCTATAGGATATCGAAATTTAAGACCAATCAAAATAGACTCTCTTTTATATGCAGATGATATAGTCATAATAGCAGACACGAACAGTAAAATGTTAAGTTTAGCAAATATATGGCATAACGAAATAATAAAACTAAAAATGAAAATCAATGCGGAGAAAACAAAATATATGAAGGAGAGGCAACTATAAGACTCGATGGAAAACAAATCGAACAGGTTACATGTTTTGAATACCTGGGAAACATCATAACAGATGTCGGAAAGATAGATGCAGATATAAATTATAAATTAAGAAAGGCCACAAGGATATATTATAGTATTGATAAAACCGTAATGGGGAAGAAGGAAATCGATGACAAAACAAAATTAAGGGTTTATAACTGCATAATCCAACCAGTAACTACTTTTGGAAGTGAGACGTGGGTCACCTTACAAAAGCACGAATCTTCGATAAATACAGTGGAAATGAAACATTTGCGAAAAATCGCAGGAGTTGCTAAATATGACCGACGTAGAAATGAAGGAATCAGAGACCATCTGAAACAGGAACCAATTTTAACAAATATTGAAAACAAGCAATTGAACTGGTATGGGCACATTGTAAGAATGAACGAAAACAGGTTAGTCAAAGCAGTTACAGAGGCAGGAAGAGATAGGAAAAGATAGAAAGGAAGACCGAGGAAAACATGGATGGGGAGGATAGAGGAAATCGGAGAGAAAAGAGGGAAATCGATGGAAGAGATGAGAGGAATGGCCAGAAACAGAAGCGATTGGAAGAAATGGGTAAATAAGGGCTAACCCGACGCTGAACGGCATAAGGGTTTTAGAGAAAGAAGAAGAAGTAAAGAGGTAATATAAATAAATAATTACGTAAAAATGGCTAAGAGACTGAGTGACCTGAAAGTGACGGAGCTAAAAGCAGAATTGGAAAATCGCGAGTTGGAAATGTCGGTAAAGTGACGGCTTGGATCCGGAAACATTTTGCCGGCCCTTTCACTCAACTATAAATTCTGGTGAATGCGAAGCGTCTGTTTTCTAGAGTCTTCTGGTAGGACAGTGTTTACGGATACGAGGAGCGTGGTAAAATCAAGAACCTTCGAGAATTGAGAAAGACTATATATATGAGAGTTTTTCAGTTAGTGAGTTGGTTTTTTAACAGTTAGTACAGAGTTGGTTCACAGAAAGTTTTTAGTAATCAGACAGTGAATGACAGAGTGAATCATTTAAGATAAATCCTTCTTTAATGCCGTAATAGGGTTGTGGACTAATATTAAATAATTAGAATGGTTGACGTGGCAGTTTGGCTTAATCGTACCGAGTCTACTAAGCCATATTTTTGCGATCTAGCGTCTTTAAGCGGATTAAAGCGTTTCATTTTCGCGAATAAGTAATGACGTCACGCTTAAAAACGCTTGAAGCGGAAACTGGCGTGGTCGGGAGTGCGCCAGAAAACTTTGAAGCGGTTCAGCTGCTGTTTGTCATTCAATTGACAGCATTGACAGAATAAATTGATAGAGAGTGGACCAATGGAATTTCAATAGTTCATAAAAATGTTTCTTTAGACATTCGAAATAAAATATAAAAGTCATAATTTAGATAACGGCTTATCCATTCTTCCTCACAAATTGATCTGATGTGATAGTCTCTTGGAATTGAAGAAATTATTTGCAAACTTTTTATTTTTCTTGAGAGCTGATTTCTCATTACAAGGACCACCGAAAAAGCTGTATCCTCACTGAGCACCACCAAGTCTCTCCTCCTTTTCATTCTAAATTCTAAGATCACAAGTTTTAACAAAAGCAATATTATTATACCTATATTAATATTATGTTGCTTACTACAGTTTCAGAATTTCAGAAATAAAAAAATAAACAAAGTAAAGTATGTATGTGTCGTGAGAGAAATGTCATTGTCATATGTCAGAATATCGCTAGATATTTCCATTTTTGCGAAGTTAAGCGTGACGACACCGTTATGAGGTCACGCTTAAGCTACACTGTTAATCCGCTTAAAGACGCTAGATCGCAAAAATATGGCTCTAGTATTGCATCATTACACGCTTCTAGAATTTGACAAGGATATTTAATCTCTCAACAAATATATTTAAGCTGTCAGAACTAAAGAATTTGTTTGAGGAATGGAAGTTGTCTTGCTTTATCTCGGGCGCTGGGAATTAATATATGTATTTCTTTGACGGAAAAGGGTTTTATGCTTTTTTCGATTGTATTACTGGAATGATTTTTTTGGAAGGAAGCAAAAACATAAGAACATTATTTGTAATAATTACAATAATAATTTAACTAACATAACTTTTAAAACTTTCAAATACTATGAAAACGTACAAAAGATCATGATATATGTGTGGAAACTGAATATAAAGAACTGTCAATGTCGACGGTAGGCAGAGATCGATATAAGCGACGTTGCCACATCAAGCAAAGAATACCTAAATCTTGAGACAAGTTTTAAATAACTTTTCTACAACTCTGTAATAATTTAATTAAAAATATTATTGACTGGTCTAATGGTGCGGCTTCTGTTCAATGCTTTGTAGTCTATATTTAGCCGTGATTGTCCAACTGCTAGAGCTTATCGATCGATCGAAAGTTTTGGCGGTGATTAAAACAGTTGAAAGGTTTACAATCAAAAGAAAGCGGTCTAGTTCTAGTTCGATTCGCGTAATTTTCGAGAAAATAGTTTTCGTTTTCTTTTCTTCTCTTCGTATTAGGAGTTAGATCGTTGTGGTTTTCTCGAACAATACACGAAGATAAGAAATGATACAGAAATAAATCGAGAAACAACTGTGATTTTTCAGTTGAAATAGTTTGTTTTTCCTAATCTCGCTACTCCAACTATTAAAATTTGTTTTGCGCGACTCGTTTTTGTTGCTTAGAAACTTTTTCAACGTGTGTTTTTATCTCACAAATATTTGTATCGTTTTGTATCTCGAAAAAGTTTTAGTGTAAATAGCCGTACATAAATAAAACGCAGGTTTATACATTATACTAAACTAAACTTTCATTATACGTAGGTAGATATTTCCCTGAAAATTAAGCGCTTTGTTATACATATCATGTAATCCATTTTAGTAAACATTCTGTTCAAATCCTATTTGTTCCAGCAACCCATTTTGGTCTACTTAACTACGTACATACCCTAACATAGAGTTCATAACGTAAACTTCCTATAATTTAATTTATAAAAATGTTATAGTCCAAGAAAATAGGTTCATTTTCTTGTACTATTAGAGAATTATCAAATCTATTACCTTCGTTTTGGTTTGTTTCATCCATAAAGAATTATATTTTTCAGACTATAGGGTTAGGTTAGGTTTGTGGTGAGTGGGTCTATAAGGCTCATATCTATTCAGATTTCACCAAACAAATTCAGCTTCTTAACAAAGCCGATTAGTTTGTTTGGTGAATGGTATTTCGGGTCCGAGGGCGAGAGAGAATCCCTGCCAAACATCAGATACCTGATTCGAGCCGTGGCGGGGCAGGCATATATTATATGCTCTGCTGTTTCATCATCTTCCAGACGAAGACGACAAGTCGGATCTTCCGACAGTCCAAGTCTTAGCATATGATGATTCAGATAACAGTAGCCTGTTAGACAACGTAAGTCATGCCTGCTAAAGTCTAACATTTGTTTGGAGACATTCTTCGAAGGATGTATAAAAGCTTTTGAATGAACCAATCCTATGCCAGAAGTCTAAAGCTCTTCTTGCTGTCCAGGTATTAAGTGTTTGTTTGGCGAATCTTATTGCGATGCCAATTGTAGGTTCTGGTCCGATAAAAACGCGTCCCTTGCAAGAGAGTCCGCCTTCTCATTTCCATCCATGCCAGAATGGTCAGGGATCCAGACCAGCGATACTCTATTGAGTTCTCCTATTGAGGAGAGCCTTTTTGGCAGTCTAATACCAATGTTGACGTTACACGGTGCTTTCAAAGCCGCTTGGCTGTCCTAGAAAATTTTTATTGATTTATGTGTGACATTGGTTTGCTCCAATCTCTCCACACATGAAGCAATGGCGTAAATTTCCGCCCGAAATACGGTTGCATAGGATCGTAGAGAAGTTGAAATTTCTGTCCTAGGTCTGCGTCCGTATACACCTGCACCAGAGCCTGAGGGTGTTTTGATCCATCTGTGTACCAAAATACATCCTTACGGAGGATTTGGACGATATAAGGCAGGTCGTAGTTTTCTGTTGGAGGCATTATGTCAGAGGTCATTTCCAGAATACTGTCACTTTCAGTGTCGTTTAGCATTCTGCTTTTCTCTGTATAAGCCTGTTTTGTGCATTTGGAGATATGCGCAATTCTACATGGTGTCCATCTAGCCTCCCTTTCCAGAAATATATGGAGTGACTGATGGCACCTGTAATTGCCAGACAAGCGTGTCTTTGTATACCAAAGAGCTTTGCTTGGGCCGTTCGCTGTAAAGCTTTTGAACACCAAGCAATAGCTCCATATGTGATTATTGATCTAACAATCAACACTTATAACCAATGGATTTGTTTAGATCCCAAGCCCCAAGATTTTCCATAGATTCTGCGACATGGATAACTTTTTCCAAGTGAGCGTTCCATGTAAGTTTTGTATATAGGATAATCCCCAAATATTTTACTTCCGCTGCAAATGGAATAACCTTACCATTGTAGGAAAGTGGTGGAAGATCTTCCAATTTTCTTTTCAAAGTTAAGGAGACTATTACAGTTTTACTAGGCTTAACAGACATCTGTTCCCTCTGGCACCAACTGTCGACGTCTTTTGGAGGATATTATATGCTACCCTTCCTGACTTGGTCCTTGTCAGGATGACAAGATCGTCTGCATACGCTTGCAGTTCTACCCCGCTTCTTTCGAGAGCCTTAAGCAAGTCATCTATCAAGAGTGACCACAATAGGGGAGATAGTACTCCGCCTTGTGGGCAGCCCCCGGAAATCTTAAAGCTCATCCTGAAGAGATGAAGTGGCTGTTCTATTAGTGAGCATGGCTTAGGTATATCCAGCCGGCAATGGTTGGTTTAATTCCCTTTTCAGCCAAAGCTGAACCAATGGAGGTCGGCAGTGCATTTTCAAATGCTCCTTCGATGTCAAGAAATATGGCCACCGCAATCTATAACTAATGTATTGAAATAAATGTGATATTTGATTATCAAAATTAGTTGTCAAACGTTTAATTGTAGACAAACCTACACCAGTTGCCATGGCTAGATTTTCTTACTTGTTAAAACTTTTTATATATATATATATATATATATATATATATATACACTCACCGGCAAAAAAACTCGGCCACCTAAAATTTTGCTGAAGTTCGTTGTCCAAGAACTTTCGTAATTTTTCATCAATTTCAATTGTTTCTACGCTAAATTGTAGATAAATTCTTTGGTAATTAAACAAACTCCAGAAAAGTTTTCCAAAAATGTTGATTGCTTATTTATACAGGGTGAAAAAAAACCATGTTTTGTAGTCCAATTTCTCAACACCCTGTGGAACATTTCGAGAAATTTGTAGAGTTTACGCTCAGTTTATTACAAACACCATCCTTTTCTTCAACTTACAGTTGTTATTTCACCTTGATATCTTGATTTCTTTTGAAGATACACGTATTCAAATAAAAGCCTGGAATTTTATAAACATGCCAAGCTGAATTAAGGAACAAAAACGAAGGTGGCTTCTGTCAGAATAATTAAGTAGGAATATGTCAAACTATCGTCAATAAATATTCGAGAATAATATTCAATGTGTCAAAATGGTTTTAAGTACCTACTGAGAATGCATGCAAAATTGTAGCTTAAATTGAAGATGGTCGAAGTCAACGATATGTGTCTCGTGTCTTAGAAATACCCCGAACTACAGTACAATATGCTTGGAATCGTTATTTGGAGAAAGGGAATTGTAATAGGCGACATGGTTACGGTAGAAGAAGAGCAACCACAGGTGTTGATGACCGGTTCAACTTCCTTTCTACATTAAGAGATCGAAAAACAACTGCTCCTTTTCTGCAACATCGCTTAAGAAATGAACGTAGAGTTATTATAAGCGAAAATACTGTTATGAGAAGACTTGGAGAACGCGGAATTTATTCACGTAGTCCAGCTACAGGTCCACAACTACAGCCACGACATCGACAAGACCGGCTTACATTTGCAAGAACATACATCAATTGGAATTTAGAACAATGGGGTAATGTATTGTTCACTGATAAATCGAGGTTTTGTTTGCGATCGTCTGATGGTCGGGAAAGGGTATACAGACGGCGCAATGAGAGGTTTGCCGACTGCACTATATCTGAACGAGTCTCATATCAAGGAGGTTCTGTTATGGTATGGGCCGGTATATCAACGGAGCTCTAAATGTTCAACGTTAAATACAAGACGTTCTTCAGGAAGCTGTAGTTCCCTATGCTCCATTTGTTGGAGATGACTCCATTTTTAATGCACGACAATGCAAGACCGCATGAAGCAAATATTTTTTACCAATATTTGGATGAGGTTGATATCCAACGATTAGAATGGCCTGCATGTAGCCCGGATCTGAATCCGATAGAACATCTCTGGGATGAAATTCAAAGAAATATTCGTCGTCGTCCTATACTACCCGAAACAATTGACGAGCTGCGTTTTGAGATGCAAGCTGAATATGATGCAATTCCTCAAGATCGCATTATTCGTCTTATCAATTCAATGTCTCGGCGATTGCATGCAGTTATTTCCGCTAGAGGTAAGCATACGAAATATTGAAAAATACCAATTATGTTTTTCTTTCAAATTACTGTTAAATATTAAAACATTACAAATTACATTTTTTCCCTAAAACAATTCCAGGCTTTTATTTGAATACGTGTATCTTCAAAAAAAATCAAGATATCAAGGTGAAATAAAAACTGAAAGATGGCGAAAAGGATGGTGTTTGTAATAAACTGAGCGTGAACTCTACAAATTTGCCGAAATGTTCCACAGGGTGTTGAGAAATTGGACTACAAATACATGAATTTTTTTCACCCTATATAAATAAGCTATTAACATTTTTGGAAAACTTTTCTGGAGTTTGTTTCAATAACAAAGAATTTATCTACAATTTGGCGTAGAAACAATTGAAATCGATGGAAAATTACGAAAGTTCTTGAACAACGAACTTCAGCAAAATTTTAGGTGGCCGAGTTTTTTTGCCGGTGAGTGTATATATATATATATATATTCCTTATAAAATAATTATTGACTTAAGAGGATAAGCAGTTATCTCAACTACGCTTTGACTGACTCTACGATCTTTACTCGACGATACACGATACACCTCTAACAATTGATATGATATAGTCGGGGAAATAAGGCTAGTCCTTTTAGAGTTATAGCCTACAACAGTTGTAGACTTCTTTATTTTGAACGGATGCCGTTTCCACCATCGAATTTCATGTTAAAAACAAGTAGAATAAGGCTATTCCCCAAGACCCAACCTGGATAATCGACACCATAGTGAAAATAGAATTTTCACGAAACTTGAACAATTAACACATGGAAGCATTCCTTAGGTAGTACTTTTCATCCTAAAACAGCATGGCATACAAATCCAATTGATAGTAAGGGTTGATAAGCAAGGGTTAAAAACAACAGCCATTGGGTGCGTTTACCTTTCGTTCGTTTTCTACGATTGAATGCTGTAATGCTGTAAAATTTGACTATATTTCTTCCGTGCAGACATAATTTCCGTCTACATATGTTTCGTTTGCATTGTACTAATCTAAAGTAATCTTTTGTCACCAAAACGATATGTATACCTCCTTATCTCTTCACATTATCAGGTATGTAATGTCACCAATTATTCATCCGAAATTCGTTGGGGTAGGAACCCTTTATAGCTAGAATTAAGTCGACTAACATTACAATAATAATGCTCCATTTTCACCGAATTCGTTGTATATTATTCGAGTCTCTATACAATTTTGCATACCAGGTGTACTTCATGTTTGTGTAATATGAAGTATGGATTAATAGGCGTGGATATTGTGAGGGCGTTGAGTAAATAGATGTAGAAATGTATTGAGAATATTTGTTGATTATTTTCATTTAGAAAGTGGCTAAGAAGTTGTTGCAAATTGCTTCATTTTATTTTTAAATGGCTGCTAAAAATCTCTCCCGATTCTCGATTTTTTAATTTTAGACAAACTAAACATAATTATATTTATCATGAATTTACTGATAAAAACGTAAATCTCATACGTCAAAATATGTCCTATCTTCAAAAAGTTACAGCGTTTTGAAAATTTCAAAATTTTGGTTATGTCTCCAGTCGCCACTGTGGCTAACCCATTACATCTATTGGACTCATAAAATATTCAGTAATTATGCCAAAATTGGCTTGAAACTGAAATGCACATGACTCTTGAGAATTTTCCGGAAAACGGCTCAAACGATTCTGTTCAAAATTTCCCATATTTTGACATCACAATTTGATCAATTCGAAGGGTACAAAATTGGATTTCGAAGTTTTAATAGTTATTTGTGTGTATAGAGCGAAAAGTAACAGATTTCGGCGTTCTTTCGAAAGCGGCGTTTTTACTTTACGCTCGGAAAACACACATAATTTTTTCTACAGTTGCCCTTTTAATAATTAAAACAGGTTTTTATATTATCTTAGGTTATAATAGGAGTGCTAGAATAATCGTCATTTTCGCTATTCATCATGATTACCCTGAAAAAGATCTACTGACTAGAGATGTTAAAAAATAATCGATTTTTATATAGGTACATCGATTAATATTTTCTTATAATCGATTTTTAGTTATCAATTTTTATAGTAATATTAATCGATTTTTGGGAAATCGATTTTATAAATTACGTGTTTAAATCGATTTCCGGAAACGGCTCATATTATTTATTGACTATTTCTATTAGAATTTCTACAACTTTTGACGATTATTGACCATTTCTCAAAATTTTGACAATTATTGACCATTTTTGACAATTATTGACCATTTTGACTCTTTTTCAAAATTATGGACCATTTTTCCAAATTTTTGATAATTTCTCACTATTTTTCAAAATGATGACAATTTTTAACCATTTTTGACAATAATTGTCCATTTTTAACAGTTTTTAACAATAATTGACGATTGTCAACCATTTTTGATAGTTTTGACCATTTTTGACAATTTTTCAAAATTTTAGACCATTTTTCAAAATTATTGACCATTTTTGATAATTATTGACAATTGTTGACAATTATGGACCATTTTCCCAAATTTTTGACAATTATTGACCATTTTTGACCATATTTCAAATATTTTTCAAAATTTTGACAATTTTTAACAATAATTGTCCATTTTTGACAGCTTTTGACAATTTTTGATAGTTTTTGACAATTTTTCAAAAATTATGACAATTTTTCAAAATTGTTGACCATTTTTCAAAATTATTAACCATTTTTGATAGTTTTTGACAATTATCAACCATTTTTCAAAACCTTAACAATTATTGTCCAATTTTGACAATAATTGTCCATTTTTGAAAGTTTTTAACAATAATTGACAATTTTTAACTATTTTTGATAGTTTTGACCATTTTTGACAATTTTTCAAAATTTTAGACCATTTTTCAAAATTTTTGACCATATTTTTGATAATTATTGACAATTGTTGACAATTATGGACCATTTTTCCAAATTTTTGACAATTATTGACCATTTTTGACCATATTTCAAATATTTTTCAAAATTTTGACAATTTTTAACAATAATTGTCCATTTTTGACAGTTTTTGATAGTTTTTGACAATTTTCCAAAAATTATAACAATTTTTCGAAATTGTTGACCATTTTTCAAAATTATTAACCATTTTTGATAGTTTTTGACAATTATCGACCATTTTTCAAAATTTTAACAATTTTTGACAATTATTGACCAATTTTAACAATAATTGTCCATTTTTGAAAGTTTCTAACAATAATTGACAATTTTTGAGCATTTTTGATAGTTTTTGACCATTTTTGATAGTTTTTGACAATTATCGACCATTTTTCAAAATCTTAACAATTATTGTCCAATTTTGACAATAATTGTCCACTTTTGAAAGTTTCTAACAATAATTGACAATTTTTAACTATTTTTGATAGTTTTGACCATTTTTGACAATTTTTCAAAATTTTTGACCATTTTTGATAATTATTGACAATTGTTGACAATTATGGACCATTTTTCCAAATTTTTGACAATTATTGACCATTTTTGACCATATTTCAAATATTTTTCAAAATTTTGACAATTTTTAACAATAATTGTCCATTTTTGACAGTTTTTGATAGTTTTTGACAATTTTTCAAAAATTATAACAATTTTTCGAAATTGTTGACCATTTTTCAAAATTATTAACCATTTTTGATAGTTTTTGACAATTATCGACCATTTTTCAAAATTTTAACAATTTTTGACAATTATTGACCAATTTTAACAATAATTGTCCATTTTTGAAAGTTTTTAACAATAATTGACAATTTTTAAGCATTTTTGATAGTTTTTGACCATTTTTGACTATTTTTCAATATTTTAGACCATTTTTCAAAATTATTGACTATTTTTGATAATTATTGACAATTGTTGACAATTATGGACCATTTTTCCAAATTTTTGACCATATTTCAAAATTTTTTCAAAAACTTGAACAATTTTTTGACAATTATCAACTATTTTTCCAAATTTTGACAATTTTCAACAATAATTGTCCATTTTTGACAATTATTGACCAATTTTGATAATAATTGTCCATTTTTGACAATTTTTGACCATTTTTGATAGTTTTTGACCATTTTTCAAAATTTCATTAAAATTCCTGACAATTGACCATTTTTGACAATTTTTGAAAATATTTGATCATTTTTCAAATTTTTTTAAAAGTTTTTGACAATTATCGACCATTTTTGACAATTATTGACCATTTTTGACAGTTTTTGACAAAAATTGTCCATCTTTAACAGTTTTTGACAATTTCTGACAATTATTGACCGTTTTTGACCATATTTCCAAATTTTTGACAATTTTATTTGATTTTTAATCTGATAAATTGTTAAATATTCACCAATTGAGTTAATTTGGAGGGCGTGGTTTGATTAAATAAGCGAGCGAAAAAGATTCCTTTTTTGCGCTAGAGCGTAAAGTAACAATTCTCGGCATTTGTCGACTTTACGATTTCATTTTTGAATATAGTAATCAGTCATTTTACGCGCGACTGTAGAAAAAATATTTTTTGCTGCATCTCGGTCAGTTTTCGGAATATTTACGCTTAAAGTTTTTCAAAAGTTTCAAATGATCATTAGTCAATTTTGCTTGTAATTCGATCAATTCCACTAAAATCGTCCCTATCGAAAAGACAAGAACTATTTTTGAAATGTTTAGACTGAAATTCTCCGCATATTGGTTTTTGAGATATGGCGCTGTAAAATGAAAATGATAAAAAAATAAGAGTGGATACACTATGCCGATTCTGGGGCGAACGTCCCGAAGTTTTTCTTGTTTCGGTCGATGGCGCCAGTGTCCCGGGGCAAAATGCCATCTCAAGGACGTTTTTTCAACTTAGATGTAGTAGATCCACTCTAAGCTCTTCCTAGCGTAATATCTATCTCACTCAGTCTCCGATGCTGCTCTTTTTCGGGATTTTTAAGTTCCAACCTAGAGATAGACAGATACCGTATTTATAGTTGAAAGGTAAGAACGGAGTTAATAATATACAGGTTGGACTGTCTTTGCTGTGAACTATTTAATTATTATTACGGGATATTTATTAAAAATAAAGAACGTGGATGGTTGTAGGAGTAGGAATGAGACACAAATATCTTTCTTCAGATTTCTATTTGGTGGGCGTGAATTTTATTGATTATGTAACGAAGCTTGAAAATATATTTGTAGATAACTTCAATAAGTTAGCATTAGCATAGCAAAATAGAATCTTTTTTGAAAAAGTTTTCTAACTACGTACGTTTTTATCAGCCCACTCAATCTATAAGTCAACAGGCTATGAAGGTAGTAAATCGCACGACCCCTATTCATTGTTTAGTTACGGTGATTCGGTTCGGTGTACCTACTAATGAGGGACATTTGGTGCGGAAATTGAGGCAAAATATGAATAGGAAAAAAAAGCTGCTCAATTTTGTTAGAGTATCGAAAAATCACTGGTTCCAAGAAGATTCTTTGTCAAAATCTGATTTCTAAAAAACACCATATTATCAATTCAAGCCGATTCTGTAATTTTCAGCACAAACTGTTTATAAAAATCAGAAAAAATTACCCCATTGGTATTTAATCGAATACTAAGTAACGTAGTAAAACATAACGAGCGATGTCTTTCGCCCTTTCACTTTCTCAAGAAGATTCTAAATAGGTATCATCATAATAATGGCCTCTATTCACTCGGTTGTGAGTAAAGAAAATTTATCATAATTTTTTTTCGGGAAAATAAAGTTTGGAGTGTTTTCAAAGTTACTTTTGGAACAAAATAATTAATTTAAATGTTTTCACTGTTGATTAAGATCAAAAGGTATTTACACTTTGTTAGCATGTCTGTATAAAATACGAAAAAGTACATATATCTACACGTTAAAATATTCACTTTAATATCAGTTTACATTTCAATTGACCAGAGCTTTTCGAAGATACGATTAATAATTCCAACCGAGAACAATGTATGGTTGTGGTCCCAACGGCGTTATTTTGATTGTTTATTCATCATTTTGAGTATTCAGTTCACTCGGAAGACTACGTTAAATTCCACTCTTGGGCTAAATAAAACCGTTTCTAAATTCCCAAGTTACTCTGTTAGTTCCACGTTTTCAAAATGCTTTATTTTCCATAAATCCACACGTTACACCGAATAACGCAAAGTTGAACAAACAAAAAGCTCTACCAATAAAGTGTATCTTATTAATATAATAGTAAACAATGAAGTTAATCGGTAGAGCTTGTTATCTGCATTGTTAAAAATTCCAAGAGCCCTTAGGGGCCGATATTTTTTGACCTCTATCAACCAACCGACTCGTATTATTATGCGGACAAGAAGCATAAATCCACCATTACTGAATGCTGAAATAAATGTGTAGGTGTAGGTATACCCAGGGTAGCGTAGAGGTTGTCTTCTAAATTTTGCACATAGAGCTAGAAAAGAACAGAAGATAACTTTTAACTACTATTGTTTTTCAAAGTATTCTCCACGAAGAGAAATGAATTTTTGCATCGTTTGGAACCAATTCTGGAAGCAGTTACTCCACTCGCTTGTTGGTACATTCAAAATAGAGTTTTTGAATGCGTTTTGACTGAATCTTCTGGGGTCTTTTTAAAATTCTAATTCATCTAGAATAACAACTGATGGATTATTCTTAACAGGAAACCCAAAGAACAATCAAGTGGATGGTACAAAAACTCCAGTGGGAAAAAACTAACTTTCGAAATGGACTAATGAAGCAGCAGAGAAGGCAGGATTAAATACAAAAGAAACAAAAATAACAAACCACTCTATGCGGTCGATAGCAGTCAGTAAGCTGGCTAAGGAGGGGTTAATTAAAATTACTGGCCACAGTTCAGCCAACTCAATTAAGCCTGATCTAATGGATAATGAGCATTATTATAAACACCCTTAGAAGTGACGGGTCAGAACCTCCAGCTAAAAAACTGGAAACAGAAGATCCTGCAGTCACTGTACAGCTGGACCCATCAACAACATTAATGACTTACCCACACCTAACGTCATCAATGAGTTAACAAAGATTTCAAACAATACTCCTACTGTGTACCAAAATTGCAATTAATATTTTAATTGTACCATAAACTTTAAAAAAGATTTTCTTGAAGGAAAGAAAATTGTTTAAGATAAACAAATCTGAAGTTTGAATAGAGTCAACCAAACAGACGTGTTAAGTTAAAATTTCGGTTTGTTTAAAATTTCAAACAAGAGTTTGGTATCATTTAAACTAATTGTAAACATTCAAGTGAATAAATTTATAAATTTATATCTTTAGTCCAAACTCAAGTTGTTTACTTCCAACAATTAATATTTTAATATAAAGAATTAATTTCTTTAAAACGTTATGACCATCTCTTGTTTTGAAACTTGAGTTGTTTATTTTAAACAACTACAAGTTTAAATGGAACAATGGATTTTTTTAAAACTTCAGAATAATTTCGTTTGTGCAAACTCGAGTTGTTTACTTCGAAGTATTACTATTTTAAATCAAACATTTTTCAATTTAAAATCCAGTCTATCCGTTTTTGGTAGGTGTGATTTGTTTCAGTCAAAAAATACATTTGTTCAAAATTCCTGAATAATTTCTTGCATCAAAACTCGATTTGTTTTGTTCAAACAATGGATTTCTTAAAAAAGAATCATGCCACTCTTTTTAAAAATAATTGGTTTGCTTCAAATAAATGCTAGTTTAAATAGAAGAATGTATTTTTTTAAGCTTACATTAATAGTTATTTGTGTATTTAGAGCGTAAAGTAACAGAAAGAGAAAGAATGTTGCCGATCTTTCGAAAGCGACAATTTTACTTTACGCTCGAAAAACACATAACTTTTTCTACAGTCGCTCTTTTAACAATTAAAACAGTTTTGATATGAAACATCTAAAGGCGAGGGTTAACCTGATTTTCGGCGTGGCGAGAATTGCCGTGGCGACGCTTCGCCACGATATATGATGGTATATATGTACTATACATAGTCTATACGTAGTAGTGTGTGAGATGGGGCAACGCGATGCCATGCGCAAGCGACTGTGCGCAATCTCTCTTGCCGCACTGAGCTCGCACACCTATAGATGTGAAAAATTGTCAAAATTTTGAAAAAATGGTTAATAATTGCCAAATATTTTAAATTTTTTGAAATATGTTCAAAAATTGTCAAAAATGGTCAAAAATGGACAATATTTGTAAAAATTTTGAAAAAATGGTCAAAGACGGTCAATAATTGTCAGAACCAATCAAAAATCGTCAAAAATCGTAAAAAATTGTCAAAAATTGTCAAAAGTTGTCAAAATTTGTCAAAATTTGTCAAAAATTGTCAAAAATTGTCAAAAATTTTCAAAAATTGTCAAAATTGGTCAAAAATGGCCAAAAATTGTTGAAATTTTGGAAAATGGTCAAAAATTGTTAAATATTTAAAAATTGGTCAATGATTGTCAAAATTTTGAAAAAATGGTCAATAATTGTCAACATTTTGAAAAAATAGTCAATAATTGTCAACATTTTGAAAAAATGGTCGAAAATTGTCAAAAATTTTGAAAACATGGTCGAAAATTGTCAAAAATTTTGAAAAAATGGTCAATAATTGTCAAAATCTGGAAAAAATGGTCAAAAATTGTCAAAATTTTGGAGAAATGGTCAATAATTGTAAAAGTTTTGAAAAAACGGTCAAAAATTGGCCAAAATTTTGAAAAAATGGTCAATAATGGTCAAAATTTTGAAAAATGGTCTAAAATGGTCAGAAATTGTCAAAATTTGTGAAAAAATGGTCAATAATTGTCAAAATTTGGAAAAAATGGTCAAAAATTGTCAAAATTTTTGAAAGAATAGTCAACAATTTGTCAAACATTGTCGAAATTTTGAAAAAATGGTCAATAATTGTAAACATTTTGAAAAATGGTCAAACATTGTCGAAATTTTGAAAAAATGGTCAATAATTGTAAAATTTTTGAAAAATGGACAAAAATGGTAAATAATTATCAGAACCTGTCAAAAATGGTCAGAATTGTCAAAAATTGTTAAATATTTTTTAAAATGGTCAAAAATAGTCAATAATTGTAAAAATTTTGAAAAAATGGTCGATAATTATAAAAAAATGTCAAAAATGGTTAATAATTGTTGAAAATTGTCAAAATTTTTTAAAAATGGTAAACATTTTTGAAAAATTGTCAAAAATGGTCTAATAAGAGAAAAAAGTCTTACAATATTCTCTCTATATAATATTCTCTCCTTTTCCTATATCTCTCTTTCTCTCTTTCCCATCTCTCTATCTCTATTTCCTATCTAGGAGTGCTAGAATAATCATCATTTTCGCTATGCATCATGATTAACCTTAAAAAAATCTACTGACTTGTTCAGACTTGTCAGAATTCGAATCAGAATATATATATATATATATATAATAGTCGAAGTGAGAGGGAAGAACACACGCACGCGCTTGCCAATAGGAAGTCAGGTCAGAAGTCAGAAGGGCGGTTCCATAAATATTCACCAATTGAGTGAATTGGGAGGGCGTGGTTTGATTAAATAAGCGAGCGAAACAGATTCCTTTTTTGCGCTAGAGCGTAAAGTAACAATCCTCGGCATTTGTCGACGTTACGATTTCATTTGAATATAGTAATTAGTCATTTTACGCGCGACTGTAGAAAAAATAGTTTTTCAAATTGGTTTTAGTTCAATTGATGTAAATCAAATTATTGTAGTATTTTGCGATTAAATAAATTACCTGTCTTCCAGTTTTTCGAATACCTACCTACATATTTATGATATATGCATGTATAATAGGTAGTATGTTTTGTAAGCTATGATTATGCAGAATAATCTGTTACTCATGAAATAGTCTTGTCAAATACCATTTGGGCATCTAATGTTTTCTGTGAAAAAAATCGAAAAAACACAATGCAAAGTAATATTTTTTTACCAAAATGCATTCGTGCAGGTGTTGCCACCAGCACTCATGCTTCTTGTTAAAATATTACTTAGCAACGTGTTTTTTTGATTTTTTTTTTCGGAAAAAGAAGATGTCCTTATATATTACTTACGAAAACACCCTTTGGAACTTTACTCATAACGATTATCATAACAATCTCCTTCTGCATTATACTCACAATAAAGAAAATACTCTTTAGCTACATTCAATGGCAACTCGTGTAATCTCTGGTTAGCATTTTCTTTTCAAATATTAATACGCCTGCAACTTTTTAGTAACCTACTTCTCTACAGATAAAAACAGATCTTATATAGAATTTCTTTCTGTTTCGTCCGCAAACAATGGCGGGAAGAAAAATCTTACAATAGCTGAAAAATGAAAAGATAATTCATTTTCTTTACACGTGACCTTACTGGTGGATTACTTAAATCGAAAAAGTAACTGGAAGAACCGAGGATATTTTATGTTTTACCAGTGAATAAAATTATGAAGGTTGTGTGTTGCATATAACATAGTTGGACCTGTCAACAAACATCAAATTTCAAAATTAACTGTCATGATTAGTTAATTTAACGCCAAAGTGTCATACCGCTTCGCTTAAAGCTGTACCTAACTGAAACCCAACGACGAATGATCCTCCACTTAGACGAAGCAAGTTCCCACACAGCTCTAAAAGCAATTGAGTTTTCAAATCAAGACCATTCTCCATACAGTTCCGACCTGTAAGTCCTAACGACTTTTTTACTTTTTGAAAAATTAAGAATGTACTGCCTGGTCAAAGGTTCCAGTTCCCAGAAGATGCAGTTAACGCCTTCAAAAACTCTATATTTTGAATGTACCAACAAGCGAGTGGAATAACTGCTTCCAGAATTGGTTCCAAAGGATGCAAAAATGCATTTCTCTTCGTGTTGAATAGGTTGAAAAACAAAAGTTATTTAATGGTTTTTCCAGCTCTATATGCAAAATATAAAAGACAACCCTCGTATTATACAGGGTGAAAAACCTGTGAGGTGATCTCAAAAATGTATCACGAGTTAATTCAAATTGGTACAGAGTGGAAAAAAACTTTATGGACGCTTTTGGTGGTACAAAAATGTAAGAATGAACGTCTCCTAGCTCTCGCACCCTGGTATATGTTCTAATTCGATTTTGGATGACATTTTTCATTATAGAAGAAGATATAACGTTTAATATTATTAAAATCTGATGAGTAATTTTCGTTTTCGTCTTTATAAAACTACTTTTTTTTAAATTCTTATAAAAAATATTAAAAACTAAATTTGAATAATCAAAAGTTTAATTAGCATCGATATTCTATGATGAAGCCGGCGGAGGCGGCACCTAGGCGGCATGGCACTGAGAAATATCGATCTTGCAAAGGTCACCTTATTTACGTCACTTCCATTCACTATTGCTTCACCTGCCCCAAAAACGAAATGCGTTGCCGAGGCAGATTTTTATTGTGAAATTTGATACGAGCTCCGCGCGTTCGAGGAGGTAAAGAAAAAAGGGAGAAACCTTGGGAGGGAAAAAAGCGATTGTCTATTGTTATTGATATGGTTTACTGACCCTTTCCGCAGCACACTCAGTCGGATATGAAAAGATTGACGGACGGTAATTCGACGAAAATATATCAGTTTTATTGGATCGACTTTTTAAATTTTTTACGGGAATTTTTTTTCCACGCGATTAAGATTAAGATCAAATAGGTATTAATGAAATTAAATGTTGAACGAGTTTACGCTACAAGGAAAGATGCAAAATCTTGTTGAGTATCTTTTTCAAAGCAAAAGTTTTTTATATGAAAACGCAACATTTTCGACTGCAATAGACAAGAATGACATAACAATATTAATTAACTTTTTTACTCTTCTTCTTTTTCCTTTTTTGCTCTTCTTCGTCCTCGTGAACGTGAGTTAACCTCGTGTAACCTTCGACGTACCTACTATTTCAATTTAAACTAAAACACCAGAAGCAGTCAACAGACGCTGTTGTATGATCCAACAAGTACTCGAGTATACAGAGTCAGATAACGATCTTGTGCGGGAATGGTGATGATGGTCGTCCACTTCTAGGACCTTTTCTCACGTTTCCAGTTGGTCGATATCTACGGAGAAGCCGCGAAATTACACTTTCAGTGACTTGGATAACGTCAGCAACTTCTATCTGAAGACGACCCGCCTCAATCAAACCTATAATCCTACTAGCTTCATTCGCACCAAGCTTACGTTTAGGCATTATTCAAAACAAAAGCTTTGGTGAATAAGACAGTTAATAATGTTTAAGACAAATCTAATATTTGTGAACTTTCCCTACTTTTTTGGAGCAGGTAGTAATAGAGAAGTTTGTCACACCCCAGCAAGAGGAAACCCTTGTTTTTATGCGTTTGCCGTTCTTTTATTGAGTCAGAGGGGACGATTAAGATTACTATTGAAAAATTATAAATTACTCAAGTAGCCGCCATGGGTTTTCCTACTAGTTCTATTTCTCTATAGTCTTATAGAATGTCATAACGTTTAAGGTGACTAATATTCCAATCATCGTAAAATTTTCTATATAATTTTAATGTGACACAGGAACAGCGTTTTTATACTAGCGTATAAGTCGTGTATTTTTGGGGAAAGTACCGGGTGGCCAACTAAGAACGGCCATCGGCTATATCTCAGGAATGGATTATAGCAAGGATTTGGGAAAAACATTTTTATGACAAAAGTGGCCTCGACAAATGCCTGGAAATTATTTTCAGAATTGTAGGTCCACCGCTAGATGACGTATTTGACAGTTAAAACTTTAAAATGCAAAATTTTTCAAAAGCTACTCAATTCCTCGACAAATTCTGCATATTTTTTATTTCTTAAGTTTTAGTCTATCTCTTCAAATAAGGGGTGGGGGAGAGTGGGAACCTTGTTACGACAAAACGCCTTTAATTCCGGTTCCGATTTTATTAAACTTGATGTTGTTTGAAAGAGCTTTTGTTAAACAATCGAAAATTTGTAAATTTGAAGCAATCTGTTTATTAACATAAATGCTAGAGGGCGCTGTTTATTTTTTTTAATAATGTGTTTTCTCGTTACAATTTTAAATTGAAGCATAAAAATTTGAGTGGGTCTTTAAAAAGTAGACTAAATTAGTAATAAAACAGTGAGAACCGCAAGTCGATATCTTTTTCCTATCATGAGATATCGTCTAGAAGGCTGGTTCGCGTTAACGGAAATTAAATTTAGCCTGAATGAAAAGATCTTACATTGGTCTGCAGTAATTTAAACTGTTATCAGTAGTAGTAACCCAAGGAAATTGATAATTGTTCGAAAATATTTTATAACAGATTTCGAAAGCTTGTTGCTTGGAAACAGACCGACGCCTAAGGCGTCAGGCGCTGAAACGTCAAAATCGAAATAAATCAAAATGTATCCATGGCAACGTACCTAATAGAGTGAATCCAATGAAATCAGTTAATTTGAGGTCATTTGATTGAACACAACCAATCAGAACAACATTACACTGAAAACAGACCATGGGCTGAAAACAGACCATGGTCTGTTTTCAGTGTAATGCGGTTCTGATTGGTTGTGTTCAATCAAATGACCTCAAATTAACTGATTTCATTGGATATCTACTAGGGCAAAAAATTTTCATAATAATGTTATGGTTGCAACTAGATTACCTAAATGTAATGCTGTCGCTACTAACAATGTGAACAAATTATAAAATAATGTGATAAATTCAACAATTAAGAATAAATAACTACGTAATTAGTGTCGCCCCAGATGTTCGAAATGTCGTCCATCATTTTCAAGGCATGAAATCAATCGCTGATGGGTGGAGAAAACAGCAGCTTCAATTTCTGCCCTTGAAATAATTCGTATTGTCTGTCGTATTCTTTCAACCATGTCAGCTCTTGTTGCGGGTCTATCGGCATAAACGAGATCTTTTATTCGCTCCCACAAATAAAAATCGAAACAAGTTAGGTCTGGAGAACTTGGTGACCAAATAAATAAACTTCCACGTCCTATCCACCTTCCAGGGTATGATTGATCTAAGAAATTTGTAACGGTAAAGGCGCCAATTTGTAACGGTAAAGGCGCCAATTTGTAACGGTAAATGTTGCTTTTAGTTGGGCGCCAATTTGTAACGGTAAATGTCTGTACCCCACAAAGGGCACCAGCTCGAAGGGCTCCGGCTAGAGACTCCTCTCAAGGGTGATTCGACCCCAAGTTTATGTCACACAAGGATAACAGAAGGGTTGTAAAAGTTGAGGGCGCCACTACCTTTTTAACGATAAATACTACAAAAAACTAAGGCGGAAAAGGTAGAAACGCCTTGTAAAATTTAAATAAGTTAATAATAAAAAAGTTACTAAAAATCACCCCGGGCGATATCTCCCAACTTTTATAGTTGAGGATTTAAAAAAATGAAAGATACGAGTTAAAACAAATTTATTCTGCCACAGGAAATGAACAACGGAATTTAATAGAGGAATTTGTACTTTTATAGGTACTTAGCTTAGATGAAGTGGTTTCCTGGAGAAGAAGTCAGGTCTTGATCTGAACTGATGAGTTCTGTTCTAGGGCGGTATTTTGAGCTAGGGCTGTATCCTTGGCTATATTCTTGGGGTTATATTCTCGGGGTTATATTCTCCGGTTAAATTCTTCGGTTATATCCTAGCCTAGGGTTATATCCTCGGGTTGTATCATAGCCTAGGGGCTGTGCTTACCTAGAAGTACAAGTGGATCAGGGATATGTAGGAACTTGAATGTAATGGCACATTATGTTGGTCAGCTTTTCAGGTTAAAGAAAAGGAAGGCAGTTATTTGAAAGTCAAAAAATTTATTTAATTTACTGAAAGCTTTCCAACATTATATGTTCCATGTTAAAACAGTAAAAAAAGGAATTATCGGCTAAATTAAAAAAATATACTAATGATCCGAAAGAAACTAATCATAGCAAAAAGTTATTTATTTAGTTATATGAAAAAATATCGTGCTTAGGAAATATATGAAACCGGCACTGGCGTTACGAAAGAATATTTTATAGGTTAACAGTAATTTATAAAAATGTTATTTTATAATTAAAAGAGTTATTTCGCAACTGAAAAAGCTTGAAAATGTTTGTATAAAAGTATAACAGTGAATTATAAAAGAATATTTGGTTTAAAACTACCATATTAGTATAAAAGAACAGTTTATGACCACGTGTTGAATTTAATTTCGTATATCTCTGTAAAAAAATAAAGAATGCATACGAAAATTATATCAGACAGTACTTTAGAAGAAGCTTATTAATTATAAATTATGATTTTGAACTTACCACAGCAAAATTCATAAGATAGGTACTTAAGATATGGAAGATAGCGAAGGATGATCTGTCTCCTTAGGCGGTCGATAACAGAAAGGGGTGTTTCACGTGGCGTTGTGCAAAAAATGGAAGCGTCCGTTGGCAGACGTCAATTGTCTAACGATCAGGGTTGAAGAGTTTGGGATCACAGAACTATAATTGGATGTGGCTAGTGACGACGAGCGCTAATTAAAAGGATTTATTCTGTAAAATCGAAACAGGTCGATAGACATGTTACAAATTCCGAACATCTCTAGAATAATGTGCCATTAGCTGTACTACAGGAAGATTCACATTTCCAGTAGTTAGTACGCACACGGTGTGCGTGTCGGAGAAAAACTCTTCTGCTGTAATGCCGTCTGTGCATACACTCTAGCAGCAACGGTTGCATTTCTCATACATTCAAAATAAACTGCCAACATATCAAATGCTTCTTCATCTGTAAGAATCATTTTAAATATAAAGAAAGTCTATTAAATGCAACACGATGAATAATTTTTGACATATGCTTCAAAATCATAGCTTGCTTGGCCATCATTACTAATTTTGTTGTCATCAGTAAATCGTAATTCATATTTTAAACTGTATTTGTTGTTGCTGGGCAAATATCGGTTTTTATTGATATTTTATGCTTTTGATTCACTAACATATCGCTTGAAAACAAATTTAACATTCTTATATAATTAAAAAAATATAGCACAACTTACTTCACCAACCTTCTAGACGTTAGAAGAACAATTCCCGCCATTTACGATATCTCAGGATAGGAAAAAGATGTCTACCTGCGGTTTTCACTGTTTTATTACTAATTTAGTCTACTTTTTAAAGACCTAGTTAAATTTTTATGCTTCCATTTAAAATGTAACGAGAAAACACAATATTTAAAAAAAATTAAACAGCGCCCTCTAGCATTTATGTCAATAAACAGATTGGTTCAAATTTACAAATTTTCGATTGTTTAACAAAAGCTCTTTCAAACAACATCAAGTTTATTAAAACTGATCAATCGGAACCGGAATTAAAGGCAATTTTTTGTAACAAGGTTCCCTCTCCCCCCCCCCACTTATTTGAAGAGATAGACTAAAACTTGTCATATAAAAAATATGCAGAATTTGTTGAGGAGTCTGATTATAATATTTAACATGCCCCTTAATTGAGTAAATTTTAATAAATTTTGCCTTTTAAAATTTTACCTACAATTCTGAAAATAATTTCCAGGCGTTTCTCGAGGTCGACGGTCGTTCTTAGTTGGCCACCCGGTACATCTTTTGCAGATAATATTATGTATAAATGTGTTCCATTTCGTTTGGCCTGATTTATAAGAAAATACATTTTTCGTTGAAATGTTCAATAGGTTCTCTATATTCAAATAGGTACGTATTTTAGTACAGTTTTTCCTTTTTACATCGATAAATACATTCTTGTGAATAAGGTGGAATTCCCTTAACGGGAATTTCCAAGAGAAGCTAATTCCCAAGTTTTCGAGTAGATTTACGAATCGAACGGGAGAGGAACTTGCAGTAAATTAGTTTAGTGGAATGGTAGATAGTTAAAACAAAATTAAAATAACAAGATAAAACTTTTCTTTAACTTTGTTAGTTTGTGAGGTACAGGTTGATAAAGGGTGCCGAAATATAAATTTGAAATTTTTAGTTGGTTATAGTCACTTCTAAACATGTAAATAGTATCAATTTTGTCGAATTCTAAAAAACCAGTGGGTTCGTAAACTTTTATAGTACCATGTTTTTGAAACGCTCATTATTTTGAGCTTGAGACTCTTGTCTGACATACTTCACTAAATTTTCTACATAAAAAGGTACTCTTTGTTGCACTCGCTAGAACACTCAATTTTCAAGATTTTTCACTTTTTATTTGTATAAAACACTTTTTTACATTGTGAGAACTTACAAGGACTCAGATGCAAGCACGTCGGAGAGGAAATAATACAGCCATTACAACTACTGAAAGTCCCTCCAGTCAAAGTTGTGGCCTCTAGAATGTGGCTTCTGGAATGGAAGTAGATAACATGGGAAATGGTACAAAGAGTCAGTTCAAGTGCCTGGGCTGTTGAGCACAACCCAAACGAATGAATGAATGAATGAAATTTTTTACATAGATAGTCTGCACACATGTCAAAAGTCAATTGAGGGTCAATAATCACAGATTGAATTTACTCCTTCGACCTGAATATTATTTAATACGATCTTATGATTTCTGTGTAATAAATCTAGAACAATTGTTTTTAGAACCAATAACCATGTATTCATTGATTTTAACATCGTTTAATTTCAATTTAGAAGCACATAACCAGTCGTATAAAAGCTGCAGCTCATTATTTAATACCGTTGTAATTTGGTCATAATCACTGCTAGCAACGGATATAAGTGTATCAACAGCAAACAAATTTACGAAACAATTTTCAAAAATATGACATAGATCATTAACATAAATGATAAATAGTAATGGCCCTAACACACTACCCTGCGGTACACCCTAACAGCTTTCCACTTTACTGGAGCAAATGTTATTAATTCTTAGAGATGCACAAGTTTCACTTGAATGTTTGAGATTGACTTGAGTTTGACTCAAACTCAAGTCAATCTTTCTGACAAATAATTCAAGTCAAATCAAACTGGACAATGGTTATAGGTTTGAAAATTCAAACTGTTTGTCAAACTAGTTTGAAAGAGTTTGAAAAATTATTTATTTAGTAGATATACCTTAAATGGGTAAAATATTAATGTTAAATATAGTAAGTAGGTACAACAAATATATTTATTTAAAACAAAAAGAAAATACATTATTTTAAACATGTCACCTCAAAATTCTTCGAGAAAAGTAATGTTCTTACAAATGAAGTGAAAGCAACAATTTATCATTAGATAGTAACCTCTTCCTGCAATCCTTGTGTGATATTTGTTAAGGATTCATGTTGAAGCCACGAATTTAAACAAATTAATGTTCTAATAGACTGGTAATTTTATCGGTTTCCTTTTTTTTGTGACTGTCAAAGAAGCTCTCGAAAAATAGCGTTCTATGCATGCTGATGTTGCTGGGATGGCAAGAAAGTCTCCCCATTTTTGATAAAGTTGGAAATACAGTTTCGTGCCGTTTCCACCACTTCACTGCGTATTTGTCGATTTCGTATCTCCATGAATTTTCGTTTCTATTTATTTTTGGAGATGATTGGAAAAGTCCAAACAAGTCTAAATAAAAATCGGTAACTTCAGACTTTTTTTCGAACACACTGACTGTACATTCAGTTTGGGTTTGGGGTGACTCTTTGTCAGTGTAAGGTGAATAATAATTTTCTTTATAACCTTCTTCAAATTTCTTGATGGCTTCATCTTTTCAGGATTGTCCCCATGTCATTGAAGAAAACGTTTCAATTTTATGACGAGAATCCAAAATCAAAACGATACAATACATCCATTTAGTCCTACTGTAATGCTTAAAAATTTTATCGCGAGCTGCCTGAAGGGCAAGAATTATTTGTGCATCAAGATCGTCTCTATTTTCTTCATTATCTATCACCATAGGAAGGGTAGAATATTTATCTCCTTCTAAAATTGGGCAGTGGGGTAACACAGTTGTGGTTCTAGGGTTAATTGTATAAAAACTTACCAGGTCATTTTATGTTGTTACTACCACAAATACTACTTGTTCCAGAAGTTGTTGCTTGCTGCGGAAATTCTTCTTCATACAATTTTTTGTGGCTCTTCATCAAATGTCGTTTTAAAGAACTAGTTCCACTATTTGGCATTTTATATCGTTGTTCTTTATTTTTACATAATTTGCACTTTGCAATTTTCATTATTTTGGAATCGCCTGCCGCAACATCAAAAAAATCTGTATATATTTTTTTCTTGTTGATTAATTTTGCCTCGTCTACAGATTTTTTTCTCATAATTTTTGCAGGGGGGGATCGGGGGATCTTCAAAATCAGACTCACTGTGTTCTGGTACGTATTCCGAGCCGCTACATCTAAGGTTCAGACATTTAGAGTTCAGACATTATCGCAAAACGCACACACTTCAAAACAAACGTAACAAGCCAAGCTTATCCTTCTAAATATGAACTATAACTAATTTGCGGTTGCGGAGTGGCAGCGTACAGGTTCAGACATGAAAACAAATGGCGGTACGCTCTCTATTATTAGAATTGGAAATAAACACGTTGCGCAATATGATATCCAAACTTCAAACTGTTTGAAGAAGTTTGATTTCAAGTCAAACCTAAAGATACAGAAATCAAGTCAAGTCAAACTTTTTCACATAAAAAGTTTGATTTTCAAGTCAAGTCAAGTTTGTTGAGTCAAATCAAACTAGTTTGACTTGATGCATCTCTATTAATTCTCTTTACGTGATAACGATTTGTTGAATAGTCTTCAAGTAGTGTTAATGCAGATGATGTTATGCCATAATATCTCAATGTATCGAAAAGTGACTTCCTCTCAAACGCCCGCTTTAAATCAACAAACACACTTAGAACTACTTTATTTTCCCTCTCCATCTCGAACACACAAATTGTATCGAAGTTTCATAAGAATCATGATTTCGAAATCCAGGCTGTCCCTTGTAGAGTAGACTATTTTTCTCAAAGAACTGCTGTAGCTGATCTTTTAGCACTATTTCAATGATTTTATCTTCTAATGGCCGAAGATTAATAGGTCTGCATTCTTCTGGTTTAGTTGGACAGTGCACGTTTGGTAGATCTTTTGGGTCTCAGTGGATGTCACCCCAACATACATACATTCATAGTTCAATCTTTTCCGTCAATGCCAGACAAAAGAAGAGATCAAGTTGTCTTAAGCCACTTGCGCACTCCAAACGCACCAATATCTACTTGACAGAGAACCAGCACCAGAATGCATACATTGTCATACTTCTCTTACTATAAAACACATCATCCTAGAGTGTCCTGAATACACCTATGAAACATAGAAGACTGAATAATTTAAGAGCGAAATTCAATGTGGAGCTCACTAAAGTTACAGATAACATTTTACTGGCTCTATATTGAATATTAAAACAAAATTGAAGAATAAGAAATTAGGAGACACTTGAAAGACCCACAATATGAAGTACTCAATGAACAGATAAATCTAGGGAGCTCTACACTATTAAACTGTCTTCTTAAGTAACAATTATAAAGATCAGCAGATATAGTTTTCCTTGGTTTCCTATATTATTGCACAGTTATATTGATCTTAGATGTGAAAAAGGTATCCAGGATTCAGGATATCCCTATATAGGGCTAATAATAGTTTTAATATCTGTAATATCATATCTTCTTCTTTTTTATATTCATATTTATCAAGTCAATATTAGTCATATTTCATCAAGTAGGCATCACATAAAATGTAACTTCTGCCATTCTGACGATGATATGTCAATATCGAAATAATTATCGGGGGTAATACCACGAGTGCTTGAAAATAATCCGGTTAATTTTTAAGCACAAGCGGTATTTAGTGAGAATATTTCTCGAATAAAAATACAAATTACTGTATATCTCCACTATATTCAGATAGATAATGTAATGTCTCTAACTTAAAAATCTCAATAAAAAACAAATTATTTATTTATTGAAACAGTAACGTAATACATTTTTGTCAATTTCCCGTTCTGTTATATCTCCGAATCGATTCATGACCTCTAAGAAACTCTTCTTTGACGTTTCACGTTTATTATTTTAATGTTGTCTGACAATGGTTGTCTGGCAACGTGGAATTTCCGTTGGGTTGTCATGACAACGTGGAATTTCCGCTGAATTTCCATTTAATAATTTAGCATTCGTTGCATTGATACAACATGTATGAGTGAGATATTCAATAATATTTTATAATTTTCATTAATTTTTTCATTAAATAGTCGAGTTAATTAGAAACAGTTAAGGCCGATTCATGCAACGTTCATTATCATTTTATTATAATTTCATTCACATTATAAAAAGTCGATAACTATAGTTTCCTATATGATGTTCATGCAACCACATTATTGAATTTCAATTACACTATTGCATTAAGAAGTTGGTCTACTTTCAACTATAAATTATAATTTTGTACATTATATTTTTAGTGAAAACCATGAAATTGCATGCGCCAAAAATGTCTCGGTTGTCATTCCCAGGTTTATATTTCGACAGTTTTCAGTGTTACCACTTTGAACAATAATAATAAAATCGCCTGAAGGCATTTTTGTTGATAACTTTCCAAAATAATAATGGACCAAGGAACATTAATTGACTTGGTACGACAATATACTCATCTTTATGACTAAAAACACCGAGAGTTCAAGAACAAGCAAGCACAGCAAAATGCTTGGTCAACAATTGCCAGCGTAATGGACTGCTCAAGTAATGAAAATGATCTATTATTTCTCATTATTAATACATTTTATTTATAGGAGAAGTTCAAACGGCGTGGACTTCTCTTAGAAATAGGTATGTTAAAGAACGACCACTGAATGGCGCTTTTTCTATCAAATGTCCTTTCTTGAACAATATGTGGCGGTCAGGAAGTAATTCATCATTAATATTTCAAACCTTTTTCACTCATCAATAATATTTTCAGGACTGGGAATGTAGAAATGTTTGCAAATATTTCTTATATGCAGCAATCAACAGAATTTAATATCTCCGAAACTGAGGAGTTGCAGGATTGGGAAACTGAAGGGGGGGAAGATACTGATTCCAATTCCACTCAAGCAACTTCTCATCTGTTTCAACCTTCAGATTCCACCCAACTACCTGCATCTCACTCTGAATCACCAGTTATCTCTTCTCATACACCAAGTTGTTCTTTGGCAACTACTGCATCTCAACACAAAGAAAATGTATATTCTATGAAAATTACATTTCAAGTTTTGAGAACAGTATTGTATGCACTGTAGGAACCATGGAAAATATGTTGAAGGGTTCAAACTCCAATGATGAAGATGAGCACTTGTTAATCGGGAAAAGTATTGGAAGAAGTCTAAAACTGCTGAAGAGACGGAAAATCAAAGCAACAGCCAAAATAGAAATTTGTCAAATACTTGAAAAGTATGAAGAAGATTCTAAATGTTATAATTCGTTCATTCCAGAGTATTTTTTTTAGTTAATTGTTGTTGGAATTACAATTTTTTTTTGTGATACTTTAACTCAATCTGAGGCCGTGTTCTTTATATTTTCGTAAGTATGTATATTCTATTTAATATAATATACTCATCACACCCAAAAAAAATCAGATAACAATGGTAACATGTAGTTTTTTCATCTTCAAATAGGAAGAACCCCTCTCATTATGAGTTCTTGCTGGCGAGAAACACTTCCAATGTGTGAGTTGAAATAATCACACAGCTTGTCTCGGTTCCTTTGTGCTTTTCGAGAAGAATTGATGGACCCCAATCTTCTTATTGACTGTAAGTTAGCCCCCTGACGCTAAGCACCAATTATCACTGTACCATCTGGATTTTCTTGATCAGTAAGCCCTGTAAGGCAATATCTCCTCTCATTTGCAGGAAGACTTTCCTCATCACATTGAAGGAAATTGTGATGCACAACACAAGTTTTCGTGATAGACTCGCACATGGAGATGTCAGTAGCCATAAGGGTTTTCAAAATTCCCCATCTTTGGACTAAAATTCCAAAGGTGTTTTCTATTGTCCGACGAGCTCTAGATATCCTATAGTTATAAATCTTCTGCTCATTCAGTGAGGTGGTCGATGGATATGGTCTCATATTTTTTTCATTTAGTGGAAAAGCCTGATCTGCCACAATGAAGTGAGGAAGAAGACTATCAGTTCCAGGTAGGTTTTTTTCGGGGGGTACTGCCAGTCTGCCATTTAAATAGGCTCTTCCAAAAGCTGATTCTTGAAACAGAGTATTGTCATGAAGTGATCCTTGTGCACCAATATCCACCATAATGAACTTATAATAGGAATCACAGTAGGAATCAAAGTAGAAACTCAATAAGATTTCATTGAAATAAAAATTACATATTGCCTTATCTGAATGTTTTCTTGTAGGAAAAATAATCAGTTCCTGAGTGAGCTGGTGCTTGCAAAACAACATGCTCACCATCAACTGCACCAATGCAATTTGGAATGTTCCATCGTTTCCAGAATTCATTTGAAATTTCTGAAAATCGTTCAAGTGCTGGGGGCGGCAGAAATATTGGCATCAACTTGTTCCATATCACATCACAGGTTTCTTTAATGATGTAGTGGATCGTCGATTTGCCAATGACGAAATTTCTGACAATTTCTCTCATTGACACTCCTTCTGCTAAATAGTTACTAATAACAAAAATGATGAAAATATAGATGCAAACCTAAATTGTATGTTTAATAATTGATGTATAGTTACTGCAAGCATGAATTCTGGAGACAAAGCATTCTTGCGGCTGGGATGTTTCTGGAGTTCACCTTCCAACAGCTCTAACAGATATCTGAAAACTCTTGTGGACATCCTGGTATAGCTGAAAAACTCTTCCTCGTCGTTATTCAGCATGTACTTTACCAGTCTTCCATATTGACCATGTTTTTTATTATTTTTTTGAGGTCTGGCACGAAACAGTCTCCTTATATTTCGAGCAACCACTAATAGTTTCAAAAGTAGTGAAGCTGATAATATTCCAACACGTTGGATCCAAATAACCGACTTTCCAACACAACAACAAACGATTCAAATATGACATTCATCAATTGTCACTCTTGTCAGTTCATGCGCATTTGCAAATCCATAATTCGTTCCATCAACCGGTTTCATTAGGCAGTGAAAATCTAATTTAAGTGTAGTTGTAATATAATTAAAATGCAATTATAATGAACGTTGCATGAATCATGAGTAGATTCCATAAAGTAAGGGTCCAAACTGTAAATTCAATTCCAAAATGTTGATTATATCGGCTAATTCTAATAGATTATTAAGTTTATCACCAAAAAGTTTCAGGAAATACTAAAAGAGAAAAAACCCTTTTCAAAAGTGACACATTAACACATAACGACCGCCCTGTTGTGCGAGCTCTCGCGTTTGAGTACGTCATAGAGAGGTGCTACATCAACTACTGGGAATACGATCGTTGGGATTGAGCATTAAATTAAATTTAGAAGTATATGATGGCTGTTTGAATACGTGTGTGTTTGGCTTCTGGGGATTATTGATTAGGTGCACGTTTTGGTCCATATTTTGGTATGTTAAGCTCATTTTTATTAGGGTATTGTGAAAAACACCACTTATTGTATTTTTTAAAGTTACAATCTGTAGCTTTTAATAGTCTAAATCAATACAGTGAAGAAATTGAAATCCTTCAATATATTCCAATAACTTATCATGATACATTTACAATGATGTGTGATATCACCAAGGCTTTTGACTGTGTTAAATACCTTTTAGATAAATTAGAATATCACGGTGTTAGGGGTAATGTGCTTAGATTATCTAATTCGTATCTAACAGGCAGGTCTCAATACGTAAGTTTAGATAATGCTGAATCAAAATTGACTCCGGTGTCAAGAGGGGTTTCTCAAGGATCTGTATTAGGACCATTATTGTTTTTTATATACGTAAACGATTTACCAAGTTCTCTGGGTGAAGCTCGTTGTGTTTTGTTTGCTGATGATACTACAATCTTGGTCAAAGATGAGCAAAACTTGCATGTCGAGTGTAAAATCTTGGTTCAACAGTAATCAACTCAAACTAAATGAAACAAAAACCCAGAATATTCGGTTTACATCCAGCAAGTTTATTTCAGCTTCACAACCAGTAAACCTTATTAGAATAATTTTAGATTCACGGTTAACTTGGGTGTCTCATGTGATTGCTTATGCCCAAAGATCTCATCGCAAATATTCGCTTTAAAGCAGAAAATAAAGGTTAACGGTCGTCGGACCGCCGACAGAAGCTTTCTTCTTATGCACAATAAAATGACCATTTTTCGTGAATTTTTCACCATTTTTCAAAAAATTTGATAATTTTTGACCACTTTTGACAGTTTTTGACGAATTTTGACAATTATTGACCGTCTTTGACAATTATTGACCTTTTTTGACAATTTTTCAAAAATTTTAACATATTTGGCAATTATTGACCATTTTTTCAAAATTTTGACAATTTTTAATAATTGTTGGCCATTTTTGACAGTATTTTATCATTATTGAGCATTTTTTCAAAATTCTGACAATTTTTGACCATTTTTGACAATTTTTCGAAAAATTTGACAATTTTTGACAATTATTGACCATTTTTCCAAATTTTTGAAAATATTTGGCAATTATTACCCATTTTTTCGAAATTTTGACAGTTTTTGACAATTTTTGACGATTTTTCCAAATTCTTGACAATTTTTGACCATATTTAAAAATTTTTGACAATTTTTCAAAAATTTTGACAATTATTGACCATTTTTGACAGTTTTTGACGAATTTTGACAATTATTGACCGTCATTGCGAATTATTGACAATTTCTCAAAAATTTTAACATATTTGGCAATTATTGACCATTTTTTCAAAATGTTGACCATTTTTCAAAATTTTAACAATTATTGATCCTTTTGGACCATTTTTGACAATTTTTGATGAATTTTGATTGGTTTTGACAATTATTGACCGTCTTTGACAATTATTGACCATTTTTGATAATTTTTCGAAAATTTTAAACATTTTTCAAAATTTTTGACAATTATTGACCATTTTTGAGAATTTTTGACGATTTTTCCAAATTCTTGACAATTTTTGACCATATTTGAAAATTTTTGACAATTTTTCAAAAATTTTAACAATTATTGACCATTTTTGACATTTTTTGACGAATTTTGACAATTTTTGACCGTCTTTGACAATCATTGACAATTTTTCAAAAAGTTTAACATAATTGGCAATTATTGACCATTTTTTCAAAATTTTAACAATTATTGATCCTTTTGGACCATTTTTGACAATTTTTGATGAATTTTGACTGGTTTTGACTATTATTGACCGTCTTTGATAATTATTGACAATTTAATACAACATTTTTCAAAATAATTAACCATTTTTGACAATTTTTGAAAATATTTGGCAATTATTAACTATTTTTTCAAAATTTTGACAGTTTTTGATCATTTTCCAAATTTTTGACTATATTTAAAAAAATTTGACAATTTTTCAAAAATTTAACATATTTGGCAATTATTAACCATTTTCTCAAAATTTTGACAATTTTTGACTATTTTTGACAATTTTTCACACCTATAGTTGTGCGAACTCAGTGCGGCAAGAGAGATTGCGCACAGTCGCTTGAATGAGTTATCGCGTGACGAACGCTTTTTCGTAACATCACACGTTTGACGAGTTCACTAGCCTTCCCAAAAGTCCTATGTCGTGCAATAAGAAGCAAGCTTCAATTTAAATTTCATTGGATTAGTGGATTATTCAGAAATCTGGCAACGCTGTTGCGTGACGAACCCTTATTCGCTTTTTCGTAACATTATACGTTTGACGAGTTCACTAGCCTTTTCAGAAATATGGCAACACTTTTGCGTGACGGACTTTTCGTAACGGTTACACGTTTTACGAGTTCACTAGCCTTCTCAAAAGTCCAATGAGTGCAATAAGAAGCCAAGCGTCAATAAATTGCTTAAGTCAGTTAGTTTATTTCGCACTCGTTCATAGTCGTATAATCGCGTGCGTGCGTATCATCGCAAGTGTTCATTATGTCGATCCGTACCAGAAACTTTTTAAAAAGCTCCAAATCCTTCCGCTTCCTTGCATATACATTTATGAGTCTCTGCTGAGTATACCTACATCTCAATATTAATTTGCTGGTATCCCACGCGGATATTCATAAATTATAATACTCGGAATTCGGAATACGACCTCTCTTGTACCAACGAGATCAAGAATCTGCTTATCGCAAAACAATCGACTAGATTTTAATTTATATAATATATTTCAAAAGTTTTATGAAGAAAAAGTCGTTAGAAAGTTAAAGAAGTGTACTTTTAACAAACTAGTAAAACGTTTTCTGTTGGAAGATAAAATTGATGTACCGTATTTTATATAACAATTTACTCTATATAAATGCATGTATTTATTACTGTATGAACTAATTACTGTATTTAAGTTCAATAAACTATCCAATCCTATCCTATTTCTACACTGGCTGTATACCGCTCGGCTATCAAGACATAATAATGTATTATAATGTTTTTGTTATTCATTTAAATAGTTTTTACTTGTTGGATAAATTTATACACACTACTATGGCTAATTACTATTTATTTATTCAAAGAAACACACACTGTATTAAACTTAATTTATATACACACTTTACCTAATGTCTACTAATTTATTTACACTCGGTATAATAGTTCTACTACCACTTGAATATTACACTATTTATCTCCACTATTTCATTCACTCTCCGATTACTAAGAACTTCTGTAAACTGTCTGTGAACTAACTCTTTACTGTCCGTTTCACTAATTCTCAACTAACTCAAAAACCCTCGTATATATTAACCAGTGGTAATGATACTCTGATTTTGTATAATTTCTGAATTTTAGAATTTTAGAAATAAATATTTTATAGGAATATGTCAAGAAAATGTCAAAGTAAAAATTTAATTACTTACCGAAATATTAAATAATATTGGTTGGTAAGATGTTTTGAAAGGGAAGTGGAAATTAAAAGAAAGAATGAGGAGGTTGCTAAGGGGAAACTAGGGAGTTGTTGTGTACCGTGGACGCGAGAGGTGCGTCAAATAATTTTTGCTGTGTAATTTTTTTCTGGTAGAAAAACCAGAAAAGAGGGAGTTGTTGACTTGGAACGCAGGAAGGGTTAGATAATTCTGGTTTGGGGTAAATTGCTTTCCTGGTAGAAAAAAACCAGAAGGAAAGAGTTGTGTATTAAGTGCCAGAACGAGGACTACGAGCGAGTTGTGGTATGTTTGTCCACATTAGGACAACCTATTCATGCATATGGTGAGATAACCAATTTATTAATATATTGAATTTGCGATCCAGTAAATTTTGTTCGAGGTATATATCATAATTGATTAATTAATAAATATTTGGAGTAGTTGAATGCTGTGGCCAAGAGCTGAAAGAAAATTAAAACTGTTACCGTTCTTATTTACAACAATTTATTTGCTTCACGAATTTGAGGTTATAATAGAAAAACTAAAGCATTGGAGTGATTAAGAGTGTATAAATAAGGCATTTAATTATAGGTTGTATTCATTATTATTAATAGTTGCACACTTAAGTTAAATTTGATATCAAATTTTCTAATATTCGCATGATACTGAAGTAAGTGGTATTGATATTTGATTTAGGTTACGTCCTCACATTCATGTGAGGAAAATTGATCAGCTGTTTAAACGGAGCGAACATTTTACGTTCCGTAATTCGAAGTAATGCGAATATTAGTGGTAAGAGTATTTCACAGTTTTATTATTGTCAATATGATAAATTGTTATATTGCTGTTTATAATAGGTAATCTGTTTCATTGTTGAGTTATATATTGATTTTTTTATAGTTGTTTATTAAATCAAAATCAGAGTATATAAATATTTCATTTCTTACGTACAAGATAACATAAATTAAATAATTAGATTGGAACGCCATCTACGAACCGACATCTATAGTATCCTTGAAATACGACCTTGGGGTAAGTAGTCGAATCTCTTTCTGAGAAGCCGTGGAAAAAGTATAAAATTCTATTTGACAAATAAAACGAACCCAACACGTAGACAACTACCATAACAAAATATTTGACATAACTCAAACAACTTAAACAAATAATATAAATTAGCAAACGCTAAATTATTAATTCATAATATATATATATATATATATATAAATATCTAGCCGTATAGCATACTTTTAGTTTAATGATGACTGATAGATGACTGCTGATTGATTGATCGTTGATCATTGATTCAAGACTGATAGACTGATAGATCGATGACTCATCTTGAATGTGTTGTCACCTGTATATTTATACAACGGTTTAAGTTCGCCGTAAGTATATATTAAATATTAAATGTTCATTTACGTGCTGAACTTGACTCCGTACCTGTCGACCTCGTTACTTATATTTATGTAATATTCCAACGTTTTAATGATTTGTTGAAATCAGTTTCAAAGTAATTTATTTCTTATTTAATATTATTATTATATTAGGCCAAAATGCATCACATCGCAACAGTATGTTTTATCAAAAATTCTCGAATTTTTCAAAGCTCTTTCCATATTTTCATTTGTTGTCATCCAATTCTGAATTATGTTGGAAACTTCAAGTCTCTAACCCATCGGAAAATAAGTTTAAAATCATGTACAAAGCTCCACCCCGACAGACATACAAGCATAGTATGATTGATTTTCCGGTAAGGTGGGCGAAAAAATATAGTTTCGTACTCGTTTGACTGGAAGTTTCTTTTAAATTTTCTAGCATATGTGATAGCTTTTTGTGTATTAGTTCTTGTTCACGTACCATCTGCATTCTTGATTGGTGGATTTTTAACGATAGGTCAATTTCGTTGTTTCTTCGCTTTACAAAGTGTAGTTATAATAATGAAGGCCTTTTCTTAAATTTTAAGTTTTCCTGTCTAAAGATGAAACATTTTTGAAAAGGAGGTTGACGTAGAGTTTCTAGTACGTGTATTTTGTCAATTTTTGGGAAATTTTTGTCGAAAGCCTGTTCATAATTATCAATGATTTAATACAAGTTTTAAGGATCCTAAATTGTATTCAACACTCAAAGTTTTAATAATTTATTTAGGATGTGATCATGCGCACTGCAATTGGCGGGAGCCTCCTTAACTTTTAAATAAAGGTTAGTTAGGTATTTTTATCCTTTACAGCCTACAGTTTAAATAGAAATATGGATGTTGAATTTTTATTACTAACATCAGCAGCTTTTTAAAAATGCTTTCATAAGCAGAAGCACGCATATGCTTATTTTTATATTGTGCACTTTTGACTTTATAATGGCAAGGCCTTTCTCTATAAAGTTCGATCAGTGACCACGACATTTTTACATGCAATGTTGCTTAATTTATTTCGAACTTTCCACTTTTCATAAAATATGGCGTGGAAATAAAAAAACGAAAAACGAATAGATACTAGAGACTAGAAGTTAAACAACGTTGAAGTAAATATTACCCAATATTTTTGCCCAAAGCTGTCAATTAATTGATAGTTTGAACATAAATAGAACAAGTTTTGATGATTTGAAAATTGACAAAAAAATTGATTCAAAATGTGTATGTATTTATCAATTACTTAGGATCCTAAAAAATTGACTAAAACTTGTGTAATGAATCATTGACACCTAATTACAAACGGGCTTAAGCTGAAGAAATTTCTATAAAATATTTTCAGACGAGAATGTCTTATATAGAGAAATCTAAAACATTTGTCAATTTTCTAAAACGCTTAGCAGCGGAAAATTCGTTCAAAAGGAAAAAACTCAAAAGAGAGACGTTTTATATAAAGATCCGAATATTGATATGAATATCTTAAAACGCTTTAAGCTATTTTTCGCTTGAAAGAATCCATCCTCGCTTTGAGCGAACTTTTGAGTATTTTTTCGTATAACCAGACAATACAAAACAAAAAGTAGACGTAAAAAATTATCGAAAAATCACTTGTATCTACATAGTAGAAGTATAGTTTGGCAAGTCTATCTGAAGCTACGGGGCATCGGTAAGGGGGGAGGAAGCATGGCCGATATCTGTCATAAGCGTACCAATGGAGTACGGTACCTATTTCATCAAAGTATTAAAAATAATAATTATTATATATAGAAACTGATTTATGCTTTGCTGTGAAGTTATCACTACATACTTAGCACTTTAGCTTTTTCATAGTTAAACGTGGCAATATCGAATGTTTTCGACCGCATTCCTTTCACAGCTTCATTTATGTTTGCCAAACTATACGATTGTAATCAAAGCAGAAAGCATGGTCGAACACCCAAAAAACCAATGTTGCCAGACATCGCCAAACATCCAACTATTGTATAAATCCTCACTACTTTCTGAATATTCGCTGATTTCGGAGTATCACTAGTAGATATAATCTATTTCTTCTTCTATTCTGAAAAGTCTTTCTGTTATGTTAGAAAAAAGACGTTGTTTTGTCAGCTGACAGCTGAACACACAAAGGAAATGACTTTTGTTAAATGGAAATTGTTGTTTTTAATTTAAAAATAAATTCCGATCGTCATAAAATAAACATTAATGTAAAATGTACGAAAAACTTTTGATTTGAAGATAAAAATATAATTAGACACAAACCAATCACGCAACGTTAAATTTTTAAACGTAATGTCGCATTGCGTACAAAAAAGAATAATTTTAGAATGCGAAATATTTGATTTTATTACCGAATTACTTTTGAAAAGTTGAAAACTTATTCAGTGTGTCAATAAAAACATTTTAATTTTACCGCATGTATAGGGAAAATGGCCCTAATGGCTGCCAAACAGGCGATAGGAAGCTCATGGGGACTAAATCCACGGATCGATCACTGGTTGTGCACAACTGTGGTGAGACCCATGGTTACCTATGGAGCCTTAGTTTTGTGGAAGGAAGAGGAGGAAACAGCCTCTCATATTATCTCCGACTGTGAAGCTTTGTCTCATTGGAGATATATACTCCTAGGACTAGAGTATCTAATGGAGGATTTCTCAAAGAAGGACCTAGTGAAAAGACTGTTGAGCCTGATAACGTCTCTTCACATAAAAGGTATAACAAAAAGCCTAAAGGTTGAGGTGTCGAGGTCTCGAAGCCTCTGACTGGTGGTGCCGAACCAATCAATCAATCATGTATGTTTCGCTCATTCGAAACAAAAGTGACAACTGAAAATATCTACGTTTTGTGGAATTTAGTCAATTAGGTTTAAAATATATTAAAAAATATTGTTGAACAGCGACACATCTGTACTTTAGTAAATGAGCGGTCATTAGTGTCACTATTATTTTACTCGTGTCAAGGGTTTTGTATAAACAATAGTGTCACATTTCAAAAAGTATTGTAATGTTTTTGTTATTTATTTGAATAGTTTTTATTTGTGGGATAAAATTATACACACTATGGCTAGATACTATCTATTGATTTATTTATTAAACTTAATTCATTACACACTCTACTTAATGTCTACTAATTTATTTACACTCGGTTTAATAGTTCTAATTTATTTTTACCACTTGAATATTACACTATTTATCTTCACTATTTCATTCACTGTCCGATTACTAAGAACTTCTGTAAACTGTCTGTGAACTAACTCTTTGTCTTCGTTCCACTAATTCCCCAACTCACTCAAAAACCCGCGTATATCTAGTCTTGATCAATTCTGTGAAGTTCTTGTATTTTCCATGCTCGTCCTATGCGTAAACAAAGCGACTTTTCGAGAACATTCTCGAAGAGCGCATTCGCCAAAATTTATAGTCGAGAGACAGGGCCGGCTTTGAGTAGGTGATCTCGCAACAGTATCTTCTCAGTAAGTATTTATCAAATAATTATTTAGAGAGAACAGTGACACATTATAACGCCATAAATTATTATTTTTTATAAGTAATAATACTGACACTAGTGAGTGTATGACCTAAAAAGAGCCTCTAAAATCAAAGTTTGATTTAATAAAAATTAACTTGTAACATTGGGAGACCCAGTTAGGTACTTCCTATTTAGGTTCTGGTAGAAATCGCGACCCTCGGAATTTCAGGTTAATTTTAAAATGTGTTTCCTGAAAAACATTACTTTTTGAGTTGAGTCACTGTTGTTTCGAATGAGCGATTTGTTGTTTTCTGTACAGTTTTACAATAATATCGAAGCATCATTAATATAACCCCTGTATTGAAAAAAACCTTATTATGAACTAAATAAATTGGGGAAATTCTCAAATACAAATATGTTGTTCGTTTTGTATAAGTTTTCAACATTAAACTTGACAATAACATTGAGCGATTTGC
Source organism: Lochmaea crataegi (assembly GCA_947563755.1). Classification (NCBI taxonomy): domain Eukaryota; kingdom Metazoa; phylum Arthropoda; class Insecta; order Coleoptera; family Chrysomelidae; genus Lochmaea; species Lochmaea crataegi. The sequence continues at coordinate 26,596,856 of OX387428.1, read as the reverse complement.
TTTCTAAAATTATCTTTAAAAATTATGGACGGGTTTATGCTGTACCAGTCGGCATTGCCCTCATTACCTATCAACTCTATACACAAAATATAGATACGAAAATAAAATTTATTATAGGTATCGACTGGAGTGCAAAACTTTTTTTAAATAGCACAAAACTTATTGTTATATAACGTGGAACTTTAGAATGTGGAGACATTAAGAAATTACTCATGTATCTAGAACAGCGGATTTCAACCTTTCAACCTTTCAACCACTAAGATTAATATTTTGCTGTAACCCTCATCATACTATCTTTTAAAGATGAAATACACAATTTTTCGGGGGATAGAAATGCAAATTTGAAATTTTTGTCAATTATTGTTTTTTCAAAACACATCAACAGTATTAATTTTGTCAAATTCTAATAAGCCAGTGGCGTAGTACCCACTGTTCTATATTTTTGTCTATAACTCTAGAACAGTTCATCACAGCGACCTCTCTATCTAAATCGATTCAGCATGAAATTTTATACATAAAAACAAATTTTTATTAATTTTTCGTGACATATAGTGCGTTAAAGTTAACCTTTGCTGCTGTTTTGAAAATGTTCACAACCTTTACTCAGACAACTTGTAACATGAAAATAACGTCTGTTAGAGAGCTGTTAAATTTTTGAAGGCTTGCTTCTTATTGCACGACATAGGACTTTTGAGAAGGCTAGTCAAAAATTGTCAAAAATTTGGAAAAATGGTCAAAAATTGTCAAAAACTGTCAAAAATTGTTAAAATTTTGAAAAATGGTCAAAAATTGTTGAAATTTTGAAAAAATGGTCAATAATTATAAAAGACTGTCAAAAATGGTCAATAATTGTTTAAAATTGTCGAAATTTTTGAAAAATAGTCAAAAATAGTTAAAATTTGGAAAAAATGGTCAATAATTATAAAAAACTGTCGAAAACGGTCAATAATTGTTAAAAATTGACAAAAATGGTCAATAATTTTTGAAATTTGGAAAAATGCTCTAAAATGGTCAACATTTTTGAAAAATTGTCAAAAATGATCAATCATTGTTAAAACTGTCAAAATTGGTCAATAATTGTCAAAAATGGTCAATAATTGTTAAAATTTAAAAAAAATGTTCAAAAATTGTTAGGAATTTGGAAAAAATGGTCAATAATTGTCAAAAATTTTTATAAGTAATAATACTGACACTAGTGAGTGTATGACCTAAAAAGAGCCTCTAAAATCAAAATTTGATTCAATAATAATTAACTTGTAACATTGGGAGACCCAGTTAGGTACTTCCTATTTAGGTTCTGGTAGAAATCGCGACCCTCGGAATTTTAGGTTAATTTTAAAATGTGTTTCCTGAAAAACATTACTTTTTGGGTTGTGTCACTGTTGTTTCGAATGAGCGATTTGTTGTTTTCTGCACAGTTTTACAATAATATCGAAGCATCATTAATATAACCCCCTGTATTGAAAAAAACCTTATTATGAACTGAATAAATTGGGGAACTTCTCCAATACAAATACAATGGTTATTTGTAAACATTTTGAAAAAATGGTCAATAATTGTCAAAAATTTTGAAAAATGGTTAAAATTTTTGAAGAATTATCAAAAATGGTCAATAATTGTCAAAGATGGTCAATAATTGTCAAAAATTGTCAAAAACTGTCAAAAATTGTTGAAATTTTGAAAAATAGTCAAAAATTATTAAAATTTTGAAAAATGGTCAAAAATTGTTAAAATTTTGAAAAAATGGTCAATAATTATAAAAGACTGTCAAAAATGGTCAATAATTGTTTAAAATTGTCGAAATTTTTGAAAAATAGTCAAAAATAGTTAAAATTTGGAAAAAATGGTCAATAATTATAAAAAACTGTCGAAAACGGTCAATAATTGTTAAAAATTGACAAAAATGGTCAATAATTTTTGAAATTTGGAAAAATGCTCTAAAATGGTCAACATTTTTGAAAAATTGTCAAAAATGATCAATCTTTGTTAAAACTGTCAAAATTGGTCAATAATTGTCAAAAATGGTCAATAATTGTTAAAATTTAAAAAAATGTTCAAAAATTGTCAGAAATTTGGAAAAAATGGTCAATAATTGTCAAAATTTTGAAAAAATGGTCAATAATTATCAAAAATTGTCAAAATTTTGAAAAAATGGTCAATAAAATATAAAATAAAACTTATTAGAACGTACTGGGCCTAATGTAATCCCCAACATCGCATTCTATTGCGCGTATTTTTATTGATGGTTTTCCCAACCTCGCATTCTATTGTGCATAAGAAGCAAGCTTCTGTCGGCAGTCCGACGACCGCTCACCTTATTTTTCCTGCTAGATGTATCCTTTAAGATTGTCTTGCTAAAATTTCATATTGATATTTGCATTTTAATGGATGGTACGATCTTTTAAACCAATAGATGCTTTTTCAAAAATCTCAATATTCCATTTTAATTAAATTTTTTGAAGTACTTAACTCTTGATTAAAATAATAAACATTTTTCATTCCATAGTTTTAAAAACAGGAACATTAATTACTTTCGAAGCATAAACCCGTAGAGGCAGAAGCTTAATTTTCATATTGTGTCTGACCCTCCCACATCCCACCTCCACAATTTTCATTCATAAATGCAATCTCACTAACGTTCCATTTTCCAATCGAAATTTCCTTCAAACTCCGGGCGCCCTCTAGTATCGAATAGCCTTACTAAGGTTTTTATTGATTAATACCAACGGGAAATAGAAAAAGCTGTCAGTGCACCATCTGTTTGAAAAACATTGTATTAAAACACCGCTATGGATCTGTGAAATCAGTGACCTGTAAAAAGTAGACATCATGTTTTGCAATGATTGAGTTGTAAAACGTTGAACGCAGGCAGTGAGTGGCTCTTGTTAGGGCTCTGTAATTATTTCGTTGATTTAATTATTGTATAAGGATATATCATATAAAGGATGTCCAGAAACTCTCTTGCTAAAATCAAACTACAGCTATACGAGGGTTGTCCTTTATATCGTTTTATTGCCATCACATGAAGCGTTTAACGTGGGAGGGGAAACGGGTACATTTCTTTGTGAATCAGTTTTTTGACAAATTTTAAATTAAATTAAAAAAAGTTCTCGAGTTTGAATTCACAATTATGCACCGTTTTCGAGAAAAATCATTTTTGAAGCTTGCTTCTTATTGCACGACATAGGACTTTTGGGAAGGCTATTGAACTCGTGATACGTGTGATGTTACGAAAAAGCGTTCGTCACGCGATGACTCATTCAAGCGACTGTGCGCAATCTCTCTTGATGCACTGAGCTCGCACACCTGTAGGTGTGAAAAATTGTTAATAATTGCCAAATATTTTCAAAAATTGTCCAAAATTGTCAAAAACTGTCAAAAATTGTCAAAAATTGTCAAAAATTGTCAAAAATTGTCAAAAATGGTCAAAAATGGTCGAAAATTTTGAAAAATGTCAAAAATTGTCAAAAATGGTCAAAAATTTTGAAAAATGTCAAAAAATGTCAGAAATTGTCAAAAATGGTCAAAAATTTTGAAAAATGTCAAAAAATTTTAAATATGGTTAAAAATTTGGAAAAATGATCAAAAATTGTCAAAAACTGTCAAAAATTGTTCCAAAATGGTAAATAATTTTGAAAAATGTTTAAAATTTTTGAAAAATTGTCAATAATTGTCAAAGATGGCCAATAATTGTCAAAACCAATTAAAAATTGTCAAAAATGGTCCAAAAGGATCAATAATTGTTAAAATTTTGAAAAATAATTGTCAAAATTCTGAAAAAATGGTCAATAATTGCCAAATATGGTAAAATTTTTGAAAAGTTGTCAATAATTGTCAAAGACGGTCAATAATTGGCAAAATTCGTCAAAAATTGTCAAAAACTGTCAAAATTTTGAAAAAATAGTTAATAATTGCCAAATATTTTCAAAAATTGTCAAAAATTTGGAAATAATTGCCAAAATTTTTGAAAAATGGTCAAAAATTCTGAAAAATTGTCAAAAATGGTCAATAATTGTCAGAACCTGTCAAAAATGCTCAAAAATTCTCAAAAATGGTCAATTATTGTTAAAATTTGGAAAAATGGTCTAAAATGGTCAGAATTTTTGAAAAATTGTCAAAAATTTTTAAATATGGTCAAAAATTTTTAAATATGGTCAAAAATTTGGAAAAATTATCAAAAATTGTCAAAAAGTGTCAAAATTTTGAAAACATGGTTAATAATTGCCAAATATTTTCAAAAATTGTCAAAAATTGTTAAAAATTGTCAAAAATTGGGAAAAATGGTAGATAATTGTCAAATTTTTTGAAAAATGGTCAAAATTTTTTAAAAATCCTCAAAAATGGTCAATAATTGTCAGAACCTGTCAAAAATGCTCAAAAATTCTCGAAAATGGTCAATTATTGTTAAAATTTGGAAAAATGGTCTAAGGTGGTCAGAATTTTTGAAAAATTGTCAAAAATGATCAATAATTGTCAAAATTGGTCAATAATAATTGTTAAAATTTGAAAAAATTGTCAAAATTTTGAAAAAATGGTCAATAATTGTCAAAAATTGTCAAAAATTGTCAAAAATTGTCAAAAATTGTCAAAAATTGTCAAAAATGGTCTAGAATAGTCAGAATTTTTGAAAAATTGTCAAAAATTTTTAAATATGGTTAAAAATTTGGAAAAATGATCAAAAATTGTCAAAAACTGTCAAAATTTTGAAAAAATGGTTAATAATTGCCAAATATTTTCAAATATTTTCAAAAATTGTCAAAAATGGTAAATAATTTTGAAAAATGTTTAAAATTTTTGAAAAATTGTCAATAATTGTCAAAGATGGCCAATAATTGTCAAAACCAATCAAAAATTTGTCAAAAATGGTCCAAAAGGATCAATAATTGTAAAAATTTTGAAAAATGGTCAAAAATTGTCAAAATTCTGAAACAATGGTCAATAATTGCCAAATATGTTAAAATTTTTGAAAAGTTGTCAATAATTGTCAAAGACCGTCAATAATTGGCAAAATTCGTCAAAAATTGTCAAAAACTGTCAAAATTTTGAAAAAACGGTTAATAATTGCCAAATATTTTCAAAAATTGTCAAAAATTTGGAAAAATGGTCGATAATTGTCAAAATTTTTGAAAAATTGTCAAAAATGGTCAGAATTTTTGAAAAATTGTCAAAAATTTTTAAATATGGTCAAAAATTTGGAAAAATGATCAAAAATTGTCAAAAACTGTCAAAATTTTGAAAAAATGGTTAATAATTGCCAAATATTTTCAAAAATTGTCAAAAATTGTCAAAAATTGTCAAAGATAGCCAATAATTGTCAAAACCAATCAAAAATTGTCAAAAATGGTCCAAAAGGATCAATAATTGTTAAAATTTTGAAAAATGGTCAAAAATTGTCAAAATTCTGAAAAAATGGTCAATAATTGCCAAATAGGTTAAAATTTTTGAAAAGTTGATAATAATTGTCAAAGACGGTCAATAATTGGCAAAATTTGTCAAAAATTGTCAAAAACTGTCAATAATTGTCAGAACCTGTCAAAAATGCTCAAAAATTCTCAAAAATGGTCAATTATTGTTAAAATTTGGAAAAATGGTCTAAAATGGTCAGAATTTTTGAAAAATTGTCAAAAATGATCAATAATTGTCAAAATTGGTCAATAATAATTGTTAAAATTTGAAAAAATTGTGAAAATTTTGAAAAAATGGTCAATAATTGTAAAAGACGGTCAATAATTGTCAAAATTCGTCAAAAACTGTCAAAAATGATCAAAAATTGTCAAAATTTTTGAGAAATGGTGAAAAATTCACGAAAAATGGTCATTCTATTGTGCATAAGAAGCAAGCATTACGTCAAATTGCTCCGAGGTTGCTGGTATTTGCTGTTGCTATTTCTGTTCTAAAATGAAATAATCGATTCAGATTCTGCTCAAAAGCAAATCGTATGATTTATTTGTGAATTATTCATCCAGTATCATGAACGTCTTTTCCAGCACTGCAAATATATCAGTTGTCCTTGAAAACCATCAAGAAATGATATCATCGAATATAAAAATAAAGTAATTTCGCGTGGGTTTCGGTCATTTTTATAAAAACGTAAAAAATGGTAGTTCGTTGGAATTTTCACATTCAATTAAGCGGATACACTTAATCTCTAAATACTTCTTTAATTTCAACCGACACGGCATACACGACGTATTGTCTCACTTTAAATCGATTCAATGGAAATGATGTCTATAAATTGTTGTGACACTAAAAAGATTATTAAATACCATTCAAATCATTAACAAAATGGATTTTTAAAGTTCTTCCGGGTTTTGTGTGTTTATTGTGGTAATTACTTGAATGGGAGTATAATGAATAAAATTGTTTGTAAGTTGTAGACGAAACTCAATTATAAAAAAACAATATGATATCATAAACATTCGCTACAAATACAGGGCTACGACAAGGAGGCTACTTAAGCCCGCTACTGTTTAAACATTCATGGACGAAATAATAAAGAAATGTAAGCCGCTAACAAAAAAATTATTGTGTAGGACACATACAATTACAAACAGTAAATATAACTGAAGGAGCATTCGCAGATGATGTCGTATTACTGGCTGAAAGTGAAAAAGACTTGCAAATAAACATAAATGCATGGAACACAGCAATGAAGGAAAATAGCATGAAGATAAACAAGAATAAAACAAAGGTAATGATAATAAGAGAGGACAGAGAAAACTTAACCACCTACATAGATGGAGAAAAAATAGAACAAGTAAATATTTAGGATGAAAGAGGGACACAAGACGCCGATATTAACAATAGAATTCATAAAACGAATAAACTTTACTATGCAATGAACACAAAACTTATCAATAAAAGAGAAATTTCCAAAACAGACAAAAATAAAGGTTTTCAAAACGTTATATCAACCAATACTAACATTTGAATGTTAATCTTGGGTCTTAACAGAACAACATAAAAGTAAGATACAAGCAACAGCAATGAAATATCTTAGAACTATGGGAGTCACCAAGAGAGAGAGAGAGAGTGAGGAATATAGATATAAGAAAAAATCTAGAGGTACAATCCACATTAGAATTTATAGAAGGGAGACAACTAGATTGGTGGGGACATTCGTAGCGAATGAACGAAAAAAGACCAGTAAAGAGAGTTTGGAAAGCGAAAATACAAAATAACAAAAACGGGGCAGGCCAAGAAAAACGTGGAACAAAGTAATAGAAGATATTGTAATGGTTGAAAGTCATGGCAGGGTCGCCATGTAATGGATGCGTCTCCAATGGATACGTTGGTAGACTAAAGGTGTGGAAAGGCCTCTGAATCGGTGGTGTTGCGGGTCGCTTGGAGGATCATCTCCAGGGAATGAAACAACTACTTCTAGCACTGGGATATGTTTTATTTATTTACTATAATACATTACACTATTTACTATTGCTAATGATATACATAAGTACCTAGCTGTATAGCATACTTATAATTAATGGTTAAAGATTACTGATCTCTGACCATTCGACTATATAGAATGTTCTTCATGACTTATTCTAAATCAACTTCTCCTATAATAAATATTGAATGCATATTTATATAACCAGTCAAGTTCAAATAAAACAAATAAACATATTATTGTTTTGACTTACTTCACGCTTGAACTTGACTTTCTATTAAATAACCTTCTTAATTTATATTTATATAATAATGAAATGTTCGAACGTTTTGTTGAAATAAGATCAAGGGAATTTAATTCTTATTTGAAATATTTATTATTATATTATTATATTGGGCCAAAAGGCATCACAATACACTAAATAAAAGATATATAAGCAGGAAACAAGCAGCGGAATAATTGGCACAAAACAGAACAGAATGGAAGAAATTCGTACATAAATAATTGCACCATACCCTACACCATCGAATGGTAGAAGGGTTTACTGACTATATCTATATATAAGTTATAGACAAAATAAGTTTGTTGTCTTGTTAAAGTTGAACAAAATTCTACAGTATACAATCAGCATAGAATTTTTTTAACTTTCGCGTGAGTTTTCTATATATCTTTCAGCAACTGTGTCACTTTTACAGCCATCATGACGTTTAACAGTGAGAAGATCTACTCCGGAACCAGCCGAAGATCTTTGAAAACAGTGACCCGTGAGCAACTTTAAAAAGGAAGTAATTGTCTTGCACATGCCTCCAAAAGTATGAATACCTTCTGGCTGCTTCGTACATTTCTTGTTTCTAAAGAACAAAAAGAAACGAGTTTCGGTATCGCTGGGTCTCATTGATGCAATTGTACCATATTTATTCCTTCCACATCACCAGGCGTTTCGAAGAATTCTCAGGAAACATTTGTTTGTATATTAGTTATTACAATTCTAAAAACAGTCTCTTCATAGTGACAGTTTTTAGCTCTTCTCTTCGGCATGGTCCACTATTATCATTGACAGTAGTAAATATTTTTCATTCTTCGTAAGAACTTTGCAACATTTTGTTTAGTAAAAATTATGGATCTTTTGGGTTTGTAAGATTCGGAATTTCTTTTTAAAAAAACAATTAGGCGACTAAACTTACTTATATATACATTTTTTTTAATTAAAAACGTGCTTCGTAATCTTGAGTAATAACTCAAGAAACTTTTTCGTCATTGATTGTTCTTTAAAATAGGTTAAAAGTACCTTTTCTCAAAATTTTTCTTGTGACACCAACTATCATAATTGGTATACTTTTTTCGTATACACTTTTAGACTTTTCTGGCATTAATCCAGCAACTGAATTATTAGATAAATTTTCAATATCTCTGGGTACCTAAATCATTCATTTTACAGTGCTTTATGAATTTTCCACAAAACAGACTAATCTATAGAAGCATTGTTTAAGGAGACTATACCATGATAGAAGTAAAAGTTTATAGAATGTTTCAAACCCATTCACCTGAAGCGCTACTTGCAATCGAGTTGTCAAAATAGGCCTGGCAGCTAAGCAGGCCTTCCACCCGAAAAGAAGAAAAGATGTTAAAATTGTGTGGGGTTAAAAGCAAAACGGGTAAAGTCCATTTTTGTGAAAAATGCAGCATTTCGTGGAATAAATTGTTCAAATAGTAATGTATCAGTGCGACAAATCAAAAACTGGCAAAAGAGATGAAATCCACTACACTTTAGCGCTGTAAATTACAGTTTGGAAGCAAAAACAATGAAGTCCACCGCACTTAAAAATTGAAGAAGGTAAAGTCCACCGCGACGAATTACAAAGCTTGCTTCAAACAGTGAAAATCGCGTAGTCCGTTTCTAGGAAGGATATTTCTTCGCTATCCCATTGGTATCCCGTGGGAATGAGGACCTTAAATTGTCCACGTGAACTTTTGTGACAGAGAGATCCGAGGGCATCCCAAGAATGTGGTGATTTTGTATTTCCCTCAGCATTCCCGAGTGATCCCTCAGAGTCTCTCCATTTAATGGCCTCTCCACTGATAGCATTCTATGAGCTGCTCTCCTGGCTTCCACATACCCTTCTGAGATTCCAGAGGAATAATCTGGCTTTGTTTATCACTCTTTCCAAGTGGGCGCCCAGGTGAGTTATCTAAGATTACCCCTAGATATTTCACCTCCGTCGCAAATGGAATGCTCACGTCGCCTAAAATTGGCTAGCAGAGTCGCTGTAATTTTTTCCTCTTTGTGAAGGGAACAATTACGGTTTTGAGGGGGACATCTGTTCCCTCTCGCACCACCTATGCACTATGTTTAAGGCCGTTTGAAGGATGTTAGAAATTATCTCTTCAAATTGGCCTCTAATAATATTACTATATCATCAGCATATCTCTGCACATTTATCCCCTGATTGGATAATTTACCCAGAAGATCGTCAACCAGTAGTGACCACAAAAGGGGGGAAAGCATCCCTCCCTGTTGGCAACCCCTGGCCGCCTTACTCCTTACCGTGACTCCATTCAGTGATGTAATGATGTACCGGTTTGATAATATGCTTTTGATCCAGTAACGGATTGGTTTTCAGATTCCTCTGCGCTCCACCGTTCTCCATATGGAGACTGGAAGGGCGTTATTAAACGCTCCTTCTATATCTAGGAAGGCCGACAGCGCTACTTCCTTATTGCCAAGGAAAGGGCTGATTTTCCCCACTAGATTGTTTATTGCCAAATCTGTAGATTTGCCCGTTTGATAAGTATACTGGGAGGGATTTAGCGGATACCCTCGTAACCTCCCTTCCCTAATATGCTTGTCTAAAATTTTTTCAAAGATTTGGGAAGTGAATTGTTCCTTTTCCCAGTTTTCCGTATAAATACAACCCTCGCCACTGGCCATTCTAGAGGGATGTACCCCCACGCCAGACTAGCTCTCAATAACTTGACCAAATGGGGTAACAGCTCTCCACTGCCCTGTTGTAGCAGAGCAGGAAAAATGCCATCTTCCCCAGGTGATTTGTACGGTGAGAATTCGTTCACTGCCCATACAATTGCCGATGGAGTGACTATGTCTGTTGCCAACTTCCAATCTTCCTTTTTGGGTCGTTCTGTCGATCTCGTTGGAAGTGGGATGGGTAACTGGTCCTCCAGAAACCGACTACCGGGAAAGTGAGTCTGAAGCAGTAGCTCTGGGTATTTTATTGCTCCAACGCCCTGTGCCGGATCTCAAGGGAGAGCCTTGTGAATTCTACAAAACTGACAGGTAAATCTGATATAATCTGACAGACGTTTCTCCAGGACTCTTTCCTGGCTTTCCTAATCGCCTTATTGTACTCTGTTAAAACCATACGATATTGTTCCCATAAGCCTTTTTCTTTAGCTCGGTTGAAGAGTTTCCCAACTCCTACTCTTTTCTTTTCCAAGTCTCTGCTCCACCACGGTGATCCTCTGTGGTCTCTCTTCTCCTTCAGTGGGCAGTTTTGTTGATAGGCCGATAGAATGGCAATTTTCAATTGATTATTCGCCTCTTCTATCTCTGCTCTATTCTTAATAGTACCAATTATGTTTCCCAAGCCTTCCTGGAGGGTTGAGCGATAACCGCTCCAGTTGGTGCATTTTGGGTTCCGAAATTGGACTATGGGTCTTGCCCCTGTATTCACGTCGAATCTAATGTGTCTGTGGTCTGAACAAGACGGCTCCGTAGATTCGTGCCAGTTAACGATTTTAGTACTAATGAAATGAAATCTAAAACTTCCCTGCGAATTTTATTCACGAAAGTTGGTTCGGAGCCAATGCTATTTACTACTAGCCCCTCCCTGATTTTATAGTTATATAAAGACACCTCTTTCATTTGTGACCGTACTTCCCCAGTCCAAATGGTGGGAATTTGCGTCACATCCAACGATCACCTGGGTGTTGTTCCTCCTGCCGTAGGCGATCAATTCTCGCACTACCGCTGGGGGATGTTCTTCTCTTCTGTCATCAGGGAAATAAGCAGAGCCCTCTGAGGATGCCCTCTGAGGATGAGAGTTAGACTACAACCATATCCTGGGTGCAGTAACCTGTTAACATTAAATAGTTTATGTTATTTCTGATAAGTAAACAAGCCCGGGGTTTAAAGCCTAACTACTTTACCAGAACAGTTTCCCAGTCCGCTGATCCATCCTGTGTTGGAAATCCAGGGTTCCTGGATGAATCCTACGTCGAACTTCTCCATGTCAACCCTCCGCCCAAGGACATAAGTTGCCGCTTTGGCGTGGTGAATGTTGGCCTGGAGACATCTCATTGTGGAAGCCATTGCGAGGCCCTAGGCGAGGAAGGGGGATTAACCCCCCTTTTTACCTAACTTTTCCGCCTTAGAACCCTTTTTAGACTCCTTTCGGGGAGGGAGATTTTTTTCCTTCCTTTCCAGGGTCTTTTTGGGGTCCGCGGATCCGACCGTTGTTTCGGTGCTGGTTTTCTCTTTCGAGGCCCTTGCTTCTTTGGATCGTATCAAGATCTGACCGAACCCAAAGTAAGGGCGGAACTCCAACCGCTCCAGATCCCTGTAAGATTCCCCTTCCAGGGAAAATGTCCAGGTCTGACCAGGGCCCGTATTCACCCGGTGTAGAACAGAACAGAATTGCGGAATTGCTCCAGCAAATCTGATCATTTTATTAAGGTTCAGATCCACCACCGCTTTCGCTAAATCTGCCCCTGTGGGGGGATCTTCGGGATGATTATGAGGAGGGGTTGCCAGCAACTCCCTCTCTTCCTGCTCCGATCTGGGGATTGGTGAAGGGGCAGAAACTACCACCTCCATGTCCTTTTCCAGTGTAACGTGGAGAATATCCCCTCCGCTGTTTTCTTTATTTGTACCTGTTTTTGTTTGGTCCATACAGATCCCATGAGTAGCTGGAGAAGTAGGTGTCTACTGCGGCCGAGCCCCGCAGTACCGCAGTAAGGCAAAATACTCCAGGAGGTTGCCTGGTATCCTGGAGGCTCCGTTCGAGATAGCTGTTTGTGCTAGGCACAGCTACAGTACATTATACACTCCCTTCGGCACGGTTCGCGTAAAACCTCGAGCTTAAGCCTATCGAGCCACTTTTTAGTTGATCCCCAGTGATGCTGTGCCAAAAGCTCCAATACCTCCTAGGACCGTGAGCCCCTCCACCAACGACAAGGTCCTGTGACTTAAGGTTAAAAATTCAAAAAACCGCCATTAATTAGTTTTGAACCCATCCACCGCGATCATGGTACACGCCGTGTAATAATTATCTTCACAGCTAGTATCATAATTATCATTATTATGATCCTAATATCATAAATATCTATTATACACCAAAAACCAACACAAAAACGCTTCCAGCTCTATTTCCATGATTAATAGTCACGACTCATGTTTATAAGTAATAAAAAAATCTTATTAATTAAATTGAAGTTTTGTTTGATATTTTGAAATTTAATTCCTTCATTAATTTTCCTCTAACAATAAATTATAAATTACCATTTTTTTATTACAAGCAGTTAGACTAGTGTTTTATTTTGTACAGTAACTCTCGGTCAGGGTCAAAATCAGCATCATAACAAGTTTTCAGCGTGGAAACTCTGACAGAATCGAGATGGGATTTAAACAGCAACCATACAAATTGGACACGTTGGAAATAAACAGAAATAAAATAATAAAGTATATGATAGCGAAAATTTACACCACTAAGGATAAAGGAAAAATGGAACGTAGTAGATTTATTACGCTATAAAAAATGTTTAGGGACTTTAATAAGCATCGAAACGTCTATATAGGGTCATTCATCAGTGCGATAAAGTCCAATAACTTGTAAATCCTCAAAGATATTCGAAAAAAATTTGACCAGTTTTAGCCAGCAGCCAAATTAGTCGCAATTGTACAGCGTGTTTCAGAACGCCGTGCCAGCTCAAAGTAACATTTTTTAAATGGGACACCCTATATTTTACTTCAAATTTGAATTCTCTATTTCAATGATATGAGGTTGTTGTAGGTTATACAGTGTATTTAAAAAGTTCTGACCACTTGTTCCTGAAAATCGTAATGAGTTCAATTCATACTTTAAGCTGCACAATTTGAAATTAATATGTCACAGCCATACGTGTCTGATGGACTTCTAGTATCATAATTCACTAGACCTGCTTACATATCTAATAAACCGTATAAAAGGCGAGTCCAAACTCCAATATATTGGTTTCACAATTTTTTTAAATGGTTCACCCTGTATTTAATATCGGTAAATGAAAGTTACTTTACTATACTTCAAATTTGACTAAGTATTCCCCATACCCAAACTGAATAGTTTTTATGATATTTCAATTTTATGATTAAAAAAATCCAACAGTACAAAATGTTACAAATATACTAAAATTTATTGAAAAAATCAACAATATAGTTATAAAAGATACTTAAAGTGAGTACCCTCTACATCGATGCAGGCTTGAAGATGGTCTTAATAAGATCGACTTACATCTCTAAGCATTTGCACATATATATGTAAGGTTATACATTCCTTCCGCAATACGCAATAGTAACCGCCAATATTTGGATCTTAGACCCTTTTGTTTCAGTGGAGAGTCAATCCACATTGATTCATTTGCATTTAAAGTTTGTCATGTTTCTTTGCCATTTCAACGATTTTCCTCCATTCCTTCCTGTCCTGGGTCTTTTGCCTCCAGTTTTTAATTTCCATTTTTTCTAGATCTAACGTTTGGTCTGTTTGTAACGGGTGTCCACTCTGTTATTCTCTTTACATTACTACCTTCTGTTAAGTTACCATAGTAATATATAACTGTCAAAAAAAAAAAAAAACTAGAGACATAATTGATTGAATGTCATATAAAATTACATTGATTTTCTATAAAAAGAAATAGTATTTTCATTCATTTTTACCAAGAATTATACTGTCCATCAAACATCGAAGTTATCTCATTCCATAATCAACATAAAATATGGTCCAGACGATCCGGATATAAACCAGATTTCAAGAATTCCACATCGGTGACACCGGAGACATAAAGCCGGTGAGTCTGTTCCAATTCATCACAATAGAGCATATAGAATCAAATAAGGCAGGTTTTTGGTCTGTATCGTACAGTGTACATTACAATAGTTAGGTTGTCCTATTATTTTCTTTCAAATCACATAAACACAACCTAAAAAGGCAAATCATGTCCACCGCCGAAGAAAAGGCGGATGAAATAAAACAACTAAAACATAGTCGGGGAGTTTTAAAGGCACAGTTAACAAAATTTCAGTCTTTTCTGGGGCAAACAGAGAATTTACATAAAATTTCACAAATTCAGACAAGAATAACTAGAATTCAAAATTATTTTGAACAGTATGAAAATATACAAAGTAGGTTAGAGTTTCTAGAACCAACGGAAGCCGAGAACCGTGAAGATCAAGAAAATAACTTTTACGATGCAATATCGAAAGCATCAGACATGTTACATTCACATAACTCTCAGAGCCAACAAGCCCATCAATCGCAAAGTCAAATTACTAATACCATGTCAAATTTAAAATTGCCACCGATAACTCTTCCAGTTTTCTCAGGTGACTATCAGACTTGGCCTAGTTTTTATGATCAATTTTCTCAGCTCGTGCACAACAACAACACGTTGACAAATATACAAAAAATGTTTCATTTAAAATCTTGCCTCAAAAATGAAGGATCAAAATTAATCCAAAATTTAGATGTCAATGACATAAACTATGAAATAGCATGGAACATCTTAATTGAAAGATTTCAAAATAAAAGAATGATAATGAATACGCATATAGAGGCCATTATGGAGTATCCAAAAATCACACGTTCATCACCTATAGCATTAAGACAGTTCATGGATACAGTTTATTTGCATGTCAGTGCTTTAGAGAAATTAGGTTTGTCCGTTAACGCTTGGGAACCTGTATTATTGTGCCTCATAACTTCAAAATTAGATCAAGCTACAAATCTTGAATGGCAGGATACATTAGAACCAACTGATTTACCCACTTACGCAGACATGAAAAAATTCTTTTTGAAAAAATGTACCTCATTCGAAACAGTTTACAAGAAAATATCTCAAACTCAATCAAATAGCATTCACAATATTCAAAAATATAAATCAAGCTCAGAACAATTTGTAAAATCACCTAATCAGTTTCAAAACTATCAGGTTACAAATATAACAAAGACTTCTTCACATTTCTTATGCTATTATTGCAATAAAAACAACCATTTATTATATACATGTGAACAATTCAATACATTAGATACTAAAGAAAAATATGCACATCTCAAAAGACTCAAAGTATGTACTAATTGTCTAAAACAAGGACATAACTATGTAAACTGCAAATCAATGAATACTTGTAAAATATGCAAGGCAAAACACAATACAATTCTACATAGCTCTAACACAACTAAACATATTAACAAAAATAACACAAACGCACAAACATCAAATACAACAACCTTTCAGAATCATAATAGTACATCCATGCCAGTGTATTCAGAAGCGACCGCGATAGTTGATCAGTACAATAACTTGAACACAGACGAGTCACAACCCCAATTCTCAGGTACGAATTCGGGTAGTGGACAGAACACCACAGTCATGGTATCTCAAGCTCCTGTGCGAGCGGCAGATACAGTTAACAGAACCAAACAAGAGCCCTGGGTGGGCGTGTCCATGTCGCTTTAGTTGTATTCTTGTCATAACAATCGATATTTTGAATCGATGACCAAATATCGATACTATAAGTGTCAACTGTCAAAAGATATGTAAACAAAATCAAACTTGCTAAAAATGTAACCTTAAATATTGATAAAAAAATATGTATTGGACCAAAAATGAAACTACCATCTTTTCTAAGTATATTTTAAAATTTCATGACTGTAGTATTGTCCTAAAAAAAGGGTCAAGTTTGTATTGGAAGCAACAAAATATGAACTGGTTATGTAGCCTATTCCTACATCTATCTGCTTACACATCAGGATCTTTTGGAGTAGAACCGTCGAATTCAGCCATTTGTTAACTTTGTGTTTAATTCAAATTAATAGTGTGACCAATTCGTATATTTAGATTTGTCATTTTCTCCAGTGTTCATTTCTCTAAACAACAGCCGAAAGTTAAAGTGCATAACAGTGTTAATACTGGAATATCTTCACCACTACCAATTAGCTAAGTCTTATATATTTGGTTGTTATAAACAAGACTGTATGGCAATAATTTTGTGTGATTTGTCAAATATATAAATATATTAAATGCTGTTCTACTTCAATACATTTGCTTTATTCAAACACAACAGTTAGATATTAGAAACTATTATTTAATCAACAACATTGTTAAGTTTCACATTACAAAAGAACCAATTACTAACATAAAAAGGTAGATATTTCATTAGCATATGTAACAAATTACATTCTAAGTTAAGTCCAAAAAAACGAAATTAATCACAAAATTGATGTGTAAAACCTAGTTATATTTTTTGTAAACTATATTACTTATTCAGTTGGGTTCACAAATAAAACAATTTATCATTTTTTCAATTTAATACAAACTTATAATCAAATATTAATACAGGGGTTCCAATTGAAAAAAATTGTAGATGACTTTATTAATTGAAAGTATTATACATTATATTTGAAAAGACATTAGATTGCAAGCAAAATTCAACATGTATTACATTAAAATTATTTATTTAGCTAATAATGAACCATGAATGTCTTATATGATATGTTCATGTAATGAATTTATGTGTTATGCACAAGATAAAGATGAACAAAATAAAACACTGTAATTTACAAAAATGTTATTCACTTTATTATTCATCAGTCATCACTCCCACTTTCATATTCATCACTCTTACTTTCATATTCATCACTCCCACTTTCATCTGATGAACCAGTGTTGACAGTGAAACACATATTTTCCACCACATCATCCAATAGTCCATCATTCCTCTACGTTTCCTCAGCTATATGGTCCACATGGTCGCAGTGTTTGTTCCATTCCGCAGAACCAACTTCATCAAAGGCTGCTCGAACTAATTGTTCTATTTGAGCAGCACTTTGAGAAACATTTTTCATTGCCACTTTATGTTTTACGCTACTCCATATTAGCTCAATCGGATTGAGGTCGCAGTGATATGGTGGCAACCGTACCACAGTATGTCCATGTTTTTTCAACAACTCATCCACAAAGTATGTTTTAGAATGGTTGAAACGTTTGACAAGATCCAGAAGTTCTGCTTTAAGCATATCATTTGTTGTTGAGATGCCATTTGCTTCAAGCCATTCTCTAATAATATGCTTCCGAGTTGATTGGGTTGGTGGCTTATTGATTTGAACACTGTGGTAAGGGGCATTGTCCATAATCACAATACCATTAGGAGGTAAGTTTGGTATTAGTTGTGTTTCTAACCAGTTCATAAAATTTGTATGGTTCATGTCATCGAGATAATCTCCTGATTTGCTTTTTGACTTGAAAATTGGTAGTCCATTCTTCACAAACCCATAACGTCCACCAGCGTGTACTATTATGTACCGTTGACCAGCTCTGTTGGATGTATACACACCAGGTTCATCTTCCGATTGCCAGCATTTACTAACACCATATGATGGATGGATATAAGTTTCATCCAAATATGTTATTGGCTTCTTGTTGTGACCCAGAGCATCATTATCCCTCAACCTTCTTAAATAACGAGCCCGCCAAGCTACAATATCATTACGTTCCATCAACAATTTCCTTTTATTGTGGCATTTTTTATACTGAAATCCAATATTTTTTAAATGCTTTCTTAAGGTGTCTGGACCGCCAGAGTAATCTACTTTATTTTTCATTTTATTTACCAGAATATTTATTGTCGGAACTTGTTTATCAACCGTATAGCATTCATGTACGGTTCTTTTCAAAATACCCAAGTCACAATCATCCAATTCTATTTTGTTGGTACCACCACTTTTTTGTTTTTTTGAAGGAGACCCCAGTAAAACACCTTCTTGCAACAGTGATTTCTCCTTTCTGATACGTTTTATGGAGGTAACTGATTTTCCTGTTGCTGCTGCAGCTATTTCTGTGGCTTTTTCCAAAGGGAATGACCACACTCCAGCAGCTTTCTGTCTATCAAAAAATTCCACAACGTTTTTAATAATATTGCGAGCTTCACTGTGGACTGTTTTTCTTGATTTTGGGTACATTTTGTTGGGGAAAATTGAACTGAAAGAAAAACAAACATTAATAGGCCTGATGAACATTAAATGACTGGTTTTTGTGTGTTGTTCTAGGTTATGTTTATTAATTATAATTATAGTACTTACCTTACTATGTTAAGTTAATTATCAAATTAGTCTTAATAAAGACTGATTGTCCTGTAATTTATGAAGCAAATAATAACGTATAAAAATATAGAAGCAGATTATAAAATAACAGCTGACATCAAATATCAAATAGAATGCAATCCAGTGTTGCCGATGTAAAAATAAATATTATCCGAACTTACAATTCAAATTATCAGAATTTGTCAAAATTACCAAAAGGTCACAGTGTTGTCTAAATAAAAGTGTGCGACCCTAGTCAATATTGAAAATTCCCAGAAACAATAGCTGTTTTATATATCATCCTTTCTGAAAAACTATTCGGTTAGCGAAATTGTCTAAAAATCGGATAATTATCCTCACAATGACAACACTGATACAGACACTAAAATTGATGTATATTGATGAAATCACTCGGTCATATTATTTCGATTATGTTAACAATTACTAATGTACAATCGTTAACATTGGCTCCTGATTGGCTAGTTGCGATGACCTTTGTTTTAGTTCGCATATTTTCCGGGGCTCTTGTTTGCTTCTGAGCACTGTACAAACAAATTAGTTCTACTTTCAACTGCTGAAATATTAATATATGACAATGAGGGTGTGTCTCATAATTGCAGAGCACTCTTAGATTCAGGGAGTCAAACAAATTTAATAACTGCAGAATTATGCAATAAGTTGAAATTACAAACACAAAAGATAAATGCAACGATCATAGGAGTCACACAAAATGTTTTAAAAATTTGTGAAAAAACAGAAACAAAAATTAAATCACGTTTAGGTTTGTTTGAGACGAAATTGTCATGTCTAATAGTAGATAACATAACAAATAATATTCCACCTAACACATTTGATTGTAAACAAGTTCAGTTTCCGCAAAATTTTAAATTTAACAATCTAGCAGATCAACAATTCTACAAAGCTAGGCAAATAGATTTACTTATATCTGCAGATATTTTCTACCAACTCATTGGAACAAAGAAGATAAAATTGAACGAAAATATTCTGCTACAAGAGACCGTTTTTGGTTGGCTGATAACAGGTTCAGTCAGTATAAACAACTTTTCAAAAGCATTTTCTTGTAATTTAGCTAGAAATATATCTGATATCAGTTTAGATGAAACATTAACCAAATTCTGGGAAACGGAGGAAATACCGCAAGAGGTTATCCTAAGTCCAGATTCACAAAAATGTGAGGAATATTTTCAATTAACAACCACTCGTTACAACACAGGGCGATTTGTTGTAAGCCTACCATTTTCAAAAAACCCAAACAATTTCGGAGACATTCTCACTCATTCATTAAAACGGTTTCATTATTTAGAAAAAAGACTAGACAGAAATCCAGAATTAAAAAGGGATTATCGTAATTTTATGAATGAGTATGAAAGTTTAGGTCACATGACAAAATTAGGCAATTTGGATCAGTTTACAAAATCTATGTTGCAACCTTATTTCATTTTACCGCATCACCCAGTATTCAAGCAAAATAGCACCACTACAAGATGTAGAGTGGTCTTTGACGCATCGGCCAAGGCTGACAATGGCGTGTCATTAAACGAAACACTTTTAGTCGGTCCACAAATTCAAGAAGAATTATTTTACATAGTTTTAAACCTACGGCTTTTTTCATATGTTATTAGTGCCGACATAGAAAAAATGTTTAGACAAATTTTAATACACCCAGAACAACGAAAATTTCAGTTAATCATATGGCGCTCAGATTTACAAAATGACATACACATTTACCAATTAAACACGGTCACTTATGGCACTGCCAGTGCATCTTATCTTGCCACAAAGGTTTTGCAGCAATTGTCATATGAATTTAACAATAAATTTCCCAAAACTTGTGAAATAATTCGTAAACATTTTTATATGGATGACCTTTTACTTAGTGTAAACTCAATTAATGAAGCAATAAAAATTTATCAGGAATTAAATATCATTCTGGGCAGCGCAGGTCTAAATTTACGAAAATGGTGTTCTAATAACAATGAGATTTTGAACTTTATTTCGACTGATCAGATTAACATCAAAAACCATATAGAATTACATGACAAACATTTAAAAACATTAGGGTTGGCATGGGATGCAAAAACAGATACGTTAAGTTTTTCAATAGATATAAACTCATATGTATTGACCACCACAATACTAACAAAGAGAACAGTTTTAGCCACATTAGGAAGGGTATTTGATCCCTTGGGACTCGTAGGTCCAGTTGTAGTGCGGGGAAAAATATTTATGCAACGCTTATGGCAGCAACAGCTATCTTGGGACAAACCTCTACCCGAACATTTGCAAACTGTTTGGCGTGAGTATTTATTAGATTTAAGTTCCATAAACACTATCAAAATAAACAGGCAAGTTTTATGTAAGGACCCTGAAACGATAGAATTAGCAGGTTTCAGTGACAGTTCTGAACAAGCATACGGGGCTTGCTGTTATTTGATATCAAAACCAAGAGAGGGTACAGCTATTTCCTATTTATTATGCGCGAAGTCCAAAGTCGCACCACAGAAAAAACACACATTACCGCGCTTAGAACTCTTGGCAGCAGTGCTATTAGCACGTCTTGTTTCTAGCATAAGAGAACATTTAAATTTAACAATTTCAAAGGTTACATACTTTTGTGATTCAAGTATTGTCTTGTCATGGCTAAAGGTTCACCCTAGTCGATTAAAAACATTTGTGGGAAATCGTGTCGCAAGAATTTTAGAGTCAACAAACATTAACGATTGGAAATATGTTCCATCGGCAAAAAACGCGGCTGATGTAATTTCTCGCGGCATAAGTGCAACAAACCTTTCAAATTCATATATTTGGTGGATCGGCCCAGATTTTCTTACTGATCAAGCAGTAAATTATATAGATAGATCATTCTTTGAGGAAAGGGTAGAATTCGAATGTCTACCTGAAATAAATTAGTCAGAATTGTCATTACTAGCAGTTAAGCCTGTGAACTCAGATATTTTTCAAAGGTTTTCAACTTTGAACCGATTGCAACGCACAGTAGCTTATTGTTTGAGATTCAAAGACCTTTCTCTACGAAGAAAGCGTTTTCCCAATTATTTAACAATCCCTGAACTAGACAAGTCATTAAACATTTTAATAAAGATAGCACAAGCAGAAACATTCAGTGAAGAAATACATTGTCTAAGGGACAACAAAGCGATTAGTTCTAGCAGCAAAATTTTAAAATTAAATCCCTTCATTGATAATTCAGGGATCCTTAGAGTAGGAGGACGACTCAGAAATTCAGATCTGATGTTCGAAAACAAATTTCCAATCATCTTGCCAAAATCTCATAAACTCACAGATCTTATCATTAAACACGAGCATCATAAAAATCTACACGTGGGTATTCAAAATTTACTTTCCATTTTACGGCTACGTTTTTGGCCAGTAGATGGAAAAAGAGCAATAAAACGTACGTTGCGCAATTGTGTAACTTGCTTTAAAGTTAAACCAAAACCATCTAAGTTTATAATGGGGGATTTACCGAGAGCAAGAACAATCCCAACGCGTCCTTTCTTTAAATGCGGCGTTGATTATGCTGGTCCAGTTTTGATCAAGCACGGACCTATTCGCAAACCAGTATTAATGAAGGCATACATCTGTATTTTTGTATGCTTGTCAACGCGCGCTGTGCACATAGATTTGGCAAAGGATCTTTCTACCGAAGCCTTTTTAAATGTACTTAAAAGATTTATTTCACGTAGAGGAAAACCCTGTGAGATATATTCAGATAATGGCTCCAACTTCATTGGTGCTAACAATTATTTTCTTGAGCTTCACGAACTTCTTAACAATCAAGCGTATAAAAATACAATTCAAAATTTTTTAAGTATTGAACATATTCAATTTAAATTTATACCAGCAAATTCACCCTATCAGGGAGGTATATGGGAGGCAGCAGTAAAATCTGCGAAATTTCATCTTCGAAGAATCTTAGGAAATTCCTCACTCAGATTTGAACAAATGTACACGGTACTGGTACAGATTGAAGCTTGCTTGAATTCTAGACCTCTATCACCAATATCCCAGGATCCGAACGATTTAATCCCTCTGACACCTGGTCATTTCCTAGTGGGAGACTCATTGTTGGCATTACCGGAAGTAGACGTCATGGCCATGCCGGACAGCAGGTTAAGTCATTACCAGAGGTTAACCAAATTAACTCAACATTTCTGGACAAGGTGGTCACGAGAGTACTTAAGCGAACTACAGCTACGTAGTAAATGGACTCAACAGCCAAGTGAGCAGCCAACAGTAGGCAGACTCGTGGTCATTGTTGAAGATCACATACAGCCACTACATTGGATCATGGGCAGAATTGTAGCGTTACATCCTGGACGTGACGGTGTGACGCGTGTGGTATCAGTGCGCGTAGCCAATGGGAATACCTTGAAAAGGGCGTTGACAAAGATCTGTTTTCTACCTATTGACTGACACTGATGAGTTTATTTTATTTATAATATTATTCATAGGACTTTTGTTGTTATACTTTATAATTGAAAGCCATACTTTCAAGGCGGGCAGTCTATGTTAAGTTACCATAGTAATATATAACTGTCAAAAAAAAAAAAAAAACTAGAGACATAATTGATTGAATGTCATATAAAATTACATTGATTTTCTATAAAAAGAAATAGTATTTTCATTCATTTTTACCAAGAATTATACAGTCCATCAAACATCGAAGTTATCTCATTCCATAATCAACACCTTCTTTTTTCCTTCGGATATGTCCATGCCATCTCATTCTGGATGCCTTTATTATTCTTCCTATGTTCTCAGTGTTGGATACATTATCTGAGGAGTGAGTAATGTAGAATGGACTGTATATTATGTATTTGCTGATATATAGACTCACCAATTTTGCCATGTACATATATATATTACACAAACTATTTACACTGTTATTTACACTGCAAAGATGGGACTAACCCAGATCTTTTAAAGATGCCCCGAAGGCAGAGCTTTGATATTTTACAATAAATAGGGAGAAAACCCACAAAAATGACATTTGTTCATCAAAGAAACAAACTGCTTATCATCGCCATTTTCTAGCGCACACACACTCGACTTTTATTGTCAACTGTCAAATCAGGTTGACCAACATATGTTCAAACGACGAATCGCCAACTTAAATTATAAAAATGACAAAATAACTAATTAATGTTATAAATGAAACTAACTGTTTCTAATTAATTCCACTATTTAATTAAAAAATTAATGAAAATTATTAAAGGATATTGATAATTATTTCGATATTGACATATTATCGTCAATATCGAAATAATTATCAATATCCTTTAATAATTTTCATTAATTTTTTAATTAAATAGTGGAATTAATTAGAAACAGTTAATTTCATTTATAACATTAATATGAGTAGATTCCACAAAGTAAGGGTCCAAACAGTAAATTCAAATAACTAATTGTTGGAAGTTGTTTCCAACACTCAGTTTCTAGTATTTTTTCTATTTCCAAGTATGTCAGTCAATCTTTCATACTTTCCCTCATTTAATTTCTTGGGTCCATAAATTTTCCTAATAATTTTCTTTTCGAATATTTTTAACTTCTCTTCCTCCCCACTTGTCATTGCTGTAGTCTCGGCTGCATAAGTGACTGCTGTTCTTATTGCTGTCTTGTATATTCTTATTTTTGTGGTTCTCTTGATTGCTTTGTTCTGCATTAGGGGTTTGTATTTATAGTATGCTCGGTATCCTGCCACGTTGTGCGATTTCATGTTTTTTGTCATTCCGATTGTTGCCGAGATATTAAAACTTTTTAACTACTTCAAATTCATATTCCCCAATTTTTATTGATTGATTGTCTTTGTTGTCTCTGTTCTCGCATTTTTCTTCAAAAATTTCAATGGAAAGGACAGATCTTACAGACTTTTTCAATAGAGGCTGAAAATCTGCTAAAATGGGTGATAAAAGCATCTCAATATGTCTTTTGAAATATATGGTAAATACATTTTGAGATACCTACAGCCTCTCATCTCTCTCAATTCAAATGCATGCAAAATTAAGGGGAATTTCAGTTCAAAACTGTATTTTTTCCAATTTTTAGAATAATATCAGCTTCCATCATATCGCACACGATTTACAAAGCAAAAAATTGTAAATTTATTGTTAAAATCTCAATACCACACACACAATTTTCTGCTTAAATATATATCTTGTTTGCATAACGCTAGCTATGATTAATATATCATTCCAAATTTTGGGTCGGTTGACGATTATGATCATCAAATAAACCAAAACATAATTATTAAAGCAGCTAACGATACAATTGCTTGTTTAACTATGCATATTTTCTGTTTACTCTGCGTGACAAAATCGATTCTATCCATATGGATTTTGGGTAGTATGAGGAGTAAGTATAGTGATAATATTTTTTGTATTGAATGAATCAAATGCTTTTATAGTGTTTGCCCAATTCAATAACTTCATGAAAAAAAAGTACAAGCCAGTCTAGTGCGAACACGACTTTATAAACAGGGGTAATTGATAATGATCCTGTTTGCCACTACTACTAAATCATTAGACATGCAAGGAGCGACACTTTCTTTTTTACCTCCTTTGTCGCTATCATTATCACTATCTTCGTTAAGATTTATCATAAATAGTTTAACATTAGTTCCTACTACTAGATACGGAATTAAGCAACAAGAAGGAATTGGAACCAAACACCATTACCAGACTTGGACAGTATGCCATTCAATGGTATACATATAGACGACTCAAATGCTTTTGAGTCGACGGAACTGGGGTAGGAGGGTACGGGCCAGGAACCAAACACTCTGAAAGCTTGGGAAAAACCCCAATTCAAGCGGAAATTCACGCCATAGAGAAGTGTGCCCAGTTCGATATTGATAAAAGATATAGAAGGCAAAGGATTATCATCATGTCGGATAGTCAAGCAGCCATTCTAGTGTCAAAGTTGTGTCAGTTTCAAAATGGCATAGGAATGCCTCAATGAACTGTGGATTTCAGGACACACTGGAATAGAAGGAAATGAAATAGCAGATGAACTAGCAAAGAGGGGGGCGGAATTAACCTTTTGCGGTATCAGCTCCAATGTAATATTGGAAGAAATAGACAAAGCCGAAAAAAAGAGAAGATCTGACCATTTTAAAGATCTAGTAGGGCTTAGACAAAAAAAAAGATTCTCCTGGCTGACTACAACCTGTTGAGATCAAAAGTCAAAGTAAAACTGCACTAAGAGTTTTAACAGGGATCCTAACGGGACATTTGTTGCCTGAATGGGCACCTGAAAAAGCTGAAAAAAGAAAGACATTTACCTAAGTTAAAGCTTGCAGGTATCCTATAATTCCTCCGGGAAATAGGACTAAAGGAGCTACTAGTCTCTGAGACTTTCCTCAGGAACTAAGTAGAGGGAACGGGGCACAATAGTTCTTTTAGGTCTCAATAAGTACCTACTTAAACACAAAAGAATTTCCCATCTTAAAAGAGAGAGATTAGCTTTATTGTCATGAAAATTTTAGAATTTTATGGACAAAGTGATAAGTTTTTTATTGCAGTCAAAAGCCAACGCTTCATTTCGAACATATCTTCATCTTTTTTCATGATTCTTTTTGGCTGCCCTGAAGTTTCTTCGACTTTAACAGCCCTAAAGTACTTTGTCCCATATTACGTATATGTTTGAAACAGTAATTGTCGGTAATGTTATAAATAAATAAAAATTAAAATTTCAATTTTACTAGTCACCAATTATTACGAGTCAAAACAACAATTTCTTGAATAACGTTGGCGTGTTTGCATCTGAAACTCGTCATTTAATTATTATATAATTATTATTGTGAAAAAAAAAACTGTTTAAATACAAAGGAAGGAATTTGTACCGACATCATTATCTACTTTTAAGTGTTACAAGAAAATTACACTTGACATTAGTTTCCGAGCCACTCTTTATTACGTAATCAAAATTGATTAAATACAGGTTTGAATTGTATTAGACAGAAGGTAATTTTTCAAATAAAATTGCTGATAATTGAACTACTAATGTTTCTCAGTCTACCATTTGGCGTAGATTGAAAAAAATCTACATCCGTACCATTTACAACAAGTTCAGAAGCTACAAGCAGGAGATCAAAGTACTGGATTGGCTATTACGAAATAGAATATTACACTGGTGTTTACCAGAGACCGTACATAAACAATGAATAGTAGGTTTACTTGTCGCTGAAAAACACGTGCACCGTATATACAGGGGAAGCGCGATTTACTACCTTGACTTATAGATTGACTGTTTGGTAAGGGGGCTGATAAAAACGTACGTTGTTAGAAAACTATTTTAGAATCGATACTGTTTGGCTATGTACGGTACGTTCTAGTATTTAATTGGGAACTTCAAATTCTAAGAAATAAACTTGAAACATTGATTAGAATAGCTTTGACTACATTACATAAATAAAATATTTGTAACTTGCCTCCTCTAAACCCATTTTTCGCCTTCGTCTAGTGTGTTTTCCACGACTTTTCCAATTTTTCGTTCCAATATATGTTCTAATATTTTCATGTTTGTACAGAGAAACGTCAGTCCCCTGTAGTTACCTCATTCCCGTCTATCACCTTTTTTATATATAGGGACAATTGATGCTATTTGTCATTCTTTCGGTATCTCTTCTTCTTTCCAGCACTTATTATATATTTTTAATAATAGTTCTTCTCCACTTTTACCCATATTTTTGATCATTTCTCCAGTTAATTTGTCGCATCCTGGTGCTTTCCCATTTTTTAACTTTTTAATTATTTCCGTGAATTCATCTATGGATATTTCTTCATCATTATTGTCCTGTATTGTTTGTATTTTTTCTTCATTTGATTTAGTTGCGCTTTCTCCGTTATCTAATAATTCTAGAAAATATTCCTCTATCCTCTATTTTCCTAGACCCTTTTTCTTAATTTTAATTTGGTTTCTAATTTCGTCAGTCCACCATGCAGTTTGTTGTCTATGATTTTGTTTTCCACATACTTCTCTTGCTGTTTCCGTGATCGCATTTTTCATTGAGTTCCAAATTATTTCAATGTCATTGTTAAGCTGTTTCTCAACATCCTTTAATTTTTAGCTGAGATATATTTCATACTTTTCTACTATTTCCTTGTTTCTTAATTTATACGTTTTTATTGTTTCCCACTCTTCTTTTTTTTGGACTGAGTTTCTCTTTTTTCTTTGTTTTCCAGTACTTACTCTTTTACTGTGCTAAGTACTAAATAATGATCACTGCCTATTTCTGGTCATCTTTTCACTTTTGTATCTTTTACTACTTTTCTATTGTTCTTTTCTACTACTTTACCTCTCTGGTGTACTTATGTATATTTTTATGATCAAAGAGCGTATTTGTTATTACTAATTGGTTCATCAAGCAAAAATCTAGCATTTTTTTGCCATTATTATTTCTTACTTGTTCGCTATGCTTTCCTAATATATTTCTATACCATTGATCTTCTATGTCCACCCTACTATTAAAATCAACTAATATATATAGTGCTCCTTTGGCTTCTTCTGTAGCTACTTGTAATTCTTCCCAAAATTGGTCCTTATTTGCTGCTGTATCGTCCTCGTTGGGTCCATAAACTACTATAACTGTTTTTTGGATATTTTGATCAGTTTTTATATCTATTTTCAATATTCTGTCCGATGTTGCATCCCAACCATTTATTTGCTTTTAAATTTTCTTATTTATTATGCAACCCACTCCTGAAGATGCCATTTTATCTTGCTTTACTCCGCTATATATCAATATATTTCCATTTATAATTTTTATGATGCCTTTTCCTTTCCTTTTAATTTGAGTTATTCCTAACAAGTCCGCTCCCATTTGTACAAATTCATCTTCCAGTTCTTTTTCTTTTCCTGTTCCCATGTCCCTATTTTCCATTTACTAATTTTACCTTTGTGTTTTGCTTTAGCTTTTTTTTTGTTTTGTACTCCATTCATATTTTGATTTATTATTCCTGTGTATTGCTTTATATTCTCATGTGCATTTTTTTGTCGTTCTATATCCTTTACCATAGCCAGGTCTTTTCCATTTTCAGTTTCCTTATGGGTTACTATTAGTTTTTTGTAATCAATGTTTTATCTGTTAATTGCTGGTGAGCGATCTTTTGTATCTTGATCAGGCTATTCACTCTGTTTCCCATTTCTATTCATCAAATCATCCTGAATGAATATCTTTTTTCCCATTTTTGTTCTCAATTTACTTTTATTTTTCATAACTTCTTTCTTTCGCTCCTGGTCCTTTAGTTGTATTAAACACTTGTTTGTTTGGCCAAGAGTGTAGCGATCATAATCAGAAAATGGACTTTTGATTCTTAACAATATATCAATAATGATTAAACGTTAGTTCTTTATTGTGCTTGATTCATTGGATTTTGTCTATTAACATTATTTTTCCAATTTTTGAATATCAAAAGGTAAACTCTTTCACAAATATGTTATGGGTTCCCTTCAACCGGACAACGTCGTGCGAAAATCATATTACCTCGTACCCCGAACAAACTCAGTTGGTGAAGATTTATCGAACAGCCCGCTGCTATGCAACCACCTGACTTGCTATTGGCAAGCGCGTGCGTGTGTTCTTCCCTCTCACTTCAACTAATGACTGATATTGATTATCCAGTGTCGTTGGTATTGTCAGAGTTTATAATTGTATTTTTTCTGTTTTATTTGGCATCTTAAACTTTAATATTTTGTCTTTAGTATTAATAAAGTTTTTTGTGTGTAGTGTTTTGTGTGTAGTGTTTTGTGTACTCGTGGAAAGACACTTCATGGCCGAACTAGAGAGGTGATTGCTAAAATGTTTAATAGGGTGAGTCATGTTTAGGCCATTAAATTTTTTTTACTGGTATACCAGAAAATCTGGTAGTATACTTATAGAAAATAAAACATTTTGTCGCTGGGCTAAAAGGCTCGAGTCCAATAGCGGCTTAGCTCATCAAAAAATTCGATTTCCCATTTAAATAACACAGGAAATATTTTTTTTTGTTTTAAGTGGACTTTCCGTTATTAAAATTTTTTTTTCAAAAAACCTTTTCATGGCTTTTGTAGAAAATTAAATTCTCTACAAAAACATCTCTTTTTGCGAAGACTGTAGCACCACTAGTTTCGAAGTTATAGCCCGTCAAACGGACGTTAATGTTGCCATTTTAAGAAAAATAAAAAAATAAAAAATTTTGTAATTATAACGATTAATTAATAATAATTTGAGTTAGATCATTGTATTAAAACGGGTCAATACTTTAATTTAAAATTTTAATTCTCAAAAATGTACAATAAAATTCAATTATTCATGTAAGAGTAATAAATTGAAAATTAAATGGAATTTAATGTGTATTTTTTTAAATGTTTGACGGACTATAACTTCGAAACTAGTGGTGCTACAGTCTTCGCCCAAAGAGATGTTTTTGTAGAGAATTAAATTTTCTACAAAAGCCATGAGAAGGTTTTTTGAAAAAAAAATTTTGAATAACGAAAAGTCCACTTAAAACAAAAAAAAATATTTCCTGTGTTATTTAAATGGGAAATCAAATTTTTTGATGAGCTAAGACGCTATTGGACTCAAGCCTTTCAGCCCAGCGACAAAATGTTTTATTTTCTATATACTACCAGATTTTCTGGTATACCAGTAAAAAAAATAATGGCCTAAAAATGACAAACCCTAATGTTTATAGGCAAATAAGTAAGTAGTATCTAAGCCACTGGTACGTTTTTGACAGATATCGGCTATATTTCCTCGCCCCTTACCGATGCCGAGTAGTTTCAGATAGGTTTACCAAACTATACTTTAAATAGAATTCGTTTTACATATAAAAACAATGCTACATAATTGCGTTTTGTGAAAAAAGGAATCCCAAACAAAACTTATAAAGCAAAACATAAATCAATAATTATAATAATTGTAATAGGTTTATAAGACTTTTTAATATTTACGTCGCGATTTGCAAATTTTTAAAAATATTTTAAATGTTGCTACGATAAAGTTTTTACATGCTAACTTATTGAAGTTATCTACAAATATATTTTCAAGTTGCGTTACATATTCAAGAAAATTTACATCAGGTAGAAATCTGAAGAACGATATTTGTGTCCTACCTCTACTTCTACCAGAAAATTCCAACCCTCCACACAACACATTTTCGGTAATTTATTTTTGACAAATATCCCGTAATAATAATTAAATAGTTCTCAGCAAAGACAGTCCAGCCTGTATACTATTACACGGTAGGAACACGGCTGGAACTTAAAAATTCCAAAAAAGAGTATCATTGGACACTGAGTGAGATAGACATTGCGCTGGGAGGAGCTTAGACTGAACCTACTATTCATTGCTTATGTACGGTGCCTCAGTGGGGCACACACCTTTACTGCATGCGCATTTCCCAATGAATCACCCTGTATCAAGATTTTAACTGGTTTTTTGTTCAATTTCACTTAACATACTTCAAAGAACATTTTACACTTCAAGTGGAATTCAATTTTTGAAAAATATATTTCAAAATAAATGTCTCCATTACAAAATAAATACCAATTAGACTGATTGAATTTATTTGAAATAAAACATAAAACAAAAAATTTCTACGGTTCCATTTTCAAAGTAAAAACAGTTTTACGAACTAAATCTATATTGGGATAACCTAACAAAATTTTAGTAATGGCCTGATGGGAATTGTATGTATACGTAGGCAGGTGAATTAGGTTCGACATTTTAAATCCCTCGGCGAGTTTTAACTATGACAGTCAAACAAAATTATTGGATCAACGGGGATGCAGGCTGTACATTGTTTATGGAATAGCTCTCTAATAATGTTATTTAATTATCACAGGATTAACAGTAAGCATGGTATAAATTAATTTTGTATATAATGTACATCACTAGTATTGTTACAAAAACACAACATTAAATCGTAAGCAAAAAAACATACGAACACCTTATTAAGTCCCTAAATTTACGCCCATTAAAGATTGGGAAAAGGGTCGGCCATTGTTATATTTCTATAATACCTGTCGGCACAGGTAAAATTCTTAAATTCACAACATTTTTAACGGCGGACCTGTGTGTGTGTGTATGTATATTGGGGTGATATTCACTGAGACCTAAAGGATCTATTGTGCCCCCTTACTACTTCTTAGTTCCTGAGGAAAGTCTCAGAGACTAGTAGCTCCTTTATTCCTATTTCCAGGAGGAATTCTAGGATACCTGCAGGCTTCAACTTAGGTAAATGTCCCTCTTCTATCCAGTAATCTCCTAGGTGTTGTGCCCTAGGATTGTGTATTGCCGTGCAATTCGCAAGTATGTGGATGGAGGTTTCTTCTTCCATACCACAGAATCTACATTTTTCTTCCTCCACTATTTTGAGCTTTTTCAGGTGCCCATTCAGGCGACAATGTTCCGTGTACACTTGGTACAGTTTTACTTTGACTTATGCATTCATTTGATCTCAACATCAGGTTGTAGTCACCCAGAAGAATCTTTGATTGTCTAAGCAATACTAGATCTCTTTTTTTGGCTTTGCCTATTTCTTCAAATATTATATTGGAGCTGATACCGCAAAAAGGTTCCGGCCCCCCAAAAGTGTATCAGCCTCCCTCTTTGTTAGTTCATCTGCTATTTCATTTCCTCCTATTCCACTGTGTCCTGGAATGCACAGTATGGCTGTTCTTACCTAATTCATTGAGTTTGCTATGCATTCCCATACCATTTTGGTACTCTTTAAGTGCTTTAATGGTGGGTTGACTATCCGACATGATGATAATCCTTTACCTTCTATATCCTTTATCATATCAATATTAAATCGGGCACACTTTCCTATTGCGAATTTCCGCTTGAAATATACGTGTTTTTTTCCGCTTTGTTGAAAAAGCGTTTTGTTTCTTTCCTTAGCGATGTTAGCACTTTATTCCAGAGGTCAGTGTAGTCTGTTGCAGCTACGCAGCTGCTCCCTCTAAACCTTCAGAAGTTTTTGGTCTGACTAGGTGTGTGCGGATTTTAGAAAGCAGGCCCTCTTTATAAGATAGCCAGACAGTGGTCTTAGGATCCCAGTATGTTCTAATAGCCGATTTTTCTATGTTAATTTCATAGTACATTTGGGCATGATCGGATAAAGATGGTTCATCCGATACATGCCACCTGCGAATAATCTCCCTGACACGTAAAAGGCAAAGAGTAGCATCTAGCAATGTCTCCCCACCCCGATGTTAATTCGCAATATTAAGTTCAGTTGTACATAAATAGTCGAATATAGTTTCTTACCTCTGGTGTTGTTGTCTTTGGTGCCCCATCTGCTATGGTGCGCTGGTTGACATCCAGATTGTGTCTCCTTGAATATTCTGCTATTTCATTTCCTTTAATTCCAGTGTGTCCATTGAGTTTGCTAGGCATTCCCATACCATTTTGGTACTGATTACACAAGAACTCTTTAAGTGCTTTAATGGCTGTTTGACTATCCGACATGATGATAATACTTCACCTTCTATATCCTTTATCAATATTAAATTGGGCACACTTTCTTTTTGCGTGAATTTCCGCTTGAAATATACTTGGGGTTTTTTCCAAGCTTTCAGTTCAGAGTTCTTGGTTGCTGGCCCGTACATTCGTACCCCACTTCCTTTTATTGCTTCTGAGCCATCTGTATACCATTGAATGACATTCTGGTAATGGTATTTGGATCTCATTCCATCTTGTTGCTCCATTCCGTAACGTAACTTGTTTGTCAGAAGCTGAAATTATTATCAGAAACTCACTTAAGGTAGTTATTAGGAACGATCTTATACCTACTACTTTTTGGAATAATATTGAAACTGCTTTGTGAAACGGTAGACTTTGTAATAGTGAACACGCAAACTTCATTTCTTATAGTGTGTCCCAAATTTGAGGCGTATCATTGAGACCTTGAAAACGATAAGAGATAGAGAAACGGTCAAATTGTGGCAAAGTTGCGCATGTAACGGAACAATAATTAGACGCGATCAGATTTCCAATATACTTTTTTGAGATAATTGAAAGCAAGTGATTTCTCGGATTTTTGTATTTATTTTTTTGTAGATCCATTTAAAAAGTTCCAAAAAAAAAGTTGACGTATTGTAACGCTTTTAGTTGGGCGTCAGATTGTAACGACTGCTCATGTAAAGAGCACCTCAGGAGTAGATTCTAGACCAGAGCTAATAGGAATTCAAGGAGTAGGTCTTACCGGTTCTCGGGTAATCCTACTTGAATTTAAGTTACGTTAAGTGAAGCGAAGATAAGTGGGTGTCACCCTGAATACTACTAGTTTTACGGTTTTACATCAACTTTATCAATCAATAAACCCTTGAGTTTTGGAAGGTGATAAATACGAACAACGTTATTAAATTTACAATGGTATAATTTAAACAAAAGTGTAAATAATAAGATTTGATAAAAAAATATATAAAAATGATATCTATTTTGATTTATGGACAATTTTTTCTTTTTTACGATGTTGAGTTGTTAATGGTTGATAGAGAGGTACTTTCCTTTTTCTCTTCTAATTTCTTGGGATCTCCATGGTTGAGAGAATCACCACGTCTTCTTCTTGGAAACTTGTCTCAGAAAACTCTTGGGTGAATTCCCCGATTAACTTGAAGGTTTTATATAAGATAACCGATTTCAGGCAAAGTGCTCCACAGTTCCAGACAAAACAAAGTACTCCACAGTTCCAGACAAAACAAAGTGCTCCACAGTTCCAGACAGAACAAAGTACTCCACAGTTCCAGACAGAACAAAGTGCATTCACACGAATGCACTTTTTAAAGATAAGATAAGATTTTGCTTCAATAGCACACGTTCACAGGAAAAAAGAACGAAACCTCTTTGCTCCTGTTTAAATACACGAAATCATATGAACGATACTAGACTTACGTCTCATATTCATGTCAAGCTCAGACGCTTTTACCAGGAAAAGAATTTACATTTCAATAGTGAATTCTTAATTCACATTTAATTAAAATACAGAAGAAGAATTTAGAACGATGTCGAAGTGGGGACTAACAAAAAGCAGTGGCTATTTTCACCACAGACGGAACTCGTTCGGCCCGTATTAAATCGTTGATTTCGACTCTTATAGACAGTAAATATATTCAGCCTCGAAACATTTCTCGGTGTTAGGCATGAGAAAGGACTGGCTATTCGCCGCCCATACGACACTTATTAATCGTTCTAAATTAACGTAACAGTATAACTGCACGTTTGGGAGCTTCTAAACATACT
Source organism: Lochmaea crataegi (assembly GCA_947563755.1). NCBI lineage: Eukaryota > Metazoa > Arthropoda > Insecta > Coleoptera > Chrysomelidae > Lochmaea > Lochmaea crataegi. The sequence goes on along the minus strand of OX387428.1, from coordinate 26,561,857 downwards.
TTAGGCTACTTCACGAATACATGCCTATTTCGGATTAAGTACGAAAGGTACGACTGCACTGAAAGGTACAAACATTCAACCTGAAAATTTGTGCTTTTATTGAGACGTTACCGGGGTCAGAATCGCTGTCGCTGCTTTCCTCATTTGGATTAAAATTTATAACAGGAATAAAATATTTGATTCGGTTTTCACGAACCCATAATTCCTCTATCAACTTCGGGAAAAACGAAAGACTTACATTTTTAAAAAATTTTCCACTTTTTTCGTTTTTCGCAATTTCCGATACTCACTGATTTCAGCTTTATATCACCAATATATAGCGCATCACACACATGTAGGAGGCCCATTGCTACCAGTTTCATCTGTATATAGGATGTCCCGTAAATATCATATCATCATGCAAACATTTTTTTTTCACTTGGTGGTAATCTTCCTCAGCAAAAATCCATTAAGAGCCAATTTGTAAACGTCCCTTGTATACATGGGTAAAATCAGTATCTATTGCCCTTTCCCTTGATATTTTTTATGTCCAAAAATATATTTACATAATAGAAATGTCACATTGAGAATAAGGCAATGTAGTCCAAGACTGTTCAGTTAATAAATAATCAAATATCTCATAAAAGAAAGCTTAAAAGTGAGGAGAGTTTTGAAAATGATTACCAGAAATTAATGGACAATTTTAACTGGCTAGGACAACATAACGAATGATCCTATAAAATTTTTAAGTATTATTAATTTATTGTTGAAAGTTACGCTGCCGTCATACGACACATATTTTGTCTGGCAAATCAAAAGGAGTTTTATTTAACAGTGCAAAAAACTGAAATGCGAGCGACGGAAATCGTTAGTTTTCATAGTTAAAATCCAGAAACGAAAGATCTTTCTATAATTGATGGTTTTATGCATTAGTTTCACCGTCAGGTTACATTCCATATTGACTTTCGTGGAACGGTTTTAACTAGAATAATCATGGAATACGTTTTTAATGGGAAGCGTAAAAAATATGGAAAACTAAGGGCCGATTCTACAATGCCAGTATAAAAATCAGTGTAGTTATTCCTTCGATATTTTATACCTAGATTTATACCGAGAATAACTGGATGTCGGTTCTACAATGGATTCCTATGACAGGTACAGTTATTCCGAGAATATCTCGCAGGTAGTTCCAATAAACCAACGTTTTGACGTTTGACGCTTTGAAAAGCGGGAGTTTCTGATATATTAACTAACCATAATTCAAATTTCTTGGATTGTTTTGATAAATTAGAGAGTGGAAGAGAATTCACTGATTTCAGAATATTAGTTTATTTTTCTTATTTTGGTTATAAATAAAAAGGAAGTTAATCAATTAAATTGATGTGCTATTAATGGAAGAGGTGAAGAGGTTGAATTTTTGAAGTAGGTATTTAACTTTCATATCATTGAATTTATTTCAGAATGCAAAAAACTGACACAGTTATTAATACCAGGGAAGATTAAGGCCTGCAGACGGCATGTCTGTTTCTGCAGCCAAAAGCACATAAGAAATTCCAGTTCATCATATTCTTCAAAATAATTCTGTCTGATAACAAATTTTTCAAATTAGAAACTTCATTCAACTTATGCTATACTTTACCCAACTTTAAATACTTTCGGATCAGTATAGTTTTATATCTTCAATTTCCTTATCTTCTGACCCGAGACATTACAGCTATTGTTGTTGGTATTTTCTCGCGAAACCAACCAATAGAAATGCAGAATAAGTTTATTCCCGGTTATACCCTCATATTGGAATGGATAACTTATACTCTGGTTTATACTTGGAATAAAGATATACCTCTAATGTAGAACGCAATATTGACTCGTATAGCAAATACCAGGTTTACACTCAAATTGTAGAACCGGCCCTTAAGCGTACAACTACAATACCAGGTAAAGTTGAAAACACGGAAAGTTATTTTTAATGAGATGTTTAATGTAATATTATATAATAATGTAAATTTAAACTCTGTAAAAACCTTTTTTCTACAGTCGCGCGTAAAATGACTAATTACTATATTCAAATGAAATCGTAAAGTCGAGGATTGTTACTTTACGCTCTAGCGCAAAAAAGGAATCTTTTTCGCTCGCTTATTTAATCAAACCACGCCCTCCGAATTAACTCAATTGGTGAATATTTAACAATTTATCAGATTAAAAATCAATAAGTATATGAAAATTGTCAAAAATTTTGAAATATGGTCAATAATTGTCAATTATTGTCCAAAACTGTTAAAAATGGAAAAATGTTGTCAAAAACTGTCAAAAATGGTCAATAATTGTTAAAAATTAACAAAAATTTGGAAAAATGGTCACTAATTTGTAAAACAGTCAAAATGGTCAAAAATGGTCAATTTTGGAAATTTTGTATTATTTTAAAAAGTACATGCTTTTCATTTTCCGATAATAAACCTAAAAGTTCATTCTAGTAAACAGTTTCTAGTAAACATAAGATTCATTCATCAATAATTTATCAGATTAAAAATCATTCAAAATTATATGAAAATTGTCAAACATTTTGAAATATGGTCAAAAATGGTCAATAATTCTCAAAAACTGTTAAAAATGGACAATTTTTGCCAAAATGGTCAATAATTGTCAAAAACTGTCAAAAATTGTCAATAATTGTTAATAATTGTTAAAATTTTGAAAAATGGTCGATAATTGTCAAAAATTTTAAAAAAAATTGAAAAATGCCCAAAAATTGTCAAAAATGGTCAATAATTGTCAAAAATTATCGATAATTATCAGAAACTTTAAAAAAATTTAAAAAAATTGTCAAAAATGGTCAATTCTCAAAAACTATCAAAAATGGTCAAAAACTGTCAAAAATGGACAATTATTGTCAAAATTGATCAATATTTGTCAATTGTCAAAAATTTTAAAAGTGGTCAAAAATTTTCAAAAATGGTCAATAATTGTCAAAAACTATCAAAAATGGTCAAAAACTGTCAAAAATGGACAATTATTGTCAAAATTGATCAATATTTGTTAAAATTGGTCAATATTTGTCAAAATTGGTCAATAATTGTTAAAATTTTGGAAAATGGTCGATAATAGTCAAAAACTATCAAAAATGGTCAATAATTTTTAAAAATTGTCAAAAATGGTTAAAAATTGTCAATTATTGTTAAAAACTGTTAAAAATGGACAATTATTGTCAAAAATGGATAAAAATTGTCATCAATTTGAAAAATGGTCAAGAATTTGGAAAAATGGTCACTGATTTTGAAAAACAAGCAAAATGGTCAATAATTGTCAAAATTTTTGAGAAATGGTCAGTAATCGTCAAATGTTGTCAAAATTTTGAAAAACAGTCAATTAATAATACGAGCCGTTTCCGAAAATCGATTTAAACACATAATTTATAAAATCGATCGTCGGTAGTTGGAATATCAGCAGTATACATAAGGTATAGAGGACACAAGGACACCAACTTCCTTGGGGAATGCCTGATTTTATGGGTTTATAATTTGATAAGGAGGTTTGGACTTTGACTTGTATGTATCTATTACTTAGGTAAGATTTGAGAAGAAGGGAAATATGATGAGGTAATTTTTGTTTTATTTTAAACAGTAGTCATTGGTGCCATACTTTATCGAAAGCCTGTTGGATGTCTAAAAATGCTGAAGCACATGATTCTTTTTCTTCTAGTGCTTGCTTGATATTGTTCACTAATCTATGACACTGTTGGATTGTCGAATGTTGTTCTCTGAATCCAAATTGATGTTTTGGAATCAGTTCTTCTCTAGGTATGATTTCGCTTATTCTATGTAGAAGGATTCTTTCGAAGAGTTTGGATAGTTGTGGTAGTAGATGTATGAGCTGGGTTCATGGTGAGGTTTTCCTGGCTTCGCTAACATGATTATCTGTGCATACTTCCATTGTATTGGGTAATGAAAATTGCAAGGAATTAATGATCAATTTGTTTGCTGGGACAATGAATTTAAAAATCGATGAAAATGCAATTGAGTCGTCATTTAGAATAGGGAAGAAAATAGAAGGAAAGCAGAGACCAATATTAGTTAGGTTTTCATCAGTCCATTTTAAGCAAGTTATTTATAATGCTAAAAAGTTATTAAAACCAACTAGGATTGTTGCCAGAGAGGACCTAACATCTAAAAAATTGAACATTTTAAAAGCAGCCTTAACCAAAATTGAAAAAAATGGAAGGGTGTGGACAAACTATGGTAAAATTTTCCTGAAGTATAATAATGCTGATGAAGTATTGAAGATTGTTACGATGGAAGATGTTAGTAGATTAGTGTAATAAGATTAGTGTTTGAAAATCAATCTTAACTACTTAGGTAAATACCTTCTTTTAGTTTTCTTTTTTTTTTCTTTTATCCTTTGTGTTTCTTTTATAATAACATTTTGAGGTTAACTAATTAAGCATGTTAAAAGTTAACCAAAAATATCAGAATATAAGTTCGCGGCACCTGCAAGTTGAGTGCAATTGATACACAATTTAGTGTATCGTTTTTGTTGTAGATAAATCATTGAATTGCTTTGGTTACTAGGTAATTAAATCTAAATTAGTGTAAAATATAAAAATGCTTTTTTTGAAGGTTGGTTTTGCTAACGCCAGATCTATAGTACCTTCTATGCGAGATTTGAAACTAATTATACTTCGAAATGAATTTGACATATTTTTGGTATGCGAATCCTGGTTGGAAAAATCTATTAATGACTCAGTTTTGAATATTAGCACTATCGCCTCTTTAGAGCTGACAGAAATTGCAGTGGTAAGGGGTTGTGTATTTATGTTAAGTAAAATTCGAAGCGAGATAATTATCACTAGGCAGGATTACACTTGGGAACAACTGTGGATCAAAGTCATTTTACATAAAAAATCTTTTGCGGTAGGTGTTATTTATAAACCCCATGAACAGAATACAGATACTTTTTTAGATGAATTTGAAGATTGTCTTGTTTCTTTCTGTTCCACCGATACTGATATTATCTGTATGGGGGATTTTAATTTGGATCTATTGGACTACGACAATATAAATGTACTGACTGCAATAAGGGTGTAATGGAAAAAATAATATCAGACCACTCGATGGTATTTTGTAATTTAAAAATAAATAAGAAAGTGAATCCAGAATTTATTACCTATAGAAGTTTTAAGTATTTTGATGAGACAAATTTCCAACGCCATCTCTTAAACACTTCATTTTTTAGAATCTTTGATCAGGAAACAATAGATGCCAAAACTTCGTATTTAGTTAACTGCCTAAATAATTTGTTTGACAGACACGTGCCTATTGTCACTTCAAGGGTCACAAAGCCGAAAGCGCCCTGGCTAACGTTTCCTATAAAAATTATGATGGCTGAAAGAGACAAAGCCCTTAGTAAGTACAGGCGGACTAAATCTTAGGCTGATTTCCAAACTTATAAAAATCTTCGCAATTTTACATTTCAATCTATTAAAAGAGAAAAAAGAGCTTATTTTATACATCAATTTAATAATAATACCCCAAGGAAAATGTGGCGAATTCTAAGACGTAATAAATTTTTGCCTGATACAAAATTTGTCATACCAGATAATTTACGCAATCTTACTAAACTAAATAACTTTTTATTGAATCCGTTCCACAAACAAATCCTTCTGAAAAAAATTTCTATAAATTAAATAAACTTATTGATTCTAATTTTGATTTTTTATTTGTTTATAAAACAATTTGTGACATCAAAACTAATGCTGTAGGATGTGACGGGTTAAACATTAATTTAATTAAATTGTGCTGACCACATATAGTCCCTTATATTACACATAAAATAAATTTTTGCCTCACTGAATGTGTCATTCCCGATATGTGGAAGAAAGCAGTAGTGAAGATTTTACTGAAGAAGTCTGACCCAACTGAACTCAAGGATTTACGCCCGATAAGTATTCTACCTTGTTTATCGAAAATTTTAGAAAGATATATGGAAACCCAAATAAAAAACTGTTTGCAAGAACACTCACTACTTCCATCAGTTCAATCGGGCTTCCGTCAAGACTTCAGTTGTACTACTGCTTTGCTTCACATAAAAGACGATATTTTAAAAGCTCTGGATCAAGGTCAAAGCACAGTATTGGTAATGTTTGAACATAGAATTGTCAGCTAGAACAGGAAAATTACCAACCTAAATTGAATATGTCAAATAATTAAAAAATTCAATTAATAAAAGATTTAAACTTAAATAATTCATTTAGAAATTTAAAATATGATGCTTTCTTTCAAAAAAGATTAAATCTATCGAAGAATATAATAAAATCTATTTAATGAACAACTATAAGTTAATTTGATTGGTCAATGACAATCAAACAAAGAATTTACTTTCAGAGATAGTAGGCAGGTTGTTGCTAAGGAAGAAAAATAAAATGAGTTGTTAGGTACTTGTTGATAGAGAAGCACGTTATTTCGTTCAGTGAAAAAGTTTGTAAATTTGATAAAATATCTATGTAATTAATAGTGAAAATAGTTTAACTAACCTTGTAACACGGTTCCTGAAGAAAATAAACACCGAGGGATCTTCGTAAGTAAATAAATTTAAATAAACCATATATTAAATTTCATCAAGAGGCATTCTGCATTGGAGTTGTCTTGCTTTTCGTTTTGGAGGTTACTTCACAAAGGCCCAGAGCGGTCTAAAACAGGAAAGAAGTGATTACATTTTTCAACATGAATAGAAGATAAAAGGTATTTAATAAACTTCAATTTAAAATAAAAAACTTACTTGTGAGTGTATATCAAAGGAACTTAGATATTTTGCAAATTCAGATACAACTGTATCGTCCATTTTACTTTTCGTTTTGGCTTATTTGAAACGGTATCACTGTGAATACACTAATGTATAAAAAGTTGCATAAGTGCATGTATTAAAAATAATTTTCATTGTATGAATGTGATTGTTGAGTGAAAGACCATCTTAGGTAAGTTTATTTTGCCATTTGATGTAAGAAATAACGTTTATCTTGCTAATTTATGTTCACAAAATTAATTTTCATAAACTAAATTTAAAATTGTTTCATCCCAAGTATTATTTCGAAGTAATTCTTTTTATCAGTTGGTACAACTATATTGAACACCTGTTACACATAACTGGGGCACTTTCAGGGTGAGTACACAGGACCGTATTCAGGAAAGTATTTAAATCCAAATCAGATGTTAAAAACTTTATTAAAAATTTTATTTAAATAACATTGAATTTTAGCGCCCATAAAAAAACAGTAATTAGATTTCTCACACATTAAACCCATGAACCCAAACCCTGAGAAGCTGAGTTTTCATAAAAAAGGTGAGTACACTGTGTAGTAAATTAAAATTGCTAAATTTGAAATTAAATATAAAAAAACTATAAAACACAAAATAAAATATCATATCAACACATTACTTTTTGCAAGTACATTTTATGTTTGGATTCTAAGATTAAGGCATAAAATTAATTTATATCTGGCATTAGACACGACCCCTTCAATACAAAGGGCATTTCAATTATTTATATTCGACAAAATGTTGATTATCTTTTTTTTAATGAAATAGTTGTATATAAATAGGTACACGTTTCTACTCGGGTTAAGTAGAAGAATATTTTTGTTATGTTCCTTGGAAAATGTTTTAATACTTTCCTGGTGATGAGATCGTATCCTGGAGCTTTATGTGGGTTTAACAACAGGATTTCTCTGTACACTTCTGCTGGGGTAATTGCTCGTAGGGGAGGTGATAGTTGGTTAGCAGATTCTAAGCAGGTTTCTACCTCGACATCTATTATTGGATTATTTGATGGAAGTGCTGTGAAAACTTTAACTAAGTGTTCTGCAAACGTGTTGCTTTTTTCATCATTTGTGCGAGCCCAATTTCCATCAGGTTTTCTTAATGGTTATAATACGCGAAATTAGCAATTTCTCATAGCAATAAATGTTGTGGGAAAAGTGACATAAAGCATAGCTAAAGTGACATTAGGCTTACCCAAAATAAATAGCTACAGCAAATTGCCATTCTGCTTATCTGTAGTCTGTGGTATATAAACAATAAACCCGAAAAACAGCCCGACTTTCTCGAAAAATAATGCTTTCAGTGCAATCAACTAGTAGGGTCGATGAAACATTAGAGAAATTGGATTCTGTTCCTGTTCCCTCAACATCTGCTACAAATAATGACTTATTAACAATAGGTAACCGAAAACTTGTCGGAAACACCAACACCAGGGATAAAGATCCAGAAGTGTTCCCATTTTACAATTCAATAAAATTTTAAGTGAAAAATCCCATGCAAGGAAAGTTAAAATTAAAGTATATTTCTTAAAACGTAAATTTGTTGCCTACTGTAACTTTCAATAAATCTTTAAACATGATCTTCAGTCATTTATCTAAACGAAATGCAGAAATTGTCAAGTCATGTCATGTTAGAAAAAGTGCTCATAAAAAAGTACCGATTGCAACACAGTCATTTGTTTGATTTCTGGATGGTGGTCGTTTTTTATGGTGGTCGTAGGAAAAATACAGTGTACAACACGTGCGCAAATGCTAATATCTTACTCGTGTGAATTAGCACTTTTGCGCACTTGTTATACAATATACTATTCCGTAGCTCTATTAATGAACGATTTTGGTATAGGCAACCAAACACACACTTATATTGAAGAGTTATTTAGGGGATGCTGACTTATCTTATAGACTACTTTTAGTTTTTGACCCACACATCGTTTTTGTTATAATATTCTACAAAATTATGATAATTATTAATATTAAAACACTTATGGTCCCCGAACGATGTTCGAGAAGGACACATTGTTACAACTGGGACAATACTAGAAGAACCCATATTTCACATGAGTTTTAATAGCATGACACCCGAGAATATATTCACTGAGCGAGTGAACATCTTCATCCCATCTAGGGAACAGGAACAGGTGATACACCCAGGTAATTCTGGAGTAATCATGTGGTTCACTCCAAAACAAACCATGGCACTGGAGGTAGTATAAAAGGACCTAGAAACAGAATGTTCTTTAGCCTTTAGCCAACAACTAGGTGTAGACTGGTGAAAAACTGCAAAGAATCCCTTAACAGGCTGGCAAGAGACAACAAAGTGTCTCTAATATGGGTGCCGGCACATGAGGGGATTGCAGGTAATGAAATGGCGAACCAGTTAGCTAAAAAAGGCTGTAAAGGAGATTTCATGGGTCCGGAATCGTTTTGTGGAATCACAATCAAATTGAGGTTGACACAATGGCACCTCTATACAAAGAGTTTACTGAACAAGGTAGACAAGGATCTCTCAACCAGGCTATTGAAACTGGATAAGAGACATTTGAAGACAGTTGCCGACCTGGTGACTGGATACTGCACCCTGAGGAAACATCTGCATAAAATGGACAAAGTTAGTGCAGAATATGTGAACTTGATGATGAAACACATACTCTGCTTCTGCGAGAACAAGTACTCAGACGGAAGCACTTTGGAGAGGAATTAATACAACTATTACAACTACTGAAAATCCCTCCAGTCAAACTAGTGGCCTTTATAGAAGACACGAAGCTTCTGGAAAGGAAGTAGATAACATGGGAAATGGTACAAAGATTCAGTTCAAGTACCTGGGCTGCTGAGCACAACCCAAACGAATGAATGAATGAATGTTAAAGCAAAAACAGTGGGAATTGAAGTAATTTAGTCGCTTTGTTCGCGCGTTAAAATATCTCGATTGTTAATAGCCGTTATTGATACACTTGATTAAATATCTATTAAAACATTCTGGAATCGAGTATTTGGGAAGAAAATAACGAAATCAGCACAAGCAGCAAAGTTAACAGTTAAATTGGGAAACATGAGGAATATATACCAGAAACTGGAACAAAACTATATTTTTGGTGATAGAGATAAAGCTCTATAAGAGTTTTTAGAATCATCTAACAATATTTCAACTTAAAGTTCATGGAATTGTCCTAAAACTAGTGTGGACTTACAATGTACAGCTTTGGGACCCAAATTAAATTATAAAACAAAAGGAACTCATAACTCGAATATGGAGAAAGTACAACGTGTTATGTTTACCGCTTAAGAAAAATCTTCACATATTATATAAATCAATATATATGTAGTAGTAGCGGCAACGTTGAAAATTGACTCAATCCTCAGGACTTTGGAAAAATAGTTGTAAAAGTGGGAAAATCCAATTATTAAATTGCCAGATTGGCCATAGTGATGTTTTAAACTTAAACCAGGAAGTAAGTGCAGTTAGGAAAAATTATTACCTTTTTAAAATATAAATCCACCTTAACCAGAAATGAATATAAACTGGTATTTTATAGTTTTTATTCCTTATCGAAAATAGAAATACAAACATTACTTAGCATAGTTGCCAGACTGTTTTTAAAATATGGATGGATTAAGACAAGAAATTATTAATAGTAAAAAAGAGCTACAAAATAGTATACAAACAAGCGAAGTAAATATATCATTAAAAATTGAAACAATCTTAAATGAAAAAAAAAAGAAGACTGGAAAGAGAAAATTTGGAACTCAAAGATAAAATAGAAAGGTTGGATAGAAATAGTAGAAAAAATAACATAATCATGTTTGGATTTCCGATAGCAGACAATAATATCCCTGTAGACGACGTGTGTAGTAAATTGGATAGCTTATTAGATATAAAGATTAATACACGAATATTAGCAACATTTACAAACTTGGAAAAAGTGAAAAAGCTCCAATTAAGGTAGAATGACCATCTACTCTTACGAAAATTGACATTTTAAAGAGCTGCAAAAAGCTCAAAGGGAGTAACATATCAATAGTGCCTGATTTGACTAAAATTCAGCAGGAGAGAAATAAAATACTCAAGAATTATCTGAAAACATTAAGAGACACAACCCAAGATCGTTGCTATATAAAGGGCGAAAAACTCTATAGAAACAACATACCATACACAGTTGAAGATATTATTGGATTTGAAGAAGATCAGACAGCTGTTGAAATAAAACAAACGATCAGCGAGCCGGAAACTCCAAGAAAAAATTACCCTGATAATTTTGAAATAGCTGAAAATACAACAGACTTAGATGATAACATAATAAAACAGACCGAAGAAAAAAAGGAAGTACGAAAGGAGCTGAACTGAGAAAAAAGAAAGAAGATGAACTGAAGAATAAAGGTAAAACTAAAAACACCCCGCCTGCCCCAGTTAAAGAGAGAAAGCCTTCATTAAGAAATAGAAATAATTAATCCATTAATTGCAAACTATGAAAATGAGGAAATATTAGGAAAACTCATATATGACATACAAAATTTTAACCGAAGCTATTTTACTCATGAACATCCGAATTTTGAAATCTTACATCTGAATATCAGAAGTGTTGCAACAAATTACGATGAGTGTCTAATATTTCTTAATCAGTTTTCTGAGCAATATGAAATAATAATTTTAACGGAAACTTTCACTATTTTCGATAAAGATGTATACACTATTCCAGGTTACAGCAATGTCTACAGTGAGGGAACATTAAACAAAAATGATGGGATCTTAGTATTTATTAAATCTAATATAAAGTACAATTATAATATTGTTCAGATTGCTCAGAGTACTGCCATTGAATTACATATTATTGTTAACAAAATTAAATTAGTCTTAACAGCTATTTACAGACCACCCAGTACAGATAAAAATAACTTCATTACAGAGCTATATGATTATCTTCAGTTAAGGAAACAAAATAAATTCCATATTGTCATTGGAGATATGAATATCGATCTACTGGAAAACAATAATGATACTGATGATTATAAGAATGTGTTTAATGCATTTAATTTCATTCCTCATATAAATCAAATCACAAGACCTTGTAGTAAAACATGTATAGACCACATATTTGTTAAAAACAATTACATTCGAAATCAATTTAATTCATACGTTCATTTCCCGATCGCAGATATTTACAATTATTATGAGTCAATTTCTACCGACAAGATTCAGCAAAATACATATAAAAATATATTAACTATCAAAATCTAAGAAATACTCTGAAAGATGAACAGTGGATCAATATTTATGACTCGGAAAATGTCGATTTCATTATGGAAAACTTCCTAGAAAACCTAACTAAATATATCCAGTTACACACAAATACTATCAAAGTAAATACGAAAAAAACTAAAAAGTCATGGATTACCCCTGAAATACTAAATATAATAAATGAAAAAAATAAAATGTATAGAGAACTAAAGGTACATCCTGATAATTTGATACTAAAACAAAATTATAGGTGCTCAAAGAACACACTTAGATAGAAAATTAATAAATCTAAAAAAGAATATGCGAATAGAATAATAGAGAACAGTCCAAATTCTTCTAGCGGTTTATAGAACGCAGTTAATAGTATCTGTCCAAATCGAAAACCTAACGCAACAATAGAGACATTAGAGGTGAATAATGAACTCATAACATCAAAGAATGAAATTGTAAATATATTTAATAATTATTATAGCGACTTAGGTGAAAGATATGCAAATAAAATAAATGATGTGAAAAATTTTTCAGAAAATATTCTGTGTTTCTCAATCCAGTATCTGAAACAGAAACTATAAATATCATAAATAACTTGAAACCAAAAAAATCCCCAGGATGGGATAATATCAGATCAGAAACTCTAAAAGAAATAAATATATTGAAATTGCCAAGCCTTTAACTAATATTTTCAATAAATTTTTCGAGAAAGGTAAATTCCCAAATTGTTTGAAAATTGGTATCATTAAATCACTATACAAACACGGTAACAAACAAAAAGTCGAAAATCTCTAATAACCAGTTCGGTTTTAGAGAAGGACGTTCTACTGAGGATGCCATATTGCAGCTAAAATCGCAATTATATAAGGCGTTAGATAAAAAAGTCCCACTTATATGCATATTTGTGGATTTATCAAAAGCCTTCGATACTGTTTGTCATAAACGTTTATTAGACAAACTGGAATGTTACGGTATAAGAGGTCAAGCTTATTTTTTATTAAAAGACTATTTATCACAGCGAAAAGAAATAGTGAGTATAGACGGAGTTTCTAGCCGTTCCAGGACAGTAGCCTGTGGTGTTCCACAGGGAACAGTCCTGGGACCTTTATTATTCACGATTTATACAAATAGTTTATTGCATTCCCAAACATCCGAAAAAGTAGTGAGTTTCGCAGATGATATGGCCATAATATATGAGGGTGAAAGCTGGAAAGACCTCAAAGTATTAGCAGAACAGGATTTAATACAAATATGCAACTGGTATGAATATAACAAATTGACCTAAACATCCAAAAAACAAATTACTTACCGTTCAAATCCTACTCCAATCACCTTCCTGATCTGGGACCATTAATAATTGATGACCAAACACAAATTTTTGAAAAAGATCGAATCAAATACTTAGGAATCGTAATAGATAGACATTTAAGGTGGGACTTACAAGTTAACAGCGTCAAGAATAAATTGAGAGGTCTGCTGACTAAATTCAGATTCTTAGTTGATTTCTTGACATTGAAAAACCTTAAAATTTTGTATTTCTCGTTGGTGCAATATCAGTTGCAATATGGTATCCTAGGTTGGGGAGGTGTAACAGAAAGCAATTTGCAAGGTCTTAATGTATTACAAAAATGGATACTGAGAATCATTTATAAAAAAATATAAGGTTTTCTAGTGATAAACTAAATTTTCGGTGAAAAGATATTCACAAATATACATAGAAATAAAATAAAAGTACAACCAGTCCAACATTGTCACAACACGAGAGCAAAAGAAAACTTCAATATTCCAATATGTGAGAAAACAATCGGTCAACGCTCAGTGGAATTTCTGCCAGCAAAATTTATAATATTTTACCTCTCAACTTGAGAAACATTAATAATCATAGAACATTTAAATGCTCTGTAAAGGAATTATGTCAATTCACCCTATTGTGCCTACTTTAACGATTTTTGATTATTACCTAATTCAGACAATTAAATTTCCAATAATTATATATGCTGAAATTATAAGTATATGTTTTTTTATATATTTCGATTTTATAAATATTATATTTTATGGTGTTATAAATGTATTTTTAATTATGTGAAAATATCATGTTTATCCATGTATTTTTAACAATAATTACTTTATAAATTATTTATTATATTGTATTATATTCCTTGACTAAGCATTATTATTATCATTATAATATTACAATGAATAGAAAATAACGGAAATAATGTCAAAATCGCGAAAAGTCAGATATTTTCAATACTTATCTCTGGATGAAAATCGACAAAAAACATTGAAACTTTGGAAAATATCGTTTTGGGAGATTGGGATATTGAATGGTACCACCAGTTTTTTCAAATTAAATTATTGAGGAATCGAAATTTTAGAAAAAACTAAAAATAAATTGAGTAAAAATTGACAAATTTTCAGAGCAGTAGAAACTCCAAAACCGACATGCTTCTCATGTATATTAGTCTGGTTTACATCTGGAATTCCATTCCTATCATTCTATTCGTAACTAAATCTAGAAAGTTTTTGGACCACTTGTAGTCCCTCATAAAAAATTGCTTTAAACAATTTATTTGAAAAAAGAAGAAGTTTTGCTTTTGCAAGACATACATTCATACATACAATATTAATGAACCGTTATTTTATTAAAATACACGAAATACAGAAATACACGAAAGAGTGCAAAAAACACTAAAGTTGTACTATGCAATGCACCAGGCTTTTATAAACAAAAAAGAAATATCAATGAAGACAAAAATAAATGTATTTAAGACTATATATAGACCAATTCTGACGTTTAGTTGTGAATCATGGACTCTGACAGGCAGACAGAAGAGCAAAGTACAAGCAGTGGAAATGAAATATCTCAGAAGAGTTAAAGGAGTCAGAAGAATAGGTAAAGTAAGAAATACAAAAATAAGAAAGGATCTAGAAATAAAATCGACACTTGAATATATTAAAAAAAGACAATTAGGATGGTGGGGACACCTACAAATAATGACAAATTCCAGATAAGTTAAGCAAGTACGGGAATAAGAGGAAACATGGGTGACCGAGAGAAAGATGGGACAGCAGCGTTATAAAAATTCTGCAAGAAAAAGGAAAATCATCGGATGAGGCAAAAATATTAGTAAGAAATAAGAAGGAATGGGCCAAGTTTGTTCACGTTGACATTACCACATAATATTATTGCCAAATATAAGAAAAATATGCAATGTTAAATGATGAAATGTTTTACCCTACACCATTGAAAAATGGTATTTGGGTTATTGATAATATATACATATACAGGGTGTTTCTAAAATATTGTAGTGGGCGCTTCGTCACTCCATTTTAAGACGAAGAGTTTTTATAAATATGTGTGATAAGTCTTCTCGTTAATGAGATACAGGGTGTTGAATCGTTTTATTATTTTATTAGAAGCAACAACATGTGTTAAACGTAAAGGAGAAATAGTACATTTCAAAGCATCCGTTCAAAATGTGCACCTCCAGCCAAAATGCAAGCATCCGCTCGACGTCTAATGGATTGCCGAATACGTTCGAAGATACCAGGATTGTTACGAATAACATTTACAGCCTTGTATGATACGATTTTGAAGATCTCCTAAGTTTAGTATCGGGGTTGTGTAAATGAGCGATTTTAGATATCCCCACACACAAAAATCCAGAGGATTGTGTCCAGGTGACCTAGGGGGCTACGGGTGTGGAAATCCGATCCAATGGTCTGGAGGAGCACCGTCATGCATGAGCCACATGCGTCTTCTAATAATAAGAGGTACATATTCCAAAAGAACTGGAAGTTCAATTTCTAGAAAATGAAGATATGTCTCACCGGTCAACCGTGCAGGAAGAAAAAATGGTCCTCTTAAATGATCTTCGATAATGCCAAGCCAAACATTGATCGAAAATGTTTGTTGGAATAGTTTTATGTATACGTATGGCATGTGGATTTACATCTGCCCATATGTGGTCATTATGAAAATTCATAATGCCATGTCTTGAAAAGTTGGCTTCATACGTAAACAGAATATTGGCAGATAAATTGGGATTGTTTGTATAATCCATTGGCAATATTGTATACGGAGCGGATAGTCATCAGTAGGTAGCAAATGTTGAACACTTTGAACGTGATATGGATACAATAAATAATCTTTTAGAATATTCCAAACAGTTCTGTTACTAACATTTACTTCATCAGCAATTTTTCTGGTACTCGTTTCTGGATGTTGGTCAATAATTTGAAGAATCTGGTTTTCCAATTGTGGAGTTCTCACATTTCTTGGTCGTCCAATAATATTGTTTGATTTAGCAAAAGTTCCAGTTTCTTGTAAACGAATATGTACCTATCTTAGTAGTCGTATCAGAACATAGTAAACGATTAGATTATTTGGATAACGCTAGCCTCTAAGGCATTACCATTCGCTAAACCATACAAAACGTGCATATTAGCCATTTCAGTATTATAGTAATCGCAGGCATGTTAATTTAACACAAAAAATCCGTGTGATAAAAATGTCTTATTCGTTTTTTGCGCTGGTTTTTAGGTTTGACACAGTATTTGTCAACATTATACCAAAAGCATGTTCTTTCTTTCGTATTACTTCTAAAACCCAGTAGCGTCACCAGGAAAAATAAATTTCACTTACAGTCAGAGCTCATTTATTACAAGCAATTCAACACCCTGTATATCCTTAAAGACAACACTTATCACACATGTTTATAAGAACTTTTCGACTTAAAATGGATTCACGAAGATTTCATTTTAGATTACTTAGGTAACACCTTGTATATATTTTATTAAAATTAATTATTTTTCTTGTACATTTACTGGATTTTTTATTTATTTAACAAACAATTCAACGTGTATGCTATATTTTGTTAATAGTTTGAACATTACCTAATAAAAACAATCATAGGAGTCGTTTTTTGAGAAATATAATTTTTTAATATTTATTATAAATTTTTTTTAGTCAAGATTTGAGGACACGTAATCAGAAATTTCTTGTTAATCCAATTAATTTAATTGCTTTTACGAAATGTATTGTTCAACACGGTGGAATATCAGGTAATATTTAATAATATTTCAATTTAATAATTTTTTTCAGTTGCGATAAATAAATACATAAATCAACAATTGTAAAGTATAAACAGTTTGCCAAAACCAGTTAGTTATTGTGACATTTCAAACCAACATTAACAACGTTGTTCATACGATTTGAGTCGTTAAATATTTCTTTTTATCAAATCTGGGCACTTCCCATTTCAACACATTCGAATCCCTAGCACAGCAGGAAACTTTCAAGTAACAATTAAATTTCTTGGTGAATGCAGTGTTAAGCCAGTCGTCAGTCGGCGAATCACAGCTGCGGTAAAACGTCGAACATTCTTGTATGTTTCCAACTCGCCACGCTGTCACGCATTCTTTCGAACTACCATCACGTCGAGGGCCGTTTTTGTGTCGAAAGTTTGTGCGTTAAAAAGTGTTTTTTATACTAAATAACTAATTAGTCTGCTGTGATATATAAGTGTTTAACAATAATAAGGATTTAAAATTATTTCAGTGACATTTAAGTGAGTAAATTTTACTTTTTCAACTAGATATTTATAAATAATTTTAACAAACAAAGCTACTGAAGAGTAAAAATAAGTTTATAAAATTATTTTTCTTAGTACTTAATAATGGTTTGTACTTCAATTGGGTATTTTACCCAACATTTCAGACACCGGCTTCTTCAGAATATTTGACATATTAATGTAATTTTATTGCTCAGCCTCCAGCTATCAACCTTAACTTCAATGAAGATCGTTATTTATCTCCAGACAATAATTATGTATTAATAACTTCACTAATAGGAAATAACCTCTCAATAAATAATCTGATTCCAAATTCAAACAATGTGAATAAACTGTCTACTATTTTTAGAAATGGATTAAAACCGGTGACAAGGTTAAATATGTATGCAAATCGGTTTAATTTACAAATCTGACTTAAAGATCACATAATTCCGTATTTCTACAAGGGTTGATTTTCTTTCAAAGTTGAAATATCGTCGCCTCGAAGTCAAAACCTCGATCTCAAAATTCGCAACTTTTCAGGAAACACAAAAAACGCAATTTGATTCTCGGTTATAATAATTTTGATACAGGGTATTGTCATACTGAAAGCCTACTACCTATTTGAATCAGAAACGGTGAGTCAAACTAATTATAAAACAATTTTGCTTTCCTCAATATGAGATGCTTCATGCAATGCTTCATGCGAGATACGAGATACGAGGGGTTTAAACAAATTTGCGCAGCCGCTAAATTTCGAGATAAAAGTATTTGCCACTTATGCTGTATGTCATTCTATAACCTAAAATACCTGTAACTCAAAACGAGCAAAATTTGAGATACGAGGTTTTGACGATATGTCAAATAGAGAAAAAGGTGTTTAAAATATACAATTTTTTATTTAAATACACTATAAAATATTATTTAATAGGATTACAAAGTAATTACCCTGTTTTTTTGTGTCTCATATCAATTATTGATTGATTGATACTGTACTGGTTACCTTTCTCGGCAACCCTTTTGAATTTTAAATATATCTTAGGGTGGGTATTATAAAACTATTTTGACATATAATATAATAAAAGTTAACTTGTAGAATGACCCCAACTAACAATTTGCTATTTTATAATAGTGGTAGGAATGTTTTTGCGATAAACGTATAAAACAATGTTAGTCTCAGAAACGTTTTTAAAATGTTTATAAAATATCTATAAACACAAAATGGGCACAATTTATAAAACATTCTGTTTATATAATATATTTTATAAGTACTCTAGCGACTGCTATATAACAGATATACGATGTTAATAAAAATACAATAAAATTGTTTTATAAAAGTGTTTAATAAACGTGCTAGAAAATTTCTTAAATTTTTTCATGCGATACTAATATAATGGTTAAGAAATTATTATATAAATAGTTTCATAATTGAATTATATGCCACTTTATTGCTATTGTAGTAGTATTAATAAATCAACTTTGTTTTATTAATATGTTTGTAAAAATCTAAATTGTTTTTAAATAATTATATTTCAGAGTTGCTGGTGATAATATAAATGCAGCACCAACTTTAGAAAGAAAATAAATATGTCCGACTGTTGTCACTTAATTTTGATTTTGGTGCATGTAGGTAGTTTCCGACAGAAGGAAAATTTTGATGCAAAACAAATTTTATTGCGATTTATAGGGTATAAATGCAGTGAATTTTTCTTGCGCTCCTATTTTATCAAGGTTTTATAATAATTTTAGAAGTTAAAAAACCAAAAAAATCAAGTTTTGGTAGTAATATTTGAAACTACTAGTTGTAATCTTCTAAATTTGTTTATACTCAATGTTATTTTCACATAAAACTATTTGTAAAAGTGAAATATAATTTTATATTTAGAGATATTAAAATTTTATCTATATCTGATTGATAACATGGCTGCCAGTAATATAACAGTTTATTGGACAAAGTAGGTTTTATAAAATAATTTACCAACATTTTGAAACATTCATAAAATATACTTCATTTTCAAGAGAACCCTACAAAACAGGACCATATTTTAAAAATATAATGAATAAAGGAAGGTATTGAGGCAGTATACTGGGTAACCTTTTATTAATATTTTGAAATAATACTCGCAGGGCCATAAGTGAGATATTATAATGAACTGCCCATGATCTGATGTTGTTTCTAAATTCAGAATTTCTGTTTAAATCTAACATCAACAGATCACTTTCGTTGTCAGGTTCTAACTGTACTAACCAATTTTCTCTTACCAAGTCATTATTATCACTTGTACCAATAAAATTTGGCTCTTCTAATGATAAGTTCTTATCTTTTGTTTCTTTTTCTGGAATTGTATCATTATTTGTAATCATTATTGAGTGATTTATCATTACTTCTTGTGGATGACTATCTGAACATGCAGGCGTATTATTAAAAATTTCTTTATTGTTAATCATAATACTTTCAAAGTTTTTCTTTATTTTTCTCCGAAACGTTCCTTTTTGATTTTCTTCCACTCTCTTAATTCCGACATTTTACGCGGTTTGTTTTTCTGAAACTGCCAAGCCAAATCTAATAGATTTATTAGTTATTTTATAAAAGCTACATAACAGCTTCCAATGTAATAATTATATAATTATTTTATAGCTGTGTCTGTGACTACAATTTTCAATGGCAATAAAATTGCGGCAACTGCTGCTTTAATAAAATTATTTTATAAGCTGCTAAAAGTGTTTATAACAATAGTTTTATAATGTATTTATCCCTGATTTATAAATGCTACCAAACTCTCTTAAAAAAAGTGTTATAACACAACTAAATTTTATAAACAATAAATGTTTTATAAATCTCTTACATAACACGTACAAAATTGCTTTATAAATATCATATAATTTTGTTGCCAAATTGTTTTTGTGATAAATGTATAAAACAATTTTGTTACGAAAAGCTAAACTTGCTCTTATGGAACCTTTATATAATAAGTTGCATTCTTGAAAGCAACAATAAATCAACATTAAAATAAAATTGTTATATAAGCCAAAAATTAGAAAACAACTTTGCTAGTTGGGACGTCACATGTCAAAGTGGCGAAGTTTACTTTGTGGGAAAACCTTGTTTTCGAGATTTGATAGTTGTTTTGTTCTGTCGGTTCTGTCAACGATTTGGCATAGAAGATATAAACAAGATGAACATCATGAACATACACCTATTTTTCCGATAGCTGGCGCTGTATTTGGCTCAACTTTCGTTTAACTGAAATCGGTTATGGAAAAATTATATGAACAGCCATCTACATACTGTGAGAAAGGCGCGCCGGATCGACGTTTCGCAATTCGCGCGCGCGAATTGCGAAACGTCGATCCGGCGCGCTCGCTTCGCTCGCGATAATCAATCTACTTCATTATTTCAAACGGAAATCCAATCTAATAAATGTATCAAGATGATAAGAAGCGATTGCGATTTCACTTTGATCGGTGTTAGTTGGTCGGGAAGCGATATTAGTAGAATTTTCAAATTTTCTAAAAAGGGGAAACAGCTTCTGATAACCAAAGTCTTATAATATTAGCAGTATGTTAAAAATTTGATTTGGAATTACACCTGCAGCAACTATTTTCGTTGTCAGCAGTGTTTATAGAGGCCGAACAACTGAGGAGGTGATTTTTTTAAAGAATTAATTGATGAGTGCAATTCAGAGAAAAAAAATTGTTCAGCATCCTCAATGATCAAATTGAATGGTTCATTATCCTTCAAATAAATGATAAATATCAACCAAACTTATCTCAAAACTAACCATCTTCCTAAAATCAACATCTCTCAAAATTTGAAAAAAATGTTTCAGCTGTAATACGGCGCTAGCTATCGGAAAAATAGGTGTATGTTCATGATGTTCATCTTGTTTATATCTTCTATGTCACGATATGGTCACGATCATGAAAACGAATATACTCAGCAACTAATTCAAGTGGCTAAATATCTTTTATGGCTGGATTTGCTATTAGGTACAAGTTGTGCGACTGAGCGGAAACAGACCAAAACTTATATGTCAGTCATGTTACATGAAAATGTCAAAATATATAATAATTGAGGAATTAAAAAAAGAATTTACAAGAAATGAATATCAATATCAGTGTTTTTTAAATGTGTGTGTGAGAGGAATATCGTAAAAAGTAATTATAGTGTAATTAACATTGTGTAGACTTTATAATGCATCATTTAAATCAGTTATTATTATGACAATAAAACCAGTGCAGTGCTGATCTGAACTCATCTTCAAAAATTCATAACTCGTTTTTGGTAAGAGAGCGCCGATTTCTTTTTTCATTTTCGTGTTCAGCGACCTCGAATTAATTTAAAAAAAAATATTTCGTCAAAATCCGCGTTGGTTCACTAAACTAGATTTTTTCCCATAATTATTATATAATTATTGTTTTATTTCACAAATAACTTACCTCTGCAGTCAAATGGATTGGAGTCGCCAGTAACCGCCACTCCAATAATAGATTTAATTTTACTATCTATAGGAGAGAACCTAATAACATTTTTTGGACCACCACCAGTTTTAAAGCTTTCTACTTTTTCCTGTCCATACTTTTTTTTGGTTTCTTTTAATAAATTACTCCATTTATCTCGTAACTGTTTAGTTGTCCTAGGGGGAAAACCAATCTCCACTAGTTTTTTGAGATTTCTTCCCAAGCAGCTTCTTTATCCTTCCACAAAACAGTGTCACTTCTTTTGCACTCCACTACGTCCTTAAATTATTCTACCAATGATAAAAGAGATTCAATTTCCGCTTTAGAAAAGTTTATGGCTCGTCTATCCATTCTGACTATTAAGTCCAAACAAGACAAAACTACACCATAAAAATCCAAATGTCAAAACTCCAATTAAAAAAATCTAGGTTATATTTTTCTTTTGCACGATTCTTCTTTTTATTTTTCTTCTTTTTATTTTAATAATAAAACTTTTATAAAACTGACGTTTTAGAACCTAAAGTTTACGACTGTTAAATTCAAAGATAACTTCAAGACATGTTTATAATACTTAGTCGTGAAACAAACTTCTCAAATCTTGGTGTAATGATAATAATTTTTATAGTTTTGGCCAAGTACGTCAAAAATACGAGTATTGTCTTTTATATTTTGCATATAAAGATAGATAAAAAAAAAGTAGATAAGTAACACTATTGTTATTCAAAGTATTCTCCACGAAGAGAAATGCATTTTTGCATCATTTGGATCCAATTCTGGAAGCAGCGCTTGTTGGTATATTCAAAATAGAGTTTTTGAAAACTTTGACTTCATCTTCTGGGGACTGAAGCCCTCGACCACGCAGTTCATTTTTAATTTTTGGAAAAGTAAACAAGTCGTTAGGAATTAGGTCGGGACTGTATGGAGGATGGTCCACTACTACTACTACTAATTTTTTAGTCAGGCGAACCTTGGCCAAGAAAAGCCCTGATGCCACTGGCGGTCCCATTGTGCATCCATGCATCCATGAAGCCGAGTTCCTCGATGAAGGACTCAATCCTCTTCAGTGGATGCCTTCTTATGTCCCCGGGGGCCATAACAGGGACTCCAAAGACTCGCCTGCGTAGCACAGCCCAATGTGGACATACGAGGAGAACATGGTCCGACGTTTCGTCAGCAATGCCGCAACCCCTACCCAGCCAGCCAGCCCCCGCCCCATCGCTGGAGCATGAGCCATCTGTGTACCAGACGATCCCATGAAGCTGTGAATTTCCCTCTCTTTCCCAGAATGCTCTAATCCGGATCTTCACCCTATAGGGGGTTACGAAGGAGTACCTGCGCAGACAGACATCAGCCGCTCGAACCAGAACAGGGACATCTCTCAGAAGCCTGAGCTTATTGACGTGCCTGCACCCTTTCCCGTTTCGCACATATCCCAAACTTTTCAAGCATAGGAGTGCCCTCCCAGCCTCAGCCTCGATCACATGGTGAAGAGGCCGAAGTCCAGGAATCACCTCCAACGCAGCAGTTGGTGTAGTTTTCATGCAGCCAGTTGCCCCCAAATCGACCACCCTTTGGAGGCGTGCCAGTTGCGACCTAGCCGTGGCCAGGGTTACCCTTGGCCACCAGACCAGAGCCGCGTATGTGAGCATCGGCAGCATGGTCACTTTATAGAACCACAAGATCATCTTGGGGTTAGTCCCCATTTCGGACCAATGGCTCTCTTACAGGCCCAGTACGTATTAGTCACCTTGCCCAGACGACTTCCATGTCAGCGACTCCCAGATATTTCACTTGTTCAACCACTGGAAGTGACACTCCACCAAGGTGCAGTCCATCAGGATAGTCCAACAATTCGACGTTTTTTTGCTTTAAAAACTGTTGTTTTTCGAGCTGAGTGGAAACTTGCATTGTCTTGGAGGAGGATCATTCCTCGTTGGTTTTTCGAAACTTAGCAATTACTTCCGGCAAACAAATCGATATGTACCAATCAGCAGTAATAGTTCTTTGATGTTGCAGAGGAATTATTGCTACATGACCTGCTTATGACACAAATGTCGCCACCATGTAATTGTTCGTCAATATGTAACTGTTACTTGGGCGCTAGAGTGGCCACTCGAGAAAGATGCCGACATGAAAATATTCTCAAGGGTGGTTCTACTCCATGTCAGTGCTGCACTAGGTATGACAGACTATAAGAAGCGTTAGGGTGCCACTACCTTTTAGACGTCGACAAAAGAACAAACATGAATTTGAATAAGAAGAAAACTAAGGTGAATAAGGTAGAAACACGTTGTAGAATTTAATTGAGATAATATTTATTTCAAAAAATTAAAAATTTACGTTGACACGGACACGATCTGCTGCAGCTCTTATAGCCGGGTGGATAATGAATTATATTCGAAAAAATATTCATTTTATTCTGCCAGGAAAGAACAAAAAAATGAGGCCTGTACTTTTGAGGTACTCATTTTTGATGTTGTTTCTCCAGGAAGTATGGATGATGGAAACCTATCATGGAGGTATCCCACTGGAGGGAGGTATTCCTGAGATATGCTAGGGGATGTCCTAGCTTGTATCTTAGATATGCCCTAACTGCATTCTGGTGGTATCTTAGAAGGTGTCTTGATATTTCAACTGTATCTTAGAAATATTTTAACGGTATCTTTGAGATATTAAAGGTACCCTAGCAGCTGTGCTTACCACGGCAATTTAGGTAAAAATATAAGAAAGTATAAAAAGGTAGTTGATAGCGAGAAAGAGCTTTGTTCGTGGCGGTCGGAGGAAGTTCGATGACAAAAATGGAGGCGGCCTTTGGCAGATGTCAATTGTCTTATGGTCAGGTTTGAAGATTGTAAGTGGCTAATGAGACGACGAGCGGGAATTAGAAAAATATTTGTGATATAAATTTAAAAGTCGAAACAGGTCGATAGACATTTTACAACCATTTTTGTGGAAAAACTTCGAGAACGGATAACTTTCGTCGGTTTTGGTTCATCTTAGAACACCCAAACAGCCGTTTGACGTTTATTTTCGGGTTGATAAGAGTAAATCCAGGATTCATCACCTCTGACAATACTGTATATATTTTTTGAGTTTCATCAAAACTAGAGTTTTTAAATGCGTAAAAATTCTGTATGATAGTTAAAAATGTATCCTATTTTCTGAGGTATTTTAAATTTTCTTGAAGTTTAACAATCTATTGTTGTTTTTTGCTGTAATACGCTCATTTTTGAATTATATTATGATTGAAACACCCACATTGGTGTAGAACACCTACCGATGGCATTATTACTCAATTAAAGAGGTAAAAAAGATTGCTACCTACTTAAACTTTTCTGAGTGGGAATGTGTGACGGAAATTTGATGTAGGGGTTGAAAATTTTATGGCAAAAGTTTATGTCCTATAAAAAAAATATTGAATTAATAAGAAAAAGTCTTTTGTAGAAGTCACATTTTATCACGACCTCAAAATATACTATAAAATTGCACCGTTTCTTCGGTTTTTTATTCTTCATTTCCACAAAAATTATTAAATGTAACTAAAACTTGGTGGAAGTATCCTTTTTTATACCTTGAATAGCTATACATTTTCTTTTGCTAAAAAGTTTCGGAGATACAGAGTGTCGCAGGAGTTCGTACCTACTCTATATTCTGCTTTCTTTGACAACGAACTAACCAGCGAGTGTTTATGAAATTTTGATTTTCAACTTTTAACTATAGAGACCTACAGTTCGTTAACGAAAAAAGGAAGGCACAACTTTTATGTCAAGTACTATCATTATTTTTAGTTCCTTCATCATCTCTCAAGTTTTTGGTACGAACTCCTGGGACATCCTGTATTTCTTATTTCTGGTATTGTACAGGGTAGCCCATTAAGCGAGGTAACTGGCTCTATCTCGGAAAGTATTTGTCCCAATTTGTCGGATAGGTTCAATAGTTAACGAAATATTAAAATTTAAACACTGAAAAGTAGAGGGTCTTCCTTCTCGCTTATTATGACAGATACAAAGAAATGTCACTATAGAAAATTATCTGGTATTAAACGGGCTTTCAAATGATGTTATCAGAGTTATAGCTCATTCTGCGATAATAATAATTTTAGATTAGAACATAGTAGTAACGTCCCCAAGGGGTAAAATTTTGAGGTTGAAAATAATGTCCAGTAATTTCTCTTGGCCACTTTTACTATCAATATTTTTTCCCTTCAACCTGGGACAAATACTTTCCGAGATACACCCGGTTAACTCGCTTAATGGGCCACCCTGTACTGCTGGGAAAAATCATCGTACAGAATTCTGCGAGTAAATTTTTATCACGTTTTCACTTTTAGGTGATATAAAAAAACGTGAATGTAATGACAAATGACACGTATTGTCATAGGAATTCTAAAAAAAATCACTTTGAATAAATTATGAAACAAATTTACATAAAAATAGTAGAAACAATATAAAAATCAGTACGTGGTACGAACTAGTTTCAATAACACTAAAAATAAAATCATAAATAAAAATTGAATTTATCATCACCTGGTAATTCCATTAGCCAATAATCTCTAAACCACGTCTCTGAACGTGCCTGATAACGGTGTATTTTTGTAGGTAGCGATATTCTATTATGATAACCAAAATGTCAATTTTATTAAGGTATATTGATAAATACAATAAATCTTTACTTGAAAATAGTTAATGTAAGTACCACTAGACGATAGTACTAAATATATGTGAAAATGAATCATGTAAATCCTTAAAATATGATCGAAAGTAATGTTTGTCGACCATTGGGTTACGATTTTATAGTTTTTTTACTATCTAGAGACCTTTGATTGCCATTTGTATACTTTGATGTTTCGCGTAAATTTTCAGTCGTTGATTAGATGAATTTTGGCTTTTTAATTTTCTTCATTCAATTACGCCCTAGCGGTTCACAAACAAACTTAAAAATAATTTCCAGAATTTTCTCCAGGCCACTTTTGTTATAAAATATTTTTTACGCAGCTGCACTATAAACTGTTTCTGATATATGGTAGGGAAAAATTCTTATTGTAACACCCGGTACATGATACATACAAAACGATTAGAAAGTGTGGTATTTGACTGATCTAAATCACATTTTCAATTGTCTCTATACTTTTTTTTTCTAATGACAAATATGACGATATTCTGATCACTGTTGCCAGTTGTAATATAAAATCACTTACTTCAGAAGACAGGAGTAATATTTTCACAATAAATTTTTGTCACAGATCTGTTATGATTAAATTTATAGCTAAATCTTTATAAGAACTTCTCCCAATCCACGTTTGTTGTCTGCAAGCATTCGCTATATAATTTTCAGTCCATGTAGCATTTTGCCTTCATTTGCCATAGCGCCTTATGCTGTTTATATGTGTAAGGAGGGAAAAACTTGACTTGAGGAGAATGAGTGATTTGTAATGATTGATTTATTTAATTAGAATTTAACTTTTAATTACTTACTGTGTACTTACATTATATTGTTTATAATATAGATAATAATTCAAATCTAAATGTTGAAAATAACTATTTACAAGACACTGGACGTGATGCCTGGATTTAATTGAACAGTCCATGTGGACATGGTCCAAGTAGGTTGAACAACCGAGATGACGAACCTGGAATTAGATAGAAAAACACTCTGAGTATTCAATTTGCCATAAATAATGATTAATTATTTAACTAACGATTAGTATAGTTGAAATCCCCAAAATTAATGGAAGTATTAATAATATTTAGGGTTATTAGGAAAGGTGCAATGGGCGCAAACTCTCCCCAGTGCATGTAAAAAATATGTGGCACAAACTCTCCACAAACAATATTATAACTACTGTAAGTGGCGCAAACTCTCCACAGTACAGCAAAATAATATTACACTGCAAGTGGCACAAACTCTCCACAGTACAGCAAAATAATAATACACTGCAAGTGGCACAAACTCTCCACAGTACAGCAAAATAATAATACACTGCAAGTGGCACAAACTCTCCACAGTACAGCAAAATAAGGTTACACTGCAAGTGGCTCAAGCTCTCCACAATACAGGGGGGTGGAAGGAGATATGGGTGACGTGAGAAGTCACCCAGTATCAGGAATGGACAAACCGCAAGTGACGCAAACTCTCCACAATACAGTATAGGTATGTGAGTTAAACTGCAAGTGGTACAAACTCTCCACAGTACAGCTAAATAAAGTTACACTGCAAGTGCCTCAAGCTCTCCACAATACAGGGGGGTGGAAGGAGATATGGGTGACGTGAGAAGTCACCCTGTATCAGGAATGGACAAACCGCAAGTGGCGCAAACTCTCCACAATACAGTATAGGTATGTGAGTTAAACTGCAAGTGGCACAAACTCTCCACAAACAATATTATAACTACTGTAAGTGGCACAAACTCTCCACAGTACAGCAAAATAATAATACACTGCAAGTGGCACAAACTCTCCACAGTACAGCAAAATAAGGTTACACTGCAAGTGGCTCAAGCTCTCCACAATACAGGGGGGTGGAAGGAGATATGGGTGACGTGAGAAGTCACCCTGTATCAGGAATGGACAAACCGCAAGTGGCGCAAACTCTCCACAATACAGTATAGGTATGTGAGTTAAACTGCAAGTGGCACAAACTCTCCACAGTACAGCAAAATAAGGTTACACTGCAAGTGGCTCAAGCTCTCCACAATACAGGGGGGTGGAAGGAGATATGGGTGACGTGAGAAGTCACCCTGTATCAGGAATGGACAAACCGCAAGTGGCGCAAACTCTCCACAATACAGTATAGGTATGTGAGTTAAACTGCAAGTGGCAAAAACTCTCCACAGTACAGTAGGATTGGATGAATAGGAAATGCAACAACAAATTAATGTTCTTAATAACGTTGAATATTAAAGAACTTTAAACAAAGTAATTATTAAAAATGATTAGCAAATATATATACTCTATGTGATACAATAACTTTTAAAATCAAATATCAAATAACAGGCAGAAATAAATTACTCTGTGAGATAGACTCATTTATTTAACTCCTGATATGCACCACAATACACACTATATTTTAATAGATTTATTTGGCTCAAGTGAACACTTTAGTTATTTTCTAGAAACTAAAACTCAAATCGTTCTTAAAACTTTCTTTCCCCTTTTGTGGCCTCGAAGACGTTATCGCCGACGTGACATTATGACACCTTACTTTTCTGTTTCAGACAATTGGTTGTTTTGTCGAGAAATGCATTTCTGAAATATTAGGGTATACCCATAATTTAATTCATTTTTCTTGAAACAAAAACTATTTTAAGAATAACAGGATGAGAAAAAAAAATTGTCTTACATATGTATTAATAAATTCGATAATGAATTCTCGGTTATCCATACTTTATAACAACAAACTCACACGGCGTGAAGAAAAATTATCACGCCCGTTTGAAGATCTTGGACGACAGTTCGCCACTGTAGGTGAACACAAATTTCCGCCACATACACAGTTCTCGAAAACTGCAGGCTCAAACCTGTCGACGGCCTGCGTGTGTAGAGTGAATAGCAAAAATTGGCCGGATCCAGGACTGCTCTTTGGGGTGAATACTACTTATGGTGCAATAAATGTGTAAAGATTTAGACAGAAATACCGAAACCTTGAAGGTTTTGGAGCACTAACAAAAAATTTTCCCTGATCTTCATCATTTACTGGTTACTCTTTCTACTTTACCTTCACCTTTGACCTTGACATCTTCAAAAAGTTTCGCCTGTGGCGCAATTTTTGTTTGTTATTACTTCTCATTGGATCCCCCCGAAACCAAATCCTGGAGACGTGCCTGACTGTCGACACAGACCGGCTGACCGTTAGTAAATGGGTACCTTCACTATGGATACTTGTTGAGAAAGGTACAGTGACCAGAAAATCTCGCGAGCTATGACTCACCTATACGTAGAGCGCTAATTTGAGCTATACAGCTATTCAGCGAGCTAAAAACTCGCAAACATGTCATTAAAGCATGAATTTTTTGTAATTACTTGAAATATTGACGAATAATTTAAAAAACGACGTGGAATAAAAAATAACATTTGGTACTCTTGTGAAAAATGATACTACTAATTAATATTGTTATTAACATAAACTGTTTGGCACAGAAAATACTATCATTCGCAATCATAAAATCTTTCAATCCTACTAACAGAATACATGTGCGGAAATGCTCTACCCATGAGATATTCATACTAAGTAACAGCGCTGAAGTATCTATCAAAAGTCAATGTTTTTTATTTCCACTTTACATAATTTGCAATTGTGTTCAGCGGAGACTTTATCAAGGTCACAAACCAAATCCGCGAATAAAACAACGCCTAGGGTTGGTTTCTTTCCGAAACCGCTCTAAAAAAGTGTCTACACCGGTGCTAACCAGTAATAGTGAATAGTGCTACGGAAAAACCTCTTCTCTTCCATCCCAAAATGACAAAAACGCGAAAGACAACAAAAAAGAAGGACAATGACATCGACGAATTTTCCGAGTTGCCAAAATCTTCTGCAAAAATTCCAGACCCAAACCAACTTTGGAAACGCCATCCAACTCTTCATCTCAACCTTTCCCTCTTATGGAATTCCTTCTAGAAAACCCTCCTCCAGATCTCTCTCAAGAGCAATTAGCTGTGGTCACAACTATCTACGATCTTATAAATGAACTCCAAACAGCTGTTCAAGAACTTTCAAAACATCCCAAACTCAATCCGTCCCAACCACGCCCTCTTATGGAATCTCCGATACCACGACAAACTCCAAAACACTCTGATACACCTTCATCTTACGCACAAGCACCTTCCATGCAATTTTCTCGATCTTCCCAGGCCTCTTCAATCTACGAAGCAATAAAAACCCGCCAAAACGACGAAGCAGCCTCCGTTCGCAGTTCAGTTCGGACTTCTTCGTCCAAATCTACTTCCAACACCTCTCCACTATCAACTTTAACACTACAAACCCACAACTTACGAAATCTCCCACCCAAATTCTGCTCTCAGAAGGAACTTTTTATCTTTCTGAACAGAAACGAAATTTTAAGAGGTAAAATCTCTTACCTGAACCAACCCAAACTGCACTGCTCTCCTGAAAATTCCGATTTGCCCCAAAAATCTTCAACAAAAAATTCAAAATGCCATCGGAGACAACATATGCTTACCTCTCCATTCACAATCTATCGCCTCCAGAAAAGAAACTTCAGCCAACACCCACATTCCAAACTTCTCCTTCGTCATCTCAAATGTTGACTAAAACATCTCCTTGAATAGATGAGGCTTTTATTTCATCAGTAAAACATCTCCAATGAAGAAATCTTTGTTCTTCTCAAAGATCTTCAAATAAATTTCCAAAAATGCTGGAGGATCGTCTCCAAAACCACCAATTCTCCAGCCTCCTTTATCAGAGTCGCCACAAGCTCTGAAATTCAATTTCAATAGTCAAATATTTTTCGAAAAAAAAAGAAATCAAGGTCTCGAGAGTTTCTGCAGACTCTACAATAACATTATTGCGTACGAACCATAAATCACTAGCTAATCTTTGATTGGACCATGAATGATTTTTTTTTGTTAGGAAATCCGTCAAAAGACATCAGGGAAAGTATCACAATATGTGGATTCGACCAGTTGCGTTTCAAACCTAGATGAGACGCTAAAACTTTTACCCCCAACCAGCCTAAGGCCACCTTGTTATCACTTTATTTATAATCTTTACAATGGTACTTTCTTTATCATATTTTCTTTTACCTTTTTCCACCCTATCCTATCTTTGCATGTAACTTTTCATTTCTCCATTTGCGTCTTCCTCTATAGCATATTTCCATCGTTTTCTCGGTCTTCCTCTCTGTCTAAGCGATATTGAAATCCAGTCTGTTAATTTTTCTCATAATATGTACTGCCCAGCCCATTGAAGCCTCTATGCCTTCATCCATCTTATCATATTTGAGTATCTATGAAAATATATTTTTTTTCAAATTAATTTGTTTCTGATTGTAACAAATTTAATGTAGATTTTTGTTGCCACTACGTGTAATAATGGTAGTTTTCCATTTTGTAAGGCATGCTACATAAATTTTTACTTTTATGCTTACACACGTTTTTATCATGCATGATGTCATTAAAATATTATTGTTTGACTTTTAAAATATTGTATTACAGCTATAAATATTAGTACCTAAATAAAATTTAATATTATCATTATTGTTTGAATACAATAATTATTATAAATATAGTATAAAGTTGATATAAAATTGTGGGTGAAGATAATAAACGATTAAACCTAGGTCTACCCGGGTATACTCCTCAATTCCCAGGAAGAAACAGAATCCTGCTAAAGTAAAGAAACTATAATCTATTTGATCAAATAAGACAAGCTGCTGTGAAATTTCGAGTAATCAAGATTTACAATAGCATCACATTTATATTTATTGGTCATGCATTTAGTTTCACAATTGCCACTTTAATAATCCTGACATCCTAAAAGTGATTGTTCGTCTGCAACTTTCCTTTTCCAGTGATACACTTTCCAGATCTACAAATTGCTCCTCTACGTTTCGTAGATTCCCAATAGTTTTGGAAAAGCTAATGTAGATTGACCAACTTTACAATTATGTACATACGAAGATCGTTTTATTCCATTATGGTATACCCTATTTTTTAAAAACTGGACCAATCTCAGACCTTCTGACCATCTCCAGCATGTATATCTTGATTTGCTCTTTCCTCGCTGGCTTGTGACTAAATAAGACGCAGTTTCCATGCTCATAACTCTTAGCAACCTTTCTGAACCACGTATTTGAACAAACTTACATCCACTCTACTTCTGTGGAAACTTAAAAGGACTCAGGCAGAAGCACTTTGGTAAGGAAGTAATACTACCATTAGAACTACTCAAAATCTCCCCAGTTAAATTGATGGCCTATATAGATAACACGAAGCTTCTAGATGGAATGGAAGTAGAAAACAGTGAAAACTGTACTGTACAGAGCCCTTTGGCTGTTAGAGGCATTAGGAATGTATGTAGACAGTCCGAAACTGTACAAAGATTGGCAACGCTGTATTGTTTGAAAACGCATCAAAATAAATAGTAAACATGACCGCTAAAATTTAATTGTTTTCAAGGACTCGAAATTGAATCTTTAATTATTCCTAAGAATAGATTATGTAAACAAAATGTTCCGAAAACTATTCAATAACCATTAATAATCATTTACGATGTCAATTAGAGGAATGAGTCGATTTTTTTAAAACGGTTTATTTAATAATTTATAACACAACACCGCAAATGTGTCTTGTAAGCTCGAGAATAGTTATTTGTGTATTTAGAGCGTAAAGTATCAGATTGCCGCTTGAGAAAGAATGTCGAAAAACACACATAATTTTTTCTACAGTCGCCCTTTTAATAATTAAAACAGTTTTTTATATTATCTCAGGTTATAATAGGAGTGCTAGAATAATCGTCATTTTCGCTATTCATCATGATTAACCTTAACTGACTAGGAAGGTTAAGAAATAATCGATTTTTATATAAATCGATTCTTATTTTCTT
This sequence comes from Lochmaea crataegi, assembly GCA_947563755.1. Lineage (NCBI taxonomy): Eukaryota > Metazoa > Arthropoda > Insecta > Coleoptera > Chrysomelidae > Lochmaea > Lochmaea crataegi. Next base: position 26,528,271 of record OX387428.1, on the reverse strand, counting down.
ATAATCGTTTCTAAGTTATCGATTTTTATAGTAATATTAATAGATATTTAGTAAATCGATTTTATAAATTACGTGTTTAAATCGATTTTCGCAAACGGATCGAATTTTCCAAAATTTTAACAATTATTGACCATTTTTGACAATTATTGACCGTTTTGATTGTTTTTCAAAATTAGTGACCATTTTTCCAAATTTTTGATAATTTTTGACCATTTTTCGACAGTTTGACAGTTTTTGACAATAATTGCCCATTTTTAACAATATTTGACCATTTTTGATCATTATTGACAATTATTGACCATTTTTCCAAATTTTTAACCATATTTCAAAAACTTTAACAATTTTTGACAATTATCAAAGATTTTTCAATATTTCGACAATTTTTAACAATAATTGTCGATTTTTGACAATTTTCAATAGTTATTCAAAATTATTGACCATTTTTGATAGTTTTTGACAATTATTGACCATTTTTCAAAATTTTTATAATTTTTGATAATTATTGACAAATTTTGACAATAATTGTCCATCTTTGACAGTTTTTAAAAATAATTGACAATTTTTAACCATAGTTTTTGATAGTTTTTGACCGTTTTTGACAATTTTTCAAAATTTTAAACCATTCTTCAAAATTATTGACCATTTTTGATAATTATTGACAATTATGGACCATTTTTCCAAATTTTTGACCATATTTCAAAAACTTTAACAATTTTTGACAATTATCAAAGATTTTTCAATATTTCGACAATTTTTAACAATAATTGTCGATTTTTGACAATTTTTGACCATTTTTAATAGTTTTTAACAATTATTGGCCATTTTTGGCAATTTTCCAAAATTTTTGACAATGTTTTAAAATTTTGACCATTTTTAAAATTATTGATCATTTTTTATAGTTTTTGACAATTATCGACCATTTTTCAAAATTTTAACAATTATTGACCAATTTTGATAATAATTGTCCATTTTTGACAATTTTTGACCATTTTTGATAGTTTTTGACAATTATTAACGATTTTTTTTTAAGTTTTTGACAATTATCGATCATTTTTTACAATTATTGTACATTTTAGACAATTTTTAAAAAAATTTGGCCATTTTTCAAAAATTTTTTAAAATTTTTGACAATTATCGACCATTTTTCAAAATTTTTGACAGTTTTTGACAATTTTTGACCATTTTTGACAAAAGTTGTCCATTTTTAACAGTTTTTGACAATAATTGACAATTTTTTACAATTTTTGACAATTATATATAAAATATAATTTTATTTGATTTTTAATCTGATAAATTGTTAATTATTCACCAATTGAGTTAATTCGGAGGGCGTGGTTTGATTAAATAAGCGAGCGAAAAAGATTCCTTTTTTGCGCTAGAGCGTAAAGTAACAATCCTCGGCATTTGTCGACTTTATGATTTCATTTGAATACAGTAATTAGTCATTTTACACGCGTAGAAAAAATATGTTTAAAGAGAGAAGACGAGGTGAACGAGATTTGCACTCAAAGGCAATGATTAAACGCGACATTTGACAGGAACGCGTGCGTAGTACCTGTTTCTAAGTATGCCATAAATTTAATTGAGTCGAAGTAGGGATGTGAGATTAATGGAAAATAATCGATTAAATAAAAATCGATTTTCCTTTATTCAAAATTAATCGATTTGTCAAAAATCGATTTTTTTTGTATTATCTTAAAAAGTTCATGCTTTTCATATTCCGATAATAAACCTAAGAGATTCATTCATTAACAATTTATCGGATTAAAAATCAAATAAAAATATATAAAAATTTTCAAAAATTTTGAAATATGTTAAAAAATTGTAAATTATTGTCAAAAACTGTTAAAAATGGACAATTATGGTTAAACTTTTGAAAAATGGTCGATAATTGTCAAAAATTTTTAAAACATTTTGAAAAATGGTCAATAATTTTGAAAAATTGTCAAAAATGGTTAAAAATTGTCAATTATTGTTAAAAACAGTTGAAAATGGACTATTATTGTCAAAAACTGTTAAAAATGGACAATTATTGTTAAAATTTTGAAAAATGGTCGATAATTGTCAAAAATTTTTTAAAAATTTTGAAAAATGGTCAATAATTTTGAAAAATTGTCAAAAATGGTTAAAAATTGTCAATTATTGTTAAAAACTGTTGAAAATGGACTATTATTGTCAAAAACGGTCAAAAATGATTAAAAATTGTCATCATTTTGAAAAATGGTAAAGAATTATCAAAAATTTGGAAAAATGGTCACTAATTTTGAAAAACGGTCAAAATTGTCAAAAATGGTCAATAGTTAAAATTTTGAAAAATGTTCAATACTCGTTAAAAGTTGTCAAAATTTTGAAAAATAGTCAATACATAATACGAGCTGTTTCCGAAAATCGATTTAAACACGTAATTTATAAAATTGATTTACTAAAAATCGATTCATATTACTATAAAAATCGATAATTAAAAATCGATTATAAGAAAATAATAATCGATTTATATAAAAATCGATTATTTTTTAACATTCCTAAGTCGAAGTAGACACTGAACTCTGGAATATAAACGATTTAATACACGTGTCACTTGTTAATTATAGGTTTGTTCCAACAACAATCAGTATCGATCATAAAATTAACTGGTCATAGCAAACTACTAGTGTACTATGGTCGACTATTTTCTGACAGTGGTATGTTGGTAAAACTCCATTCCATAGAGTTTTTTTCCAGTTAGCACTTGGGAAATTAGGTTAGGTGAACTAACAATCGAATAAAATGTGAACAAACGATAAACCCAGCGTATCTATATATTATCTGAACTAGCTTTGACTCTTTTTATAGTCCGGTCAAAGTAGACATAAAAATAGTCATCAAATAACAAAAATTAGGGGAGAGCCAAATTTTGATGGAGACCTTGGGTTCACCATTAGAAACAAAGTGTAAAAAATCCCCATCGATCCCATTTGTGCGTCAAAAGTTATTTGAGTCAAAGTTCAAAATTTCAGGTTTTTTGATTTTTTCTCAAAAATGGTGAGATTTATCAAAAGAGTACTCCAGACCAAAGTTGTAGATCTTGAAATTATCTACAAAAATGGTTGTTATGATTTTTTTCTAGGGATTACCATTCCTGAGATATCGCGATTCTAAGAATCACGTTCTATATGATGATATGCACACATACGCCACGTATATACTTACAGGATTGGGATAAAGTATGGAACCAAGTAAATATCTTTTAAACGAAAAGAACGATATTTATGAAAATTTGCCAGTTTACGTTGGATGAATTGAAGAATGTTTGTCAAAATGTAGCTTTAGATAACAGAATCATAAAAATACGATTGAAGTTAAAGTATGGTAGTAGAATTCTTATTACAGAGAAGCCTGGAAAATTAACAAATTAACCAACCAGAATGGTTGGTTCTATCTTAACAGATATACCAACCCCGTTTACTTTAGAACTGTAATTCAATGTCTGTCGGGGCATATAGCTCGAGAAGTAGTTGTTGCTTTTTAGTGGACCGTCTGCTCTTTGGAAATTAATTTTTCTAATTTTGTAAAGCGTTTAATAGTATTGAACTATTATTTTTTGACGTCGTTTATTTGTTTTGTCGACAATTGTCAAGACATTTTTAAGTCAAGCCTGGTCTGCTAAAAAAGACTTGAATGAAAAGGAAAAACGGTTGAAAATTTTGAAAGCAGCGGCAGCAATTGTTCGAGAAGATATTCAATCTTGTGTGTTTGATAATACAGTGTTTCCCCCACCGGATAGAATGTTCGAAAATGTAAATAACCATATTCCCGAATCATTATCGTATTTTTTGGAAAAAGTCATTCTTAAAAACAAGCGTCATCATTTGGATCATTTAAAGTTAGTTTGTACGAATATTAGCCATTGCACAATGACTGCTGATCGGCCTAGATCCTTCCAATCTAAACTACAACTCGGTGTTTCAATTTTTTTTCATCACCGGTTTAGTTCGAAACGTCTGATACAAATTTTCTCGTCTTTTGGTTTATGCGCATCTTACAGTGAAACAATGAACTATGAAGCAGCAGCAGTTTTCAGTTGTCCACCTCATATTTTATCACCAGAAACAGGCACATTTGTTCAATATGTTGCGGACAATGCTGATGTTAATGTAAATATTTTGAACAGAAATATATTCTTCTAAATGTTTAACTGCTTTTCCAAAATGCCAAAACTATATTCTATTTTTACATGCGATAACCGGCTGCGATACTACATCAGCAATGTACAGAATGGGCAAAACATCAGTATTCAAATTATTTGAAAAAAAAGGTGAATTTTTCACCATTTTTCTGAAAATTTCACAATTTTTGACCATTTTTGACGAATTTTGAGAATTATTGACCGTCTTTGACAATTATTGACCATTTTTGACAATTTTTTAGCATTTTTGACAGGTTCTGACGATTATTGACCATTTTTGACAATTTTTGATAATTATTGACCATTTTTTCAAAATTTTTACAATTTTTGACCCTTTTTACAATTTTTCGAAACATTTGACCATTTTTCAAAAATTTTGACAATTTTTGTCAATTATTGACCATTTTTCCAAATTTTTGACAATTTTTGAAAATATTTGGCAATTATTAACCATTTTTTCGAAATTTTGACAGTTTTTGACAATTTTTGACGATTTTTCCAAATTCTTGACAATTTTTGACCATATTTAAAATTTTTGGACAATTTTTCAAAAATTTTAGCAATTATTGACCATTTTTGACAGTTTTTGACGAATTTTGACAATTATTGACGATTTTTGACAGTTTTTGACAATTATTTACCGTCTTTGACAATTGTAGACCATTTTTGCCAATTTTTCAAAAATTTTAACATATTTGGCAATTATTGAGCATTTTTTCAAAATTTTAACAATTATTGATCCTTTTGGACCATTTTTGACGAATTTTGATTGGTTTTGACAATTATTGACCGTCTTTGACAATTATTGACCATTTTTGACAATTTTACAAAAAATTTTCAAAATTTTTGGCAATTATTATACCATTTCTGTAAGATGGCAGAGTGGACAGTGGAGCATGCAAATGAGACAATGGAACATCAAATACCTGAAAGAGGTCTACCTAGAGCCTGATCAGGCTACAAATCTAGCACCAAGCGGTTTCCTCAGAAGCCTAGATCTTTTGGACTGAAACATAGAAATAGGGTATACACAAAAGATCTTATAGGTCGCAGTGAGGTAGCCAATCGACGCCCTTGGAATATATAATCTAGAACTCTTTTAAAGATGTCTTAGGTATAAGTCGTACCAATACCACAGAATAACCCAGTATAATCCATAAGAACTGAGTAGGTAATTCTGTGTAATGACATAGAATATTCGCAGACGTAGTTTGATGAATCCAATTAATAGCAATATTACCATCTACATTAATTTAAATTTATATACATATATAACGCAATCGTGAATAAAGAGAGCGTAAAAATAATTTTATTAATTTTTAGAATAATCTTGACATACAGAAAACCAGTTATTACCAACCGCGATCAATTATGAAATTAATCAGACATTGACCGTCCGTGATCTAATAAAATATAATACCAACAAAAAAAACCGAACAGAAATTATTAATTTAGTAGACATTAACTAGACGTAATATTTAAATTAATGAAAAACAGTTATCCGTAACCATTAACGTAGACTTTAAAATATTCTAGGGATCATGAAGTAGTTGAGATAAATTTATTAAATATCTTGGTGTAATTGTGGACCAACATTTAAAATGGGATGAGCATGTGATTGCGGTTTAAATATTTAAAAAAACTCTTAGGTATAAACTATTTAAAGATAATCTACTATTCACTTGTAGAATCTCGATTGCAATACGGTATTATGGATTGGGGAGGGATTCTTCCAAGATAAAAGTACTGCAAAAAAAGGTTCTGAAGATACTTTTTAATAAACCATATCACATACCACACACCACATACCACAAGGTTAATAAAAACATTCAAATGCCCGTAACAAACAAATCAGTCGGCCAAAGAAGTTTTTTATACATAGCTGCCAAACTGTGTAATTTTTTGCCACAAATGTACAAATTATATATTTTTTCAATAAATAATGTAAACCTCTTTAAGAAAAGTATTAAACGTTTTATAATTGGTTTGGATATATATGATGTGAATAAGTTGATTGAGGTTGATTGAGCTCTGTACATTTCCCCCTACAACCTGTTAGATAGATAAATATGGGGCTTAAGTGCTTCTAAAAGCCTCTCCACTACGACCTTTGCAGATCTATTGTGTATGCCATCCTGTTATTCAAGAGTTTCTTGTCTAGACCCGTTCTTATTACTAGACGGATGGCAAACCTCAGGTCCTCCATATATTGGGAAGGTTTTTCCTCCCCTATCGTTGAAAACCTCAGCCTAGTCAGGCCTTCGCAGTAGCACAGTATGTGTACTGGGGTTTCCTCATCGTTTTGGCAAAACCTACATATGGTTGTTTCTGCCAATCAGATGTTATTCATATGTTTGTTAAGTCTACAATGCCTTCTCAGGAGCCCAACCAGGATCCTGATTGTTTTCCTATTCTGGCTCAGTAGATACTGCGTGAATTTTGGCGAGGGTTCCTTGATGAACTTTTTGGCCTGCCTCATTTTTGGCGCCTTGTTCCACCAATCTCGTGACTGATTTTTTATCCAGTGCCTTTTGCAGTGCCTTCGCTGTGCCACAGAAAGGTTCTGGGCCAATGGGAGCACAACGTGCCCCTTCTCGGACTAGTAAGTCTGCCTCTTCATTGCCCTTGTGATCTGAGTGGCCTGGTACCCAGGCTACGGACAATCTATTACGACTTCCCAGCTCTTGTAGCGTCTCCAAGCAGTCCCAAACAAGTTTGGAAATTATCTGCATGGAGCTGATTGCTTTTATAGCCGCTTGGCTGTCGGAGTATATGGCAATGGTCTTTTCCTCAAACTCTTGCATCAATAGCTCCCCTGCACAGTGCTGTATTGCTGCAACTTCTACCTGGAATATCGTCACATGTTTACCTAAGCTCAGTGAGACTCTTATCTTTGGCTTGGCTATATATATTCCTGCTCCTACACCTTCCTCGGTTTTTGAGCCATGCCTCCTTGCCAGTTATGACTGTTTTGGAGTTTTTCCCGAAGCTATACTTGGGAATCATCTCGTCCGATGGCATTCCCAGTATGGGGTCGATTTCCAACTCATTGTATAGCTCGTTATACACCTTACCGTGTAGCCTAAGAATGGGTGCTTGCCCTCTGGTCAATCTATTATTGATTGACTTGGCTTCGCCTTGTATGTAGACGTAGACATGGAGTGGTGGCAGGTTCAGCAAGACTTCTAGTGCGGCTGTTGGGGTTGTCCTCATGGCTCCCGTGGCAGCCAGGCAAGCTTGCCTTTGGATGCCACTTAGCTTTTGGATCGCCCCAGCCTTCCGAGTCTTTGTCCACCATACCACCGAGCCATATGCTATCTTGGGTCTGATGACTCTTGTATATAGCCATATGATCATTTTTGGTTGTAGCCCCCAGTTCTTTCCGCACATTCTTCTGCATAGATTAAGGGCTATCGTACTTTTTTGTATTATTTTCTGTAGGTGTTGATTCCATGTCAACTTATGGTCAAATATGACTCCCAAGTATTTTGCCTCTTGGGCAATTGGAATTTCCACCCTATTAAGAACTGGTAACTTCAGTTGGTTGGGGCTCTCTTTTTTTTTTAGTTTATTCGTACGCTGCTAAATAAACTTACGTTATTATTATTATCAGATATAACAAAAAGAGAGTCTGAGGTTAAGGTATAATTTTATAGCTTTTAGATTATATTATAATATTATTATTATTCAACAAACATATAATGATGGCTATTATTCACCAAACACCTAAGTGAATATTAGTCGTTATATGCGAGTAGAATACTATATTTTGTCCACCAATACTAATAACCTGTTTATTATTGAATTTATTTTTTTTCTCTTTTCTCCAATTTAGGAAGGGATTATAGGCTTCCATAAATAATTTTTCGACTTTTCTGGTAATAAATTTAAGGATACTATTTATTCTGCTTCTCTTATTTTTGGAGGGGTAACATCCATTTCAGTATCTGATTCGCTTTCCATATTATATTTCCTAGTAATTTCAATTTAAATTCAATATAATAATTTAAACTCTTGCAAACAGCTATACAATATTTAAAACGTCAGTTTCTTAGTTTTGACATTGACATCTATACGCTCTATATGTATATAACAGCTTGATAAATTATTATATATGTCTTTGTAGCGGAATGGTTTAGAGGTCTGACTGCGTGAAATTAAGAATTGTAGACATAGGTCGCGGTGATCATTTTTATTTATTATATTGTTACATTTGTAAATAAATAACCTTCAATATAGGTCCTATTTATCCGTGCCATGTGACCTGTTCATTATCCACACCTATTATTCCCTGGTGAATAATGTATGCCATTATACTTGAAGAAGAACACTTAAAATGTGAACATTATCAAATAGTCGTGGACAAAATTATTTTACATTATTCTACAATGCTCAGCCTCCCACGGTCAATGTCTCTCCTTTGAAGAGCATGCATTTCCCCTGACGATGTGTTTTTAAAATCGGACCAATGAAATTTCTGCACAGCACGTGCTACCCCTTATTCAGATGTATCGGTCTTCGTTCGTTCAAGGATTTTATTAATGTTTGTCTTTTTCTGTTACAGGGACGGTGGAGGTGCGGACAACAGCGCAAGCGTCGGCGTCGTCGGGGCCGTCGAAAGACGTGGAGGTGGTGGTGGAGGCGGCGGTGGTGGCGGGGAAAGGGGGGGAACGGGTGTCGGGAGGCGCGCGCCCAGTTTGCGCCTAGCGAACGGTCGCGTAGCGGCGGCTTCGCAGTCCGAAGAAGAGATCCGTACTCCGCCGCCGTATTGCCGCCTCGCCAAAGATGACTCGATCAAGATCAGCATCGAGAATACGAACACGTGCACCGATTCGCTGGTGACGGCCATCGACGACGAAACGTTGTTAATTACGGATTACCTCTCCAACGATATGAATTACAAAGGCAGTGGAAAGGTAGGCTTTTTTGATGATTATTCTTAGAAAACACGTAGAAAAGTGAAAAAAAAATAAAGAAGAAAAATTGATATTTTTCAAATGAAAAAATTTTGGAAAATTGTTACAAAAAAAAAAGAATTGATCATTGGGTACAAACTTATAGATTATTTTGATATGATTAAGTGCTTAGGGCATCCGATTGACTCATAGCTCCAGGTTCTTATCTATCAATAAAAAAAAATTATAGTAGGACTTTCAGTTCACACTACACTCAACCAAAATACAATAACATAATGAAATGTATATTGGAATTAAATAACTAAAACTACCAAGAAGATATAGTTTATGTGCTTGCTTCTTTTATCATTTTATTCCAATAAAATAACTAAACATTTAATTTATTGATAGATATTTCCTTTCTTGCACTGATTTATGATTTCAACAAGCGATCAATCATTTTCAAATGAAGTATAGAGGTAGGCATTAAATCCTATAATTCATTCAGAGTTATTTTCTTTTTTTTTGATATCGTATTTAACATAAGCTATTTTTTTATACAATAAAAAACGTCAAAACCAAAACTTCAATATACGTAGGACATGCCAGACATGGTGAATATTAAAATAACCATCGTTACCTATAAAACGAATCACTTTTTCCTACTCATAAGAAATTCTATAGCTTCCATCAAATTGTCCCATTATGCATAATAACCACAATATGAATGCCAAATGGCGTTTAAATTATTTTGGAACTCAGCCATCCTTATAGCAGCACACACTTTGAGCAAATTAAACATAAAAAACCTCAACCGCTAACTGGTTGCAGTTGAAATATAACTCTCGAGTTTTAATACCCTTGAAAATTTTAAGCCGACACATCGAGTTTGTGTAATTTCAGTTAAAGACGAATTTAAATTCAAAGTGAACCCTTATAATTGATTGATTTTTTTTTGGTTGCGAAAAATACAAAATAATTTTGGTTAAAATATTGAAAATAAAGATTTGTGATTTAAATATCGAGTTTACAAATTTAATGTAAACATATTTATAAGAATCAGCTAGTCTTCTGATAAAATGTAATTGAATGAAAAATGGGGTTCAATTGTACTGCCAGCTGAGTGCTTTATCACACTATCTGGCAATTGTCCAGCTGACAGTACATCTCTCTATTTACAAAGACAGGTTTTATGATAATACATAATCGTTTAAATATGCGGGACGTCTAGCAATTCTTTTGGAAAGAGAAGGTTCCGTTCCCATTTTCCTCTTTCTCACAAACCGATTCCCTACAAACGGATTCCCCACTTTCCGCGCAATTTTTTCCATCACTATCTTCCCTACACGATAGTTCACTTTTATCAATCATTGTCAAGAAAAGGCAGTGCTGGAGAGAATTTAGGTTCTATATGATAAGGCGCTGGAATGAGTCCATGATGGTTGCTCCTATAGTTTTCAAAATTTGTTTCTATCATATAGGATCTACGGTCTATTTAAAATTGAAACGACTTTGCCATATAACTTTAAGTCAATTACCCAAACACTGTCTCCGAAAGATAAATCAGGTAAAGGTCTGGTCCGGTGGCTTTTATTAAACTGAAGAGCTGATTTTCATAAGCCTTTGTAAAGAGGGAGATGTACTGTCAGCTGATTGCATTATCACACTATCTGGCAACTGTCCAGCTGACAGTCAGGTGGCTCTCATCTCGCTCGTTGTATACGTTACATAATAAAAGTTCTGAATACTTATTGAGATGTTTAAGTGAAAGAACTCTTATAATAATTAAAAACACAATTACCCCCTTTGGTTTGTAATTAGAAGGAATCCCATCACTCAACGGCTTCAGCGTATTTGCGCCATCATCAGCATCTCTGAGTCGGATTCGAGAAGACACTTTTGCAGTTAGATAAAAGATGTCGTCCGTTAGAACTACATTAGTACACTGCAAGTGCGTCATCTTCACTTCAAACTACAAACCGAAAGTTTAACAACGATGAGAAAATTTAAAATATAAGTGATATAGCGATTGCTGGCCGAACTCCGCTAACGCGTCGTTCGGCCATCTGCAATTGCGTGCGGAAAAGTCAACTTTACGCACGTGTTAGGTACACTATTTTTTCTACTAGCGTAAGGAAAAAACCCAGAAGTTAACATAAAGAAACATTTATTATTAAATACATATCAACAAATTGATTATTATTAATATTGTAATGTTTTTGTTATTTATTTAAATAGTTTTTACCGGTGGGATAAAATTATACACACTACGGCTAATTACTATCTATTTATTCAAAGAAACACACACACTGTATTAAACTCTTTCAACACTAAAATGAGTGCGGAAAAGTGGACTTTTCCGCACGCTAGTAGAAAAAATGTTTACAATGTCACCGAAAGACAAGTAAATTTTTTTTTCTACAAAAGGGTACAAATTGCTTCTGTTTTCCCATCTCAACATATTCTAAATTAATATTTGAAATCGAACACGTAAATACTGGTAACATCTAAAACTATTTTTACCTTGTACCAAAAACTTCAGCTCGAAATAGGTTTACTTATTGTTTGAATTTTATGTAGTAGTTTTGAAAATATTATCAAAACTTTGTAAGGCGTTACTAGTATATAGCTTTACTAAATACGACAATTTACAGGAAACTGTAATAATCTAACAATTCATAATAATAATAATTGAAGGGGTAAGAAGCAAAAGCGCCTAAGTGGTATTAGGACAGTTTCGAGAAATAAGCGGTTAAAGTTGATGGTCTGCTATTAAATCTGCGTTTAATATTCAGTAATAATATCCATAGATATTAGATTATACCAAAGATTTGCTTTAAATTAAACAAAAACCAAAAGTTGATATATTTTTTTGCAAAAATTGCACTTAGGCGGTTTTGACTTTAAAGTATTATCAACAAAAAATGGTAACAAGGTGTGGTTAAGATAGTAACCAACAACAAAAAATATTTAAACAAAGCGCTAAATATAACACAAAATAACGTTTATTCATAATCAGATTCGAGTAATAAATTTTCATCGCCCAATTGAAATTCTTCATCTTCCAATTATTCTTCTACTGTCTTCTTTTTATTTCCTTTTCTGCCATTTACCATTTTTTTAGGAGCTTCTGTATGAGGCAAGTTTTTGTAAAACTCCTGATGTATGGGAGGAATAAAGTCTAGTAGCTGCTGAAAATTTCTCATTTGGCCTACTTAATTGATCTGGGTTGCGGATACAAAAAAGGAAGTTGTAAATTCAGTATCGATCTTCCTTTCTTTTTAAAACATTTTCCAGAATGCGTAAAAAGAAATTCAACTGATAGCGTCTTCTTAAATTGAAATAAATAGGTTTCATCTTTATTGTAACGAAACCACTTGATGGCTCTCCATCCTAATAGTAGACCTTCACAATCAAGTTTGGGATCATTATTTAAGTTGTCAAATACATTGAAGGAAATAAAATCTGATGGTTCCATATTGTAAACGACAAATTGTTAGGAAGACTTCTTTATGATTTCAGTCCACTGCTGTGGTTAAGAAACTTGGGGGTTTGGCCGTTTTTTCTTTTCAATCAAGGCAAAGTCCCGATCATATTTCATATAGGAATTACGCATCTGTTTGGTGGCAGAACAACCTAAGCGCACTTCGGTTGTACTACTGCTAAATAAAACTGCAACATTTTTTTGCTTCGTTGTTCACCTCTCTAGTAAATGGCTCTTAAGTTGCATTTTCACATGGGCTATTTTACTACCAAATAAAAGTGAACTCTATCTTTCATATTCTGTACATAAGTCGAAACTGACAAAAATGTCACTTAGGCGCTTTTGCTTCTTACCACTTCAATTATCTATTTTTTTTTATTTGTATAAATTTTGGTTTTCGGAATAAACTTCTATCTTTACTCTGAGTCTTTCTCGGATTGTGATGTATCTCGTTTGGATTGCTTGTCTTTTGTATTTCCTTCATCACGGAGCTCCATGGTGGACATAGTGGACACTCCTGAGGATGCCGGGTCGACGGGTGGTGGTCGGTGTGTGTTTGTCTTATGGTTTTCTTTGATGGCCTGATCCATCATTTCTTCTTCGTCAGCTTTCCTTCGCACGGCTTCTATTCGCTGTTTCTTTTGGATTTTCTTTATGGATATCACTTCCGTGAAATCCATATCCTCGTTTTCTTCTTCTTCTTGGGGGATTCTGCTTTTTCTCCTGACACTTTTTGAACGGTTTCGGATCCTTTTCTCTTCATGAATTGCTTCCATCGTCTTTACCATGTTCTCCATGGCTTTTCACAGTCCTGTTAGTTCGTCCTCTAATTTTCTAATTGTCTTCTTTAATTATTCTGACTCTTTATATTTTTCTGCCTCTTTTTTGGCTTTTTCTGCTTATTTTGTGGCTTCTTGTCTATCTCTGTCCCTTAGACTTTTCAGTTTTTCCTATTCGATTTTTTCTCGATTTTCTTGTTCGATATTTTCTGGTTTTTCTTGTGCGATTTTTTCTCATTCTTCTTTTCTATTAACCCTCTCGATTGTTTCTTTCGCTTTTCTCATTATTCTCAATCCCATTTCGACTGGGATGATAATTGTTTCCAACTTCTTCCTTGTCTGCTCCTAGCTTGGCTGCTAGCACGGCTGTCGTTTCTTCTCGGCATCTCGATAGTTCCTGTCCTCCACAGGTCCTGAAACATACAAAACATCTATAATATACTTGTTTAAAAATTAAATTTTTTTTAAGTATTCGAAAATAGAAAGATATTGTTGAAGAACACTATTTGCGTTTAAAAATGCTGTTTTTGGCTTCTAATTGGCTTTCGCCGGTTCGGTTGAAAAAGTTCAACCTCCGTCCGATTGCTTTCTCAGAACCCGCTTCGCTTGCTTTTTCAGAATCCGCTTCGCTTGCTTTTGAGTATTTAAGATACGTCCTATCTACTTGGCTGCTCGCTATCGACCCGATAATGCGATGCTTGATGCAAAAAGAACAAAGATTCCAATTTTTTGTCAATTTTTTTTTATTTAAACAAACATAGCCCCGCATCAACTACTAAGAGTTATTAGCAGAGCAGACATTTACAAAATAGTGCGGTACATTTATAATAACAACATTCAAATTTTAGATGTTAAGTTTATGTCTTTGAGATAAGATAGCACTTCGTTTCCAATTGAAGAAATAATTGATTTTAAAGTGTTTCCTAAATTGTGGCGTCTTCCGTCTTCTTTGTTCTTCATTTTCTGGACATTCGAATAACAGATGCTTTACTGCGAGTTGAATCTGACGTGTTTGACATAAAGGTGCGGTTTCTTTTGTTAAAATGATGTTGATGTGTTATACATGTATGTCCAATTCTTCTTCTTTTATTTGGCAGTGGGAGTTTGGTTTCAATTTCGCGCTTTATTTGTCTCAAATTGGTTTGAGTGTCTTCCTAGATGAATTGCCATTTTTGGTATATGTATTTTTTTATTGAGGATCTGTGATCAGTGTGTGGAAATTTTGTAAGGAAGGATAAATTATCACTACGAATACCACTAGAGGTCAAATTATTTCCGGAAATTTTCTAAAAATATTCATGAACGAGAAAAAATTTCCGGATTTAATTTGACCTCGTGTGGTATTCGGTAAGAAAATTCCACACCAAATTGTGTTTGAAAATCAAATAATTAAAATTACTTTTTCGATTTCCAACAACGTCAATTTTTGACGTTTGAGGTTTGGTCGACTTGATTATTTAGTTACCATGGCAACTAAGTGTAACACTAACCTAAAAATTATTTCAGTTTTGAAGCTGTCAACGTAAAAAAATGTTTTGGTAGCAATTTAGACCTTTAAATTGTTGATTTCTAGTCGTTGTAGTTGCACGAAAATACCATCTCAAAACACAACACAGTATAACATAAGTTTTGAGTAACTATAAGTGGTAGAAAATTGCTTTTTTGCAAATAAAAATCAGACTGTCAAAAAAATATTCTGACATTATAAACTCAAAAAAATTTCTAGTATAACTCGCTGTTGGGTACCCACGAGGAAAAAATTTCCGCTAAAATGCATCCGGTTCCATGTTGATCTGTCAAAAAAATACGTTTTGATTGGTTAAAAATTACAGATGTGGAATTTTCACTTATTTCCGGAAAAAAATTCGCAACTGAGGAAAATTTCCGGAATATTAATTCATGCTCGCGGGAGATTCGGTAAGAAAATTTTGAATTACTAGAGGAAAAAGAAAAAGGGTCTAGTATCCATATAGCTAACATACTGATCTATGCATATTACGTTACCATAAGATTACAAGAAACAAATTCAATCAACTTTCCAAAATGTCAATATATAAAAAGCAATGAAAATAGTTTTATTACCAATTTTTTTTGGGTTCCTTGTGCTCTAGTAAAATGTGGTTTAAATAATTAAATAAAATATATAATATTCTACCCATGTCACACAATTTTATAGAACTAGAGGAAAGGGAATAAAATTTAAGTAGGTAGGTGTACCTACTTCTATCGCGGATTTGATATCAAATATTTTAATTTCCCTATGCTCTAGTGAAACGTGGTTTAAATAATTAAATAGAGAAGCAAATATTCTACCAAAATTTTATATTACTAGAGGAAAGGGAAAAAGAGTTAAGGTCTACTTCTAGCGGACGCTAATGAACTACATCGGCGACACCTTCATTTATTAACCTCGGATTTGATGTAAATTATTGTAATTTCCCTATGCTCTAGAAAAACAAGGTTTAAATAATAATCTAAAATAAAAATTAGTCTTTATACTTTTCCTAATTTTATACTACTAGAAACTAGGGAAAGCATTAAAAGAATTAAAAATAATAACGCATAAAAAATAAATGATAATTTTACGAGTTATAAAATTAATCAAAGTTGGTTTCTATGGTTTCTTATAATTAATTGCATTGTTAACACTTGGGTGTCGTAAAATACAGATAATTAATTAGATATTTATTAATAAAATGAATGGCGACACGTTCTTTGTTCCTTTTGTACTGAATGTGAGCATATTAAAGTTTATCATAAAAATGTAAAGTATTTAACTGATTTGGTGAAAAATTCTGGTCTAAAACCCGAACAAGAAGATCTATTTAAGAACATGAGTAATATTATTTGTGAAACTATTACATTTTTCACCCATAAATCCTGTGTGGAAAAGAACAAAATGGTGTCGAAGTATTACTATTATTTCATGAAGCATAGACATTTAATGGGAAAAAACAACGGATCCTTACCTTACTCGCCATTGAGGAGAAAAGACGTGGAAAAGGAATTTCTAATACATTTGAAATTTGTAACAGATAATAACAAGTGTTATAAATAAATATCTATCAAAAATATTTTACGCCACTGTGTTTATGACAGCTGTCAAGCCAGAGGGAAATTTCCACTTATTAATTTCCCTCTACGCTGGGAAATTTCCGAAGAAATTAGGTTATTGTCATAGCAACATGTCAAAATGCAGGCATTTGATTGGCTAAAATTAACTGGTATAAAATTTTCAGTTGTAATTTAACTAGTGCAATGAAAATTATCGAAAATTTTTGGGAAACGAGTGCGCGGAGCGCCCGACTGCCTTTTTCAGTTTAACTTGCATGAGAGCAGATTTGTCAAAAATTATCGATTCATTTTCATTGCAAAAGTTAAATTTTATAAGAAAATTTTATAAATCAATCAAATCGTATTGTGTCACTGTCAGTTGCTGTCACATTGCCGTCATCTGTGGCGTCAATAATATTGTATACTTTCTAAACTCCGTTTCACGTAAGAAGAAACCACATGAAGTTGCAGTCGTATGCGCGAACTTGTTGTCAAAACCAGTAGCATATTGTAAAATTGACATGCGACTTCAAATCAGTAGCGTAAGGTTTTCACATTTTGTAGGTTAACACAAAATTAGAATAATGTGGATTATTTTTTCCACTTTATCAAAATCTGACATTTTGGTGGTTTTAACCAATAGCAATACATTATTCTAGTCAAGCATTCGGTATTATACTGACTATTTCACTAGAGTAAATTGATAACTGACAAAATTTGAAGGTTTTGAACTGGCAATTTTTTGTCTTGTCGCGGCAATTTTTTGACGTTTAATATATCAAATCTATGTGTATAAAATTCTATCACTCTGTGATAAAATTCAATATAAAATCTTTGTTAGTGGTTTCTAAGGAAACTAAGTTGTTTATTTATTTATTTAACTGTCTAAAAATTATTAAAACTGTTTCAAAAATTTAAATAAGTATTATTAACATGAATAATACAAGATTTGGAAATAATTCAATAAATGAAATAGAGATACCGCGAAATACAATGAAGACAAAAAAGTCTGCGTGGGAACAGTTTAGAATGTTTCTGGACGCACGTAATTATACGTTAGAAAAGGATACTTCTGAACAAGTTATAGCAAAAATTCTTGAAGATTATGATGTAAAACAATTCCCAAAATAATGCTACAAGGTACAATTATAATAATTGTACTTTTTACATAAATAAGTAATTTTTTTTCATAATGTTATTATTTTTTTGGCTTTGTATAATTGAAGTTTGCAATAAATAAAACGTTTAAACATATGATTTTTTAGTTTTTCTCTCGTGAAATAGTCATGTCGAATACCACTCAATTAAAAATTTTGTAAGGTAACATTTTTCTCTTGTCGTATTCAAGTTTGTTGCTTTTAGGTAATTTTGCTCATGACATTTAATCCAAAACCACTCGCCTAACGGCTCGTGGTTTTGTTAAAAATGTCATTCGCAAAATTGCCAAGCAACAAACTTTCATGACAATCGAAAAATTTTGCCGACAAAATTGTCACTCTCGTGGTATTATATATGATAATTTATCCATTAACACCAACAAGTATTTTAGGAGGCATGGTTTTAGATCAAATAAAACACACAACACTCACAGATAAACTAGCTAAACGTCCTGAAATATTCAAAAATCAAGAATATTCGAAAGTAAATGACTCAATATAATAAAATGGCATGAAAATCGTTTGTAAAGCCAATGGCATGAAACGGTCGTTACGAGGCGACATAGATAAACAAGACCAATTTTGGTTTCTGCGCAAGTCAGTTGGCTAGCTTCAAGTGGCTTCTTCTTATGTGAAACGGAGTCTACTCATTGCAAGCACGTAGGAGATGTCTGAAACAATCGTTGCTACGGACAATGAAAAATTTGTTGACAGGCCAATCAGGATCAAGAGTCAAGTTTGGTGTTATCGATAATCCGAACTTGACTAGAGCTCCTGATTGGTTCATTTGACAAGTGCGTGAAATAGTCAGTGGCAGTTGATTTTAGGGCTAAGGAGTCAACTTCCTCGAGACCTTTTATTCTCTTGTGTGATGGTACCCATAAAAACGACATGTTTTTATCTCGCAAGTTATAAAGTTTCTTTATGAGTTCATGGATCGGGTGTGATGGATATAAATTTTTCAGATCTGTTAGGGTGCTCAATGAGTCAGGGATAATAAGAGAGCTGTTTTGCACATTTTGAGGGCATGAAGTATAGTAAACTCCCGAGTAAACTCCTATCCAGTGTATATACTACAATTTTGAGGCAGAAGCAGAGCAAATCTTTTATCTTTACATGTATAAGATGCAGCATTTTCTGTAGTTGTTTTGGATGTAAATGAAAGAGAACTTGGAAAATTTCGAAGCTAATTCATTAAAGGAATTTTGTATCTGGGAGGGAGTGGTGGTCTGTTTTTGATAAAATGGTATTTGAATAATACATGGAGGGATATTTAGTTTTGATGTCAGAGAGTGTTTAAACTGCTCATTGTCGTAACTTATTTCTGATCCTTTGGTAGAAAGGTTTGTTTCTAGCAAAATTTATGGTGATTTTTTTAAATGGAGGAATATAAGTTGGAGATGTTTGCTGATATTCTAGCTGCGTAGTTTAGGGATAGCATTTGCCGGCGTAGATGCATAGGTGACTCATTTGCTAATGCAAGGAGACCGCATACAGAGCTAGTACTGAAAACACCTAGTGATGCCCTTATGGCAGTGGATTGGATGGAGCTAAATTTTTTCAGCAAAGTTTTGTTGGCTATTTCGTAGCAGATAACTCCATAGTCCAGCTTGCTCCTTATCAATGATTTGTATAGACTGAGTAAGGTTGCAGTGTCTGAACCCAAAGTACTGTTTGATAAAATTTTGAGTAAATTTATTCTTGGTTGACATGATCGTTGTAAATTTGCTAAGTGTGTTTCCCATTTTAACCTACAATCAAAAGTGAGACCCAGAAAATTCATTTCATCAACTTTGGATAAAGATTTTTCATTTAGATGAATGTTTAAATTATTTAAATATTTCTTTTATTAATGACCATATAGTGTGTTTTCTCAGGTGAAAAAAGGAAACCTGTTTTGAGGGACCAATTTTCTGAGTTATGTAAGCACGTTTATCAAATTTGCGATGTTAATGTTACATCGAAAACTTTATTTTACGATGAATCTACGTTTACTCGAAACGAAATTTTTAAAGCACCAGAAAAGGGACCAGTATAGTTAATTGGACGTTCCCCTTAGAGACACGGCAAAATTTATGGTTCATGCATTTTTTGGAAAATATCTTAGTTGTTGAATTTGTTTTAAAATTTGTCAAAAAACTATACACAAAATTTTTTACCAAATTGACTCCCCCGTTGAACGTTTGTAATGCGAATAAAATACGTGGGTTTGTAGTGAACAATTTATCACTGCAGGGTTATACAATGTACCAAGTTTGAAGTTCGTAGGTAGCGGTTTTTTGAGGTATTTTTAAAAAGCTGACTTAACAGCGTCATCTTCCAAGTGTACCCTTGGGAGAAACTTTTGGATGAAGTAAATTAGGTTAGATGGACATAAAATCACACCCCGTATGCCTGTAGACAACAGTAAGACTGGTAAAGTCTGTTCATTCATAATGAAGTGTTTAACTAGACTTCTGTTGAGAAAGACCAAGATCAAATAAATAATTTTAACTATAAAAAATATATTTTATTAAATTGGTTATTGTTTTTATAGGTGCACTTCGACGATGTGTCCCTTTACGGCACTCCCAAAGAGGAGCCCGGACCCACGCCACTGGGCTCCGCGGAAGCGGGAAAACAAAGTTTCATCAAGAACCAACTGCAAGCCCTTTTTCAGCCCACTGACAACAAGTTAGCGATGAAATTGTTCGGCTCAAAGAAAGCTTTGATGAAAGAGAGGATCAGACAAAAAGCTGCAGGACATTGGGTTATTCATCCTTGTTCCAGTTTTCGGTAAGTGTATTAAAACTATTCCAAAAGAACTAACTACTTTTATTATTTGTATCTGTAACTTTTCAGTGTATAATCCTACTTTAAGGATATTTTACTAGCAGAGCCGATTATTTTAAATATTCGTTTGATACTTCCTGAATTGTAAATGTTTGTATGACCCTTGGAATTAAATTCACCTTGGCCTACAAAAAGTGGCATGCAACTGAATGTATATATAAAGAGGAAAATACCACGGGCCCGCTTTTCTGCATGAAATATTCAGATTTACAGCCTGCTGGACCGGTTGGGAATCAACTGGATTTATAATTAGTTTAGTTGCTAGAAAATTCAGGATTCACTGGATTCAGAATGTTATTATTAATTTATCATTATATACAGGTTGTTTCTAAATGCATGCGAAAAAATTCAGGAGGTGATGATTGCCCGTATAAAATTATTTCCTATGACAAAATTTCCTCAGCTTGCCTCCTTCAGAGATTAAAATTGAGTTTTTATTTTTTTTTCTCAAATTTGAGTAAAGATGGAAACTCGTGAACTCGCAATGACTGACCACCGGTATTTTTTCAACATTCCTGTTACATTATAAGGGGGTGAAATTATCAACCCTTAATTTATTTAATATCAAATTTTATTCTTTATTAAATAATAAACTACGTATCGACAGTGTAAAACAGTAGAAATAGAAAATGCAATAATAAAATACGATTCATAAAAAATGTTGGAAATGATTGCCTCCAACCAAAATACATGATCATAGTCTATTTCTCATCGATCGTACAAATATGTGAGACGTATTTCTTTTAGTAACACACTATTCGAATACGATTCTTCAAATCGAATCGGTGTGTTGTAAACTAATGACTTAACCAGAAATCACACAGATATAATTCTGGAGTTCGAGGAGGCTAGTGCAATCAAACTGTTGGGATAAGTTGCATCTAAGTATTGCCAAGAAATCTGACTAAAATGTATTGAAGCACCATCGTGTATGAACCACATGTTTTGTCTAATATTGGTGTACTTGTGTAAAGGCCGCTTAACATGGTGCAATACAACCTGAAATGCAATGCAATGATCGAAAGCATGCGCAGTTGACACTCAGCTGATTAATTTTTACAATTCAATGCAATTGCAATTTAATCGGTCTGGTGCCATCTCTATTGCATGCAAGGCGCAATTCAAGTGAGAAATCTAGTTATCAACCAACCAACTGTTTCCAATCAAATGATACCTATCAGCTGATTGCTGATTGTGGTGACTGACGTTTTGTCATTTGTGATTTGATAATGGACAGTGATGCACAATTATTTTTAGTGGTTAATATCTACTTTTTTCTTTTTACTCTTGGTTGGGTTGGCAGCAATGTTGCAATGATAAGAGAATTGCATGATGTCAAATAGCATGCAAGATTCATCATTTGCAAGAACTTGCCGCAATTTCTTGCAAATTATATTGCTCCATGTCAAGCGGCCTTGAACAATTCCATTTAATGGCTGAGGCAGAAAATGTGGCCCAATTAAATAGTCCCCTATAACTCCAATCCATACATTAACTGAAATAAACATTTTAAAACCAGTACTCTATAATATTGTGCGGGTTTTTGTCTTCCTATGCGTGATTATTATTAAAATTTATGATAAATACTCTTGAAAAATGTGCCCCATCTATAAACAATATGTTTTTTACTGAGTAATTGAGGTAAAAGGGCTTGAACACGTTGGATGTGGTGAGGGTACAATTGTTGCTCTTTTGAAGGTCGAAATCAGCACAGCACCTGACAAGCATCGTCACAGCACCGTCGAGTGGTCAACTGGACGGTTGTGTATGGGCTCACTTAACGCATCGACACGGGATCAGCACCGCCGCGACTATAGGCTTCATTTTATATTGTCAGAGATATTGTATTGGCACGCCGTCCGCAAAGTATTCTCTCTGAGAAATGTGTTGTGGTTGAGGCGTTGACGTGCCTTATCGGTGCTGTGCTGATGTTGTTAGATATGCGCGCTTACATTTAAATACACATAAGAAATAAAATCTGCTGGTGATGATCAGTCGCTGTTCCTATGAAGTGCTGATAAGTCTGTTTCGACCTTAAAACTCAGATGTGTGGCTGATATTTAGGTTGTCATTAATTTTTCTACGTTTCAACACCTGGTTTATTATTTTAAATAACATATTCTTCTATCTCTACTTTTGTTTATCAAGCTACGGAAATAACAATTCAATGATAATATTTCGGTTTATAATATAGGGTGTCCCAATTGAAACTGATATATATTTTTTAGAAGTGGCTATTGACTAAATTAAATCATATAAAAATTTGCTGACGATATTGAAACTAATAAAGGTGCAATCTTCTTTATTTGTGATATAACTCGCCAAGTGTAAGTTGGCTCTTGAGATATGCGCGAACAAAAGGTAACAGACACTGCTTGAATAAAGATAGATATATTGAGCGGACTACTCTCGTACGACCCTCGCAATTTGCTTCAACATAGTGGTAGGTACATGCCGGCTGCTGGGGTCTCAAAAAATACTTTTTAATTTTATTACTAAAAAGTGTTAATACTGTTAGCTACGAGAAATATTTATAATAATATTTAATTATTTAACAATAGGGTGTTTACAAATATTTATTTATCTTAATAGGAGATTCCAAAGTAAGGATCGTATACTTTACTTAAATATTCCACCACACCTTCTATAAACTAACTACTGATAATAATTACCGTAACTAAAAACTACTATAATACTACTACGCCACTGGAATTAATGCAATATTAACTGTTTGCGGTCAAAACTGAGACTGGGGTCCTCCATTTCAGTGAGCCTCGAGCGATCGGATGTTCTACCGCGCACCTCAGAAGTCCAAAGTCCAAGTGCCAAATTACACTGAGATACATTATGTATTTTTAAATGACCTTGGAAATCAACTTTCGAATGGTGTAAACATATATACAGGGTTTTTCATTTAAGTGAGTCAAATAATGTTTAGCCAAAAATGAGCAATCTCTTATAACTTTTTAATGTGATGGGGAAAAATAATTCGAAATTTGAAAGTATATACATTTTTATGGTATGAATAGTTACTTAATAATAAATTTAAATATTGAATAATCATATAATTTAATTGATACTTGTACAACCAACTCTATCATTTGATATTGTAACGTTTATTCTAATTTATATTTACAATTAATTTATATTTACAGATTTATATGTAATTCAGTCCTTATTTAATAATTTATGTCATACACTAAACACACTAATTATAATTTATATGAGAGTCACTTAATAAACACTTTATCGATGCGCGATTACTTTCCTTCGGTATCAACACTGACTGATTGACTAATTTTCTGCGGCGATGCTTGTGGCCTATTTATACTCACGCGCCGTAATTCTAGAATCTTTCGGCGTTCTGGCGGGTTCGCTGGATATTCTCGATGTTTCGTATTCTGGATGCTTCTCGAAGTTTGGGCGGAGGAGCCATAGTCGTCTCATACGGGGATTTCACTGGGGGCACTAAGTGAGAATATTATTGCAGTAGCTCGCGTAACATTGCCCCCTCCTTAAGAGACAGTTCCTCCTGGAACTAACTAGGAAACTGGAACGAGATGACTGTATCGGCAACTGGTCCCCTTGTTGCATTTTCCAGTTGTATGGAAGTAACATGCGACCGTCTTCTCTATTGGCGGTGTCTCCCGAGCATGGCCGCAAACCAGTACCTGCACTTCGGTGTCTCGGAAGATTACTTCTACCATGTTACGGATTATTCGCCAATCTAAATGCCTACATTCAATCTTGGGCATGGCTAGCCTGTACACGTTCAATTCAAGCACATGCTCCCTCAGGCTTCGTAATGCTTCCCAGACATCCTCGTACGTTGGTCTTTCGTCGAAGGTGTTCCTCGTCACTAGGTGGAAATTGTAGCGGGAGCCATTTTGCAGCTTCAGAGCTTTACCTGGTACTGGTAACTGGTTTACCAAAGGCCGTGCGCCACTCTTCTTTATAAACAGAGATGCCAGTCCGCGCGCATCGGTTACGCTGGCAGGGATGTTTATTGCCAGTGAGTATTCCTCCGGAACGGTAAGCAGATCTTGTCGTCTCTCAGTGGTAACGCCGAATCTCGCTTTTCCGGTACCACCATAAGCACCCATGAACTCTACAAAAGCAGGATCGGCTACTTCCTGAAGCTGGTTTACTTCCTCATCGTGGTCACCCTCGAATGGCGCTAAACGGTTACGGTGTACCACCTTTGGCTTTCCATTTGGGATCTTGCTGATACGATAGATGACATCGTTGATTCTTTTCTTTACGAGGTACGGGCCGTCCCAAGCTTTCTGCAACTTTGGAGAAAAACCCTTTTGTCTTCTTGGGTTATGCAGCCAGACTTTGTCTCCTCCGTGGAAACCTCCTTCCGTAGCTTGCGTATCGTACCTTTTCTTCATCCTATCGCTAGCGATCTGAAGATTCGATCGAACCAGCTCGTGTACGTCGTCCATTCTTTTTCTCAGCTGGGTCACGTTATCTTCACCAGCTATGTCTTCTCCGGGTCGGCATCCAAATTCAAGGTCGCAGGGTAATCTCATTTCACGTCCGAACAGAACTCTTGCTGGTGTTTGGCCGGTAGACTCATTGATGGCGGATCTGTAGGCCATCGCGAATAGCGAGAGATATTGGTCCCAATCTCGCTGATGGTTAGATACTACTTTAGACAGGTATTTGCCAAGAGTTCTGTTCATTCGCTCTACCATCCCGTCCGACTGTGGGTGCAAAGCCGTAGTTCTCGTTTTCTTCATGCCGAGCTTTTCACAAACTTCCTGGAACAGCTGGCTTTCGAAGTTTCTGCCCTGGTCGCTGTGTATTTCCAGGGGCACTCCATATCGGCAAATGAACTCATTCACAAGCACATCGGCAACCGTTGCGGCTTCTTGGTTTGGAATGGCATGCGCTTCTACCCATTTTGTGAAGTAGTCCATCACCACCAAAATGTACCTGCTGCCATTTGCTGTCGGTGGAAACGGTCCGGCAATGTCCAGGGCAATGCGTTCAAAAGGACTTCCGACATTGTACTGCTTCATAGGAGCCTTTCTTCTCCCGTGCGGTCCATTGGTCGTAGCACAGGTAGTGCACTTCTTACACCAGTCCTTCACATCTTCGGAACTGTGCATCCAATAAAACCGTTCTCGCACTTTCTGGAGGGTCTTCTTCACACCTAGATGTCCTCTTGACGGACTGTCGTGTAATTTCCGCAGTACTGCTGCTATCCTTGTTCTTGGAATCACCAACTGTCTTCTACTTTCGGAACCCTCATCGTTCTCGATTACTCGCTGTAGCAAACCTTTTTCTAAAACCAGCGAGTCCCACTGGGCCCAATACGATTTCATCGTTGGCGAGTACCTTGAAATCTCCTGCCAAGTAGGTCGACAGTTCTCCTTTTTCCAATGTCGGATTTTCTTCAAGTCGGGATCGTTCTCTTGTTCCTCTTCCAACTTTTCTGGTGTCCATTCGTCGGTGGTCACCGTGGTTCTTCGAATCGCAGCTTCCTTAGCTTCTGTTTTGCTGCAGTGAGAGCACTCTGCAGGGCATGGTCTTCTAGAGAGGGAGTCTGCATTTCTGTGGCTTATTCCGGCTCTATGCTCAATAGTGAAATTATATTCTTGGAGCCGCTCTACCCATCTAGCGATTTGACCTTCAGGGTTCTTGAATTGCATAAGCCACTTAAGTGCTGCATGATCG
Source organism: Lochmaea crataegi (assembly GCA_947563755.1). Lineage (NCBI taxonomy): Eukaryota > Metazoa > Arthropoda > Insecta > Coleoptera > Chrysomelidae > Lochmaea > Lochmaea crataegi. The sequence goes on along the minus strand of OX387428.1, from coordinate 26,502,220 downwards.
GTTCTGATCACAAATTTCTTCCCATACAGATACTGATAGAAGTGCTCCACGGACTTCACTACTGCTAGGAGCTCTCTTCTTGTGACGCAGTAGTTTTGTTCTGGTTTGGAAAGGACTTTACTAAAATATCCCAGAACTTTCTCTTGTCCTCCTTGAACCTGTGATAGCACTCCTCCAATTCCAACATTGCTAGCATCAGTATCTAGTATGAATTCTCCCTCTGGTAGTGGATAGCCGAGTATAGGTGCAGTAGTCAAGTGCTTCTTCAAGGTTTCGAACGAAGTTTGGCAATCTTCGTCCCAGCGAAACTCCCTTGCTGACTACATGGCCTAGGTAATTGACTTTGTTTTGAAATAGTTGACATTTCTTGGGGTTGAGCATCAGTTGGGCAGCTTGCAACCTTTTGAAGACACCTTCCAAATTCTCTCGATGTTCTTCGAATGTCCTTCCCAAGACTATGATGTCATCAAGGTACACTAAGCATGTCTTCCAGGACAACCCTCGCAATACGTTTTCCATCAGTCTTTCAAACGTTGCGGGCGCATTGCACAGCCCAAAGGGCATAACGGTGAAATGCCATAGACCAGATCCGGTGGTAAACGCTGTCTTTTCTCTATCGGCTGGATCCATTTCTACCTGCCAATATCCAGACTTCAGGTCCAAGGTAGAAAACAGTTTGCTACCGGCCAGCGTATCCAGAGTGTCGTCGATTCTCGGCAGAGGATAGCTATCTTTCTTTGTAACATTGTTCAACTGCCGGTAGTCCACGCAAAACCTCGTGGTACCATCCTTCTTCTTTACCAGGACTACCGGAGAGACCCAAGGGCTGGTAGAAGGTTCTATTACCTTGTCCTTTTCCATCTCGCGAACAATTCTCTCCGCCTCCTCTCTTTTGGCCTGTGGTAGCCGTCGAGCCGATTGTCTTATCGGTTTAGCGTCGCCGGTGACAATTTTGTGTTTGACAGCAGATGTTCTTCCTGTCTTTCCTCCTTTTGGTACAAAAAGAGATCGGTATTGTAACAAGAGTTCTCTGATCTTTCTGTTCTCTTGCAGGCTAAGGGATTGTCCAGCCACTGCTATCATTTGTTCAAATTTATTGTTGGCATCATTGGAGGTTGTTGTTTGATGAATTATCGACGCCACTGGTACGCAAGTTCCAATTTTGGTATCCTTCTTCATAGTTATTGGATGGTCATTTACATTTATAATGCGTACAGGTATTTCTTCGGCAGCCATGACTAACCCTTTTCCAACCAGGATTCCTCGACCAACCTCTTCATCGTGATTCCATGGTTCCATCATGACCGGTGTTCCTTCTTCGACGGTTCCTTGTAGCCTTGCCACAGTGAAAAATTCACTCCTTGCGGGTACAACTGTATCCTCCTGTACGGCTACCTGAACAGTCTTATACTCGTGTGGGTGAAGGAATACCTCCTCAGAACCTACTCTAATCACTCGGTTCTTGAAATCTAGCTGGAAGCCATGTAGGTTCATAACGTCCATTCCGAGTATTATGTCCTCTTCGATATCAGCGACAACGACAGTGTGGGTGAACTTCTCTGCGCCAATTCCCAATTGCACCGGTAGTTCTCCATGGACATTGGCGCTTTCACCTGTGGCAGTCCTGAGTCGCAGTCTCGTCGGTAAAAGTATTTTCCGGGTGTTGACAGTCTCGGGGCGAATAATAGTCCTCGTTGCTCCAGTGTCCACCAATAGTGTATACTTCCTTCCATTAACTTCACCATCCACGTATACACTATCGTCGCGACATTTCAGAGAGGCTATTAGGATGAGAGGGTCTTTGGAAGGTCTTCGGGTCGAAGCTGCCCTCTGAAGGTCGACCCTTCCTAGTTTTCCTGCTGGGCGTCTTCGTTTGTAGCAGTTCTCGGTCGCTTGCACGAACTGCGTACATGTCCCATTTCTCCACAATTCCAGCATCTCACGGCTTTCAGTTTTCCGTTTGAGATGCTTTTCATCATGTTGACAATCTGGTCGAGCTTGTTCTCAACTTCTTCGTCTGCTTCAGCCCTCACCTTGCCGTATACTCCGGAAGCCTGTGTAGCTGCTTCGTACTCCAAGGCTGCAGAGAGTACGTCGACCAGTGTCTTATGCCGAGCCAAGCGTAGAGTTATCTGCATTTCATGGTCACGAACTCCGTCGATGAATGTCTGTACCCCTAAACATTCCATGACATTCTCCGGTGCCGATGGATAGGCAAACCGCACCAACCTCGCAATGTCTGCTTCGAATTCTTGCAGGGTTTCGTCGCGTTTTTGTTTGCGGTTTTTCAGCTGCGACTGGTACAGATGCTCCAGGTGTTTCAGGCCATATCTCATATTCAATCGCTTTTTGAGTTGTTCAAAATCTTCGGCCTCTTCCACTGGAATGGTCTGGAGGATATCCATAGCGTCTCCTCTAAGGGCAAGAGTTAAATTTAACGCTTTTTCCTTCTCACTCCAGTTGTTTGCCTTTGATGCCGCCTCGAATTGCTTAAGATAGTTCGGCCATGACGTTTTACCATCGAATGTTGGCAGTTTCACTCGGCTGTTAATATCGTTTTCCATTTTCGGTTTCAACTCTACTTTCTCTGCCAGTTCGTCGTTATTCGGGGCTTGCCTAGTTGTAATATCCGGTTTATTACTAGTCTTCCTTTCGATTTCTTTGATTTTTTGTTTCATTTAAACTTCTTATTACTGTAACGTTTATTCTAATTTATATTTACAATTAATTTATATTTACAGATTTATATGTAATTCAGTCCTTATTTAATAATTTATGTCATACACTAAACACACTAATTATAATTTATATGAGAGTCACTTAATAAACACTTTATCGATGCGCGATTACTTTCCTTCGGTATCAACACTGACTGATTGACTAATTTTCTGCGGCGATGCTTGTGGCCTATTTATACTCACGCGCCGTAATTCTAGAATCTTTCGGCGTTCTGGCGGGTTCACTGGATATTCTCGATGTTTCGTATTCTGGATGCTTCTCGAAGTTTGGGCGGAGGAGCCATAGTCGTCTCATACGGGGATTTCACTGGGGGCACTAAGTGAGAATATTATTGCAGTAGCTCGCGTAACAATATTCAGAATCATTTATTTTCCACAGTGGAAGAATATAAAATATATAGAATAAGTCCGTCACAAGCCTAAAATAAACATACAAAAAAAAACAATTAGAAAGAAAAAGAATAATATGTAAAATTAATTTTGTTAGTACACCCTGTATACTGAATAATTAAAGTTATACAATGACAAACAGTAAAACAGGAACAAAAACTTTAAAATAAAAGATTAACAGAGGACCAACTAAAAAAGTGATGATAGTAAAATTGAAATAGAAATAAAATGAACACCACAATATAGAAAATTATAACCTAAAATTGAAGTAAAGATAAAATAAAAATAATCATTTAACTTAACATAAATAAACAATCAATATAATCAAAAATAGAAATAATAATTTAGTAACCCCTCAGGGGGTTTAGAGGGCTACTTCGGAAATTTTACGTTTTTGAAGTGTCTTTCTAAATACGGGAAAGCGTCCCCGAGGTACCCTAGCCAGCAGTCCGCTGTCCCTTACCAGCCTTCCTTTCTTTCCATAAATACCTTTTATACACCTTTCACCCTAAAATCCCCTTGTAAATCCCTCCGAGGAGTAAACCTCGTCCGTCACACGCATAAAAATCCGTAATTTAAAGTGGAAGCCATCGTGCTGAGAAATGAATGGCCATACGTAGTTCGGTCGAAAACGATGCCCTCTGGATACCTGGTCGAATCTAGTTGTAGAAAAGACCTTGCTGTAGTATGGAGCATTGCTGCAGTTGACTGATTATTTCTTCCATTCTCGTGGGATTTATATGCAAAAATCACACAAACCAACTAAAGGTGTTGATGGGTCACCAAAAAAACCCACAGCAACCCGAGAGACGACGGAATTGCCTCGGTTCTTGGTTGTTAAAAGGAAAGGTGATAATGGTGAGAACTTTGATTTGGTTAGCCCATTTGTCATCTCAAATGTTATTTATGGATTGATAGGTGAAGTTATAAATGTGAGAAAAATTAAGGATGGTTTGTTAGTAAATACTAAATCAAATCTACAGTCAAATCGACTTTTGCAAGTGAAAAAGTTTGCCGACTATGATGTAGAAGTTGTGCCACATACCACCTTGAATATATCTAAAGGAATTTTATTTTGTAGAGACCTCTTGAATTGTTCAGTAGAAGAAATAAAAGAAAATCTAAAGAACGAAGGCGTGATTGAAGTAAGAAGACTAAAGCGCAAAGTTGATAATCAGGTTGTCGATTCAGCCAATCACGTTCTTACATTTAACACTTCTAAATTGCCTGATGAAGTGAAAATAGCTTACTACAACCTAAAGATTAGACCTTACTTCCCACCCCCCACCAGATGCTTCAATTGCCAAAAATTTGGACATGTCGCAAACAACTGCAAGAATGAAAAGTTATGTTCCTGTGGACTACCTCCACATGAACCTACAGAATGTGAGAAGCCTGTCAAATGCATTAATTGTGAAGGCTCGCATGCAGCAAATAGTAAAGATTGTGCAAAATTTAAAAATGAATCGGCAATTATTAAACTGAAAATCTCCGAAAAAATTTCATACGGGGAAGCAAAAAGGAAAATATTAATATCCACACCCACGAAAAATCTTTCTTACGCATCATCAGCGAAAACTCCAGTTTTTAATAGTAGTGAAGTTATTAATCAAATTCTTCCACGTTTGGAAGAAATTATCACCAAGACAATCAATCGAGAATTGAATTCGCAAAATATTCCCTCAATATCCTCTGGCTATCACTGCACAAAAGAGGTAACTCCTACCCGTTTTACTAGACCTAAGAGAAACAGATCAGATAGTTCTGAAATAGAATCCATAACAAGCGAGGCTAATACCTCGCAAACGGATTCGATAAAAAAAAATCAAAAAGAGGATGGCCCCGTGGCAAACCACGAAAAATTAGCAATCCTAGTGTAAGCATTGCTAATACTCAGGATTGCAATGATTCATTAAACGAACTGTGATATTTTATATACATTTTTAATTATATACATTCATAAGCTTTAATTTTTATTTACTCACAATTTATTTATAAAATTTATTTACTCTCTTACGCTACTACGTTATACATAAGTTCATCAATACTGCTATATCCATCTAAATTACTCACATACTAACAATGGCTAATCTGGAAACATTATTACAATGGAATTGTAATGGCCTAAAGCATCATTACGTAGAGCTTAAAGAAATTCTTGTCAAATATGAACCATTCTGTATCTGCATACAAGAAACACATCTAAAACCAAATGAAAATTTCTCTATAAGAACTTATAACTCTGTCAGTCTAAGTGTTAATGCTGGAAGAAGAGCTCATGGTGGAGTATCTATATATATAAAAAATAATATTACAATGAAAGAAATACAACTAAACACCAACTTGCAAGCAATAGCAATTGAATTGAATTATCCAATTAAAATGACTATCTGTAATACATACCTCCCCGATATCCATTGGAGACCAGAAGACCTACAAGATCTTGTTAGGCAACTTCCCACCCCTTTTCTTATTCTAGGAGACTTTAATTCGCATAATACCTTATGGGGTTCATCACATACTGATCTCAGAGGAAAAGCTATAGAAGATATACTCGAAGACTTTAATCTTAATATCCTGAATACTGGTGAAGGTACCTACATAAATAGTCGATCAAATACTTTATCCCAATTGGACCTTACAATATGCTCACCTATATTGGAACCAAATATTAAATGGAGTGTTTTAGATGAACATAACACTGATCATCTCCCTATCATTATTGAATTTGCAGATAGAATAAAATATGAAAACATACCTAAAAGATGGGTACCAAACAAAGCAACTCTAAGTGTGATTCTATTCGCTATAGCAGTTAACGAGCTTATAAAGGTAGTCGAAGAGAATGTTGGAAGAAGCATATATGTTGATGATTTAGTTATTTACTACCAGTCGCATGATATCGAAAATATTGAAGAAATCCTACAAAGAAATATAAATAAAATTAACAGTGCTGCAAAAGAAATAGGCTTCTCTTTTTCAAAAACAAAAACATATTGTGTACACTTCTGCAGGTTAAGATCCATTCACCACGATCCCATACTGACTTTGGAAGGTACCAATATAGAAATGAAGTCATCAGCACGAATCTTAGGGGTTATCATGGATAGCAAACTTAACTGGAAGCTACATATCAATGAACTAACAGACAACTGTAAGAAATACTTGAATATTTTGAAATCAATATCAAGTATAAGGTGGGGATGTGATCAACAGGTATTACTAAGGTTCTACAAAGCATTTATTTTACCTCGGATTGATTATGGAAGTATTTTATACGCCTCGGCCAAACCATCAACACTAAAACCACTTGATACAATTCAAAGAACAGCATTGCTTGTCGCACTTGGTGCTTTTCGGACAAGTCCGACGCTATCACTTTGTTGCGAAGCATCTATTCCCCCTCTACAGTATAGAAGAGAGCAGCTAATTTCCAATTACTGTATTAAAATGTTGGCTCTACCCAAACACCCCATTCATCAAATTCTGATCAACCAAGAAAATGCAGTGTTTGAAACGCGGACAACAATAACAAGACCAGTAAGAATTAGATTTAAAGAACTGATAGAAAAATTAAATACATCTTGCCCCCAGTTCTACTCTTTTCAAGAATATGAGGTTTCCCCATGGCTCATGAGTGAACCAAAAATCCATTTTGAGTGTTCGAAATATAATAAACATCACCATCCAACCAATCAAATCGAACAAGAATATCTATCTATTATAAATTTATACCCAAATAGTAGAGTAATTTACACTGATGGTTCTAAAAATGTGAATAGTGCCGGAAGTGCTTTTTACACTGACTGTATAACACGATCTTGGACATTACCAGGAGCAGCTTCAGTGTTCACTGCAGAGCTATACGCCATCTGGCAATCCTTAAAATTCATAGCTAGTGAAAACCATGCTACTAGTATCATATGTACTGATTCACTTAGCTCACTTCAGGCCGTAGAAAATAACTTTAATCCTGACCCGCTCATTAAAAACACTCATAATATCTTATTCCACTTGGAATCTGTTGGAAAGAAAGTTATATTTCTATGGATACCAAGTCATATTGGTATCGTTGGTAATGAACGTGCTGACCTGGCTGCTAAAAGAGCTCTCAGTGAGCAACATGAAGATATTCCAATAAGGTCAGATGACTACAAGCTGCACATTAAGCAAATATTATTATCAACATGGCAGAATCAATGGAGTCAACATGCGTCCAAGCTAGGTAGGTTAAAAACCTCTGTTAAGCCTTGGGTACCTAAATTACATTTGAAAAGAAGAGAACAGGTCAAATTAACAAGAATTAGGATTGGTCACACACATCTTACATCCTCCTTTATGCTGATTAGACAAAATCCGCCTAGATGCGAAATATGCAATACAATTCTAACAATTGATCATATACTGCTAGACTGCCCAAAATATCTTAATCAGCGACAACAAATAATGCTTCCGAATGATATTAGACTTTGTCTAACAACCGAAAGTAATATTAAAAAAGTCATCACGTATTTAAAGATAATAGATATTTTTAACAGAATTTAACGTACCCAGAAATATTAAAAATTTATATAAAAGGCTAATGACCTCGTAGTCGATGCCTCTCTACAAAAAAAAAAAAAAAAAAAAAAAAAAAAAAAAAAAAAAAAAAAAAAAAATTTAGTAACTAAAATCTTTCAAAGACAGTCATTGGTAGAAATAATTTTAAAATAAAATCTAATTTTGTTGAAAAAACAAAAGAAAAAATCAACAACCGGTTGAAAACTTGAGAAAGAAGGAAGAGATTTTTTTAAGTAAGAAACTAAAGTTTAAATTCATGCACAAATATTCAAGAAGAAATAAAACGTTGTAAATACAAAGTTAATTAAACTAATATAAAGTGATTATAATAATAAATAGGCAATTAAAAGGTAATACTTACCATAAAGTTTTTGTTGCTAAGTGAAAACTGGTATAAGCCATATAATATACAAGTAGTGAACACTGGTAAAAAGTTGAAACCCATATCCGAGGCAAATCATCAATAAATCACAAGTGAGAAGCAGAAAAATATTGAAATCGTTTATCCAGCACAGACAAAACATTCCAAGTAGCCCAGAGTTTTGGTCCAGGGCCACCGAACATTGAAATGCAGTGTGACCTTCAAGAGAAGAAAAGATATGAATACTTTAATTACGAAAGACAATCAGGTATCATTTATTTATATAATTTAATGTTGAATTTATTGATGTCTAAATTTTAAATTGTTCATATTTTAAAAAGTATTACATAAGATTATACTTACTGACAAAATTTTTCAAAAGAATCATACAGGCATTGACCATCATCGATTCCATTTATTATTCTAGAACGTGTCAAATCTCACTTCTTCGCGTATAAGATTAATCATTTTTTCTGTCGTTTTTAAAACCATAGAAATATAAAACCATAGATACAAAAACTTTCATCAATTTATTAAAACTCTGATAAGTATAATCATAGAGCCGTATTACACAGCAAAGAATTATGCCGAAAATTACTCTGAAATTTACGATACTCATGCGCAGTCGGGTTATTTTGTTACAGCTGATGTATGCAAACAGTAAACAAACATACTTTCATTAACCTAATTTTATTTATTTTCAATAATAAGATTCATTTTCTTCTCAAAAATAGTGAACAAGAAAAAACTTGTAATGTTAGATGTTGCAGAAATTTGTTGTTTGTTCGTTTATAAATTATCTAAAAGCAAATTAAAGAGTGTAATGTCAAGCAATCCGATTATGTGGTTCAGCACCGATTCTCGCGCACTTTATAAAATTTTGTCTAGAGAATATAGAACATGTTTTATATTTTTACTCCGAAAATTTTCGCAAGAATTTTCGGTCGTGTCATACAGCATATTTTATTGACGAAAATTTTCGTGGTAAATTTCAGAGTAATTTTCGGCATAATTCTTTGCTGTGTAATACAGCTCTTAATTTTGTTGTGAATGAGATAGTGAATGAATTTTAGATAAGAAAATAAATAGTGTTAATGATTTTTGAATATGTTTAAAAAGTTAATTAAGCAGTTAAGCAAAATTTATCTGTTGAGCTTTTATATTAAGCTGATGAGTTTAAGTTAAACAATAAACCAAACGTTTCATTTGTTGAGCATTTATTTGAAATTGAATGTGTTTGTTTTTGTTTCTATGATATATTTTACAATCATCACAGGCTGTCAACGTTGGAACTCTTTGAAGGCAAAAGGACAGAGTTGGCCTCACAAAATTTGAACTCAAAAACAAAAATATAATTACCTGAGATAGTTTAAATAAAATTACAAAAAATATTCAAATAATATAATGAAGAGTCTCATAATAATCATAATAGAAAAATAATAAAATAAAAAATAAATATTTTGATAATTTCCGACTGAGCTAGATTGATATAAATAAAGATAAGTATTCGCCATCTTTGTAATTTTTTTCCGTTCCTTCCTATCCTCTATTCTTCTCTCCCAGTCACGGATTCCTATTTTCTTTAGGTCATCAATCACTTGATCTTCCCATCTAAGTTTGGGACGTCTTCTGGGTCTGGGGTTTGCAGGCTTCCAATCAGAGATTTTCCTTATTGGATCGTCCTTATTCTTTCTTCAAAGATGCCCATACCATCTTAGTCGCTGCGCCTTTATATGTCCGACTATATCTTCACCATTCATGTATTGACTTATTTCATAGTTATATTTATAGTCGTCTGTACTCTTCGTTCGGGATCTGTTTTGTCCCTCTGAGATTTTCTTCGTCGTTATCAGTTAGGCTCATAGTTTTACCAGCATACGTTATTACTGATCGTATCGCGAGTTTATAAATTTAAATTTTGGTTTTTTTATTGATGCATTTGTCCCTTAGTAGTTTCTGATACCTCCAATACACTTTGTTATTCTTCTCATTAATTACTATTCCCAGGTATCTGAAATTATTTACTCTTTGGAAAGTATAATCTCCCAAATTTTGTTGTCTGTCTTCTTTGAAATTTGCATAAATTTTGTCCTCTCCTTGCTGCCTCTTTTATTAAGTTATTGAATGTACTTTCCAGGCTTTCCTTGTCTCTAATGTAATTAAAGCTAAATCATTGGCATATCCTATTAATTGTGTTGAGCTGCCTTTTTTGTATATTGCTTTAATCACCCCATCTAGTGTTATGTTAAAAAGAGTTGTAGACATACTATCTCCTTGCCTTACAACTTCTTCAATGTTAATGTTTCCTATATTCCCGTCCCTGGTTATCACCTTTGCAGACGAGTCATTCATTGTCATTTTCACTAGTCTTATTAGCTTTTTTGAAATTCCTATGTTCCACATATCAGATAATAGCCATTCTCTGTTGACTGAATCAAACGCTTGCTGAAAGTCAATGAATAGTAGTAGATCTATGTCATGCTCATAGCAATTTTCGATTGGCTGTGTAAGTAGGTGTATGTCATCTACCGTTGATCTTCCTTTTCTAAATCCCTGTTGATATTGACCTAGTTTGGATTCAACCTGTTTATTTAGTTCTTACCCCTGTAATTTTTGCATTTGGTTGGGTATATTTGTATCTAATCTCGTCTAGTCAAACAACCACGTTTAAAATGTGTATCAATTCCACCCTGTATTAGTTATTTAAATACGAAACCATAATACTATTCACATTCGGTTTTCAGACGCCGTTTATGACGTTCACTCTGTGATTGATTTTCTTCTACCGCAACGAATAAAATATAATAAAGAGATAAATGATCCTGCATTGCCAAAAATAAAATCCAAGGATAAGAATATTTTACCTCCGAATATAAATGATTGTTATTTTCTGTAGGTCCTTTAGTTTTAGATGGATAATTTGATTTAATTAAATAATCATAATACTGTTCATTCAAATTATTAAAAAACGTTTTTGAACAAAATGCGAATGAGGTTTTTCTTGAAATAGGTAATTAATGTTTAGAATTTAACGAAATTAATTACGAATTACATTTTTAATGAGCTCCAGAGAACCAAAATAGTGGTGTAGGTATCTATTAAATATAAATCCTGTAAATCATTGCAATAAAACCCTACCTGGGATGGCGGTACGATTTTAACCAACGGTAAAGAACAGTACTTGTCTCTTTTTACTTTATTCTTTTATAGCACGTGACAACAAAAATGTACTTCGTTTATCCTGTAATTTTGGCTTTGACATGCTAGTTATTTTTTTTTTATTCTCGATTCTTCGTACGAAATTTCTATTGAGTAATAATTGTGATTAAAGATGCGTAAATTTATTCATATTTTCGCGATTCCGGTTATCAAAAATTCATCACCAAGGACGCTCCATATATCAATTTAAACTAATTACACATATTTTCTATAAAATGGCCTCGATTTAAATGACAGAATTTAACTATAAATCCGCGGAGGATTTTCCATACATGAAGTATTTAAATGATTGTTTGCCACTGTATAATTCATACTAAACCAAACCTATGTTTTATTACAAATACAACGGTTAATGTATAATTCGTATAGTTATAATAATTGTTACGAATTGCCAATATTCGGTTTTATGAATATTATTTTTCGGTTGTTCGAATTGAAATTACATAAGGGGATAAACATTACATTCGTGATTTATTTAGAGAGCTCCAAATAAATGCTTATGAAGAAATAAAAATTTGTTATCTTCTGTAATAATCGTAAACAGTGTGGGAAAGCAAAATGGAATAAATTCAATATTTCAGTTACTGTTATTTTGCAATGTATCTCGATAACTAAAGGATATGGAAAAAAAGGAAGTTGAGATATCATGACTAATTTTTTTTGTTAAGCAAGCCATGGTTCATCCAGATCTTTAGTAATGCTATATAATTTGATTGCTCTGATCATTGTCCAAGGAGCAACTATTTAGCAACTAATTTTTCAAATTCATTTGAGACGCTTTTGTGTCTTTTCAGGATAGTAAGATATTTAGTAGTCACTTTTCTGCTATAATTTGATTGCTCTGATCATTGTCCATGGAGCAACTAATGAGCAACTAATTTTTCAATTTCTTTTGAGACGCTTTTGTGTCTATTTAGGAAAATAATATACTTTTCTGCTATAATTTAATTGCTCTGATCATTGTCCATGGAGCAACTAATGGGCAAAAAATTTTCAAATTCATTTGAGACGCTTTTGTGTTTATTCAGGAAAATGAGATATTTTATAGTCACTTTTCTGCTATAATTTAATTGCTATGATCATTGTCCATGGAGCAACTAATTAGCAACTAATTTTTCAAATTCATTTGAGACGCTTTTGTGTCTATTCAGGAAAATAATATATTTAATAGTAACTTTTCTGCTATAATTTAATTGCTATGATCATTGTCCATGGAGCAACTAATTAGCAACTAATTTTTCAAATTCATTTGAGACGCTTTTGTGTCTATTCAGGAAAATAAGTTATTTTATAGTCACTTTTCTTCTATAATTTCATTGCTCTGATCATTGTCTGTGGAGCAACTGATTAGCAACTAATTTTTCAGTCATTTGAGACGCTTCTGTGTCTATTCAGGAAATTAAAATATTTAAAAGTCACTTTTCTGCTATAATTCGATTGCTCTGATGATTGTTGATTGGAGCAATTAATTAGCAACTAATTTTTGGTGTGTCTTTGTATGATTTCACCGTGTAATATTTCTTGACAAGGCTAACTTTTAAAAAAAGTAGTATATGAGCAGCAAATTCATGAAGAGGGCAACTAATTAGCACATAAAAAGCACTAAATTCTTAGGTATTTCAGACGTGATTAGGCTGGGTTGTTGAGGTTAATTTTATGGATTTTTTAAAAAAATTTAAAATTGACCTTAACTTTTATCTCTAATAATTATTTATCTCACTAGATTTGAAAGGAGTGCAGAGGAATTTTTGATAGAATAACCAAAGTTGAGTGCAATATAAAATTTATTTTTAGGGAGTTCAGGTTAGCAGGTATGACATAAACTTAGGTATTTTAAATTGGGTTTTTTGGCTTAATTTCTTGAACATCTTTCACCTGATATCACATACTGTAAAGGTATATGAATGAAATATTTTTGAAAATTGAGCAGCCCTTATATTTTAAGTCACCAAATAAAAAAAACAATAATTGTTTAATGAATATGCAAATTTATTACGTAACGTCTGTTAAATAAACTCAAATTAACCCCCATTAACCTAGCAGAACCATTTCGGAAATTTGTCGCTCATCGTCTTAAAAAAAACCATGGTTCTGCTAGGTTGATGTTAAGCTAGCAGAACCACTTTTTATCTATCAACTTTTAGAAAAAACTGATATTACCATAATTTGTCGCTGATTTATCGCTCTTTTATTGCTATAATTGAAAATTTGTAGCTCGTTGCTTTTTCAAAAAAAATCCAAGAATTTGCTAAGCTTATACGAGTTTACATCTGCCAATGCACTTAATATTTACCTTGTTGTTCTAATTTCTAGTAACTTCTCAAATTCGTCCTGTTCAATTTCAAAACACAAAAGCTCACAATTGTCAGAAAAAGAAATATATTACTCTAATTGACAATTATCACTATTGTCTCTAGGTTTATCACAATCTATCTCTCTGTAATCAACTGACTCGTTGAGAGGGGTTTAAATGGAGAAAAAATCTTCTCTTTTTCCCTACAAGCTTTAGAATATAGGGAACTAGACGATATTTTTGAGTGTAAAGTCTTGGAAATTTTATCCCGAATGCAATGTTTCTTAGACACAATTTTATTATTTATAATGATGTGGTCTGCATGATCCACGAGGCAACTTAAAATTAAATGTTTACCTACATCAGGTGGACGTCCCGCCCTTTGCTGTTCGGTATTTTCTTTCTCCATTATTTGATTTGTTCTTAAAAAACCAACTAACTGCACGTGTTATTGTTATAACAAAACCAAGTGATGAGTGATGCGACGGACCTTAGATCCGCGTCCCACTCATTATTCCCCCTCTTACTATACAGTTTTTCTAAACAACATAAAAACACTGCTAGATCCCATCAAAGAGACCGGCTATTTTCTAAAATCTATTTTTTTTTATTGTTCCAATTGTCGCCAAAAACACCAACGAGGGCCCTTTGAACTCGTATAAACTATCTGTGATAATTTTTCAAAAGTATCAGTTGTGTGCATCCTAAGTAACAAGTAAAAGAATAATTTATGAAATTAATAAATTGTGATATTCTGAACACTTTTTATTTTTCACATCATTTGAAAAAATAAAATTATTATTCAACAATTTCCAAATGTTTACGAAATACTTATGCACGCCACTGGACGGCATTTATTATCATCAATGGGATTGATTACAAAGCCGACAGTTTTTTGTTATTATCCACAAATAAAAAAAAACGTAGAGCCCACTGACTAGACTGACGACATAAGTGAAAACACCAATAAATGAATCCCTTTCAAAAAATTTTATCGTAAGCCCATCGTAAATGGATTTGTTTACGAAAAAAGTACACATATATACACAGTATACTATACATATAGCTCATGGAAAGCGTGACATTGATTTATGCAATACTATATATAATTGTGTTGCATAACCAAAAGTATGGTGTGTTGCATAAAATCGTGACGAACAACCAAAGTATTGTGTGTTGCATAAAAGCATGACGATGACGAAAAATCCATGTTTTTTCTTAACACAAAAAAAGTGCTCAGCGCGCCTAAAGAAGTTTTCACTTCAAAAATCGAAGTATTTAATAAAAACTTTACCCGTCATATTGTTTATGTATCAAAGTTTCTTTAAAAATAACGGCATTTAGAAGAAAAACTAAATTACAAAAGCAAGATTAGCAACAAGTTATGGGAGTATTAGTATTTTTGTCCAAAAGGTAAATATGAAGGGCATCGGCAGATGTAAACTCGTACAAGCTTAGCAAATTCTTGGATTTTTTTGAAAAAGCGACGAGCGACAAATTTTTAATTATGGTAATAAAAGAGCGACAAATTATGGTAATATCAGTTTTTTCTAAAAGTGATATATAAAAAGTGGTTCTGCTAGCTTAACATCAACCTAGCAGAACCATGTTTTTTTTTAAAAAACGACGAGCGACAAATTTTCAATTATGGTAATAAATTAGCGACAAATTTGGCATAATTAAAAATTCAAATTTCCGAAATGGCTCTGCTAGGTTAATGGAGGTCTTAATTATTGGCTTTACTTGAAAAAAGTTCAACATAATAGGAACAAACTAATGACAATAAAAAACAATGTAAATATAGATTTTCCTTCCCAAATATAAAAAAAGAAAAATGATCAAAGTGCTCCCCATTTTCCTAGATGATTCTCCTACGTACAAATCTACAGCATTCAGTATTTGAGTAGGTTTCAGTTTTCTAAACTGTCACTCTTATGGATATGATTTTTTTTTAATTTCTCGAATGAAAAACCCACCTGAACTTCGGTTTATTTGCGATATTTTATTGAAATATTGAAGAGTTTGGATTCGCCTTGACTCGATTTATGATGTTTCAATTTTTTTTCTCTAATTTCACTGGAGAAAATATGCAATAAAATGTGTATTTAATCTGCACCCTTTATCTCACAAACTTAAAGAAAATTTGTATCTAGGAATTTCAAATTTTTTTGGCAATCTACCATGTTCAAAGACACATTCACTTTCTTTACACAATCTTGCTTACCTTTATACATGAATATCGGAAATACTAATCGATTTTAATTAAAACTGTTTACTCACAAAAATATTGCAAATTACACTGCTTTTAACTCCAGAGACAGATCAAATTAATTCGCTAATTCAGTGTAATTTTATGACAGAAATTACATGATATGGTAACATTCAACTATCATTTTTGCCTATTCATAAAATATGTAATTACAAACAAAATTATTTATTTACTGTGAACGTTGTTGATTGCATTTAAACAGAAATTAATAATTAATTAATTTATGTAATTCTCCATTTATTTTCACAATTCAATTCACTAAACTAGTTTCTCGGTATTTAATATTACATCAACTCACGAACAAAATTTCTATAAAATAATGCACTTGTCACCAACTGAGCCAAAATTTGTTTTGCGTAACCCTGCGCCGTCGTACTACGTGTTTTAATAGAATATTATTTAACGAGCGGCTATGACCATTATCGCAAGTTGAATACTATACTTTATCTACGACTATAACAATAAATTCTAAAATGCAAGTACAGAGAAAGAAATTTATTCACCAATCTTAAGAATAAAACTTATATAAAAACAGTCGATAACACTTTGTCAAAATTCTAACTCACATTTTAAAGATTATAACACAATTCAAAGAATAAAATTACATTAAATTCCATACTCAAAAAAATATTAGGACTTATTTAACAAATGAACTTTTTCACAAAAATTAGGTGTATATAAGATCAAATGTTCTCATTGTAATGCACTTTATATACGGGTGAAACAGAAAAAAATCTTGAAATAAGATATAGTGAACATCCTAATCATTCAGATAAGTCAAATCATGCGAAACACTCAATGGAATCAAATAATCACCCCTAACATTAAATTATACCATTAAACTGTTACATAGTTGTCAAAATTATCACAGGCTGAGGCATTAGAAATTAAAATATACTTTTATAAGTGAACATAAGTTGTCAAATAAATTTTTCTGCTTTATTGTTACACCCTGTATAATTATGACTTAGACCGTTGGAAAGCACTTTCTACGGACTTTCTAACGAAGTATCACAAGTAGGGGATTGCTATTTAAATTTTTGTAGGTGGGCTAGGTGGGACATAGGGGGTTCTCTCTCATGTCATTTTAGTACCCCCTCTCTACCCTAGAAACGGTTTTGACATTTTTTTGAAATCTCTTTTCGTTCACAAGGTACAGCCCATTGTAAGTTTTAAAATTGACACCCTGTATACTAACATTATAAAGAGAAAAGATTTGATTGTTTGTTTTGAATAGGCTCCGAAACTACTGGAGCGATTTAAAAAATCTTTAACCTCTGGGAAGCTACGCTATCCCAGGGTGACATAGGATATATTATATTTTCAAAAAAATTAGGGATCCTTACTAAAACTCCAATAATGTAGCCCGAGGTGTAAAAAATTGACCTAAAAAATTCCTTACATCGCGTGCTCTGCGAAAACTATTGATGATAGAACAAAATAATGTACTACGACTTTGAAGAACACATCATTATCTACAAAAAGTGTCGCGACAGCATGTCTAGCTGTTATAGTTATGTAGTTATATGTCACAATAAGTGTTCTTTTATTTTAAAAATTCAATTGATTAGACGGCGCTAGAAAAAGCTCTTTATTTGTCCCTTGGTATTAATCATTATCAAAATAAATTACTACTCCATTTTATTCAAGACTGCTTCAATACCTTTATATAACTTTTTGAATTATTCAATTCGGACGTTCCATTCGAAAGATATCACGAGTTTAAAAATTTAAGTCGCGTGGTCGCCGCTCACCCCGCTCGGCTAGCTAGGCAGCACCACAATATTATATATGCTATGTTGGCATCACTGAGGTAAGGGAGGGGAGCCAATCTCAAGAAATAAAGTGCCGCGCGGTTCATTCGCGCGATCGAGTGCGGAATCGAATAATACGATATAAAATTATTACCATCGATGCCAATCAATGTTAAAGTAAGCGCTAATTATTCTTTCCGTTAATGAATAGTCATCTAAACAAGATATTCTAAATGAATAAATATTTTTATTATTATTATCGATGCCGATCTAGGTAAGTTATATGTTATGTGCAATTTTCCAGAGCACACACCAATTTTTCTGTTTATTCAATGAATCGATAACCGTACTGATTGCTTCGTCAAAAAATACGACGCAAAGTATGTATGACTGAGCCACAGCAAGGGTTTTAGCTAGTTCTTCATAAGTTTTATACCGCATGTATTTCTGTTTGAAAAAGAATTCGCGAATTCGCTGTTTATTTAGTTCGGCCTGTCTCTGAAAATTGTCAGTTCAGATTCCAAACACTGACTGGTACCTATAATTACCAACAAATTGGTTTTCCGTTTAAAATTGATAATAATTATAGTGATTGAGTTCTTTGGAATTTTTTCCTATCATGATAATTTATAGGAACAACAAAAAACGAATGCTGATTTTTTTTCTACTTCAAAAATAATTTAAGATGATGACAGGTAGGTCATTAAAGTTCGTACTAAGAAATTTTTAAATAGTGACGAATGTAATTTTCGAAATCCTAACATAATATGTCATATTTTTTATGCCGAGTTTCTGTTACGTTTGAATCCTATAAACATAGAGACGTGGTTTTGGAATTGCCCATTCAACTAAATGACAGTTGACATTGACGTTATATCTTAGAAAGCTCATAAACCACAGAAATAGTGCTTGTTCATAGCGTTTTCCATTTGCAGTTTAGAGCGACACCGAGTGCGCACTGACTCAGTGCAAGTTCTGTCCAGATATGTGCTCCAGTGCAATTCAAATGGAATGCAATATTTAAAAGTTTTCTGTCATTTTTTAGGTTGTGCTTTTGGTGTTAAAACATATTTATCAGGGCATTCGCCGTTTCTCTTTTTAATCGAAAGTAATTCTTGAACTAAAATAAGAACACCAAATTTTAAGTAGGGAGAGTTCCCTTGAATCGGACAATTTAATTATTTTTGGTGTGAAATATTATTTCAATGGAAAAAGGTTCAAATTGTACCGTCATAATATGAGCATAAGGTTTGTGGATTCACTTTTACAGAAAAAACTAGAAAAAGAAAAAGTTTATTATATAAAATGTCCATTTCATGGGATGTTGCCCTTGTTATGGACAGTTATTCACATGAAGTGGACAATGGTACAAAAACATGAGAACAGGTAAAATAAAAGTAAATAAAAATTCAAAAACACTTCTTGCAGAAGAAATTTAAATTTCCAATTATACCACACATTGGTTACACAAACGGCACTGAATAAATTCTTCTTCACTTAGTCGATATTCACCACTACAAGCTACGCATGTAGAATAATCTTCCTCATAATCTTTCTTCTCTTCGACATTTGAAGGATCAAGTTCTTGTTCTATTTGACTCAAATATTCTTTAAGATCCCGTGGAGGTTGAGATTCATCATGGAGAGAGATGTTTCCGTCTGTATCAGAGTTACTAGAGCAATGTTTCTTTTTAGCTGTCGTAACTATTCTAGCCTGGGCACCTTTCTTCTTACTTTTATTATTTCTTTCTTCTTCCGATTTCATTAGCTCATCTTTCTCAGGTGTGTCTGTAATAATAGAAAAATTTCCTTTTTTTCGGCCACGAGTTCTACTTTGTTTTCTTAAAGGTGCTGTAGGATATGGTCTTAACATATCTGAAAAAACTATTCCTAACTCTTCTCTTCCTTCCTTTCTTCCAAAAAAAAATAAGAAATAATGTCAGTGAGTGACAAGTTTTCCAATTTAATAAACGTGCAAAAGTGAAAGTCCCTAGAAAGCTTCATTTTTCGTCGTAAAAACTTTGATCAAAATATTCGGAAACATCTCCAAAAATGAAAATTCTGTTTTGGTTTTGATTTTGATTTCTTTCATAAAAAGTTGAAAGTTTTATAGTGGAATTTTTTAATAGGATATCGGAATCGCTCGTTCATCTGAATGACAGTTGACATTATACCTTAAAAACCACAGAACTAGTAATTATTCAGTGTCGACATTTTTTCTACCTAAAAATTATTTTAGAAGTAGAAGTCGCAAGTAATTTAGTTTTAGTATTTTTTTTTTCATAAAATAGTTTTCCAATGGATTTATTTAACATAAATGTGTATCGGATTCGAATATCCTTGAACCTCTCTCGGATTCCCTAGGGAAAAAACGAAAGTCGAATTTAATTAAATTCATGCTTTTGATCTCTCGACACAGAATATGCATCGAAAAGAGTCCATGTTCTATCAATGTTTCCCATCGAGAATTGGTTCGAGCTCATCGGTTTCGATGGTAATTTAAAGTTTAAAATTTTATATTCACACCCTACGAATAGTTGACTGCTCTTGGGGAAAAAAATTGATGAACGACAACGAAAAGTTTTAACTTGGCACACGGTTACTTGTGAACGGAAAAGTTAATTTAGAGCAGGGTCGCTCTTGTAATTTTTTTTTGGAATTACAGACATTTTTAAATTGGGGAATTCAACAATGTCACAGTTACAAAATTTATGGAAAGTAAGTTCAAAAACTAAAACCCGACTACTGAAAAAAGTATGAAACAAGAAAATATTCGCATAGAACAAATTTATTGTTTAAAAATATTTACAATGTAAAAAAGTGTCTTTAGGAATAAAATGTTAAAAATCCTGAAAACCGAGTGTTATAGCGAGTTTATAAAAAGGTACCTTTTTTGTAGAAAATATAGTGAATAATTGCATACAAAAGTCTTAACCTCTAAATACAGAGTGTTTCAATAATATGGTACTATAAAAGTTTATTAGCCCCTGGTACAACGCCACTGGCTTATTAGAATCTGACAAAATTGATACTGTTGATGTGTTTTAATGATACAACAACCAACAAAAAATTTTATTTCATTCTCCGTGAAGAGATGCAATAAAATGTGTATTTAATGTTCACCCTTTATCAGTCTGTATCTCACATACTAACAAGGTTAGAGGAAATAAATCCGCCTGTTTGAATCTAGACAAGTTTCATACATTGATTAAAATCAAACTGCATTATATATAAAAATTAAAAATCCTTCGAAACATAAAAATTTCAAGCAAATTTCTAATATTAATTTTCAAACTTTTTCTCTCAGTATATTTTCCAAAAGATAGACAATAAACAATAACCAAATCATCAATATATATATGTACAATGCACCAAAACAGAATTGTCTATGTAGTCAATTTCCGAGCACCCAGAAGCCCCTTACGGTCTACAATTCAAAATTATTAACGTTTCCATTAAACCATCATTTGCCAGTGTTGCCAAATCATAAGAGTAGGTAGCAAACGAACAGGATGTGGTTATTAAGATATAAGTATACACCACAAATGCGGATCATTTTGTAAATCTAATGTGCGATTAGGCCGTTTTCTCTATTGGTTGTTACCCTAAATACGAGAGATGTTGCAAAAGTTGGTTATTTTAATTCTATTTTTACAGCTGTCTTCACAATGATCAGTTATTTACCTAGCAGACTATTAAAACATTTACCAGTTGGTTGAATTGTTTCTTCCTATACATTATTCAAAATTAGTCAAAGATAACTATTATAGTCGAGTAAAAGTTGTCAGACTGTTAAATTTTAATAATTTTAGGTTACGGTTCTCTCTGACTTTTCATATTCTATTATATTAATGTATTTTTTTCAATCGGAAGATCTTTTCTTTTCAGGCCTCTCCATTATAGACTAAGAGCTAGCCCCGTAAAAAAAATTCTGCCCGAGCACTGTTTAACATTTTCTTATAGATGGCGCTTTTGAAATGTTTGATTGTTTATAACTAATAAACGGCCCACTTTTGGTAGGCAGAAATTTAATATGTTGTTCAGCAGGTAATAATGAACCTGTAAAAAAAATTCTGCCCGAGCACTGTGTAACATTTTCTTATAGATGGCGCTTTTGACATATTTGACTGTTTATAACTAATAAACGGCCCACTTTCTGAAGACAGAATTTTAATATGTTGTTAAGCAGGTAATAATTAATCGATTTACATGGATTTCCAGCGAGCACTTTGTGACGTTGCCATTCCGGGGCTAGCTCTTAGACTATTAATACAAAGTATTAACTTATTAAGCGGAGCTTGTCAATAACAACTTCGTCCCTGGCGAATAAATGCGCACCCTAAGCGGGGGATTTTCAACCTCACGAACGCTCAATACTTGTATCAAGTTATCACAGAAACAAACAAATTTGATTCTGTGGTAATCACAAACACATATAACATAACCTAAATTATTATCATTAGATTCACTATACCTTGATTTTAAACTAGGAGGATCAATTTAAAAAACCTCAATCACACCACTAGAAGTTACTAGATTGAAGGATTGAAGGATCAAGGCATGTCTCAGACCGTGCTCAGAATACGAATTTCAATCGTACGTAAAAGTACGAACGTGGTCGTACGAATTGATCGCTCACACTAAATACGTTTTTCTCCGTCTCCTCTATAAACTAAATTAATGAACTTTTCTACGTCCATTATTTTAACTATCGACTTTAATAACAGGTTTCAAAATCCCAACAAGTTTGGATTGGTTTCGGACGTCGGAACTACACGTAAGCATACGTACTAGCTCGTGCGCAGTCTGAGCGCTCCCATAGTACTTTTAAGGTCGGGATTGTTTATGCATGTTTCTACGTGTACGCACGAGCGAAATTCGTACGAAAACGCGTTCAAACTGAGCGCGGCCTAAATATCGAATCATCATTTGCCACAGGCCATGGCGAAAGCAGTAACCAGCAGTATGGTTAGAATAAGTCATTTATGTCAAATTTGTGTATAATTTGATGATATATAAGTATGTAGAAAATGCAACTGTATGTTAAAATTATTCTTTATTTATATGTGATGCTTATATAGGTATACAAACTAAAAGTAAACTGTTTTGATATCGAAAAATACTATAATAGTGTACTCTAATGTAGACTTCGTTTCACTTAAGAAGAAGCCACTTGAAGTTTGCCAACTGACTTGCGCAGAAACCAAAATCGGTCTTGTTTATATATGTCGCCTCGTAACGACCGTTTCATGCCATTGGCGTTACAAACGATGATTAATGCCGACGACCATTTTATTATTGACATTTGAGGTTGTGTTTGAATATTTTAAGACATTTAGCTAGTTTATCAGTGAGTGTTGTGTGTTTAATTTGATCCAAAACCTTAAAAACTTGTTGGTGTTGAAGGAAAAATTATCCACAGTGAAGGCCGATAAACGTTGCGACTTTTATCGAGTCCGAAAATGTGAAAACGTTACGCTACTGATTTGAATGTCAATTTTACAATAAGGCGCTGGTTTTGACAACAAGTTCGCGCATACGACTACAACTTCAGGTGGGTTCTTCTTACGTGAAACGGAGTCTAAGTAAGATTTTACTTGGAAGTTTATATTATTTAACAAGAAAAAACAAGCATGGAAATTATATATTTTCTTCTTAAAAAAAAATTTTTTTTAAAGAGAAATACATATATTTATATAACAATTACAACTAACAAGAATCAACTTAAGAAGTTCAACTTAAGGCTAGATGACAACTAAATGTCTTAGAAACGAATCGAACTGAATAACAATCGAGAATGTCTATGAATGTCCTAATTATAAACAAACTGAACTTAAATACTAAAATATATGTCTATTTAGCAGTTTTGCAGGTGTTCCTTAATGAATAGAATCTATTATTCGCACTACACATAACTTGCATTTTGTTTATTTGAGTGAATAAATAATAAAATTAGCAATATACTTTGTTAAAATAAAACAATAAACAACGAACGCAAAAAAGTGGTACCGTTAGATTGAGAGGCGGATTAACCTCAAACGTCGATCCGACGTTGCCAAATATAGTTTGTAGCTGGATCGTGGGCGAATTCTCACTCTCAGGAAGTTAGGTTAGAACATGATATATCGTGGGTTAGATTAGGTTAGGTTAGGTTTAGGTTAGGTTTAGGTTAGGTTAGTTAGGTTAGGTTAAATGTAAACGTTATTAAAAAAAAAGTCAAACATTGTAAACGGTTTTTTACAAAACAATTTTCCAAATAAATGTGTTTTTAGTTAGTTTACTTAGTTATTACGTGACTTGCGACAATCAGCCAGCGTTTAAACGTGTTTTTAAGGTTGTTCTTTAAAATCAGCTGTTCGGCAGAAGTTTGGCAACGACGGATCGACGTTTGAGATTAATCCGCCTCTTTAGATTGAAGTAATGCATATTTTAATATAAATAAACTCAAAACCGACAAATGTCGTTGTCAGTTGTATCAAAAGAGCTGTGTGAAACGGGCGGCAATCTGACCAATCACTAGGCAGCAGAAATGCCAACTTAAATTCAAAACGCTCCTCTTAGTTTAAAAACAAGGTACAGTACAGCCAACATTTTTCTAGTCACTTTACATATTTTTTATGAATACCAAATTCTCTTAACAGTCTGTTTAAGTTCATCTTTTTGTTTAGTTATCAGTTTGTTGAGGGTTTAATGGTGAATACGAAAGTTGCTGTTGCCGTTGCCGTTGCCGCTTATTGAATGCAGAACTAGCCTATGTCCATTTTTTGTTTATTTGGGTTTACAAGCCTATCTTAGAGATCCAGGCATGCGGAATTTTGGTGCAGAACGAGCCCAACTTCAATCCCCGGTAACCCCTCCACCCGAATTTCTGATCAGCTAGCCTAACACAAAACGGTCACTTCAATTCATTGCAGAACTATGCTTTATCGCAAGTCCACGTTTGGTGGACACAGGCTAGTTCTGCATTATAATTATTAAAACAAAATATCCCAAGTATTAATTAATTGTGAACATAGGATAGTTCTGCATTGTGTGGTATAAGCATATACCGAGCATATTTTTCGTATGCAACATTCGCAATGATTTCTAGAACCGCGAAAATATTGCAAATGGTCGGCAATCAAAAATCTGAAGAGGCCCATCAGAAAAAAATTAATTTTAAGCTTTCCAGCATGATTTTTTCTACTATCCTACTCAGTGTACGCAATCGTTGAGATCCTCAATTGAATTTTTAAAACAATGCTTAAAGTTGATTACCTTAAGCACTAGTATGTAAAATAATATGCCTTCAAAATTCTATTGCAAATATATATTGCGTTTTTAGATCAACAGAAAAGTATTAAGGATGCCAATCAACCCATTGATACAACTATGATACTTCAATCTTCTTCGTTTATTCCAATTTTCAAAGACTATGATTTTCCAAAGATAGGTATAATTAACTAAGTTTAGTTTTATACAAGATTTGCTTTTTATGATTATGCTTTTTAATATTTCGGACATCATGCATTCGTCTAACTCGTCTAATGGAACTAAGTGCGACACTACAACCACCTTCGTTTTTAATTCCTTGGGAAAGTTCGACCTATTTCAAACCTCTACAAAATAGCTTTACGATACAAGAAGAGGCACCATCAAAGAAATTGCTGGCGCTAATTCATTCCACTATGACATAATTCAACTGTGAACAAACAGCAGGGAAAAAGGACATCCGAAATACCAAGTCCTCAAATAATAATACCAAATCAATAGATAATCTCTCAATCGGTCTTAGAGGTCGTACTGATTCGATCAGGAATCGGTGTATTTCCGTTTTAGACAACGATTTGTCACATTCTGATTCTGAAGAAGATCCGTTTCCTACTGATAATGATTCTGACTATATGCCATCACAAAGAATAACGTCATCCACCGGACAAGCCCCAATAACAGGTAATGAAACTTTATCAGATAGATTCGATGAAAACACACCAACGACTTCCAGGAAAAATATAAGAAAAATACTGTGAAATCCAAGTAAATGGCTAAGGAATGAAATCAAGAAATCTCGGAATCTTGGCGAAGAGTATACGGACTGGAAAGGTAATAATTATCTAAAAAGGCAAATGAAACCGACCTGTACCAACTGTAGACAAAAGGTTTCTGAAGAAGAGAGAAGTCAGATTTTTGAAAGTTATTGGCAACTAGGAAACGTAACAGGCAACGTGTTTTCATTCCCAAGCATGTAAATATGCCAGAAAAGGCTAAAGCACGGTTAAGAGAGAAGAATAGAAACGAGAGTAGCAATGAAGAAGAGAATATTGAAAACGAAGGTGCCAAGAAACAAGGAAGGAAAAGGAAAAATACATTTTTTGAAATGGACAAAGATCTTTTTGATCTAATAATTCTTGCTCAAGAGACTACTTTAAATTGGGATCGTTATTAAAACAATGAAAAGTTATATCTAAATAAAATACGCATTACAGGTTTCCGAACAAAATTCTCTTTAAATATGATTATCAAGAAGAATTTTAAAAAATTAATTCATTGCAGAAAGGAAACAAAATTGGAATGAAACAATGTTATAAAGAACTTCTTCCATTAACCAAAAAAAAAATGAGCATCTACAATTTCTCTGTGACAAAAAAGTAATACCCGTTTAGTACCATGATTTTTACAAGAATTTTCCTCATTCTTCTTAATGCAAAGGTGATGATTCGGAATGAAATTCTAAGTATTTTTCGTTTAAGTTACCTACGGTGGCATAAAAACCTTGAAAGAATCACACTGGTACTTAATCCTACATTATAAATAACAAATTTTCAAACTTGGTTTTAGTTCCAGAGTAAATAAAAAAAAATGCTCTCCTGTAAAATTAGTATTTTGTGTCTTAAAATAGTTCTGCATTCAATAAGCGGTTTGTAGTACCAGCCTAAATTTCTATTAATTTTGATGTACTTTCTCTTTTTTTCCCATATTGGACCATTACTGCCCTAAATTTTATAATAGTCGGTAAGATAAATCGACTGTCACCATAGGAAACTCCTCGAACATCCTGTACAATGAGGCACTCTGTATTGTCGATCATTTTTCGTGAAATAAAACGACCAATGCAAAATTTTTTCATTCCAAAACGACCGACAGTGAATAGATAAACAAAAAAGCCGTCAATGTAAAAATGATTTGACTTATTCACTTAAGTATATTTACATTTCCTTTTTAAAAAATTTAGACAAACATTGTGTAGATAATATACCATCCTAAGTGATGCCGAACAGATTCCATAGTAATCACAATCTATTTGTTTTAACTGGTTTTGATTAACTTGTTTTATTGTTTTAATCCCCATTACGATATTTATTTAGAGTTTGAATTGGATTTAATCAAATTGAATGTAAATAATATGAATACAGAGAGATTTGATGATATTATTTACTTCCAATGTTAAAAGTACAAGGCAAGTTTTTAAAGCAAGTACCGTTTAGAAATTCCGTCGCTGTCACGCTGCTAAAGACAGTCTGCGCATGAGCATTTGTTCCTTCATATTTTGACAAGCCACAGACGCCTATATGATACTTATCTGCTTTGTCTAAAATAATTTTGTACGTACCAAAATGTAATGCATTTTTCTAGCACTTGCCAACAAGAGAAGCGCCAGCAACAACAAGCTACATAAAGCGCGGGTCACACTAGACTGGTTGCCAGCCGTGATTTGAGGAGTTACTTCTGTCAACCATCGAAAAGCCGGCGGATATTTCTAGCGACTGGCAAAGTTGGACATGTTCAACTTTTGGTAGTAAAGGCGAAATTACACGGTTCAACCAAATTGAATCACTTTGGTTGAATGGAGCAGAAATGGAAGGAGTGCTGTTTACACGGTATCTAGAAAGTGAACTGTTCAACACATATTCTTCGAAAGATGTCGTCGAATGAGGTCGTGCGTTTAGGAGTTGCATTAATATGTGATCATTTAATAAAAGAATTCTTGAAAAAGAAGCTAAGGAAACGCCGTCGTTGGTGGGTGCGATCATGGGTATTAAGAAGACAAGCCTTAGGAGCTTCAAACCGTCTA
Organism: Lochmaea crataegi; assembly: GCA_947563755.1. NCBI lineage: Eukaryota > Metazoa > Arthropoda > Insecta > Coleoptera > Chrysomelidae > Lochmaea > Lochmaea crataegi. The sequence continues at coordinate 26,474,585 of OX387428.1, read as the reverse complement.
TTGAGAGAATTGGCAGAAAAGGATCCAGATGCATACCTCAATCATCTTCACATGAATGAAGCGAAATTTGATGGACTTCTTACAATGGTTACACCACAGAATACACCAACTAACAAGAAGCGAAGCCCGACGCATTTTCTTTGATGTTTTGGTAACGAAAATTTATGACCTTGAGAGACCGACGTTGACAGATAACTTAGTAAATACACTGAGAAAATGATCAAATTTTTAAATATCGGCGATATAATTGGTCGATAAAGTGAAGTATGACAAGTATCTTATTATAAAAATAGCGATTTTCAGACATGCGCATACATAAAATGATCGGAAGCTTCGCTTCTTGTTAAGTGGTGTATTCTTTGGTTACTCGGTTAATTCAGAAAGAAAATACTATGATGAGGGATGCTTCGCCTCGCAAGAGTAAAATTGCAAATCGTTCTCAGACATCTTGTATATCTATCGTCCAAATACGCCCTTCCTCGACACTGCGGCGCGCAAGACTGACTGTAAAAGTGAATCGTTCAATTCTTGTGTTTACACATTCATTTCTCGTTCAACTGCGTTGAAGATTGAACGCTAAAAGTGAAAATATTGAGCATATGTTCAATGCTTTCAACGCCATGGAACGACAACATTCAATGAGATTGAATGATTCACTTTTATGTTTATATGGATCAATTTGGTTGCTTCATCCAAATTGAAATACAAAAGTGAACCGTGTAATTTCGCCTTAAACAGCGGTGACTAGCGGGTCACGTTACTCATTCGTACCAGTTGACGCCAGCCAGCAGCACAGTTTGACCACTCTAGCAGCGGCGAATAATCAACACGTGGTCTATCGCTGAACTGAACAACTGTGAACTGGCGAGTAGCCAGCCGTCACAAGGTGACCAAGTTTACAGTACTGATAGAAGCAGTCATGTAGCAGCCCTTAAGCGGAGGTCACATTGGGCTGTTTTAGCAGCCGCTGGTTGCTGGCGGTAGCCACCTAATAGCACAATCTGAACTTGTAGCACCCCATGCTGCTCCCAGCCAGCGAATGAATTTTCCAGCAGCTGGCTAAGTAGCGCAGTTCAACTTTACCAGCTGCCAGCTGATCACGTGATTGCTTTTTAGATAGTAGCAGCGTAATGTGAATTCCCAAAATTTTATACTGTCTTTTTTAAATATTTCTATTTATCATAGTGTGTTATTAGAATAGTTTTTAATACATCAGGCAGAATACGCGAAATTATGTTATGTGGTACTCTAAATAAATACATGAGATATTTAAAACTATCACCAATTGCAAGATATCTTAAAGTACTCTGGAGCTTAGATCTACAGGAAATAGCTTTTCTAAAAAGAGTATCTTTCTTTCTTATTAGCGGTGTAACTAAATTTAATAATTCTTTAAATTTTGCAGCTGATAGTCTTAATAAATTCATGTACGATGCAGGGTCCGCATCTCTAAGCTCCCTCAAAAGTGTTGAGGAAGCTCCCAGCTCTCTTCTTCTACTTATCCAACCTCCAACTCATATTATTTTCTTCTTTTTTGCTTTAAGTTCTTTCACTCCGATTCTTAGTACTTGCTTTAATAATAATTTTCTTCGTACAGTCATGCTTGAATGTTCACACCACGCTCACACACTCAATTATTATTATTATTTATCACTGTTCACTATATACATATTGTAACGGATTGAAAATACAACAGCATTCAAAATAAAGTTTAAATCCATTAAAAAACTTAGCAGCAACGGAATTTGATAAAAAGCATTAAGGATTGCTATCATGAAATAATATAATAATAAAATACCTATGTATGATTTATTATAAAGTAACTGATAGTACTTACAGTTTATACTAGGTACAATTGTCAAAATTATCTTTTCATATTTTTTAAAAATATTAATTGATGAGATTAGTAAGAAAAAGGGGTGGAAACACATTATTTGGAGTCTTCTGATAAATTACTGAAACAATTCAAAGTCTTAGAAGTCCTACCTCCAACACTAAAATCGAAAATTCTTATCCACCAAGACTTCAGTTGTGAACCTAAAAAAATAAACTATAGTAACAATTGTAAATAAAAAAAAAACACATAAACTGCAACTAAAGGATGCAAGGACATGTTATAAAAGGTTTTGAATAACCAAAATGCTTTAATTTTCGAAAATTTAAAAGAAATCATTTTGACAATGAGATATTTTTAAAGTGTGATTTCTATGTCTAGAAGAGGTTTTAGGATGTAAGATTTGTACATTTAATATTATGTTTTATGTAGATTATAATTATATGTGTAAAAAAGGTGTGTGTAACAAAATCAAAAATACCAAAATAACTTTTGACCATCCTCGTATATCAGTTTTGACACAAATTTTATTAAAAAATTTAACATAGTAACCTGTGACTTGTGTCTAAGAAAAAGTAGTTCCAATATCGATAAAGTAGGGAGTCAACTTACCTTGACGTTTGACAGAAGGACATTTTGAAGTTTAAAAGTGTGGTAAATTTAAAATTCTTCACGTGCTGAGAAATCAACAAGATTTCTTTTAAAAATCTCACCAATTTGTTTATAGACGAGAAATTTTTCTTCCTGAAGTGAGAAGGAAAGAAAATAGATTGGAATCCGATGCTATTTCCCTGAGCATCTAAAGAAGAAGGACTAACAAAAAAAAATAACGTACCTAAATTCTTTTTTCCTACAATATAAAAGAAATATAAAGTTAATTATTAAATAATAACAATAATATTCTAAAAATATTTGCTATAGCTAAAAAAATAACTGTAGATAGAGACTTAAAGGCCGTAATAATAATAAAAAAGACAAACAAAAACAATAAATGCATTTAAACTAAAAAAAAGCAATTAAAGAAGATTTGACATATTCATTATTTACTGTAGTATTTATATTTTTATTTATTATTATTAGATTGTAAACATCTATCTATTTTTACCTTTTGCTTATAGACTAAACAAGTTTCTAGTTTTCCTTTATAAATAAATATTTTACTAAAATTAATTTCCACTTACTGTTACGGGTTCAAAGAACTAGGTATATCAAAAACAACTAATATTTATCAAAGCGTTTAATAATTAACCTTTCAGTAGAAATTAAAAAAAAATAAAATAAAATAAAATAACAATATTAAAATCACTAAAATCAGCTCATTAGTCTATAAAGACAAGACCAAAGAGAAGAAGTGTGTCAGCTTGGTATCAATCCAAATTAAATGTGGTGACCTTGACCTTCTTTTAATTTTATTAATAACTAATATGTAAAAGGCCACTTTCCTCAAGAAGGTCAACTGTCAGAGGAAGCTGGTTTTTTGGGTTTTTTGTATGGGTGATGTATGGTCGTTAAAAGTTTTGGGAGAAACAATCGAAAATCTTCGGATATCTGGGCCATCCATATCCCATTTTTATTAAGGAGCCTTCAATTTTATGTCTGGGAGACATACTCCATTTCCAGAGGATTAGTGAGGATTCTTGAATAAAAAAATAAACCTCATACATTTCAGGCCACATTCCACCAAAGGTTTGTACCTATATATTGAAAGTTACATGAATTCTAATGCGATCACTAACATTATTTTAGGCCTTCTATCTAAGCTTACTTCTACCTGTGCTTACTTCTATCTATATGCTTACTTTCATTCTTGTTCAGTGTGCATGTCACTGATGAAATCTTGCATGATACCAAGCCACACCTAGCTTCCCCTATTGCTCGTCTAAGATCTGCCGAGCTCTGGATGCTGTCTGATACTACCATCGAACTGTACAAGTAAGATCTTTCCAATAATATTATAAGAAATTCCACACTTTGGAGCTGTGCTCTCACTCCCTGGATCCTAGAAAAATAGAAAACTATAAATCATTGAAACACTTGATCTAATATTATTTATGTAACATGGAGCTTATTAGTATAGAAATTTAATACCTTTAACTTACCTGTAAACCATCTTCAAAATAGTGTAAGGCGAATAGTACGTACTAGTCGTTTCAAGGGTCTTTGTTACCCCTTCATTGTATATTGCCCCTTTGTGAGGAGATACTAAAATCAATAAGAATTGTTGAATAAATGCTACATTTTGTTTGAAAATAAATATATTTTTGTTACCTGTCTTATACACGATAAATAAACTGGACTCCAGGCACAGGTAGCATTACCTTGTTGGTCGATAAGCAATTTTCAGCATTGATTTTGACTTATATGATAACCATTGGTTTTTTGTAAACACTTCTCACTTGCAAACTGATTTCTTGAATTTAGCAATTATTTTCACTATTCTTCAAGTGTGGAAGGGATGGTAATACATCATACATAATTAGCCACTGTGTTAGATTTTGTTTCTCAATAAAAATAGGGACTGTCTATTCGTCCGGGCACTCGGACGAATAGTAAATTGCGCTATACATCCGGGCGTAAATATACGCCCGGACGAACAGTGTGGGAGGCTATTAATCCGTGCATTCTTAAAAAAATAATAATGTTGTATTATCAAGTATAGTTCCGTAATGTGCAAAATAAAATGTGAATACTGCCTAAAAATGTAAAAAAATTGTAAATGATTCATTTAGTAAATAAGTTTACCTACTCTTCTTAACACACAATGCAATATTATGTTCTAAAGTGATTGCAAAAGTGTTCTAAAAGAGACTACAATATAATATGAGAAGGGAAAAGTTTACCTCCCTATAGAAGAAATCGGGATCACCGAGTTGTACCACAAGATATCAGGTATGTATAATCCTTCCGTCGAGTTGTACCACCGAATTTCATGGGCACGGGGGAAATCGTTGAGGAAGCTATACAGAGTTAAAAAAATGGCTTCATCAATGATTTTCCTTGCCCTTCTCGATAAATTAATCAATGATCTGTTTTAATCAAGACAGAAATTCTAAATAGTGGGGCATAGAATAATCCCCAATAAAGGCGGAAATGGATTAACTCAGGTAATCGTGGTACAACTCGGTAATCCCCGAAGAAATAGCAGATTGTGCTGGATACCAGATGCCTGTAAACATGTTACATTAAGTATACGTAAGTTCTTTAAAGCAATAATATGATCTCTCTAAATGGTAAAACTATACTGAAGGAGAAAATTCATACTAATTAAAAAACCAACATTTTATTTTAAAACTAAAATACAAAAATAGTAACTCTTAAGCTAAAAAACAAAGATAAATTCTCACATAGGTATCACATAAACTGGATAGAATTAGTGAATTAAATAGTGCAGATAAATAGGGTAATATCCAAGTGGTGAAAATAAATTGGAACTAATATACCGAGTGTGAATAAATTAGTAGACGTTGAGTATAGTGTGTATATAAATTAAGTTTAATACAGAGTGTGTGTTTCTTTAAATAAATAGATAGTAATTAGCCATAGTGTGTATAATTTATCCCAAAACAACTAAAAACTGTTTAAGTAAATAACTAAAAACTGTTTAAATAAATAACGAAAAACATCACATTATAAACTAACTTTATTTTTTTAAGAATGCACGGATTAATAGCCTCCCACACTGTTCTTCTGGGCGTATATTTACGCCCGGATATATAGCGCAATTTACTATTCGTCCGAGTGCCCGGACAAATAGACAGTCCCATAAAAATATGATATTTCTTCGTTTAATTCAACAACTTGTCTATTATTGAACAGCCATTTTGGAGATAATTAATAAGAGTGCGTAGAGCGTCGACTCAAAACACAACTAACGAATCCGACTGAGATAGGTAGTTTCGTGCTTTATCAGAGTAAGTTACAGGGTTGTACTGAGAAAGACAGGTTAGGTAAATTTAATAAAATTTTAATAGGTGGAATTATATAAAAAAATAAAAAGATCATTAACTGTATTCAATACTTCATATTTATTTTATTTTTAAATAAATATTGGCGCCCAACTATACAATACAATAAAATCACAATTCAATACTCAATTTAATAAATATAATAATAAACCCCATTACACCCATTACAATATATATTATGTGACCGCCGCTTTATTATTTTATTAAAAAAATAAAATGACGATGTTAATATTATATGAAAGCAACAATGATAATATGATTTTTTAATTTAACAATGTGAACCCAAAATAGCCGCTGTATGCTGTTGCTGCTTGCTGTTGCTACTTTTCCAGTCGCTGATCAACAGCAGATGGCAATCAGCCTAGTGTGACCCGTGCTTAAAGGCACTATTCTGTAATCTCGTTGTGTCTTCGACTCTAAACGCATAGAAGAATTATTTGGAGCAGATATTGATTTAAGAATTGATTATTGAAGTAGATAGTAACAATTAAAGGTCAAAGAAGCCTACTAATTATGGTGGAGCGGACCAAAAAGGCAATCAAGGAGAGTCAAGTTGTAAAAGATGGATTTTAAATAAATTTGTTGATTGGGTATTTTGGTAACATCTGGAAGAACATTTATTTGCCATTATTAATAAATCGATTAAAATTGCTTGGTACAGATTTATACAAAGATTTATATAAATATGCGAGCGAAAACACCAACTAGTAATTAACACAAAAGCTCGTTAAATCATACGGCACTTCGTGAAACACGCGAATTCATGTTGTGTAACCTTGACTCAAAAATATTACAATCTTCACTGGAATTAATTCAGTTCAATCCAATCTTGCCGATTCAAATTACGCTTCAAATTACGAAATATTCCGTTCTAAGACATTATTTTTATATGGTTTAGATTCTCGGTTGAAATTCCATGTTTGTATGTGACAATAAATAAAACAAATTAAAATGGAGTGACGCTCAAGCTAATGATTCATAAAAATTAAGGTCCTTGACGCAATAGATTCAATCGCATTGCACTACTTTCACTTGCTGCTATCCACTCTACGATTTTTTTTATTCAGGTGTGTAATAGTTGCGTTTCTTGAATATTCGAGGGGATCAAGGAAGATCAGTCAAATTTACAGGAGCTTCAGATTTAATTAGATTACAAGGGGGTCGATTGGCCCGGTTCGCTTTACTATAATGCGACCTATAAGATCTTTTTTGTATACCCTTCAGATCAAATTTCTGAAGCTCTAATATTAATTTCATATTAACTCTTTTGTCTGTCTTTGGACTGTAATATTTTTCCAGTCGGCTGCACTAAGTTCCTCTTCCCATTTTTGGATGCGGCTTTTTGGGATACCACAAAATGGTTCGGGACCGATAAAAGGAGTCTCATTTCCGAAAATTCCTTTATTGTCTGGCGCCAACAACAAAATTACTTTATTATGTCTATCCAGTTGCTTAAGAGATTGTTGGCAGTTCCAGGCTGTTTTATACTTATAAGTTGTAAACTTCAGAGCCTTTAAATGAGCCTGGCTATCAGATGCAATAAATATTCTGGCTGAGTTGAAGCCTTTTTAAGGCACTCTTGAGCACATACAGATTTCGAAAGTACCTTTCTTACACTGCGACTTATACAAGTACGACAAGGAAAATATGAGCAAAACTACGTGAAAGAGAGAGAAGACTTGTTAGCCCAGCGATCAGTCCCCTCTACCAAAAACAGTTTTGCGTGTGTTCATCGCCCCACTAGTTCAACCGCTGTTGCCAGAAGCTCAGATTAATTTGTAAAAATGATATTTTTGTCACGTTATCGTTAACTTTTTTTCGAGCTCATACACTATTAGGTAAAATTAAACACCTTCATCCGGCAACAGTGTCCTTTACATAGAGAACTCACATTTAAACGTATGTGATCTTTTCGCTACAGACCTTGGTTGTTAGCTCACGCCGTTGTATTTGAAAATAAAACATTTTACAATGCCCACATTAAAATACGAAACCTGCGAAAAAGTGCAAATTATAAAATGGTATTTTGGAGGTCATTCGGCTGATGCAATAGTCAATTTGTTTATTGTGGCATTTGAAAATCGCCCAATTCCTTCTCGAACAACAATTTTGAACATAATTAATAATTTCGAGAAATATGGATGTGTTTCATACTGTGGAAAATGCCAAGCGCCGGAAGATCCAATCGAACGTCCGATAAACGACGAAAGACAAACTAGAGAATTGAATGTTTGTTTAGCGGTTGAAACAGGACAACCACGTTCTTCAAGACAAATTGCTGAAGAGGTCAACATGGATAAGAGAACTGTACAGAATATTTTAAAACGGAACGGGTACCATTGTTACAAGGTTCAGACAACGCAGGAAATTTTTCCCGATGATAATATCAGACGAATTGATTTCTGTGAAGAAATGCTAACGAGAACTATTTAAAAAATATTTTATTTACGGATGAGTCAACCTTTTCATTACATCAAAAATACAATCCATCCGTCACAAGATATTGGTCTCGGGAAAATAAACATCTAAGCATCCCAATCCGAACACAGTATCCGCAGAAGTTAAATGTTTGGACGGGTATTTTAGGTGACCACATTATAGGTCCTTTTTTTATTGAGGGGAACTTAAATTCCGCCAAATATTTAGAGTTATTACAAAATCATGTAAAAATCCTGCTGTTCTCCTTATACTCGATGTTGATCTCAACAGAATTTGCTTTCAACAAGATGGTTGTCCAGTCCATAATTCAAGGATAGTAATGGAATTTTTAAGGTTTACATTCCCCGACAGAATTATTAGTACTAATGGTACAATTAAATGGACTCCAAGATCACCTGAACTAGCTCCAAATGATTTTTTTCTTTGGGGATTTTTGAAAAGTAGCATTTATCAACATGAATTGGAAAGAGCTAATAATTTAAATGAATTGAGGGTGAAAATACAGCACGTTTGTGCCAGCATTACGCCAAATAATCTTAGAGATATGAGATCAAATCTTTATGACATATTTGGTTATTGCCTGGCACAGCAAGGTGGTTTATTTGAGCACTTAATTCATTAAAATTATGTTTACCTTTAGAACGGATTTTTAGTTTAATTTTTTCAAGAAGTTTATATTTTATGTTTAGAATAAGTACCTATTTATTTTATTTTTTCAATTCAATTTATTAATGGAATCGATCTTTAGTTTTTTATACCCAATTACTTTATTATTTTTATCTCAAGAATAAATGTTTTATTTTAAAATTACAATGGCTAAAATAATATCCTATTGTAGTTAGAAATTAATTATCAGCTTGGTCAGAAACGTTCAAGTTGACAAAAATTAATTTTAAGATGTACAGGTTACGTAATAACGAGTGTATTTTTTTATTTCTTTTACAACCTCACTCCTTCCATGTTGGGAAACTACTGAACCAGAGTGAACGTACTCACAGAGTAGGGACTCAGTCTTTGCTGAAGCGTTGCCAGTTTAGAATGTTTGGTACTTTCTAAGTAACAAATCACTTATTTTGCATTTGACTTTTAACACCGGATAACGGTGTATTTAGTGAGAGAAAATCAAGATTGGTAATATTGACTTTTGAAAAATAAGTGAGATCAACACAAATAAGAATAAAATAATGGAGGTCAAGAAAAAATTTGGACAAATTACAATCTGCAATAAATAAAATCCGTACACTGCTTTCGATTTCACAATTATTGGTATTTAACATTGTTGCCTCCTGAAATGCCGTTGAAAATTTTAAAACAACGATAGACATAAATTAGGAATAATTTTTACAGATAAGTACATTTGGCAACACAACAGTTGAAATAAATAGGAGGCGACTGAATACACGCCCAACTGTTTTGGTAGAGGGGACTGATCGCTGGGCTAACAAGTCTTCTCTCTCTTTCACGTAGTTTTGCTCATATTTTCCTTGTCGTACTTGTATAAGTCGCAGCGTAAGAAAGGGACTTTCGCAATCTGTATATCTATTGCTAACGATATTTGGAAATCCTTTTCGCAGACATAAAGTCCGTGGGCATCATCATGGATTGGGTTGCCGAACCCTTAGTTAAATCGCCGGGTTTCAAAGATTTAGTCTGAGTCAGCCTGCAGGCATTTTCCTTCGTACATGTAGATGTTGTGGAGGAAGATCTAGCATTACCTCTAAGGCTGCGCTGGGACACGTTCTCATTGCACCTGTGATTCACATGCAGACAAGTCGTTGCACTTTTTGCAACTCTGTTTTTGCTCTTTGTTGCGTTGTTCTGTTACACCAAATCCAGGAACTTCGCTTGTCTTTTCTTTATGGAAGTTTTTAATTATTTTTAATGGTAATTGTGTTCCCAAAAAAGTATGTCTGTTACTATGAATCCTGACGTAAATACGTTTATAATTTCTATCAGTAAATCACCTAATGAATACCATTAACACGTTTAGTTAAGTAGAACTAAATAATTTTTTCTTGTTAAACACTTCAATAACGACTCGTGATTAACTAATTTCAACAGTGTTATGCAAAGCACTCTAGATAACAATATAATTAGAAAAGAATGCCAAGTTTAACTGGAATGGCTTTTCTGTAATTGCTGTTAAATGCATTTCAATTTGTCATACACGAAGTGTATAATATAGTTGGATTTTTTAATCCAATATTTTTTTAAACGCTGATTTTTTTTTCGTTTAATTGTACTTATTATTGATGGAACTTGTATTTTACACACTGCAAATAATTTAACATTTCGATTTAATGAGTCAGTTGCGTGTTGGTATCTATGTAGGCGTGAAAATTTTAAATATCATTAAACAAAACGCAAGATAAAAAATATCAGTAATTTTGTCGCGTTAAATATTTTTAATGTGCAGTTATTTTAACTAAGTATTCTATAACTAATCCTTTAAAATTTAGAGGCCTCTTAAAATTAAGTTTTTAACGGGCCTCTACAAATTCTTAGTTGAAATGCTATTCTGATTGATTCCTTTAAAATTTTAAGTAGAGTATCTGGCAACACTGCTTAAGTATGTATTTGACATTTAATAGCTAAGTTAGAGACAAAATTTATTAAAAAAGAAAAGAAAATTGATGATGATAGAAAAAGTACATTTCTAACTAACCTGAATGAATTGTTTTTGGTACGAGAGGCTATTTTCCTGACCTGCTCCTCCCACTATTTAGAATGTCTGTCTTATTGATTAATTTATCGAGAAGGGCAAGGAAAACCATTGAATAAGCCATTTTTTCAACTCTGTATAGCTTCTTTATTAATTTTCCTTTCCCTGCTCGATAAAATTAACCAATGATCTTTTTTAACCAAGATAGTGGGGGGAGCAGGTCGGGAGAATAGCCTCTTGTTTTTTTGCACGCTTCTAGTCATTTATGAAATGACTAGAAAAATGTCACGGGCGCCGAGAACGACAAAAAAAACAAAAGGAATACTTAATAAGCCTTTTAGAAGAGAATAGGCTGCTGTTAGGAGGGAAAGTAAATCTTGTGGATTTACCCAAATTAAATAATGTTTGTAAGGATCTAACTGCAAAACTAAATTTATTCGGTTCGCCAAAAACAATCAAACAGTGGAAAGACGTAAGTGATGTAAACTCTATAATATTAGATTCATTTTTTGTAAATTCATTCCTATTAATTACAAATATTTTTCAGACAATTGGTGAAATGAAAACTAATATTAGGAGGGTCAGAATTTTTAAATGTATTGGTATGGCAGTAATTCTGTGTTCTTCTTGTAGATATGGTTCTATCATATCCATTAACATTCTTGACACTGCCGTGGGAAAGCGAAAAAGACTTTTAAATAAATTAGTTGGTTTTTGAAATGGATCAGTTGAGTCACTAATACTTCTTTGGTGTAATCTAAATTCTGCCCTAGAATAATATATAAACATGGTTACTTTAAACTATTTCAAATATAACCTAAAAATGTTTCTTACTTTTCTTGGTTTACAATTAATTCCTCAATCAAAGCTTCACCAGCAACATCCATACATACGCCATTTTTGTTACCGTTATTATTATAAAGGCATACATTAAACTTTTAACGGCCTCTAAATTTTAGAGGAAGAGTTACAGAATAGGCCCCTTTATCAAATATCTTTTTTTTCATTTCAAACATATTATCAAATTAAACAACAAACTTCCTCTTTCGGTATATTATTTCCTATATCATGTTGTGATCCGTTCTGTTGCTTGTTGTCTATTGCCTTAGAAGTCAAAAATTTTGAAAAATAGTTAAAATTTTTGAAAAATTGTCAAAAATGGTCAATAATTGTCAAAGACGGTCAATAATTGTCAAAACCAATCAAAATTCGTCAAAAATTTTCAAAAATGATCAATAATTATTAAAATTTTGAAAAATGGTCAAAAATTGTCAAAATTTTGAAAAAATGGTCCATAATTGCCAAATATGTTAAAATTTTTTAAAAATTGTCAAAAATGGTCAACAATTGTCAAAGACGGTCAATAATTGTCAAAATTCGTCAAAAACTGTCAAAAATTGTCAAGAATTTGGAAAAATCGTCAAAAACTGTCAAAATTTTGAAAAAATGGTTAATAATTGACAAATACTTCCAAAAATTGTCAAAAATTTGGAAACATGGTAAAAAATTGTCAAAATTTTTTGAAAAACGGTCAAATTTTTCAAAAAATTGACTAAAATGGTCAAAAATTTGTCAAAATTTTGAAAAAATGGTCAATTATAAAAAACTGTCAAAAATGGTCAATAATTATAAAAAAATGGTCAATAATTATTAAAAATTGTCAAAATGTTTGAAAAATTGTCAAAAATGGTGAATAATTGTTAAAATTTGAAAAAATTGTCAAAAATTGTCAAAATTTTGAAAAAATGGTCAATAATTGCCAAATATGTTAAATTTTTTGAAAAATTGTCAAAAATGGTCAATAATTGTCAAAGACGATCAATAATTGTCAAAATTCGTCAAAAATGGTCAAAAATGGTCAAAAATGGTCAAAAATGGTCAAAAATGGTCAAAAATGGTCAAAAATGGTCAAAAATGGTCAAAAATTGTCAAAATTTTTGAAAAATGGTGAAAAATTCACGGAAAATGGTCATTCTATTGTGCATAAGAAGCAAGCTTCTGTCGGCGGTTCGACGACCGCTCACCTTTTTTTATTGTTTGATTGAAGAATTTTTTTACCAATTTCCTTTTCATGGTTTCACCAGGGCACGCTCTTGGTGTTTACCTTCTTAATAGGTGAGCAGATGTTATTGAATGCTGAGGTTAGTAATGAGAACATATCGAAAAAAATGAAAATTCAACCTTCTTACCGATTATATTTTAAAATCCGACCTTCTGGGGGTAAAATTTTTTAAAGAAGTCGAAGAACATTTCTACAAATTTTTGTTGCAGTTAAACTTATTCTGAGGTCAAGTTCGTCAAGATTGTACTACAAAAAAATATATGATTTTCACTTTGTCTTTCGGTAAACTTTTAAAACGAGCACCTCTTCACTACGAACAAACTGAAATCACAAATGGGAATAAAGGACTTTATATTTTCCAGGGCAAAACTCTGACAAAGAAACAACTAAAAAATCAATTGTTATTGAATAAACGGAGGCTGTATTTCTATATATTATTATAGATAATTGACAAATCCTTTGTATAGGTTGAAAACAGGTAGATTAAACTATCAACCACGTCCTTTGTGGTTTTCTGACAGCTTCATCTACAACGACCGTTGTTCGAGAAGATGTACCTACAGGGTGCCCCAAATTGGATGGTCTTGCAGGGTATTTCGAAAATTAGAGGAGATAGAAAAAAAGTTGTTAAAATGTCATGACTTATATTTTTGTTGAACAAGCCATGGTCCAACCAGATCTTTATTGAGCTGTTTAATTTTCGAGATAAAGGGCGGTTTTCCAAAATAGACACAAACTGTCATCTCAAATATCTTCTCGATGTAAATAATTATGTGAAAGAGCTTTTGATATAACAGCCGAAGGAAAGTTCAGTGCAGTACCTACGCAATTTATTTTTACTGATTTCAGTATAGAAGATATGACATAAACTTTAATTTTAAATGGGACACCGTGTATATTTTGAGTTTATTCCTTTTTCTAATTCTCGCATGGTATGACATATATTACAGGGGGACATAAAATGCAGCGTTTAATTTATATCAATGAAGTCTTTTTAAAAATTTGTAAAACCATCTTATTTGGGATATAAAAATATATAAATAATAATTTTTTTTTAAATTAACACACTCTATACCTTCGACTATAGAGCCAAAATCAACACAATTTCGTATCCAGTTGTAACGAAATATAGTAACGTTTTTGTAATAACGACCCATCTCCTATTTTGACGCAAATGACGTTTTACAATTCAAGAAAAAGATAAGTGAAACGTTATTATAATATATTTTTTGAAGTTTTAAAATAACGCTCTATACGGGAAATTTTCATTTATATACAAAAATTTATAATCTTATCTCAAAGATGTCTTCTACGAATTTACACACTATTAAAAATGTAATAATCATAAAAGGTAAGACAAAACTATATTCAATTAATCTTTATTTCGAGTTAAATAAAAAACAAAGACAAATACAAATACGGAAAACCAAATGTTTCACTTGGGAGAGAGATATATTTTCTATTTCCTTAATTTAATTGATTTGAACTCAAAAAACTCCCAACGAGACATAAGATTATTCCACACATCCATATTACAGAGCACTGTGAAAAGTTAAATGCCATTTTAACTGTCTAATAAGTTTTCCATTCCTTCAAACCATTTTCCGGAAAGATTAAATTGTAACTGTGTCCGACTTACTTTATAGCCTTTTCTTGTGACTCAAATCTTCAGTTACGCTCCAAATAATTTTAGCCATTGATGTGTTATAGATTTGGGCTTTACAGATGTTTAATCAATAGCACACAAACATATTGCCAACAATTCTACCTGAAAAGCTATGGTAGTTCCTGCAAAAGGGTTATGCTTTTACTCCTTGTGTATTCATTGATCCTTTCAGCTACTCTGCGTCATTCATGACCACGTCAAATAATGTTTTATAGTCTTCAGTAAAGTACCAGTCAGATCTTCTAGCTCAGGCTCAAGCTGTTAGACTTTTTTTACACCTAAATTCTTCTTCTTTACTAAATTCTCTAGTTTCCAGTTTTATCTGCAGACACTTTTTTGGTGTAGGTTTCGATGAAATCAGTGTAACTCCAGACGTCAATACTAGATACACATCAATTTACAAAACAGAAAACAAAACTGAATGGAGCCCAGATCTAAAAGAAGAATCATCGAATTTAATTGATAACATTCAAGGGAGTTATCCTCTCAATAAGTATAAATCTGTAACTCCTCTTCCATCTGACGATGTTATAAACTTATCAAAATCATTAACCAAGCACCAATGTGAAGTTTATTATAGTCATGAAGATTTCAGCAAAATATTTGTAGGTAATAAGGAGTTATACAGCGTTGTGAGTCTTGTGTCTCTCAATATATTGTGTTTTCAGATGATATACTGAACACTGCTGTAGAAACAGTTGAAAAACTATATAAAAAAAAGGTTGCGACAGATTACAAAGTATCTACTACTGGTCAAAAGGCATTTTTCTGGCCGACAATAAGAGACTTTGATAGACGAAAAGCAGGTTATACATTATGTCGAGAAAGTATCGGGATTTGATCATAAAAAAACCCGGTAGTTTCCTGACTATCAACAAACTAACATTCTTTTAAAATTTTTTCTCAGGCCTACACATAGTCAAATGGATTGATTCCACGGCTGTTGTAAAAGAAAAATGGGTTTATTCGATGATAATGTTATCGGCAGAAAGCAATCACGTTAGCGATATCTACAGATACGAAGCAAAATTTTCCATACCGACTAGGTGTTATCCGATTGCCCAAGCTACGGCGAGCGTATTTTTCGAATGCGATGTATCGAAAGTAAAACCGCTTTACTGTAACATAGACGTTACATTTCAACTTGAAGGCTTTACTACGAAGTTTAATCCCAAAAAACACATCATTACCGATGGGTTGCTTTTTAGAGTTATCGATTCTAAAATTAATGTATTTAAAACCTTTTATTTTTAATATATGCTATAGTATCATCAGTAAGCCTCACTTTGATTGCGTACTAATACGGCCTCACGAAAAACGAACCTAGTTCGTCATATTTTCATATACAACGCACCGCTCGAAATAGGTTCGCGGTGATCCCTTTCTAGTCAGTATTTTGACGCGATCGAAGGAATTGATGTTTGTGGCAGGCTGTTTTAAAATTTAGGTCGCAACTAGACTGAGCTCAAATGATATTGTAGCCTGCAGTGACTACTGAGTATTCCAGTAACAGCCTGATCTCCTCCTTGTCCATGTTTAACAAGACTTCTGCTTCGAGTTTTGAAAGTCCTTGGTTTGCCTTAAGCCTTATATCTCACCCCAGTAGGCTTTTGCTTTGCGATCTATCTGGTTCGAGCTAGTCAGTTTTTGTCAGATTTGAAGCGAGGGCTCCAGATCTATAAACTGGGACTGACCTCCTTTCCTAGCAAGTTGGTCCAGCACTTCATTACCCACCATTTCGGTGTGATGGGGAATCCAGACCAGCACAACCTCATTGATTATACCCAGTTAGTTTAAAAGTAGTCTATTATTCCAAACTGGGTTAAAATTGTAACTGTTGAAGTACTATTGCAGCATGTCTCTCAGAAAATATGTTTTTATTGACCTGTTAGAGTAACCGTTGTTCAGCATCCACCCAACGCACATATAAATGACGAAAACTTCCTGTTCAAAGACTGTTCCATGCTGTCCAAGACTGTCTACAAGTTGTCTGGTCGGCTGCATTTGGCGTTGAATCCAACTTGGACGTACAATTTGGAGCCGTCATATCCACCACAAGTAACAAGGATTGATTGCTCTCCTATTCTTCCACAGCTGGAAGAATGTACTTGAACGTCAGTTGCTCTGAATTTATAATATATAACCATGACTAATAGCTCTGTGCCGTCCACATCACATATCAGAGTAGGGGAGAATGGCGATCTCCTAACTTGGAATGTTCATAGTTCGAAAACAAATTATAAAAATTAGGTGTTATATATGTGAGTCGAAATCTGTACATGCATATTTCGGCACATACCAACTGCAGCTCCTTCATTCAGAGATTGTGAGAATTATGAGGATGAATACACAAAAATCTCTCTGATCGGTATTTCCTTACGCTGCGGCTAATACTGATCACCTTTTGGGGTAACAACAATCACGATGTAATGATAATATATGATGTTTCAAAGATATTCATTATGACAAGCAATAAATGAATGCATTTATTTACGAACAAATTATGAAACAATATGAAAACTTAAAAAAACATTGAAAAACATTATAGATATTAAAATAAATAAGTATCTTCTTCTTTGAAATGCTTGAAGAGTTGAAAACTTTTCATTTGTTATTTTTTCAGGCAGATATCACACAAATAGCCTTCAGGTGAATCATACCCGCTACATAATTGATGAACCCAACGAGCACAATCGGTGCATCTATACCACATTTCTCCACTCCTTCCGAATTCTTCGCAAATTAAACAAACATCATTTTCCATTCCACCTTCTTCCATGTCGTCCAATTCGTCGTCATCGCATAAGGTTTTATCATCGATGTAATCATTTTCTGAGTCACTATCAAGCACCTTTTTCTTCACCGTACTTTTAGCTGTTTTTTTGCCTTTCAGTGGTTTATTTTTTTTGTTTCTAACATTCAAGCTGATTTGCCTTCTCTTTTCTGCTCTCTCTCTTCTAAAACTTGGTTCAAAGGGGTCTTTGTGAGTATTTCTGAGTGCTGTTTTGCTCTACCTCCAGTTTTCTGCTTGACAGAAATACGTGGAATTGGAATGAGTTCATCTGATGTTTTTTCTTTGGTTGAATTCCTCGAACCTGCTGAAGAAGTTGAGCTACAAGGTAGCGGACTTTCAGATGATTCAGAGTCAGGATGAGAATTCAGAACTTTTGTGTCAATCTTAGAACAAGAAGGTCCTGGATGGTTCAATAATATTTCAGCTCGACTGAAATTAGAATTATTGTCAGTAATTGGTTGCAAAACATTAGGGGCATGAGTCGATTTGAGCTGAACAGTATTAGGAGCATGTTTCGGTGTTGACATACTTTCTACAACGGGCATAACAATATTACTGTTTTCATTGAAAGTATCTGGAGCTAAGAAATCCTCATCCGTGAATACATTTTATAGGATATATCTCAGTTGATTGGAATCCAAAAACACCATTGGACATTGTTGCAACTCTGGAATAAGCCTTATTGAACAGACACGCCAGGTCATATGGAGTGATTCTCAGTAAAGCATGACTCTTCATAAAGAGATCACATTCTCGGCGGAATGCAGTTTTCAAAGGTCCGTAAAGTGTGATATCTAATGGTTGCATCCTGTGGGATCCGTGAGGGGGGAGAGACAACATTGAGATGCCGTTTTCTCTGCATAAGTTATAAACTTCCAAAGTTATGTGACTCCCATGGTTGTCTAATATCAACAACACACGATTTTCCGAGCTAGCTCTCGAATGTTTGATAAAATGTCTGAGCCACTCTACAAAAAGAAATTCATTTGACCATCCAATGTGGGAGCAGAGATATATTGCACGAGGAGGACCATCTTTTGAAAGAAGAGGTGTCATCCTCTTCCTTGGAAAAATGAACATCGGAGGAATATAAGTTCCTACAGCGCTCATCGCGCATATAACTGTTACTGTTTTTCCCCGTTCCCAACAAGTAACAGATCCAACACGTTTTCTTCCTTTTGGTGCGACAACAGTTCCTGGATCTTGAACGATGTTACTAGGTTCAAATTTGAATTTGGACATCAAAAATTCCAAATTGTCATACAATAATTTCACTTCCTGTCTGTTGAATCCTTTGACACGATTGAGGCTGGTCGCTTCTGGTTTTCTAACACTCACTGTTGGATTTCTCTTCAAAAAATTATAAAACCAATCTTTTCCTGCAAGCTTTCGTATTCTGCAGAAATTGTGCCGAATGCCATTCGAATCTGCAAATTTGTATGCGAGGCGTCTCACCTCCTGTGGTGATAAACCATAAAATAAATCGGCCATGAATTTTATTCTTGTGGCCATAGTGTTCTCATCATCTTTGCAAAAAGTACTTTTTCTACCCAATTTTGGCTCTGTTTTGATACCCTTTGTTTTTCTATCGTATAGAGTGGTGAATGGGATATTGAACTGTTTACTTGCAGAGCGAATTGAGTTTCCATTTTCTATATATGCTAAGGCATTGACTAATGTCTCTTCTGTCCAACTTCCCTTAGTTGTTGTTCTTTTTCTTTTTCTTGGCATCTGTAATGAAAAATTTAGCATATCAACCTTTGTGGAGTGATGCCCATCATGATCGGTACAACCCCTCTTGTTTTGATCGCCATTTCTAGAAAATCCACCCACACAAAAAAAATTGACAACAAGGAAGTAACTCGAAACATTTAGTTATGATACATCAGAATTGGTGCTCAAACTATATTCAGTGGTGTATATACTGAATACGAATCGAAAACATGATTCAAAATGGCTCACCAACTCACCAACGACACAAGGCAGACTGGCGCAATAATATATATTATGAGCTTTCAACAACCTCCGCCAAGCGTACAATAGATCATTCTTCACATGAATACAATAGTTCGCCTGGATTCGCCTTGATCGGTATTACCCCATTCTCCCCTACTTTGTCTATTTCAACCAATCAATTGGCTCCAACCATACATTTTGTATATTCTGTGGTCATCCTCACCACCCTCATAAGATAGAGGTGAAGGGGTGTGACGTTGGGAATGGTCTCTACAGTTTGGTGAGTCTAGCATGCACCAGATTTTGCTGGCCCTTGTTCCACCAGGTCACGGACCCATATATGATTATAAGCCTTATTATTATCACATACAGTCAGTATATCTGTATGGGTCTCTTGCCCCAGCTTTTTTCTCAAAGTCCATAATATTAGACTGCTTTTCCGGATTACGTTTTCCAAAAGATTCACTAGTGGAATTAAGTATCCTCAGTTCTTATGAAATATCTACTCAAAAGCCTGCAAGAAAATAATCACTGGGATGCTGAAAGTATGTTTTTTTTGAAGATTGCATGTCCAATTTTGTTCAATAAATACTCAAAATCTGTAAGGTATACTTTGGTGAAATTTTTGTATTGTCCAATATTCCAATATGCTGAAATTTTGAATCTGCCAGATGTTCCGATCTTCACAGTTTTTTATATAAAGCAGCCGAGAAACACTTCGCTCGCCATACAGATCAAGCAAATTCGAAGTAGGCTCGCGGTATGCTCGCGCGTATCTTGCCATATCTATACACACCTTCGCATTACAGCGCCGCAATGTACGGTATACTTGACGTGGCATTTTTTTTAACAAATATTGAGTTTAATGAAAATGAAAAAAATCTTTTCAATATTGCAACTTTAATGTTTCCATTTCTTTTGAAAGTATTCGATTTTCGACGGACTTTTTCAATCTTTTTACTTCATGAAATAAAGTTTGATGGACAAGTGCTCGACTTATAGACATCTACTCGTTTTATATCAACTTTCTTACAACTAAGATTATTGCTCGAAATATTGGAAACCCATCTTATATCTTCATATCCTCATGGAGCACATTAATTTTCGTTTGCAACGATATTTCATGTGAAACTTTATTGAGCACTCAAAGTTTTACATCGTAGCTCTAAGCTACTTATTAAAAAACTTCTGTTCAGGCGAGCACTTCAAATCTAACTTTATATACGTTGCTGTCGTCCTATTCAGTCACATCATTTTTAATGTCACTTTATTTTTATATTAAATCTTCCTTTACGTTGTTACTATTTTCTATGTTGCAGAAGAATATTTGAAATTAAAAGAGCCCCAATAATAATTTTTTGGTAAAATGGATACTTCTCGAACCTTTATTGAAATGTGCCTTCTGATAACATATCGCTCATCTCTCAGCATTTCATACATTGATTAGGTACTAAAGGATTAACTTGAACATCCAAGGCGTGTTCTTTTCTCTAATATTCTCTTATAACATTATTGGTATGTCCAACACATTCGAACCATTTGTCTCCAAATATCTAACACAGCATTGTCATATTTTTAAACTGTCCGTCCTCCTGATTACTCCTCTGCCTCTTAGTACCACCTTCACGGTCGGCTTTGCAGATTCCGTCTACCTCGTGGCAACGACACGAATTGTCGCTGTTGTCTTCTAACGTCCTAACCTCTTCGTCCTAAAATATTCAGTATTTCTTAAGGATTTCAGATGGCAAAAAATGTACAAGGTGATCCATTTGACATAACAAAAATTCATTATTATTCCGGAAAAAGGAAAGATCTGACAACTTCTAAATACTACCGTAATATCGGCCGCATCACAAGAACCTTGCACGCCAAATTCTATAAAAATCGTGCAAAGCCCTTTCCGAGATAATTGAGGCGTTCCATACTTAAATATCTCTCTGAATTATAGAGATAACAAAAAGAAAATAGAATGGGATGGAAAAAAGTAGCCCTTCGGGAAACCCTTACGTCCTCAAGTTACCTGTGGTTCTCCTAGTCGCATCTTCCTATACAATATTAACCAAAATTCGTATGCCACAAAAATCAATTTGCATATATTAGGGCAGTAAACGGTGTAAAATATCCTTTAAAACGAAAATGAATCTTAATAAAACATGTGTGTGCAGCTGGTAATTCCGTAACTGGAATGAACGTTTACAGCCTGTGGGAAAAGTTTCTATAGCTCACGAGATTTGAGAAAAGCACGAATTTCACGATATAGAGACCATAAATATTTAATGGCAGCGCCTAGGATTAGATTACCTACATTTCCTACAGAGAGTGGGAAAATCTAGATGAGTTTCGATTTCTTGCCTTAATGGTTCTTGTACGCCAATTCTATTCACCTTTTTATCGTTTTAAAATACGATTTCAATTTGTTGTACTGCATAGAAATATTTAGAGCATGCAGATTGTTCTTGATGTGGGGTATATATATACACTGTGTTCATTTGAAAAGGACCCACCCCTAATATTTCAAAAATGGGACATATTAAAAAGAAATGCCGAAACACATCAACTTTCAACTTGAGGGGGACACTTTTTGGCGCTAATGTCATAAACGTCAGATTCACCCCCTCCCTACTGGAGACACCCCTTACATTTTTTCAAAGGCATTAGGTATCAAGTCATACCTCATTTAAAAGGTCTGGTAAATCTCTATTCAATCATATTGTTTTGCCTTTGATACCAGCCTTCCATTGTTATTTAATCATTGTTTAAAATTGGCTCTTTTGCCCCCGTATTGTGTTATGATAGAAAGACTCTTTGAAGTAAAAAAATTTACAAATAGTAGAAATACAACTGTTAACAAGAAAAAACAGCTATTTAATCATGTTTCAAAGTGACCACCGTTAACATTCCGGCAATAAAAGTTGAAAAAGAGCCAATTTTAAACAATGATTAAATAACAATGGAAGGCTGGAAACATAGGCAAAACAATATGATTGAATAGAGATTTATCAGACCTTTTCAATGAGGTATGACTTGAAAAAATGTAAGGGGTATCTCCAGTAGGGAGGGGGTGAATCTGACGTTTATGACATTATCGCCCTCAAGTTAAAAGTTGACGTGTTTCGGCATTTCTTTCTAATATGTCCCATTTTTGAAATATTAAGGGTGGGTATTTTCAAATGAACACAGTGTATATATACAATCAAAAAACCCTTTTACCATTCAAAGGTGTAGGGTATCTGTTAATGTCTGTATTATTAATAATATTTTTAAAGTCTGTACACAAATTTTGCCCATTCTTTTTTGTTCTTTGCTAGCACCTTGGCCGCTAACCATGTTGTCTCTCGTTTCTTCATTATTTCTCCTATTACTCCATCCCATGTCTGTTCCGGCCTTCCTCTTTTCCTAGCTCTTTGTACCTTTGATTCCCTCACTTGCTTTACAGGCCTTTTATTATTCATTCTTTGGAGATGCCCCCACCATGGTGGGATAGCAAGAAGCAATTTGGGATCAAATCAGTCCTGTTTGGAGGACGACCCATGTTTCTATGACAGTACTTTTTCTTTATTATACTATATTTTTCAATATACCACAAAAAATAATCTACTAGATATCAAATATGTTCTGTTGCTTTTATTAAACGATTATTAAACGAAATCAAAACTCGCTTAATCATACACGTTATAAAACGTTATATTGTTTATACAATTCAATATCATACCTCTGTGCTTGATTGTTATGTTGATAAAACAACAATCACATTTAATGAATTGAATAAAGTAGGTCCCCACTGCTAATAACAATATAAACTGTGTATATGGGTCAATTTATCAATTTATTTAAACCAAAGCATTCTTCTTCAATTCCAAACAGTCGCGTTTGTAATATTGGAACAATATTTTTGCATACTAGATATATGTATCGTTAAAATTTCCTTCTAAAGCTTTTTTTATGTTTAAACATATAGAAATTACACGGTGAGAAGTCGGTACTATATAAGCCTCCCAGATATTTAGTACCTTTTCGGGCCCGTTTAACACAATTATTATCTCCTATACCTATTTTGGAGTGTTCTTCCAACGTTGGCTTTGTACTAATTTTTAGATTTGTTCTTGTACCACTTTCTTTGACGTCGCAAGGACTGGTTCTGGTCCAACATTGTACCATTTCCCTTGTTATCTACTTCCATTCCAGAAGTTTCGTGTCTTCTATAAAGGCCACTAGTTTGACTGGAGGGATTTTCAGTAGTTGTGATGGTTGTATTAATTCCTATCCAAAGTGCTTCCTTCTAAGTACTTGTAAGTTCTCGCAGAAGCAGAGTATGTGAGTAGGTGTTTCATCATCAAGTTCACATTTTCTGCACATAGGTTCACTAACTTTGCCCATTTTGTACAGATGTTTCCTCAAGGTGCAGTGTCCAGTCAACAGGTCGGTAGCTGTTTTCAAATATCTCTTACCCAGTTTCAGTAGCCTTGTTGAGAGTTCCTTGTCTACCTTGTTCAGTAAACTCTTTGTATGAAGGTGCCCTTGTGTCACCCTCCATTTGAATTGGTGTTCCCTATCTAGCCAGTTCCCGATTTCCCCTCTTATGCAATCTTTTGTGATTCTACATGGACCTATGAAGTCTCCTTTAGAGCCTTCTTTAGCTAACTGGTCCGCCATTTCATTACCTGCAATCCCCTCATGTGCCGGCACCCATATTAGAGACACTTTGTTGTCTCGCGCCAGCTTGTTGAGGGATTCTTTGCAGTTTTTCACCAGTCTAGACCTATTTGTTGGATTACTGATAGCCTTAAGCAGAGCTTGGCTGTCAGTGAATATTTTAATTTTTTGTTCGGTTTATCCTCTTCTAATGTTTTCATCAACACAGGCTATAGCGGCAATTGTCTCTGCTTGAAACACAGTCGTATGACGATCAATGCTAAAGAACATTCTCTTTCAAGGTCCTTTTATACCAGCCCCAGTGCCATGGTTTGTTTTGGAGCCATCGGTGAACCAGATGATTTCTCCAGAATTACTTGAGTGCATCACATGTTCCCTAGATGGGATGATGATATTCACTCGCTCAGTGGATATATTCTCTGGTGTCATGCTATCAAAGCTCATGTGAAATATGGGTTCGTCTCATAATGTTCCAGTTGTATCAGTGTCCTTCTCGAACATTGTTCGAGGGCCATAAGTCTCCCGATTTTAGCCTAAGAATTGCCATAATTGCCTCCGCCCTTATAAAAAGTTCTAGAGGAGAAAGTCCAATAAGGACTTCCATTGATGCCGTCCCCGTGCTGTTCATTGCCCCGGTAATTCCAAGAAGGGCTTGTCTTTGGATTGCAGTTAATATATTAACTGCAGAGGACACTTCTGTCCTACTCCACCAGACTATTATTCCATAGGTGATCGTTGGCCTTATCACAGTTATGTAGAGCCAGTGAACCACCTCCGGTCGTATTCCCCAAGTTTTGCCCATATCTCTTCTGCATTGCCAGAAAAGCCTAATTGCCCTGGTAGTAATTTTTTCCAGGTGTGCCTTCCAATTCAGTTTGGAATCAAGGTCACTCCCAGATATTTAACTTCTTTGGATATTTCTAGTTCTTCTCCGAACAACAGTACTCTACCCTGCGGGAGAACTCTTCTATTCGTAAAAGCAGCTAGTTTTTTTGGATTAACTGAAAGGTCCTCTTTATGGCACCATTCCTCCACAATTCGCAGTGCTTCCTGTACTACATTCATAACCACCTCTGGGAATTTCCCATTGGTGACAATCACTATGTCGTCCGCAAAGCCCTGCGCCCATATGCCTTGATCATTCAACCTACAGATCAAGTCATCCACTACTAGGTTCCTCAAAAGTGGTGAAAGTACTCCACTTCGAGGACATTCTTTAGTTGTCCTAGCGGTGTATGTTTTATCATGCATATGTGCTGATATTTTGCTATTTTTTTAAGGGATCTGATCATTGATGGCATCGATGTGTTATCAAAAGCACCTTCGATGCCTAGTAATGCTGCAAGGGCTACTTCCTTATGATTCAGACTCCTTTCGAGACCTGAGACCAAATTATGCAAGGGAGCTTCACCTGATTTCCCTGCTTGATAAGCCCATTGTAGTCTATGTAGAGGGATGCTCTTAAGCGCTCCTTCTTGTAAATACATTTGTAAGACTTTTTCCATGGTTTTCACCATGAATGATGTCAGACTGATTGGTCGGTAGGATTTAGCCTGGGTGTACGTTTCTTTTCCTGGTTTAGGAATAAACACCACCTTTGACTCTCTCCATGCAATTGGTATATACCTAAGAGCATGGCTGCTTCGAAGTATCAGAATTAAAGGACCCGTTATGATCTCTAGTCCCTCTTGCAGAAGCTTGGGGAATATGCCATCTGGTCCTGGAGTTTTGTAGGGGTGAAATAAGTTTACAGCCCATCTAATAAGATGGTGTCTGAACATCTTATTCGTGAGTTCCCAGTCCTCTTTGGTTGCCTTTGTTTTGGCAACCTGTCCGTTGTCATAGCTCAACTCTAACTTTACCGAACCTGGAAAGTGCACACTGAGGAGATGCTCTACGGACTCACATGCAGTCCCCTGTTGGATGACTTGGAGCCGAGGATCATCCAGCGATCAACCTTCAGCCCTGGATTCTGTTTCTCGAGCCTTCTCAACCCCACTTTCAGATCCTCTTTTTTAGTCTCAGTAAGTAGGGCGAGGACTCGCTGCTGCTTTGGAAGTTCATCACTCTTGATTAGCTTCCAGTTGGTTTTTTGTGACAAATAGTCCCTCGTTATAATGAAGGACTCCTCATTGTCACAGATTAGCCCGTAGTAGCCGTCCATGTATCGAATGGCTTCAAACCTAGGCGCCTTCTGCACCTCGTCGAACATGTCAGTTAGGTTCTTTTTGATAGACCCTACCTGATCTTCAACATATATTGTTGCTGAATCTCTTCTCGCGAGTTCATCCCCAGAAATATCGTTATATCCCGGCATCCACACTAATCTCAGTTTAGTCCGGTCTGCCAGTTCTTCTAGTTCTTTCTGGCATTCGTCTACCAGTCTTGATGTTAACTTGCGACTTAAAGCTGCCTGGGTGTCAGTTAATGTTTTTCCTAGCGACTTTTAAATGCCAAAAAACTCTGGGACAAGATCTCCATTTTCACTCACCTGGATTACGAGGTTGGAAAAAGTAGCAGAACTATTGCCTGGAATTATAGGGGAAACTCAGAACAACAAACAAGAACAAAAACCTTCTTCAGGTTGGTTAGTGGGAAATTAGTGGATTTCAGGTAATGAATTGGTGGACCAGTTAGCTTTTGAAATGGAAGTAGAAAAAATTGGAAATGAAGATTTAATTCAAGTGCCTGGGCTGTTGTCCACAACCCAAACGAATTAATGAGTGAATGAAGGAGGTGTGCACCGTATTTTTATCGAGTGTACTAAAATCTAGCCTTTCTTTAAGAAAATGTTGCTGTAAAAACGTAATCATGGGTTTAACACTTCTCAACGTCTTTCGAATCAGAAACAACTACTTCTCGAACTACTTGCCCTCAAACAACAGCAACAACGTTCAATTTCAGTTCTGGAATAAAATTCTCTGGTGGAAAATATTATCTTTGATGACTGTTATTTGTATTTTTAAAATAAAAAGACGAATTGAAAGAAAAAACGAATGATAGGATGTAACCGACATGAAAAATGTTCAATTTATACAAATTATGTCGTTCTTTTTGATAAATTGCGTGCCGCAAAAGCGGATTCGCTTAATTCTCACTGATTGAATGAATGGCTTATCATTATTTACACCATTTCGAGTTAACTTTAAAGCTTGTGAAATTAATACAAATTACTCGGGAAACGACCGAGTTTTTCGTGTGAATTTTAAAAATGAATCTGGAACATAAAAGTAGATTGGGATATAAAAATTGTAGACAAATAGAAAATTGTGTAATTAATAAAAACAAACGTTTAACTTCATACAACTATATTTAAAAATTATAATTTTACAAAGAAATGTAATAATCAACCAATTCAAAAGAGAGCTAAGATATTTCTTTTATATTCTATTCTATACTCTGTCCATCCAAGCAACGGAGTGTTCCAAAACAGTATCATGCATAGTGCACGTGATATCTCCGACTCTGTATGGATGTACCAAAGACAATGAATTCAGCAGTTAAATCCGATTGGCCAGCGCGTGGAGGCATGTTTATTTCAGCCAATAGATGCAAAGGCACACTTTGATCACGCATCTATCGTTGTTTGGGTCGCTCTGTTTGTTCGATGGATATAGTATAGTCTTTTCTGAAGGCGCGCTTAGACTTGAGCACGCACGCTCTGTTCCATCGCGAATGTTCAAGTGTAAACTGCTATGCGCGCACCCCCACCCTGTGCGTTTCTGTCGCGAATAGCTGCTTCGCGATCCGTTGGGTGTCGTTCTCGAGCTGTTGCTCAAAAGTTATTAATTGGTTCCCGAACATCCAGTTTGAACGGGAATTGAAAAACTTCCAATTTTGTGGAATGTTAAGCACGAGGAATATTATTCGAAAATAAATCATTTGGGCGTTGTCAAACTAAGCAGATATTAAAAGTAAGTTTTTGTCATTCTTGTGAAATTTCGAAATTGATCATAATGACTATCTGTCACTAACTCGCGTCGAAATATAAATTTCCGCCTTAGGCACAACGAACGAATGCGTGCGCGTATGCTCAGTTCGTGCGTGCTCAGATCTAAACGCGCCTTAAGAGATTGCTCGATACACAAATATTACCTGACAAAAACGGCTTGTATATATGAGCTCTTATAGTGTTCTTAAACTTAGTTTTACTAAACCAGCATTATTCATTTCCTCATAATAAAATTGATATTAAGACAGTCAGCGGTGTAGGTGGCCGTTCAAAATTGTAAACACGAGCTGGCAAACTGGAAATGACCAAGTGTGGCGTAGCGTGGGTAGAGCTGTTGTGGACCATGTTTCACCCTTTTTCTCAATCCTCCTCGCAACACCCCTGCTCATGTATTTATTTATTATTTCGTCCACAAAAATAAATCAACGCATGGGCTGGTGTTGGGTGGTGGGAAATATAACTATTGGTTCACATTTAATAATTTCAATGTTTTCTTTCCAAATATTTCTAATTAATACTTTTAATCCGGTCCTGTCACGCAAGCTCCGCCCTTTCCACTTTCTCCAACTACTATATCTTTTACGACTCTACTATAAATTACGATTAATTTCAGCTAAAAACGTCATAATTTCTTAATTTTCCGCAAAAATAAAACGTTTATACTGGTTGACCGCAGAAAATGAAAAGCTCTCTATTTCTATAACAATTAGTTAAATATTCAAAAGGTCAATAGGGACATTAAAGTTTTTAATTATCTATTCTCTTTGCTGTAATTAGCTTTGTTTCTAATATTAAAGAGAGAATAGAATTTCGCCGGAAATATATCCACTATAATTCGGTTGGTTCACGGGTCTCTCGGTATTTTGTTGGTTTCTACTACAATGCTACATGAATTATCTAACTAATCGATTTGCACTCGGCATTATATACCTATATATATAGAGCCACATTCTGTGCAACAGAGTTAATGACTTCAATTATCCTACGATTGAAAATCAAATAAAAAGCTTTGTTCGTGCAAATATATAGATACTATTATGACACTTGTATGTGTGTGTTTTTGGGGTTAACATTTACTGAAACCTGAAAGATCTTCTTCCACGATGCGGCTTTATAGTATACCAGCTCCTTCCTTTGCAAGACCATCTTTTTTTTTCTTTGTATCGAGATGGGAAACTCATGTTCGAATGGATCCAGGACCCATACAGTGTTGGGCTCATCCCCAAGGGGATGCCTACCAACCAAACTCACCTCAAACTCGACGTTACCCCACCTCGGGATCACTACCCTAGGGAGGAGGTACCTCGCACACTCTCCGCTCACACCGTCGTCTTCTCCCTACTATCACTCCTACCTCTCATGCTATATCGAGACCTTCTCTCCCCCTAACCATGATCTCTACTCCACCACTCACCTCCTTACATTCCTCCTCCCCCCTCAACATTACCTCCACCATGTTCTCCCAGTACACCTCCTCCCCTAGTTTCTTCTCCAACTTCTTCAGCACTTCCTCGTTCCTCCAGCATCTAAACTCATGCCCCGCATCTTCCTCCACTTCACACCTCTCGTACACTCCAGTCTCTCTTTTCCCAATCTTGTGGAGGTACCCTACTGTCGATCCATGTCCAGTGAACACCTCTGTCAAGAAGTAGTTCACCTCCCCGAATTTCTGGTCCATCCAATCTCTCCTATTCCCAATCGCTCCTTTTAGCGCGCCCTCATACTCCTCCCACCTTCTCTCCATTTCCTCCTCCATCCATTCCTGTACTTCCTCTCTGGTCGCACCCCTCTGGCGTTTGTTTCTGGATCTAGCCATCACGTCCAATGGGTAGGTCCTTGCCAGCACTGCACTGCAATCTCATTTTCCACAATTCATTTATGCCCTGGCACCCACAACAAAGTTACTTTATTATGTCTGTCCAGTTGCTTAAGGGTTTGTTTGCTGTTCCAGGCAGTTTTGGTCTTCTGTAGACTTCAGAGCCTTTAAAGCAGGCTGTCCGATGCAATAAATATTCTGCCTGAGTTGAGGCGTTTTTTAAAGTAATCTTGAGCACAGATATATATTGGTAAAGTCTCAAAGATTAGTTGTTCCTTCAGTACCATCCCTCGGAATTTCGGAATATCCGTTTAAGAAAATTTTCATTTTCTATCTAGGACTCTTCCTGGGATTTTGTATTGTTTTGCATTCCTCGAGTATATGAATGGAAAAACGAACTAAAACTTACTATGTTCAAATTTTCTTCTTGTGATTTATTGGTAGTGTAACGTGCCTACCTTCTTACACGTGGCTCCTGCCACAAGAGCACGTCACTATGGACACCCTTGATGCAAAATTCGGTTTTAAATATCGGGCGCCAGATTATTAACGTGGTTTGCTCCAAGGCCCCTTGACCCTTAGCGTCAAGAGTTCCAGATAGCCTCAGATGGAGGTTACGGAAAATTCCAGGGGTCTTGTTGAACTAACTTTATTTACCTAATTACAATCAAATATGGATCCTCCAATTTATTAATTACGGGTTAATGAAGAAAACAGGGGATTCAGCAAAGTTGTATACTACCTACGGTTTAGTGTATACCTACGATCACACAATAGGTCGGTATATCATAAAATAATCAAAAAGAAACTTTTAGTCTAATAATACTCTGTGGTCTATTTTACGGATAATTCTATAGTGACAATCAAAATAACAGGGAAAATAAAATAAGCTATCTTTACCATATACTTGGTACTTTGACGGACATAACGGTCAGGTTATCAAATACGGTTCAAATCTACCGGGTTTAACGGGGTCCCTAATGCGCGATTTAAATCTGCAGGGTAATCAGACAAATTGTGGCTAAGCATGTTCCAAGTCTGATTAACCCTTGAATCCAAATGAAACCGGTAACTATTATTCCAAAAAAAAAAAAAATTAAAAAACGAATTAGATCTGCCGGGAAATCAAACAAATTGTGGCTAAGCCTCTTCCAAGTCTGATTAACCCTTGAATCTAAATACAGCCGGTAACTATTATTAAAAAAAAAAAATTTAAGAACGAATTAGATCTGCCGGGAAATCAAACAAATTGTGGCTAAGCCTCTTCCAAGTCTGATTAACCCTTGAATCTAAATAAAGCCGGTAACTATTATTCAAAAAAAAAATTTTCCCATGAGTTAAACGGTACCCAGCTATCGACACACAGAGTAAAAATATTAGGACTAGCATAAAATTAAAATATTATAATCCACTTGGATATCAATTTAATATAAAACTACTTAGCACCAAAAGCATAAAATAATTCGAGAATCCACTAATAATTTATATCAGTTAATTAATATATATTAAACGCTGTAAATAAAATTCGAAATCAAATTACAGTTCACAAATCTTTATTTCCGTATAAAAGAAACAAATAAAAAAAACCAATTTCAATTCAACAACAAAAGAGAGAAATAGCCGGTCAGAAAATGTTTCAAAGAATACATTCAACAATTTAATATTAAGCGGCGGTACGGAAAGTTTCG
The DNA here is from genome assembly GCA_947563755.1 of Lochmaea crataegi. Classification (NCBI taxonomy): domain Eukaryota; kingdom Metazoa; phylum Arthropoda; class Insecta; order Coleoptera; family Chrysomelidae; genus Lochmaea; species Lochmaea crataegi. The sequence goes on along the minus strand of OX387428.1, from coordinate 26,443,098 downwards.
AATACACAGTTTATTTGTAAAAATGATTTACCTTATAAAATACAGCTTCCACACACAATCTTAATGCACTAAATTTTCACAATACGGTTTATCGGTTTTCGGAAGAAAGTTGAGCGAAGAATCACGAAAGACTAATTGAGACTGAATAATTGAGAGCCGGAATAAATCAGAGACAATAATTGAGAGCCGGAATGAATCAGAGACCTTCTATCAATTGTTCGCTAATTTATATCCAAAATCCTAGCTTCATTTTTCGGCCGTATTCGTGGTGAGGGAATTAAACGTGAAATTTATCTACTTACAAGAAAACGTTGTACATATACTGAACGGCTTCGGCTTTAATTAAAATGGTGTATATACCGGGCGTCCCTTCAGTTGAAAAATTTAAATATCGGAAATGAATAAATTGTGTATGGTAGAATTTGGATTTGCGTAACTCGGACTTATACTAAAATATACAACGGTAATAACGAAAAAAAATCAATGCGGTAGTAGAAAGGGTTGTAAAGTAACGAGTTATATACACCCTAGTGGTAAAATAAAATATATTACGGAATAAAATAAAAATTAAACTTGCAAAAAAAAAATAACTCGTTACAGTAGGTATTAAGGTTTGTTGATGGCTAAGTTGGAGAATTTGTCTCTTTTGGGGGGCGATTAGAGCATTGGAAGAAGCCGAAATTGATGGCAATAATCGTCGTATAGTATTTCAGCATAGGGAAATTTAAATTGCACACTTTTCTCTTGTCCTTGCTCATAGTTTTCTCATGTTCACGATCCATGGCTAAACATACATTAAGTCTGATTGAGTATAAAATAAAGAAAAAATAAAATTAATAACTGTGAATTAATACAGTTTCCTGTAAAATTGTCGTATTTAGTAAAGCGTTTTAACAATAGATGTCGAAGAATAAAAATATATTATTCTACGCTTCACAACTAGTTTTGAAAAATATTTTTCAAAAACAGTGACCGTTCAACGAAGAAGAAACAACTACTTCCCGGGCTAAATGCCCCGACAGATATTGAATTACACTTCTAAGTCAAACGGGGTTGGTAAATCTACAAGATTTAAACCAACCATTCTGGTTTGCAACTAGAAGGGATAACACAACTTCTAGACCGGTTTCGGCGTATTGCGCCTCATCAGTACAAGGTATATGTTATCGTCCGAGAGTTAATCTCAGACTGAAATGTGACTATAATCGACAACGGTACATATTGTCCAGTTACGGAAATATTTTTGTTGCGAAAATAGCGACATCTCACCTCTAAGTCACAAACCAAAATTCGAACGAGACAACAAACCACGTAGATTTGAAACACAAATGTGAATTAATACAGTTTCCTGTAAAATTGTCGTATTTGGTAAAGCGTTTTAACAATAGATGTCGAAGAATAAAAATATATTATTCTACGCTTCACAACTAGTTTTGAAAGTTTTGTAGCCCGGGAAGTAGTTGTTTCTTCTTCGTTGAACGGTCACTGTTTTTGAAAAATATTTTTCAAAACTAGTTGTGAAGCGTAGAATAATATATTTTTATTCTTCGACATCTAAAATTAATAACGTTCTACGTTTGGGAAATAAATTATACATTTGTTTCGGCACACGTCAAAAAAGTAGAAAATATGCTGAAAAAATTATCCGCCGGGATATTACCAAAAAAAAGAAGAGAGAAAAAGAAGAAAAGAGAAGTTCTCAAACTGCTTATTCGAATAAAACATCTGTATACGGAAATTTTTCCGCATACCATCCAAGAATTAAGATTGACGTTCGTATTCGAATCTTTCGCACGAATTTAATTCGTATGATACTGACATCCGTATAAGTTCAAGAATTAAGTCCCTGAGGTGGTGTGGCTCACACATATTTTATTGAATCGAGGCGCGTTCGGGGCCATTCTTTAAATACATAAGGGCTAAAAAAATCTCTCCCTCTTGGGAGGGGGCGTATTATTTAATATGTCGAAATTTATAATTAGGAATCAACTTCCATTTCGATGACTTACTCTGGACAACTATTGACGATTTGCATTGATCTAGCTTCGACTGTGTCATTATTTTACGAAAAGTATTCGTTTGTTCAACTAAATTATGTTTGAATTATTGCAGTTTCCTGTAAAATTGACGTATTTAGTAAAGCGTTTTACCAATAGATATACATGTATAGTTGTTGATTATAGTCACATTTCAGTCCGGGATTAACGCTCGGACGATAACATATACCTTGTACTGATGAGGCGCAATACGCCGAAACCGGTCTACAAGTTATGTTGTCCCTTCTAGTTGCAAATCAGAATGGTTGGTTTAAATCTTGTAGATTTATCAACCCTGTTTGACTTAGAAGTGTAATTCAATGTCTGTCGGGGCATGTAGCCCGGGAAGTAGTTGTTTCTTCTTCTTTGAACGGTCACTGTTTTTGAAAAATTATTTTTCAAAACTTTGTCAAAGCGTTGAAATAATATATTTTTATTCTTCGATATCTATAAATTATGTTTGCTCGCTTTAAGATTATTTAAAAACTTTTAATTATAATAGTAATATTCCGAAGACTAGTGTTATCAAGCGGCGGTATCGGTATCTCCTCCTTTGGGGCGTATACAATAAAGTAGTACCCCGAGTATGCTGAAGGAGTACCGTCCGGCTTGAATTGAAGTTTTTCTTCCTATTACGTGGATATCTGAGTACGCGAGCTATAATTGTACCTCCATAAATAATAGGTACTTTCTAGCTCGGTACTCTCGATGCAGCTTCTTCGCAGGAAATAATAATAAAATGCGTGGTTTAGGTATATTGAGACAACGTCTCCGTAGCTTCACCACGATCTGGAGGTGTAAGTCAGAGCTTTCGTAGACCGTAGACCGCAGACAAACACAATACTAATACGTAGACTCACGAGAATAAAAATGATTCGAAGAACACTCGTGTTGGAATGGGGGGATGATGTTATTCGTGGTGCAGAAGTCCCAGATTCTGTCCTTAAGCAGGCGCTCAAGGACTTTCCCTAGGACGCTGATGAGAGAGATATAGGTCTGTAGGATTCAGGGTCGGTGCGGCCTTTCCCGGGCTTGGGGATGAGAACTGAGTTTGCTGTTTTCAAATTTTTCAGAAAATATGGAAAAGGAGATACATGAGTTTAGCAGGTTTTGGAGGAGAGGAAATATCTGCTCTGGGAGGTTTTTGAGGGTTTGCCTTGTAATCGAGTCTGGGCCTGGGGAGGTGTTTTTTCCTGTTTTGCATGCCGTTTGGATGGTTTGGATGGAGAAAGGGGCTAGAAGAGGGTTTTCTTCGTTGAGGGGGGTGAAGACGTGTGGGCTTCTGGTGATGTTTCGGGTGAGGAGGTCAGATTCGATTGCGAACTCTCGGTTAAAATTGGGATTGTTGGGGGGAGAGAAAACGTTTTGAAGATTTTTTTCGGGTTTTTGATCGGGGGTATGGAATGTTTGCCCGTTTACCGAGAGATGCGATTGTTCCTTCTTATATCTGCCACCTATAAGAATGTTGAACTTTCGTCAGAACAAGTGGCCCTGCCTATAGTCCAGGTCAGCCGTGGACGATCTCCACTTTGCACGTTTGTGCGCGTTGATTTCCAGTCCGACCTGGGCATTTAGACGGTTCCACACCCAGTGTCGAAATCTGCACCGATATTTATACAGGTGCAGACTGACGACCATAGATTAACAACTGCTGACGACACCAAACGTCCGCCGTGACTATATCCAGCCCGACGGACCGCGCCTCCGTCGGTACTTCCAGTACTCGTCGGCGCTGGACTTTCCGATTTCGGTGTGATGTCACTGGTATTGCCCGAACAGGCTGACGTCACACCACGTTTTTTCCCAAAATATTCAACTCGCTAATTAAATATCCTTTGTTTAAAAGCTCTGACTCCACAATCCACAACAATAGTTGTCTAATAATAATATAATAGTAATATAATAACAATAAAAGAGTATAACGTATAGAGTTATAATAAAACTCGATAATAATACAACTATCTGAATTTAATCTTTTAAATACGACGGCTATGTATAGACTAAACTTCCAAAAAATGATCCCATTCCAAACAGACCACTTCACTTTTCAGAACCCCCGACTTGTCCTCTCTGCCCCTTTAACCCTTACCACCTGCACGTGTTAGGAGATAAACAAAACTCGGTTCACAAACAAAGTGATTTGTTAATGGGCCTGGTCTAATAAATAAAGTAAGGTGACATATTCGTTAATGGGTCTTGTCTAATAAATATAATACGCTAGAAATATGAAGTATAACAAATGTTTGATTCACTGTGTCAATTTAATTATTCAGAAAAACTAGATAGAATCTTACGTAAGATGTGAGAGGGGGGTTCGAGAAATCTTATGTGTCCTTACACGGGGGCTTAATGAATGGCCCCTTACCGACTGTGCTGGTCTTACACGAATTACCCTGCAATTGAATTCAAAAGTTGACATGTCCCAGCGTTTTTTATTGTTCGATAAAATAATTTTATTCTATTCACACTTTTTCGCTTGAATAATAATTGGGTGTTTAATTCCTGACTCGTACACCGTTAACTTCTATCGCAGTCCTTTCCATTCTAAAATTTATTTATAAATTTAAAAAAAACCACACGAGTTTGCGAATATTTTATTGTGAAAGCAAAATAAGTTCAAGTATCAAACGCAGCTACCTATTTGCCGCGCTTTATAAAATGTAACGTCCAAACAGATCCTTCTGATGCGTTTTTCAGCATATTTGATAAGCTGCCTCTACTGAAAACGAAAAAAAGTATTTAGAGACAAAATGCGTAACAAACTAACCACACAAAATCTAAATGTGTTTATATCTGACATTTACTGCACGATATTTATGTCAGACATATTTTTGTAATAAAAGGTAACGACATAAAGTTTATGTTCGACATAGGTGAATTGTTCTAAGGTGATAAGTCAATGCTTTTTAACGTCAAACATTTGACACTTGTCTTGACACGTGTCAGATGTAAACGTGCCTTTAGAATAAGTACGTTTACACCGGGCGTACCAAATTTTTAGTCCGAGGTCTAAATGACGTCACGTGTACTTTACTTTTGGTGTAAACACCCAAGGAGTAAAATTTGGTACTCGAATTTGATCCATCTCTTCTAGGGTAGTTCAAATTCAATTTTCAACGGTGTAAACACGGCACATTAGTATTCGTGGACCAAAGTGACGGTTTGCTAAAAGCACAGAGTAAAAAGTCTTTGAATATTTTTTTCTTTTTCAGAAACTCTATTACCACTGCAACTATTTTTGTATCCATTTTCAAATAAAATCAAAATCTACCATCAAATTACCTAAAGATTTAAGGTTATGTCATTTTAAGATGAAAATGTCAATTTTGGTCCCAGGCAATGTCCCAGGCTTTAAACCTGGACTATTTTAATCCAGCAAAACAGTCAGTATAAACACTTATGTTCTAAGCTAAATAAGTCCTCGATTTGGTCCACGGACCAAATTGCTCCACACGGTGTAAACTAACCTAATGTCTCTAAAAAACTAAATACTGATATTTTCATTAAGAAATGAGAAATTTTTGATAAATAATAAAGTCAGATGGGAAAAATCTCGTTACTCACGTTTCGAAACACTCTTGAAAAGGTACGTGACAAAACAAGAAAATAAAGAAATACTTATTAGCAAAACTGATCGGATAAAACAAATGCTGACGACGTCGAAAATCAGTCGGCAAACAATATTATCTAGAATGATTAAAATGTATATTTTCAGGACTTCCATACCAATATTATATTAATTTAAAGACTTATCTAGAATATATTACGATATAACCAAAAGTTATTAACGTCAGACAAAGCAAAAATGAAATTTTATTGACATACTTGTAAAAAAATTTCTTTAAACTGCATATAAGCTACTCATTCCGAAAATTGAAAAAGCGGAACCACCGGGGATCGAACCCGGGAACCCTCGTTTAGAATCCCACACGCTAACCTAGTGCTACGACGGTTCGTAACTATCGATGTTCGGATCGGTATTAAATGTTACCATTTAACCGCGACTGCGTCTTACATGCATATCTGTCAAATATAACAAAATTTAACGTAAAACTTCTACAAAAAACCATACCCTTTCTATTTTGTCTAATTCTTGCTAAATTGTTGTTCTGAGTTTAAAATAATCTAATAAAAATATAAACGATATTACCTCTGACGGTCTTTATCATTTCCTGTCGACGTACTCTTGTTGGGGTTGTTTTCGGCAAAAGCGGTGATTACTTTCACCCCCGTGCTCCTGTCAAACTTCAAAGACATCGCTTTGGCTAAGCTGACTAGATGATTTTTGGTAGCCGATAAAATCGGACACAGTTCTTTGTCATCTAGTGTTGGAGATATAATTAAATTACAAACCGTTCCACCGCATCCTCCTTTATGAATACCCATAAATTCATAACCTAGCAAAGTGCTTCTAACGATTCCTTTCTAAAAACGAGCATTTAATATTTCAACTGTTGAAATGTGAAGATCGGCATGGGTGAAAAACGAGTAAAATTCTCTTGCACCAATTAAAGTTACCAAGCAATTCTTCTGCTGTTGTATTTCTAGTAAAGAACCTATGAGAGATTCGTTTACTGACAAAGACACCAACCGCTCAAGCTAAGCTTTAAATGATAACATGGCCTTGAAAGCAGCGCCATCCAACAGTCTATGAGCCTGCACCCAACAGATGATATTTCTCCATGCGTCTTCTCTCTATAATCAGTTTCAATAACTCATGTCTTTCTTCCCTCATTATATATCCTCCAGAGCATCGGTCCTTTTTGTAGTTGTTAGCTACAAAGTAGTTAATCGCATCTTGAAGTTTAGTCTGATTCAAAGCTCATAAAAGTTATCCGAGCTTGTTCAATTCTGGACGGAACTTTTTTTGGATCACATAGGTCGTTGATAAATAATACCTAGGTATTAAAATATTTTAAACTTCTCCAGTTACCCGTTAAGCCTGCTCTTACAACTCTATGTTACATATCTTCCAACCTCTTTTGCTACACGTCCTAACCTCTTCCAGTTGGCTCCTGTCTTCTTATGGTATTGCTTATCCAAAGAGCTTGTGCACACATAAATTCGACTTGATTCACCTCTACAAACTTTTCATCCAAAGAAATTTTTATGTCTCCGTTATGGGGCGAAGCTGACATATAGATACTTTACTAATTTTAGAAGATTGGAAGATACAACAAAAAACGAAAAGTGGAAGTGAAAAAATTCACTTACAATATTCTTATTAATTTCTTCAGTCCATGGCATCGTCTCACATTGTTCTGTTACATTTAAAATAATATCTATTTGTTTAAAGTGGGTTTTTGTACTATAAAAGGCGTCTGGAATCAAAGAAATTACTTAAATCTGCGATACCATCAAATTCTCAATGACTACATACTTCTTAATAGCAAAACATTTTCCAAATCGCTCCTAATAAAAGCAATTCTATCCGTTCCACAATCCGTACAAACTTGGCAGAGCTTTTGTTGCCCTTCCCTCTCGTTCGAGTCTGCAATCATAACGCCCTTTAATTATTTTTGTGGTCAGCACCAATCTTTCAAGAGAAAATCTTACCTTAATACCGCATCTTACAAGTTCTTTGACGCATACTATTCCAAAAGTGCTTGTTCCACCTGTTACCATCGCTACTTTATCTGACAGACTGGATGAGTTTGGTGAAGATGTGGTGCTGCTTTCTTCATTGTTTAATGCTTTGATTGAGGCCGCTTCACCACAGGATGAGGCAAGTTTAAATGTTCGTATTCTGGAAAACATAATTTGTTTTTATATGACCTATAGTGTCAAAAGAATATTACTGAAAGTCAGCTTGGACTCAAATATATGATACTATACCTTTTTGATATCAACCAAAATGGTTTCTTGCTCTTTTTGTTGTTCTCTAAGTATAATATATTGAAGATGCCTTAAGGGAGAGGAGAAAAAAGACTGGATATATAGGAATAGAGGAGGATTAGATAGCCAATATTTGACCAGCAATAATTATAGCTTGTGTTGAAGAACTAGGAGTAACTATTCAAACAACTTAGAAATAATTGGACATAAATGACAAAGTGATGCTTCTTGAATCTTAAAATGATCACACAAGTTTCCAGATTTTACGTTGTATTGAAACCAGATGTAGAAGTGGGTGGAGTGTGGCTTCTAGATCATTGTATAGGTCAACTTTTTTATTATTCCCAACAGAGCATGTTCAATTTAATGATTTTTTGAAATTTATTGTTTATATTCAATATTTACGTTATAGGCTTACAATTTTTCATATAAAATTGGAATACTTACATATTATAAATTCTGCAATGATTTAGACTCACCAATAATTTTGAATATTTGCGCATGTTATTTCATACAACAATCTATAAAAAACATGTTGCTTTTAAAAAGACATAACATTATGGACATATGTCAAAATGTGTCAATAAAAAAAATAAAAAATCCATTTTAGTTAACTGAAAACAGTGTCAAAAGTAACAAGGTTACTTGTAAACTGATTCGTCTCTTGGTAATATAATGTCTTTGACAGGAGCTCAGAATAGAAAAAAAACTTGTCAATTTTGGAGTTTAAGAATCTTGATTTAATGTCTGGAATGACTACAGCGCAGTTACTGTTGGCACTGAAATATCCGGCGGGGTTACATTTTTAGTGAGCTCTATTGGTGTGACTGTTGAAGGTTTTTTGTATATGACCCGTTCCATTAATTCGTTTGGGTTGTGCTCAACAGCCCAGGAACTTGAACTGAATCTTTGTAACATTTCCCATGTTATCTACTTCCATTCCTGTTGTGACCTTTAGGCTTGTTGATATTAATCATAAAATAAGTAATGTCATAGAGAACTGTCAAAGTTTATATATAATGAAAAATGTCTATTTCTAAAAGATGGAAATAATTCAGTTCCAATCATTAGTTTAGACCCTTCTCAGAATGATAGAATTCCAGAAGCTTCGTGTCTTCTATATAGGGCTCTAGTTTGACTGGAGGGATTTTCAGTAGTTGTAATGGTTGTATTATTTCCTCTCCAAAGTGCTTCCGTAGTAGAGTCCTTGTATGTAAGTGTTTCATCATAAAGTTCACATTTTCTGCACATAGGTTCACTAACTTTGCCCACTTTGTGCAGATGTTTCCTTAGGGTGCAAGGGTCCATTTTCATCATGTCTACCTTGGAAATAAATAAATTAAAGGTCGATTGAAACATTGTTATGGTGTCTTAATCTCTGTGGTTCATTGTAAGTGCAGATTCAAGGTTCAATAGTTATTTGAGTTTTTTTGTAACTTTGATTGAATACTAATTTTTTTTTTCGGGTCGAGATGGGAAACTCATGTTCGAATATTTCGCACACTCTCCGCTCACACTGTCGTCTTCTACTACTCCACTATCGGCTCCTTCTCTCCCCCTAATCATGCTCTCCACTACGCCACTCACCTCCATCCAGTCCTCCCCCCTCAACATTATCTCTACCAAGTTCTTCAAATACACTGCCTCCCCTAGTTTCCTCTCCAACTTCTTCAGCACTTCCTCGTTCCTTCAGCATCTAAACACCTGCCCCACATCATCTTCCACTTCAGTCTCTCTTTTCCCAATCTTGTGGAGGTTCCCTACTCTCGACCCATTGTCCAGTGAGCACCTGTGTCAAGAAATAGTTCACCTCCCCAAATTTCCGGTCCATCCAATCTCTCCTACTCCCAATCGCTCCTTTTAGCGTGCCCTCATACTCCTCCCACCTTCTCTCCATTTCCTCCTCCATCCATTCCTGTTCTTCCTCTCTGGTCGCACCCTTCCAGTGATTCTTCTTAGCTCTAGCCATCACTTCCAATGGGTAAGACCTGTCCTGTACCCCTGCACCACCCCCAGTAGTATCCCTCTCTGCACACGCAGGAGTGGCCTAACCCTCGCATTCACCCCCGCTCTTTCACCCCACACCTCCGCACCGTACAGCACACTCTGCTCTACCGTCTTACCAATTTCCCTCCTCTTTCACTCTCCCGGCCCTTTCACATTACACATCAATTTTCCTAGCCATGCTGCCCACACTTTCCCCTTCACTGCCGCCTTTAACATGTGCATTCTGAAGGATAATTGACTATCCAACCACACCCCTAGGTATTTCACAAATTCCTCCATACGAATTCTCCTTCCCTTCACCCCTACTTCCCTCGTCTTGCTCCGTCCCTTCACTAGCAACCCCACCGTCTTATCATCCGCCACTTCCAGTCCGCACCGCTCCATCTTCTCCACAATCTTTCTACACATCATCTGTCTTCTACCATCTACCGTCACCTGTCATGTATGTTATATATTTGCTAGAAAACGTACCTCGCTCCGCTCGGCACGTAGTGTATTTTTTCCAACTTTGACCCACGCATATCATCTACCACCTGTCATCTGTCACCTGCCATTTCAACGCTTGATAGATCATTTGAAATTATAATGTTGTTCGAAATATTATAAATGAAAATGACTGTCACAAATCATCTGTCACCTGTCATCTTTCATCTATCACCTGCCATTTATCATCTATCATCTATAATCTGTTATCATCTGTCATCTTTCACCTGCCATCTATCACCTGTCATCTATCATCTTTCACCTGTCATCTATCATCTGTCACCTGTCACATATCATGTGTCACCTATTATCGGTCACCATCTGTCATCTATCATCTACCGTCACCTGTCATGTATGTTATATAGTTGCTACGTTCCTCGCTCCTCCGCCGCTCGGCACGTAGTGTATTTTTTTAAGAAATGTATGTCACGAAAATACTTTTTTCAACTTCGACCCTCGCATATCATCTGCCACCTGTCATATATCACCATCTGTCACCTGCCATTTTAACGCTTGATACATGGAGGCTATACAGCTTGATAGATCATTTGATATTATTATGTTGTTTGAAATAATATAAATGAAAATAACTGTCACATGTCATCTGTCATCTATCATCTGTCACATGTCACCTGTCATCTCAAATTTTTTGATGAGAAGCAATCGTATCTGCCAAACAAAATTTTTTTACCCTCCGTAAAAAATATATTTTTTTTAAATAAAAAGTATCCTATGTCCTTTCTACTACCTCTAAGAATATGTGTACAAAGTTTCATGATAATCGGTTGAGTAGTTTTGGCGTGAAAGCGTAACAAACAAACTTACATTCACATTTATAATATTAGTAGGGATATCATCCTCTACTGAAGTTGGACATTATAAAATATTGGTAATTTTTTTGTCTCAAGTTTTTTCCTGTATATAATTATGAATCAATCTCCATCGATTGATATAAACAATATTATTTTTTGTTTACTCCATAAAAATGTAAACTACGGAATTTATTAGTCATTATAGTCATCAACAATATGCTGTAATCAATTTATGTATGTCATACCCAATATATTATATTGTTTTTAATTGTTATGGTGTTTATTTACAAGACAAGCGGTATTGTGAAAACATGTGCATATATGAAAAATCGAAAACTATCATTATCACTCTGAGTGACGATGCACCATGTTTTACTGTCGAAATCTGAAAATATACAGACAATATAGAAGTTTTTACTTAGAGAAACGTCCAGGTCCTGTATTCTTGACTATCTGGGAAGGAATCGTTCCTGGAAGTTATTAAAAGGTCTGTATATGTCTTCCCCGACTAATTTATATGATTTAAAGGATGAAATCAGACAGACTTGTCGTATCGTAACACCCGGAATTATTATAGCAGCATGTAAACGAAACCTTTTAAAAAAAGAACATTGTTTCAATGAACATGAAAAAAAACCGGAAGAGGTGAAGTGAAATTTAATGCCCGAAGCGATCCTATGACTGATACAGTGGCGGATGTGGGATATTTTAATTCACCAATATGAAGATGGGGTACCACTCTCAGGAGTACGATATTTTTATTTTGGACAGAGGTTACAGCAATTCTTTCGAATCCAAAAATGGCCACATTGGACTAGTCTCGCCTTAGGGAGCCGATATCTTGGTTTTAAAACTGTCTACGGAAACGGTGGAAGAGAATAGGCTTAGAGACCTCGACACCTCAGCCTTTAGGCTTTTTGTGCTCTTGGTTATACCGTTTATGTGAAGAGACCAGTAGCCCTTATTAGGCTCAACAGTCTTTTCACTAGGTCCTTGGAGAAATCCTCCCTTTGATACTCTAGTCCTAGGAGTCTATATCTCCAATGAGACAATGCTTCACATTCGAAGATGATGTGAGAGGCTGTTTCCTCCTCTTCCATGTACAACCGACAGATAGGTTCCTTCCTATATATGCCATTTTCATGCATGTGCTTCCTTAGGGTACAGTGACCGGTGAGTAATCCCGTCACATTCCTTATCTGGCCTCCGCTGAAGTTTAATATTTCGTTAGTCAGCGTCTCCGAGGGTTTTTTGACCAGGAGTTTGCTGTGTTCCTATTTTGGCACGTGTTTCCAGTACGTCTGATGTTTAGTTTGAATCCACCGAGATGTACAACCACGTGCAGCAGATTTTTATATTCCAAATACTGGTTCAGGACCAGTGAACGCAGTTTCAGACCCCAGCTTTGCTAAGGTGTCTGCCTTTTCATTGCCTACAATTCCCTTGTGCAACGGGACCCACTTAAGAGTTACTCTGTTATGGTTTGCCAGGGTTAAAAGTTTTTTAATGCCCCAGACCAGTCTAGATCTGATCTGGGGACAGGCTAAAGATTTCAGTGCGGCCTAACTATCTGAGAGTATGAGGATCTTTTGGCCTCTATATTCCCTTTCGATGTTCATTTGCAAACACGTGTCGATAGCGTAGATTTCTGCCTGGAATACAGATGCAAACTTTCCCAACGATGCGTGGATATTGCACCTGGGTCTGGCACCATGGACTACAGCTCCTGTTCCTATGTCAGTCTGTGTACCACACCAACATTCCTTCCTGACTGCATGCTTCCAACCCATCCCAGTTTAACTGGATATGGTATGATTGGTTGACGTTAATTGTGGCCAACATGTTATCACTTCTCATTTCAAGTAGCGAGTTTGTGATAACATCTATGATTCTGGAATGACTATGGGTGTTGGTTCCTTCGTGCCAATTCCCATTGCATTCCAGCCTGTAAGCAGCCATTCTCGCTTCCGCCTTAACATGCAGAGTAAGAGGCTGCTTCTCATCGTACCCGTTATGCACAGACAGGCAAGCCTTTGAAGTTTTGATAGCTCCAGTTCGGCTTTCCTCTTATCTGTTTTTGGCCACCAAACTGAGGCTCCATAGGTAACCATGGGTCTCACAACAGTTGTGTACAGCCAGCGAACGATATCGCCCGTTTGGCAGCCATTACGGCCATTTTCCCTTCATTGGTTTTGTCATGTAGGTGTGAATTCCAGGTTAGTCTTGCGTCCAGAATTATGCCCAGATAATTGACCTCCTGGCTAAGACACAGCTGCACGATGAAGAGGCTTGACAGTTTTAGTCTCTCAAGCTTCTAGTGAAGGGAATGAGCGCAGTTTTTGCCTTGTTCATCCTTAGGCATTCCCTTCAACACCAAATCTCCACCATTTCCAGAGCTTGTTGCATCAGCTCCGATATAACATCGGGGTATTTTCCCTGTACATAATTGTCAGATCATCTGCATACCCCTGGGTGTATATCCCCTTGCTGTTCAATTTCTCCTTCATTATCGATACTTCCATGGAATCTCCGAATAAGGTTGTCGTTGATGTCCTATTGAAAAACAGTTTTTTCATATACCGACATATGGTGTCGTCTGCTCCACGCCTTGCAACAGCAGCTATCATGGAGTCAAAGGAGGTGTGGTCGAACGCTCCTTCTATATCAAGAAATGCTCCGAGAGCTATTTCTTGATTTCCTAGGGCAGCCTCAATTTTCGACACCAGTTTTCCCTAACATGCCGATCAATAAGTTTCTCTATTATCTTCAAAATGAAAGAATATAGAGTTATTGGCCTGAATGACTTTGCATGGGAATAATCCTCACCTGGTTTGGGAATAAAAACGATTCGGGCTCTTTTCCAAGCGGTTGGAATGTATCCAGTTGCTAGTGATGAGTTTACAAAGTACTGGAGATAGATGTATTTGCCCCTGCTGCAGATGCGCTGGGATTATACTATCTGGTCCAAGAGCATTGTATGGCTCAATTCAACCTCAGTTCAATTTGCACTGGTTCATTACTTTATTAGTCGCACTCAATCCTCTTTCCTCGCA